>CM052542.1:11116035-11251420 GCA_028533065.1 Trachops cirrhosus | reverse complement strand
AGCCCTCCCCACCTCCCTCCCATTTCCACTCCCTGAGGTCATGTCTTGATCTTAAATAACATTTCGTTTGTTATAAAGTACTGGAAAAGAGGCTGCCTTGGTTCTGTGATTCTTGGCCATTTATATTGTGGAGATCCTTAAGGTCAGACTTTGAGGGTTTTGGGATTAAGTTTTAGAGATGAGGGAATGCCTGGTCAGTTCTTAAAGCCTCTGAAGGTCCCTTTGGTTTGATCTCTTCAGAACCTTCTCAACCATGTAAATCTTGGCTTGGGGAAGGAGGACCTTAGGAATTCTGTCTTTTGCTCTGAGTGCATTTGTGCATTTTTTTGCACTTACTCTGGTCATTATTTTCCTAGAGATCACTCTTGAGGAATTCCAGTCCGTGTGACGTAGTACCTAATGGATTAATTTTGTGACTTCTGTCTAGACATCGAAGAGCTTTAACTTTTATCCTCAGGGGACAGACTTTATAAGTGTGAATTCACAGGTAGTTTAAATGGGTTGCATTAATCAGTAAATAACTTGTTCTTAGGCTGTTTTGAAGTTTATTTCACTGTAATTTTTTATAAAAAGAGCTTGGGTTTTAATATGTTGGTATGGTTTTGGTGAACTGTGTGGTACACTGGGCTATTTCTGGTATAATTAGGTGTAATGGAAGGGGGAACAATTTTACTACATATTAATCTAAAAAAAGTTTGTGGTTTATTGATTTGAGAGAGGGAGATAGACAGACATTGATGTTTCTTATTCACTTATTTCTGCATTTATTGGTTAATTGTTGTATATGCCCTGACCAGGGATTGAACCTGCAACTACGGCATATTGGGATGTTGCTCTGACCAACTGAGCTACCTGGCCAGGGTGTTTGTTATGCAGCAGCTAGGAATGAGTGACTGGAGGGGAAACAAAGCAAGGCCCCTGCCATTACAGTCCAATAAACAACTTAAAACAGGAGGCTGAAAACAAAAGGGAGACATGTCTCACGCATTGACCCAGCATTCCTTAGCCCAGTGTGATAAGATCGCCAGGTGTCCAAAACTTCACAAACAAAACTAAGTGCAGGAGTGAGGGAGCCCTTGAAATTCTGTGTGTATCATCTTCAATAGCTAGGAAAGAAGGCCTTTATAACTGGCCCAAGGTCTGGAAGGAAGAGGAGGAGGGGGAACCTAGAAACTGACTGAAGTATGTAACCCTTGAACCCCAGTAGCTGGTGCACTCAGATTAGCTGAGTGCCCACTTCTAGCCAGGTGCTTGTGTATATAGAACAAACTTACTAACAATTTTATTTCCTTTCTACATGGGGCATTCAGACTAGCCAGGTGCCTGCTGGCAGCTTTGTGCACATACGTGTTTCACAAATAAATTTGCTATCTCATTCCCACTCTACGTGTTGTCTCTCGCCTGAATTCTTCTCTTGCGAGGCAGACAAGAACCTAGGAGAGGCATCCCCCTGACTCGGGTCTCCGTGGTAACAAGTTTGTGTTTTTAGTTTGTTGGATTAATGAGTGTCATTGTCAGGCCATAAATACATATTCCAGGTAATTAGAATTCTGACAGTGTAGATTTTTTTCATCCAGGAACTTTCCTTGTAATCATCTTTGTGGTGGACATCTTTACTGCAAGCATTTTTGCCACACACATTTTTTACTGCATAACTAATTGACCATAGGCAATTTTGCTGCAAAAAAGGTAAAATTACAAAAATAAAATAGGGACATTAAAAAGGACATTACAAAATTAAAAGGACTTTATTTTGAAATATAAAATATTTAAATACATTTAAAATGTGTTTAGATTTATGGCAGTGCTGCAGAAATAACTGATTTTATTTTGTGGATTGTACCTAAGCGCTTGTCTCCATGCTGTGGGAAATGTGGGTTCAACTCCGAACTCTCAAAGAGAGCCCTTGGCGCCTCTTCCTCCTCCCAGTGTAGTGTGTTTCAAAATAAGAAAACAACCTGGGGCCAATAATCACCTGGAAGAAACGGTAACTAGTTTAAGACCATCACCCCCACGTTTACTTGTTACTGTATAGACAGTTGCGAGGGCTAGCAAAGATTTGTACATACAAAAATGGGAGTAACTGCAAGAACTTTGTCAATGGAGAAGGGAATCCAAACAAGACAACCCCACACTGTCAATCAGTTATTTTATCTTTTTCATGGCAAAACTGCCTGTGGCCAGAAAGTAATGTAGTGAAAATCCTTGCAGTAAAGTAGAGATGTCTGTGGCAAAGACACTATGGCAAAAGTACTGGACACCCTTTTGTTTATCCCTTCCTTTATTTTTTAAGATTTTATTTATTTATTTTTAGAGAGGAGATGGGAGGGAGAAACATTAATGTGTGGTTGCCTTTTGCACACCCCTCTACTGGGGACCTGGCCCACAACTCAGGCCTGTGCCCTAGACTGGGAATCGAACTGGTGACTGTTTGGTTCGCAGGCCGGCACTCATTCCCTGAGCTATACCGGCAAGGGCCATCCCTTCATTTTTGATTTTTAAAAAGATTGAATTTGGATTTGGTTACAGATTCAGTTAGCTAATATCTTTAAAATGTTCATCTAAGATTCACATTCAAGTAAAACTTAATGAATACGTTTGAGTACATTGTGTGCAGTTTTGATTGCTTATAGATCATTTGTCCAATAGAATATATGAGCCGCTGCTATAATTTTAGACTTTTTAGTAGCCATGTTAAAAAAGTAAGAAGAAAGATGAAATTAATTTTAATAACATACTCAACCCAGTGTATCATTATGATGCTTATTAGTGAGATACAGTATTTTACACTTTTTCTTTATACTAAGTCTTTGCACTTCAGTGTTTATGTTACACTTAAAGCACATCTCACCTTTCTCTCCATCATCAGAGGCAACTTAAGCCTGAATTTGGGATTTTTTTAGACCAATATATCTAAATATCTTCAGATATTTACTGCATATTTATATTTGAGTTGTCCAAAATGTTTTAGAATATATTAGAATTATTAAATTGCAGTTGGTATGTGTGTATTTTTTCAGCCTGTGAGTTATTTTCTGAGATTCCAACTTTGTATTTCTGGATAGAATTATTAAGTCTTATTTTGACTTGAGAAATAGGAACATTTAGTTTGAAAGAGCTAATCTGTTATTAACCAGTATTTTGAACTCTTAAGATTTTCACCTCCTAAAAGGCAGGGATAAGATCGTTTTACATTTTTTCCTCAGGTAAAATTCATATGTGAGACTTGATTAAATATGATCTGTTCACTGTTAATATGCATAAGCATGGAAGCAAGTGACATGGAAATCCACAGTGGAAATCTACAAATACAGTTCAAGGACTGTGGATATGCATGTGATAATACTGATCCTTAAGGATCTAAAATCTGATACTGCTTATATATAAATGAAAATAGTAGTGCTTATGTTGTTCGGGTAACGAGGAGGACTAGAGTATAAAAGTACCCTGAACCATCCAGGGTGCTTTATTATCAGCATACCAGATATTTTAAAAATTCCAGCATTTGTGGCCTTTGGGTTTAAATAGCTGTGTGGAAGCCTGGTTGTTTATTAGCCTCTTTTTTAACTGTAGGAGAAGATGGTGGAGTGGACCATGTGAGCTAGAAGCTGTTCCTTTTTTATTTTTAATACTCTGAAAGGTGGGCTCTTGTAGAAGGTAAGGAAGGCTATGTGCCTCTTGACGGCTGTGTTCACTTTCCTATGAGTGGCCGTGATACTGTAAACTCATATGGCGCAGACACCGACCATGAAGAAAGAAGGGTTTGTGCTTGACCGTAACCCCGTCTGTAAAGTGCAGTATTATTTAACTGTAGTAAGTTACCACTTTTTGTTGAATAGGATTTTCCCATCTGAAAGAAAAATAATAAATTTTTCCAAATGGACAATTTAGAAGCTTTAAAAGATGTGAAGAAGAAAAATCAACTGTAATTCCATTGTACAGAGAGAACCTTTGTTTGGATTCAGTATTACCCTCTAGGTTTCTTTCATTCTCTTTTAATTGTGTCAGTCCCTCCATAGTATTCCAAGCCATAGATTGGGTGAGCAGTGTCAGAGTTAACAGGAAGGGTTTAAGAAAGATGTTTGGGAGATGATAAAGCTTTACTGGGTGCCTTTTACGTGTGAAAGAGCCCTGGCAGGGTAGCTCTGTTGGTTCGAGCGTCATCGCCAGTGTGCCAAGGTTGTGGGTTCGGTCTCTGGTTGCTGTGCATACAAGAAGCAACCAGTGAATGCATAGAAATGAGTGGATCGACAAGTCCTGTCCTCCCTCCCTCCCTCCCTCTAGAATCATTTTTTAAAAAAAGTATTAACTGTAAGAAGAAATATTTTTTACTTTTACTGGCAGATCTAGTGGAATAAATTCTATAATGTGTAAGATGTCTATTTTTGTAAAAGATTTTATTTGTTGATTTTTAGAGAGAGGAGAAGGGAGAGAGAGGGAGAGAAGCATCGATGTGTGAGAGAAATGATCAGTTGCCTCTCTCGTGCCCCCACCTGGGAACCTGGCCCACAACCCAGGCATGTGCCCTGACCAGGAATTGAACCAGCAACCCACTGAGCCACTGGCCAGGGCATAAGATGTCTATTTTTGATATAGATAATTGTCTTCGCCCGTAATATTTCTTTCTTTAATGTATTTATGTACTTTTTTTCACATTTCTCTGCAGAAGAGCTGGGTAATTTTGTACAATAGAAGATGCTAGGTATAATGCAGATGTTTTTGAGATAGTTGCTGTTTGAATCTCAGCATTCTTAAAATAAGCCCTTAATGTATTATTGCTAGGAGGACAGGATGGTCTCATGCATAAGTAAGGTTAAGAAATTCATTCCTTTGTTCATTTATTCAACAAACACTTACTGTATACCAGCTACGTCCCAAGCATTGTATTAAGAGCTGATAAGGATAGAGCAGTGAATAAAAAAATAAGCCTTGCTTGCTCTGGCTGATGTGGCTCAGTGGATTGAGTGCTGGGCTGCAAACCAAAGGGTCAGTGGTTCGAGTCCTAGTCAGGGCACGTGCCTGGATTGCGGGCCAGGTCCCTGGTTAGGGGTGTGCAGTAGCAACCACACATTGATGTTTCTCTCCCTCTCTTTCTCCTTCCCTTTTCCTCTCTCTAAAATAAATAAATACAATCTTTAAAAACAAAAAGCCCTGCTCTCACAAAGTCTGTATTGTAGCAGGGATGGTTAGTACCAAATGTGTAAAGTCATATGATGATAACTGCTTTGTGGAAAAATAATGCGGGATATAAGGGGAAATCTGAACAGAATAGATGAAGGAAGCAGATCATGAAGTTGTGGTGTCACCTGACCAGTTCTGTGCTGGTGCTGGCCCTGCCCCAGCCTGTTCTGGGACCTCCAGGTTCTTGACTCGTGCAGGAGAAATTTCAAGGATGCGTGGCCGTGAAGACAGGTTTGTTCAGGTGGAGACAGAGAGGCTAGGACTTGCTGCTGTGAAAGCAGTGAGGTACACATCTGGTTCTTCAGCGAGTTATTAGCAAGTGAGTGGGCACAGCGAGTGGTCAGTGGTTCTTGGGATTTTGTGTGTTTTCAGTTCTTGAACTTCGTGGCACCCAAGTCTGACTGTGCCTTCTGGTCAGGAGGGGATCTTGTTCCTCATGTGGGCTGTTCCAGCAGTGTCATGGCATTAGTCCCCTTCAGTCCCCTTCTACTTGTGGTGTCAGTTTTCATCATAATGGAGGTATAATGAGTTTTGGGATCATTTTCTGGTCAATTTTTTCTTCATCTTGGGTTGATGTGGTTTTTGCTAGTTTTTCCAGCCATAAATTGTTTCTCTTAGATCATGCGTGGAAGTGGGGGCTCTGGTGAGAGGTCCTAGTGGCTTATGGCCTGGATGTTGGCTCCTACTTCCTCATTCCCCTTGTTGGGAGTTTTCCCTAACTTCTTTCTGTCTGACCTCACGGGGATATCTGCATTTCGCTGGATAGAGTGTCTGAGGCAGAGAAAATAGGTGCAAGATTCTCTTTTAGGAATATACTTTGTTAGCAGGGCAAAGTGAATGCATTTTATACTTTAAGAAGGACTGTACAGAAAATTTTAGAAGCAAACACATTGAGAGAGATTTCAGTTAATGTTGGTTGTGATAGCTTGAGAAGATTTCAGAATTCTGCCAAGAATCTGGTCCTCCTGTAGGCAGTCAAGCCTTCTTGTCTGGACGTGCTTCAGTTCTTGGCCTTCTCTAGAAGCAGAATAAAGCCTACTCTTTAAATTTCCATAGTAGAGCCTGTTCGAAGCCATTGGTGACTATGTAACAAGCAATAGCACATTTTTACCACAGGCTCTGGATAGCAGTTTGAATGTTTGACAAATGAAATACTGTGTTGGCCAGAAAGTTCATTTTTTTTTTTTTTTTCTGGAGGATGGCTCTAATAGCACTTACTTGTCTTTAACCTCATTTGAAACAATTTTGGTAGACATTATTGTGACAGCTGTCATATCAGTGTGCATTTAACAAAAAATCAAAATTTGTGAATTTTTGTGTAGCCATTTTAATATTGAAGGTAGAAGAAAATTAACAACATTTTCGGTATATTAGGCTTTATTATTTTAAGTAAGGTAAAAGTGCAACTGAAATGAAAAAATAAAGTATTTGTGCAGTGTATGGAGAAGGTGCTGTGACAGATCGAATGTGTCAAAACTGGTTGCGAAGTTTTGTGCTGGAGATTTCTCGCTGGACGATGGTCCACATTTGCGTAGACCAGTTGAAGTTGATAGTGATCAAATTGAGACATTAATTGAGAACAATCAGTGTTCCACCACAGGAGAGATAGTTGATGTACTCAAAATATCCAAATCAATAAATTTATTGGTGAAAATGAAAAATATCTTACTTTATGGAAAAAACTTAAATGGACTTTCTGGCCAATCCAATCCATTTGTTGAGAGGTCTGTAATACATCTTGAATTTGAGGAAGGAGATTTATAATATTTGAGGTATTTGAGGAAGAGAATATAAGGTATTTCCAATTCTTAAAATGATCTCTAGACCATCAAAAAGCTGACTATTTTACGCCAGCATTTTATTGTATTGTCGCCTAAAGCATGCTCTTTGTTATTTCACTGGACTGAAACCATTGAATAGTATTTCTGTTTTCTTCATGGGACTTTGTGGCAGAATTCTTTTAAAAATCATTTAAAAAACTTATTGATTTGAGAGAGAGAGAGGGAGACAGACAGACAGACAGACATGACTTTGTTGTTCCACTCACCGGTGCATTCATTGGTTGTTTCTTGTGTGTTCCCTGACCGGGGGTTGAACCTTGGTGTATCAGGACAACATTCCAACCAACTGAGCTAGTTGGCCAGGGCTAGAATTTTTCTTGATTGTAATCTGGGAGTGGAGGTTTTTTTTGTAGATAACTTTGTTTTCTCTGTTTAAAGTAAAAAATTTTCAGATTTGTCCCCTCACCTTTTTTTTAGTTTATTGACAGTAAGTTTTAAGCCACATTTTTGGCCTACATGTTCTGATGTACTTCGGTTAGGTACTGAACGCATCAGTTCCTTCTATTTGATTGACTTCTGTTTTGTCCTTCTCAAGTCCATCAGTTTCTCAGAATTGTTATGAACTAGGGCAGATAAAAAGAATTGTAGCAGATATTTTGAGGCTAGGTACATGCCTTACAGTCTTCAAATATTTTGATAACTTACCTTGAGAAGAGCATGAGGAGGATCCTGAAGACATTTCGTGAGAATAAAAGCCTGGTCGTCAAATGGAGCAGCAGTTTCTAGAAGATTTTATTTGGGGTTGGATTATATAATTCTTATATTTACACTTACCTTTGTGCAGTTTTACCTTCATACATGATTTTGACTTGTGAATCTCTGTCATCCCAAATCATCATGATTCAAGTCGTGCCCAAATCTGACTTTGTAGTTGCTTGAAACTTAGAACTGCTCCCAGTTTAAGTGCAATTACAAATCATTCCCAAGTGTAATGGAAACTGGCAGGCAGACTTGGCCCCCAGCTTCTATGTGTTAAATGCCCTGGGAAGAAGCTCTTCACACATTTGAATTGTGTTGTTTTTTTACATGAAAGTGCTCAATGTTATTGGCCTGGACTATAATAGTTGAATCACAGTTTAATTTGAATTAGCCCAAACTGAAAAAAATCTATTGTTTGATCTGGCAGGAAATTTATTCTGTATCTGGGTGCTAACTGCTAAAAGTATTGAAACATTAGGTGTGTGACAACATATTAAATAATGAGATATTCATTTAAAAAGTAGCAAGTTTAACTTTGTAATTCATTTTTCAACTAACTTGTGACGTTTTATAAATGTCATTTTGTTCTCTCATATTATATTTCATACCTGAAAATAAATCAACAGAAAAATAAGTTACAGGGTTTGCATTAGTCATTGTTTTCTAACATATGGGAGGATAGAAATTATTTGGCCTCTTACCAATATATATGATTTTATTTAGTAATTACAATTATTCTTTGGTATAAAGGAATTTTTATGTAATGTAGAAGAGATGTGATATTGAGAGTTTATCTGAACTTCTTTATCCTTTCTAATTGAAATACAGCTTTGTTAAGCTTCTCTCCAGTCCTTGAGTTAATTGGTTATAAACACATAAATTTATTCCAGGAGGGAAAGAGAGGATAGCTACAGACTTCATTGGCCACAGACTTCTTTGGAATGGAGCTCAGGTGACCTGGGTTGAATCTCTGCTCTGATTCTCACTAGCTGTGTGATCTCGGAAAACCCACCTAACTGCTCTGTTCCTCAGCTTCCTAGTCTGTAAAATGGGTTTAATAATAGCACTGATTTCACACATTGTTTTGAGTCTTAAATGTCAAGCAAGGAGTACTCAGTAGTGTCTTTGATTTTTTTATTTGCTTTTAGAGGGGAAGGGAGGGAGAAAGAGAGGGAGAGACACATCCATATGTGAGAGATATATTGATCGGCTGCCTCTTGCATGCCCCACAATGGGGGACCTGGCCCGGAACCCGGGCATGTGCCCTGACTGGGAATTGAACCTGCAACCTTCCGTTCACAGGCTGGTGCTCAATTTACTGAGCCACACCAGCCTGGACTAATTTTTTAATACTAATTTTTACTATTATTCTATTACAGTTTTCCCAAGTTTTTGCCTCTTTGCCCTCTTCCACCCATCCCACTTCACCTAATTTTTAATTCTTCCCTGTGCCCTGCCAGTGCTGAGAGGCTCTTTTCTCCATAGTGCCGCACCTCACTCTCTTTATCTTCAGCATCCCACTTTGTTCCGGGAACAGAATGAGGTACAGCGGTGAGCTTTTGGTTTTTATAGCATGGGTGCATATTCTTCGTGAGCCTCAAATTTTAGAATGTGAACACCCTGTCCCCACCTCCCTGTTTTATGCCACTAATCTGATTTTTAGCTAAGGCATTATAGTAGGACTTTGAAGGGATGGAGTATTTATTAGGAATCACTTCAGTATTGGTAGTATCTAGACGATCCCTGGGATATCCACAGTCCTGTTTTCATCTGTGCAACAGATTAAAGGGTGACCCTGATACAGCAGTTTGCCCTTATCTGTGGTGCATATGTTCGAAGACCCCCAGTGGATCCTGAAACCACAGATCACATCAAACCATACATACACACACACCCCATTTTTTTTGTATACACACATACCTTTGATAAAGTTTAATTTAAAAATTAGGCACAGTAAGAGATTGACAACAGTAACTAATAAAAAGTTACTATCATATGCTGTAATAATTTTGTGAAGGTGGCATTAAGTCAGGTAAGGGTTATTAAACACAAGCATTGTGATAATTGTGATAGCGGATCTGATAACAGAGACGTCTACTAAGTAACTCATGGGCAGGTATACAGAGTGGATATGCTGGACTGAAGAGATGAATTACATTTCAGGTTTGGTAGAGTGGGACAGTATGAGATTTCATCTTGCTACTCACAATAGTGCATTTAAAAACGTACGAATGGTGCCCTGGCTGGCGTAGCTCAATGGATTGAGCGCGGGCTGCGAACCAAAGCATCACAGGTTCGATTCCCAGTCAGGGCACATGCCTGGGTTGCGGGCTAGGTCCCCTGTGGGGGCCACATGAGAGGCAACCACACATCGATGTTTCTCTCTCTCTCCTTCTCCTCCCTTCCCCTCTCTAAAAATAAATAAATAAAATCTTAAAAAAAACAAACAAACTTACGAATGGTTTATTTCTGGAATTTTCCAGTTAAAAATTATTTTTTAGATTTTTATATATTTTTAGAGAGAGAGGAAAGGAAGGAGAAAGAGGGAGAGAAACATCAATGTGTGGTTGCCTCTTATGCACCCCTTACTGGGGACCTGGCCCGCAATTCAGGCATGTGCCTTGACTGGGAATTGCACCAGTGATACTTTGGTTCATAGGCCCGTGCTCAATCCACTGAGCTACACCAGGCAGGGATCCATTTAATAATTTCAAACTGGATGACTGTGGGTAACTGAAACTGCAGAGTGTGAAACCATAGAAAAGGGGGGACTACTGTATTTTGAAAATTCTACTTATGTTACTGTATTCTCTTTGTGCATTGTGGAGTACATGGGGGAAGGCACTGTATTTTGCTGTGTATAATGTTCACTTTTTGGCACAAATGTATGAGGGAAAAACAAGGATGTGCATTGTACATGAGTGGTACTAATTCTGTATCTATAGAAATGGTTTTAATATTTTATTTATGCTTATGTGTTAAAAGTGTAACTCTAAAAAGCAATAATGATATCCATATGCAAAATAATACCATGGAATATGATAGTTGGTTTTATTTCTAAATATCAATAAATAAAAAATTGAGTTACCCTGGCTGTTGTAGCTCAGTGGATTGAGTGTGGGCCTGCAAACCAAATGGTCGCTGGTTTGATTCCCAGTCAGGGCACATTGCCTGGGTTGCGGGCCAGGTCCCCAGTGGGGGGTGCATGACAGGCAACCACACATTGATGTTTCTCTCTTTCTTTCTCCTTCCCTTCCCCTCTCTAAAAATAAATAAAATCTTTAAAAAAGAATTGAATTAAAAAATTAAAATGGAAGATTTTTTCTCTGAAAATTTGGGCCAAAAACGTGGGAGCACACTATATGTGGGAGCGCATTATACATGGCAAAATACAGTAACATGGTTCTTTTAAGGCAAATAAAACTTATGTGCATTTTATTATTATTTTGCTGTTTTGTGTATAAATGCAGTTTATCTCAGAAAAGGGAAACTTGAAGGTACAGAGGGGAAGGATTTAAACTTGGTCTTGAGGAATGGTTAGTATTTAGTTGAGTATGGAGGATCTAGTTGGTGATGGTGAGGCAAAGGTGGGGAAGAAGTGGTGAATATGGTGTATTTAGAGAGCATTGAAGGAGTAACAATTGCCTTTCGCCCAGGCTGACATTTATTATGTGCTCACTCTGTCAGTACTGTGTAAGAGATTAACTCATTTATTCTTCACAGAAACTCCATTTTACAAAGGAAGTTTAGAAACTTGGTCAAGGTAGCCAAATTGTGGAGCCATAATGCCGCCTCCTAATTTTGTTACAGTGGAAGGATGGTATTTGTGTATCGATAAAAGTTTATCCATAACTGCTAACAAAGTACTCCAGAACAATTGTAAGTGAACATCACAGTACATTTTCACATCTTGAAAACACCAGTGTGGAATATTAAGCAGTAGAACATTACCAGAACTTCAGAAGACCCCCTGGTTCCCTTCCAGTCATTGTGTGTTCCCACTGACCTCTTTCCAACATAGGGGTTTTTTTTTGTTAGCTTTGGAACTTTGTATGAATGTAATCACATTTGTATAGATTATCTTTTTTGTGTTTTTTAACTCAACATTGTTTGTGAGATACCTTCCACTTGTATATAGTTCTAGTTCATTCATTCCCATTGCTATAATGGTTGTTTATTTATATATTTTAAATAACTGAACCTGCCCTGGCTGGTGTGGCTCAGTGGCTTGAGTGCCGGCCTGTGAAGCAAAGGGTCGCTGGTCAGTGTCTCTTTTGCATATTGATGTTTCTCTCTCTCTCTCCCTCTCTTCCCTTCTCTCTAAAAATACATAAATAAAATCTTAAAAAATTAATTGAATCTTTAAAAAAAACAAAGTTACAAGTTTTTTAGACATCCACATCAGAATTAAAATTAAACTTCAGAACAACCATCATTCAGAACCACCTGAAATCTGGCTAAATGGAAGTCCTACAACTAGGGAATTAAAAGAGCCACATTAAGACTGCTAGGAGGTATGGAGACAAGGAATGGATGGTCCCACATAAAAATTGGGAGGGATATCTTGGTTGCAGAGGATCCCCGTGAAGAGCAAGGGGTTCCAGCCCCACACCAGGCTCCCCAGCCAGCACAGGCTTACAATGCCGAGAAGGGAGGTCCCTGTAACCTCTGGCTGTAAAAACCATCAGGGATTGAGGCTGAGGGAAAAGGAGGGAGACGGAGAGCTTCTGAAGTCTCAGTCAGTTCCCCTTAAAGGCCCCCACATGGACTTAATTGGACTCATTCCCTCTGAGCTCCATTGCTGGGGCAACAGTTTGAAAGGCACTAGAGACAGCCCTGGCTGGTGTAGCTCAATGGATTGAGTGCTGGCTTGTGAACCAAAGGGTCGCTGGTTTGATTCCCAGTTTAGGGCACATGCCTATGTTGCGGGCCACATCCCCAGTGGGGGGCACATGAGAGGCAACCATACATTGATGTTTCTTACCCTATCTTTTCTTTCTTCCCTCCCCTCTCTAAAATAAGTAAATAAAATCTTTAAAACAAAAGGAAGGCACCAGAGACATATGGGAGGAACTGAATTGTCTGGTACCAGGGTAAGAGCTGGGAGTGTAGCTTTCTCCTATACAGAAGTTCTGGTACAGGCCATTGTATCTATGATAAGCTCTCCCTGCATAGAGCTACCAGGTGGATGCCATATTTGAGTCTCCATTGACATGGCTCACACTGTTTGCCTCAGCTTGGTAATTCCTTGAGGCCTTTTCCCACCTAACTTTCAGGCCCACCCAAGCTGTTTCCAGTGGTTTTTTCATATGAATGGTCTGTCTTGGCTCATGCTTCAGATTTTCCTAAAATCTCTCAATTAGCATCTGGCCTTACTGTGCCCCAGACCTGGCACTAATAGGAGCATCTGGCCTTGGTTCACTACTTGGCCTCTCCGGGGCACCTCCAAGCCTAGCATAAGAAGCACCATCTACTGTTCGCTTTGTAGCTCATTGCAGGTGGCCCTAAGCAGACCATAGGTGGCCACTGACCTTGGCCTGCACCTCCTTGGAGGTCCCAGAGCCGGCATACCCAGTGGACAGCTTCAGACCATGTCAAAGCACTATCCCTAACCACCTTCAGAAGTGACACACTCAGTGGACATCAGAGCCCTGTGGAAGTAAGTCCTGCTCTGTAGGGTTTTCCTCCATGGTGGTCTGTGGTCAGGGTTCAGTGGTCGAAGCCAGTGAGTGCAGTTGAGTAGCCTGGGGGTAAATCCTGTCCATTGATGTGCCATCAGCAGCCAAGGCTCAGCTACACCAGAAGGGTGTACACAGCTCACCCTGGGTGTGGGGTACACACTTCGATTACCCAGCTTAGGTGATGGAGAGGCTGTGCCACTGGACCCGATAGGACACCTACTGCATTAGGGCACTACGAAACCTGGGAGACGTAGCAGCTCTACCTGACATGTAGAAACAAACACAGGGAGGCCGCCAAGATGAGGAGACAAGGAAACATGTCCCAAATGAAAGAACATAGTAATAAATCTCCAGGAAGAAAGCTGAACAAAACTCTAGAAAAACAGCTCAATAAAATGGAGATAAGCAAGCTACTAGATGCAGAGTTCAAAACATTGGTTGTAAGCATGCTCAGTGAACTTAATGAGAATCTCAACAGCATAAAAATGAACCAGTCAGAAATGAAGGATACACTACCTGAAATGAAAAATAATTTATAAGGAATTAACAGTAGAGTAGTTAAAACCAAGGATCAAGGCAGCAATTTGGAATGTAGGAAGGCCAAAAACACTCAATTAGAACAGCAACAACAAAAGAATACAAAAAAATGTGAGTTGTATAACATACCTCTGGGACAACTTCAAGGGTACCAATATTTGCATCATGGGGGTGCTGGCAAGAGAAGAGAGAACGTAGCAAGTTGAAAATCTAGTTGAAAAACTAATGACAAAAAACTTTGTGAAGGAAATAGACGTACAAGTCCAGGAAGCACAGAGAATCCCAAACAAGATGAACCCAAAGAGGACCCACACCAAGACATAATTAAAATGTAAAAGTTAAAGACAGAGTCTTAAAAGCAGCAAGAGAAAAGCTGTTAGTTACATACAAGGAAGTTCCCATAAGACTCAGCTGATTTCTCAACAGAAACCTTGCAGACCAGAAGGGACTGGCAAAGATTTTTGAAGTGATGAAAAGTCAGGAGGCAAGGACGTACAACCAAGATTACTCTACCCAGCAAAGCTATCATTTGTAGTTGAAGGACATGACAGATACAGAGCTTCTCAGATGAGAAAAAGCTAAAGTAGTTTATCACCACCAAACCAGTATTATAAGAAATGTTAATGGGACCTCTTTAAGAAGAAGAAGAAAAGATAAAAAGTATGAGCAATAATATGGCAGTAAGTACATATCTATCAACAATGGCATTTAAAAAACAAAGTAAGAAGCAGAACAGAAACAGACTTGAAAGTATAGAGAACATTTTTCGGTTGTCAGGTAGGAAGGGAGTTTGGGGAATGGGTGAAAAAGGTGAAGGGTATAAGAAGTACAAATTGGTAGTTACAGAAAAGTCATGGAGATGTAAAGTATAGCATAGAGAATAGAGTCAGTAATATTCTAATAATTTTGTATAGTGCAGTTGGGTGCAAAATTTATTGGGATGATCATGTAAGTTATGTAAGTCTAATCAGTGGGGTGTACACTTGAAACTAATAATAATGTATGTTAACTGTAATTGAAAAATAAAAATGATTTAAAAATGACAAAAATGAAAGAATTTTTAGCAGTATAGAAATGCCAATGTTTTTAATTTTTTTTAAAGGAAAGGCTTAAAAGTGTCTCTTAGGTTCTAAGCTTATATAATAAAAATAACTTTATGGAAGCTGGAGAATACAAGGTCTTTCCAGAAAGTATCCTGCCATGTAATGTGAAAAATAGAGATCTGTATTGATGAAGATACAGGAAACATTGTATACAGGACAGTGATGCCTCAGTCTGTCTCCCCTTAAGACCTCACACAGTTCTCCCAATTGCCATCAATTTGTATTTTTCTGAATCTCATTGATGGTCTGAAATCTCTTCCCTTTCAAAGGTGATTTTAATTTGGGGAAAAGCCAGAAGTAACAGGGCACCAAATCTGGATTGTAGAGGGTCTGAGTCACCTGGGTGATTTGATGTTTTGCCAAAAAACTCTGCATGAGACGTGATACAAGAGCAGGTGCATTGTAGTGATGAAGCTGCCAATCACCAGTTACTCATAGCTGCGGCCTTCTGAATCATCCAAATAGTTTCTGCGCAGGAATGTTCAAACTTAATGTGAAATTTGATGCAGATTTGTTGTACTTGCTCAGTCAGTTTTTAAAAAGATTTTATTTATTTTTTAGAAAGAGGGAGAGAAACGTCAATATGTGGTTGCCTCTTGCACACCCCCAACTGGGGACCTGGCCTGCAACCCAGGCATGTGCCCTGACTAGGAATTAAACCAGCGATCCTTTGGTTTGCAGGCTGGAGCCATGCCAGCCAGGGCATGTACTCGTTCAGTCATTTTGAACGTGATGGCCACACCGTACACTTGCTCACTCAGTGGTATGAGAAAGTATACCACCCCCACCGACTAGTACAGTGAAGTCATCATTGTTCACGCTTGTGCATTCCAGTCCACTCTTCTTAGCTGCTAGGTTACATTGATGTTGTGCAAACTGTTCTCATCATATTAACAAAGGCTGGACTTTTTCCGGACAGACCTCATATACTACTTTAAAGGGCAAATTATTTTTCTGAGTTTATTGTCGACAGAATCTGAAGTATCAGTCCTTAAAACATTCCAGTCATTTGATTGTGGTCAAAATTATTCAAAATAAGTAAGTTGTCCTTCCTAATTTTCTTTTTAAAAGCAAGCAATAGAGAATCTTAGGGTGATGGAAGATGAAGAACTTTTTGTAGTATAGGAGAATAAGTAGATTCAGTGATTATCTGAGCCGAGGAGGAAAATCTTGGACTGTGAATTAAATTAACTTCATCTTCAGCCAGAGGATAACAAAATGGCAACTCTGTGTTGTTACAAGTGGATGATTCTCAGCTTGGTGTAGGTTCTATGGACTACTTATTTAAAAATGTATATATTTTTTCACCACGGATGTTTGTGGGTGGTGCCAAATTTTAGAGCAGTTGGGTTGATGCTTTTGGTGATCTTGACTCTAAAATGAAAAGTGAGAGTAATTGTGAGTGGAAGTATACACACATTATTATTACTTCAAAAATGTGTGTGGGTGGGAAATCAATGGTAGCACAGCAAAGGAAGGAAACTGCATTATCTCTTCCTGTTTTCTATGTTGAAACATTTTACATATACTTCAAGCTTTTAGTTTCTTCTCTGCAGTTCTTCCTTTGTTTTTTAGCCAGTACAGATAATTTCATTGTCTAAGCTGACAAGAGCAGTGGGGATGTAAGATGAAGAAAAAGTGTTCTCATTCCATTAGTTCTTCATGAAAATATTTCTCTGTATCTTCACTGAACTTTCTTTGAAGTTGTCATCCCTCCCTCCCTCTCTTCCTCCCTCCCTCCCTCCCTCCGATACCCCTGTCTTCTTTTGGTCCTATTTTGTTTCCCTTTCACTTCTCTGAATGCAGATTGGTGCAACCACTGTGGAAAGTAGTATGGAGATACCTCAGAAAATTAAAAATGGATCTGCCTTTTGACTCAGCAGTCCCACTTCTGAGGATTTGTTCAAAGGAAAGCAAAACACTAATTTGAAAGAGCATAAGCACCCCTATATTCTTTGCAGCATGATTTACAACCACCAAGATATGGAAGCAGCCCAAGTGCCCATCAGTAGATGAGTAGGTAAAACAACTATGGGGCATTTACACAATGGAATAATACTCGACCGTAAAAAAGAAAGTTTCACCCTTCCTGACAGTAGGTTGGACCTAGAGAAAATTATGCTAAGTGAAATAAGCCAGCCAGAGAAAGACAAGATAATTCACTCATATGAGGAATCCAATGAACAGACTGAACCAACAAGGAAAATGGGGACAGACTCTTAGATGGAGAGCAGGATGATAGCTAGTGGGGTGGGGTGAGGGGGTGGAGAGACTGAGCAAAAAGGAAAAAGGACTCATGGACGTGGACGACAGTGTTGTGATTCTTGGGGAGAGGGGGTTATAAGGGGACTAAATGGTAATGTAAAAAAATACAATAAAGATTAAATATAAAAAAGAACATTAAAAAAAGGAAAAAATAAAATGAAAGAATCAACCAGTGAATGCATAAATGAGTGGAACAACAAATTGAAGGTATATAACTTGTCAAAAGTGACAATGTGATTTATCTAGTATGTATATTTTAATGGGCTCCATTGTGTGAAATTAAATGCTAAATATTATCTTTACAGATGGAATATTAAACCAAATAGTTCTATTAACACTTAGCACATTTATTTTCTCTATTTTATAACTTTCTTCTCATCTAACAATTCTCATCATTGTTTTTATATTTGACTGTCTCAAGTTTCTTAACTATCAGATCATTGTGGGGTTAGAAACACTGTAGGTTCTCTAAACCTATAGTAATCTGATATTTTATTTCATTTTAGAGCATCATAATGATTAATTTGAGAAGCAGTTTTTAAGAGTTGTTAAATGACAGTGTGTATTGTAGAACATTTCTGGAAGGATAAGTATGAAACTTGGCGGTGGTTAACTTTGGGATATGATTGGATGATGGAAGATACTCCCTCAACATCTTCTGTACCTAGTACTTTCTACTTTATATTGATCTTCTGTATCATTTGAAATTTTTTAACAGTGGTCTTAAAAAAAGTTACATTTAGTAGCACAGGATGTCTACAGATCTACAGGCTGTGTTTATAGCTGTAGTTTTCTTTGTCCTGTTTTCGAAGTATGTAATATTTGCTTCTTCCTTTTATTTACCTACTACATTGAGTTCTCATTCATTGTTTTTATTTTATCCCTTTATTCTCACTGAAATGCTGTTTCATTTCAGAAGTCAGTATGTTTTTCAGAAAATAGTTTAGAGGCCCTTTGGGACTGGTAGAATATTTATTCATTTGCAAATCATGACCCAGTAAAAATGAGGTCGCAAATGTCCATGAATTTGGCCTTTTTTCTCTACTGTCATTATAAAGGAAATTCAGCCATGTGACCTTCAGCATGTTACTTAATTTCGGAATCATTTTTAAAAACAATTTTATTGATTGATTTTAGACAGACAGACAGACAGACATCCATTTGTTTTTCCACTTTGTCCTCATTGTAGCCAGGCAGCTGAGGACATATCCCATAAAGTTCCATTTTTCAATAAGATGCAGCTACCAAGAATACGTAACATTTCTAACATTTATTTAATGACACAGTTCTGAAATGTATACAACAAAATCTGATGGAACATGAAAAATTTGAGGATTTCACAGTCAATGAAAGAAACATCTCAAAGAAATAAAATAGAAAGGTAGATATAAAGCTATCTTGGGATAACAAATAATATCATTGATATATATTTACCTTTTATTTTTCTTTTTAACCAGTGAGTGTGCATTTTTGTTTCACACATACATGGAGTGCTCATAAAAATTCTCCACAAATTAGGCCATAAACGAAATGATAAATCCCCCAAACTGGTATCACATATGACACGTTCTCAGACCATATCACACATGAATGACCCTTGGGTTAAGGAAAACATAATGGGCTATTGCAAACTATTTAGAATGAAGAGGAAAATAAAAGTACTAAATATAAGAAAATACATGGGGAATAGGGCAAGGTGGTACCCAGAAGAAAATTTGGGACCTAAAGTGCATTTATTAGGATACTAGGAAGAGTGACAAAACAAATTAACTAAGCTTTATTTCAGTCAATTGAACCTGCAACCTTGGCCTGTTGGGATGATGCTCTAACCAACTGAACTACCTGACCAGGACTTTGAGGTGTTTTTTTGTTTTGTTTTTTAAATTAGACGTTTATTTTTATAAGATTATCTTCTAGGACTCTTTCAAATCTGATTTTATAATTTCATACTTATTTCAATTCTAAAGATGAAATTCATTCTTAAAATACTGTTAAAGCAAATTTTCTAGTTAACAATATGCACATAACCTTTAGGATAAATTTTAATTATTAAAATGCATTCATAATCTGATTTGTCTCGTCAATGAATTCTAATGTAGTGCTGCATAAAGTCAGCCACCTTATGGGTGGGATTTTGAAATGAAGATCTCCAGTAATGAAGACATACTAACTTTCCGTGTGTATATGTGTATTTTTATTAGCAAATCAGCATTTTAATTTTTAATCTTAATACTAGAGAATGAACCTTTTCTTGTTTAGAATCTCCAAGGAAATGATGTCTTATGCCAGCTATATCTTCAAAGACAATTATACTATGGGTTATCAGTCAAATTTAATTAAACTATGACAACTTCTTTCACTAACTTTCCTTCAGTCGGTGAAGTTACGGCGATGAGGAAGACGGTAGTGATCTACACCCCGATTTTGCCCAGAAATGTGAGGTCTCTTTCGTTAATCTGCAATAAACGTTTGAGCTGCTGTTGCCTTCGTTAGAGAGTTTTCTTAGTTTCCTTTGCCTTTTGAAAAACAGTTGAACAAAAAGTGAAAAGTGTTTTATAATTTAAACTTTTCTGATGCAAAGGGGCTGTGATTATCATTTCTGGAGCCCAAATTGGAAGCCAAAAGACTACTATTTCCTCTGTAGTTCTTTGATGAACTAGATATGAGATAGAAATGCACTTCTGGAACTTTGCTTAGTGGTAAAGTGAGTTGGAGTATAAGTAGGGTACATGTATCCTTTTGCTGGTCTGCGTTAATAGGCAAAGTCTGGGTAGCTGCGTGCTTGATAAGTTTTTCTGTGCCCTTGCAATCTTCGTCCTTATTGTAGGCAGGCAGCTGAGGAGATATCCCCTAAAGAGGCAGAACTCCCCATCCTCCCTCTTGTCTTGTCTTCTTTTTTTTTTAAACTATATACTGGGACATTCATGGGCTTGCATTGAGCAGAAAGACAAAGCGTGCTTTCATACTCAGGGTTAAGCCGCAGCCAGTGTGCTGGGCCTTTGTCAAGGCTCGCACTACCCCTTTCTCTTGCCCCTCCCCCAGTCGCATTGTTCCTGCTTTGCAGCAGCAACTGTATCTTTTTTAAAATTTTACCTCCTTACCTAAAAACAAACAGTTGCAAAAGAAAATTCCAGTTGCTTTTAATGAAAAATGCAAAGAAAAACCAAATTTAATTTTCTCTTGTTTTTGATAGACTAAGTGCCCTGTTGTATCCGAGTGCCATAGCTCAGGAACTAATCTTGTTGAAATTATCCTCTGTCATTTAAAAAGTAAAGTCAAAGTGAACTTTATTTGCTTCTTGTATGGCTGTATCACTTCTAACTCGTTGTTGGCGATTGAAATATTCGTTCATGAAATACCGACAAGAATCTTTTCACCATTGTCAAATGGTTTTTAAATTATTCAGTGTTTTTGTTTTATTATATAATACAAAGTGGAGAATTTAGTGATGTGGGTTATTCAAAGAATGCCTTTTGCCTCTCTTAACAGGCAAAAGTTAATAGTGTTGGCCTTTGTCCTATATTTGCTTATGTAGAAGTAAACTATCAAGCTGAAATAGCAAAAGTTACTTTTAAACACATTCGTATATGTAAACTTTATCAGATAGAGCTGGACTGTGTTATAGTTATTTTTGATTTGCACTGAAGTATTCTGTGTTGTCTTTTTTTACACAGGTGATTCACTGTTTTTAAATTTTTTTTTAAGATTTTGTTTTTAGAGGAGAAGGGAGGGAGAAGTGAGGGAGAGAAGCATGCAGGTGAGAGATACATCTGTTGGTTGCGTCTCGCACCCCCAACTGGGGACCTGGCCCACAGCTCAGGCCTGTGCCCTGGCTGCGAATCAAACGGTGACCTTTGGGTCCGCAGGCTGGCACTGAATCCACTGAGCCACACCAGCCAGGGCAATGTATTTATAATCTGAAGAGAAATTTTAGAGCAGTCTAAATGTCTTAATCTGTGTCTCATGAAAGTTTGATTTTTTTATTCCCTCATCTGTTACAGATTTTCCTCATAGGCTAGTCATTTGCTAACATAAACTATTGTGTGCCACGATTCAGTACTTGGCACACTGCACAGTGTCTCCTGGAAGGTACCTGGGACCATTGTAAGCTCTACTTAATAACCTCTGTATTAAACAAGTATGCACAGCCATGCTCTGAATTTTGGTCAGTGATGGTCAGTGATGGACCACATATACAGCAGTGGCTCCGTGAGATTATAATGGAGACAAAACATTCCTATCACCTAATGACGCTGCACCTAATAAGGCCGTAGCACGGTGCGTTTCCCCTATGTCTGTGATGCTGCTGCTGTGATACACCTGCTGCTCTGCCAGTCGTGTACGAGCATAGCACATACAGTGTACAGCACATCATGCTTGATAATGTTACTGATTATGTGTTTACTGTACTTTTTCAAGAAAGATTTATGTTTGAGAGTGAGGAGAAGGGAGGAAGAATGAGGGGGGGAGAAGCATCGACATGTGAGAGAAACACCCATTGTTTGCCTCTCGCACGCCCCCAGCTGGGGTCGTGTGCTCTGACCGGGAATGGAACCGGTGACCTTCCAGTTTGCAAGCCACCACTAAACCCCCTGAGCCAGACCAGCCAGGATCACACTGTGCTTTAACCGTCATTTTAGAGTGTGCTCTTTCTCCTTGTGAAAAAGACTCGCTGTAAAGCACTGCCATGTTATGCCAGCAGTAGCCTCATGCGTGTTGTGTTTACTGGGACTTGAGAACTTTTTCTTTTTGCTTTTTAAAAAGAGAGGAAAGGGGAGAGAGAGAAACATTGATATGAGAGAGAGACATTGACCAGTTCCCTCTCACAGGCACCCCAACTGGGGACAAATCCGCAACCCAGGCATGTGCCCTGACCAGCAGTCAAACCTGTGACCGTTTGGTTTATGGGAAGACACTCCAACCAACTGAGCCACACCAGCCGGGGCTACTGCCTCCTGATTGCATTGTGTTCTCTTGTGCTTTATCTAATCTCATGTTTTGTTGATCACGGCCCTTAAGTATACAAAATCCATTGCTAATGTTGCCAGTAAGGGGCCATGTTGAGTGATTGACGTGGAAACAAAAAAAAGTGAACACGGACTGCAAAGGTGAAAATTCAGTGACGATTATTGCCGGTCAGCCAGGCTTGTCTAATTCCACCATAGCTACGGTCTTGAAGAACAAGTCTGAAGTAATGGAAGCTTTTAAAGGGTCTGCTTCATTGAAGGCAGTGAGACTGACAGTTTTGGGAAAAGCTTGTATCATAAATGAAGAAATTTCTAGTGACCGGATGGATCAAAGACCAGACAATGTAGTAGCAGATCCCTGCCAGCACAGTCACAGTGCTGGCCAGAGGAAAAAGTTTGTTTGCATGTTTTTTTTTATTTTAATTTTTATTGAATTTGTTGGGGGATATTGGTTAATAAAATCACTTAGGTTTCCAGAGTCCAGTTCTATAATGTATCATCTGCATATTGTATTGTGTGTTTACCACACAAAGTCAAATCTCCTATCACTGTTTATCCTCTCTTTACGCTCTTCTGACTCCCTCTGCCTCTCTTGTCTGCATGTTTCAAGAAGAGGCTGGACCCTACTACAGAGCTGAATTTACTGTTAGTTCTGGATGGTTTAAATGATCAAGAATCATTATTCATTACATAATATGAAAGTCAGTGGTGAGTCTTTGAGTGCTGATGTGAAGGCAGCTGAAGAATTTTGGAAACTCTAGATAAGCTGATTATGGAGGAAAACTACTTGCCAGAGCAAATATTCAATACAGAGAAAACCTCTATATTCTGAGAATGAATACCTAAAAGGATTTTTGTCTATAATGTGGCCAAGTCAATGCCAGGTTTTAAGGCTTTTAAGGACAGGATCACAGTTTTGCTTGGGGGCAGTATTGCAGGCTACAAATGAAAAACCTTTGTGATTTGGCACAGTGAAAGTCCCAGGACTTTCAAGCATATCAGCAAGAACACACTCTAGTGTACTCTAGGAGCAATACGAAGTCATGGATGGCCCGACTTCCTCCAAGATGCTCTCCTGACTTGCCATACCAGCAATATGGAGAAGTAGTTTGGAGAATAACACAGCATTCAAGATTGCTGATAATGCTGCTGGATATCCTCCTTTTATTGGTGATTTTTAACAAATCACTTTATTGTTATTCAATTACAGTTGTCTGTATTTTCTACCCCCCCACCCCAGCCAAACCCACCTCCCTCTCTTGCTTCCACCCTCACCTATTGGTGATCTTTTTTTTAAAAAAGTTTTTATTTGTTTAGTTTTAGAGAAGGGAAGGGAGGGAGAAAGAGAGGTAGAGAAACATCAATGTGGAAACATCAATGTGTGGCTGCCTCTTGCGCACCCCTTACTGGGGACCTGGCCTACAACCCAGGCATGTGCCCTGACTGGGAATCAAACCAGCAACCCTTTGGTTCACAGGTCAGCACTCAGTCCACTGAGCCACACCAGCCAGGGCCTTTTATTGGTGATCTTCATCCCAATATCACAGTGGTGTTTCTCCCTCCAGACACCATCTGTATGATCCAAACCATGGATCAAGAAGTTAGAGCAGCTTTTAAGGCCCACTACTTGAGGATCTTTGCCCAGACCATTGTTGAAACTCAGGAAGACACAGATGCAATTCTGGAAGGATTACACTACTTAGGACTGCATCAAGAACTTTGCCTGGGCTTGGGGGTGATGTCACTAAGGAGTGTTACGAATGTCATCTAGCAGAAGACACTCATGAGTTTCATCCATGACTTTAAAGGATTTTCTGAGGATGAGGAGGTCATAAAAGTCTAAAAGTTTAAAAAGCAAAAAAGTAATACATTTTTTAAATAGAAAGACTCTTATAAAAGGATGTAAATAAAATATTTTTGTGCATCTGAACAGTGTATTTGAGTTTTAAGCTAAGTGTTATTAAGAGAATTGAAAACTTTTAACACAAAAATGTTACATTTAAGCTAAGGTTCATTTATTATTGAAACATGAAACTTTAAAAATAAATATAGTATTTATAAAGTCTACAGTAGTGTACAGTAATGTCCTAGGTCTTCACACTCATCACTCGCTCACTGCCTTACCCCGAGCAACGTCCAGTCCTACAAGCTCCATTCATGGGAAGTGCTCTACACAGGCGTACCATTTAAAAAAATCTTCATACTGCATTTTTACTGCTCCCTGTCTGTGTTTTGTTTTCTGTAGATACACAAATACATAACCATTGTGTTACAGTTGCAGTACAGTAACAGGCTACTAGGTTTGTAACCCAGAAGCAGTAGGGTGTACCACATAGCCAGGTGTGTAGGCTATACCATCTCGGTTTGGGTATGGGCACTGTGGTGTTTGCAGAACGATGAAATTGCCTTACAACACATTTCTTCCTGTCGTTAAGTGATGCATGGCTGTATGTGAAATTCTTAGGTGCTAAAGCTTTGCTGTCACATAGTCTAGAAGAAGGGAATATAATATACAACATGGTAAAATTTATTCATAGTTATGTTATATAAACTGGTATATAAATAAGTGCTTGAAATCCAAGGTAAAAATTCTGTTATTTTCACATTGGTTCAGTCT
Source organism: Trachops cirrhosus (assembly GCA_028533065.1). Taxonomy (NCBI): domain Eukaryota; kingdom Metazoa; phylum Chordata; class Mammalia; order Chiroptera; family Phyllostomidae; genus Trachops; species Trachops cirrhosus. Next base: position 11,226,529 of record CM052542.1, on the reverse strand, counting down.
TTTTTTTTTTTTAATCCTCACCTGAGGATATGTTTCATCGATTTTAGAGAGGGGAAGGAGGAAGGAGGGAACGGAAGAAGGGGGGAAGAGAGAGAGAAAGAGAGAGAAAGAAAGAAAGAAACATTGATTGGTTGCTTCCCATACACGTCCTGACAGGGGATCAAATCCACAACCTTCTGGTGTGTGGTGTGATGCTCCAGCCGAGCCACACAGTCAGGGTGGTTCAGTTGCTTTTGGTGCCTTATCTGACCTTTTCATTAGAAAGATAAGTTGCACTTAGAAGTCTTAATGTTATCAGTGGTATATTTATAAAGCACTATGTTAAATGCCTTAAATAAATTCTCTAAACTGTACATCAGCTCTCCGAAATAGGTGCATTATTGCCCTTGTTTTCGAGGCGAAGGCACACATGCTTAGAGATGTTAAATGCAGAAGTCTCGCAGGTACTAAATGCAAGAACTGAAAGGCCAAAATCAAATTTGTATTCTCGATTAGTGATGCAAATAAATTGTCTCTGGAGTTGAGTGTTTTTAGAACTGTTATAATAGACGTCCTTAACACAGTCGGAAGTTGATCTGTTTCAGTTACATTCTGGAATTACTGGTTCTAGTCTATAGATTAAAGGGCCGGAATGATCGGTTCTGATTTATAGATGGAAGGGCTTGTGTGGGTGTGTTTGATTCAGCTGGAGCCCTTGGGCTGTGTTGCCGTCACTGGCTCAGTCTGTCATAGTTGTTGCACCCATTTCGGACGCACATGTCCTGAGGTGGGTGTTAGCTACTTAAACCTGAAACTAAAGAAAAGGAAAAGAGGGTGGGAAAAAGGAAGAACAAGAAGTCTGTTTTTCTGATGGTTTAAACTAACTGATGATCATCTTACGGACGGGCCTAGCAGGGCTGTCCTGCCTTTTGGCGTCTCTGGGCCATACATTAAATACACAAACACCAGTGAAAACTGATGAGCAAAAAAAGGGTTTTAAGTAAATTTACGATTTTGTGTTGGGCCGCATTCCTAGCCATCCTGGGCTGTGTGCATCCCGTGGGCCGCTGGTTGGACACCCCCGGATAGTGTAAAATGCTAAGGATGAGGTGAAGAAGGAAAATTACATGATGGTGAGCTGAGGCCCAAGGGGAATGGCTACAGTAGGAAGACAGTAGGAAGGCTGCCCTCGCTACGTTTATTTTGAATTTTACTAACCATGGGCTAATGGAATGCAGTCTGTCATACATACCAATTGGTTCTTTTTTTCAGAAAGAGCATTAATGAATAATCATAAATCATTTTTTAAATGCACAGTAGTTCTCTGTCAGTGAATAAAAAGCCCTTTGGATATTGTTCATGACCTCATTTGATGATCATTTTTGCATTAATATAAGTACATTTATGGGATTCTCTGGTACCGTTACTTACTTGGAGCACTGTGCTTCTGGCCTATTTACCTAGATTTACTCTGCTCTAGGAATTTTACTCAGGATATTAGCAGTGTGGAAATTCTGCTCCTGGCATCAGGGTGCCCTGTGAGAGTATAGTTTTCTTAGGGTAACATCCTGTTTAGAGGCAGAGATTAGAACTGTTTTACTAATTGTGCTCAGATACTTTTTGCCTTTTTCACTTTATTGGTATCTTTACTGATGGTGCTTCATCGGTGGTGGGTCACACTGCTGGCACCTTAGCATGAATCAAATACCAAATTCACCAGTGTGCATTCTTAAAAATACCCCACAAGTTTTACTTAATATCTTTGATGAAACCGTAACAATTACTCATTTAATTAAAACCTGACCCCCGAGTATACTCCTCCATAGATTCTATGTGGTGGAATGGGAGGTACACATACAGCACTTACGCTGCATAGTTGTCCAATAATATTTTTAATGAAAACCACTTGTGTGAGTGAATTACAGCCAGAACTAGTGGCTTTAAAAAGAACGTAACACTGTTTTTACTTGAAAGAATGATAAACTATGATTACTCAGTTGTGGCTTATTTCACTTCAATGAAAACTGTTGCCAGTGATAAAATGACAGGTTTTAAGTGAAGATTAGAATTTTGGAAACTTGGATCTGCCGCCATGAGTTGACAGCTTCTTAATGCTTTATAGACTTTTCTGATGACATCAGTGGTGATATTAACAGACTTGATTTTTAATATTGTACAGTGAAATATGTCAACATCTGGAAAGGCTGTGTAACTTAATGCACCAGTATTTTCCAGATGTTCTGTGTATGATGTTACAAATCATGCAGAGGTGAAAGGTTTATTTAACATGCAATATAGCCCTGACCCGGTATGGCTTGGTTGGTTGTAATTCCGCAAAGTGAAAGGTCGCTGGTTCAATTCTTGGTCAGGGCACATGTCTGAGTTTCGGGTTTGGTCCTTGGTCGGGGCATGTATGAGAGGCAACATATCGATGATGTTTCCCTCTCTTTTTCTTTCCCTCCCCCCGTCTAAAAATGAATAAAATCTTAAAAAAAATAAAAATGCAGTGTAGAACAGTTAATTTTAATGTAACCATGTATAAAAAGTGAATATACAGTTTTGGATTTCATATCGTACCTAAGTTTTAAAAACTTATCACCTGTCAAGTTTTAGTGGAATAGCAAGAAAAGAATACCCTCAATTATCAGGAAAGGGTGTTAACATATTTCTCTTCTTTTTTAACCACATGTCTGTATGAGACCAGATTTTCTTCATAGACTTAAAAATATGTTACAACAGATTGAATGCAGAAGCATACATAAAATTCCATCTGGTATTATATTAAGCTAGACATTGAAGAGATCAGTAAAACTATAAAAACAATGCTACTCTTTTCCTTAAATTAGAAGAAAAAATTAAGTGGTTATTTTTAAAAATAAAAAGTCTTATGTTAACATAGAATTGGTTTATTATTGTTATCCTAAAATAACTTAGTAGATATTCAAAAATTTTCTAAGTTTTAATTTCTGATGTGGTACATATACAGGTATTTATAACACATTTAAGCAAAAGATCTTTAGGTTCTTCAGTAATTTTTAATTGTAAAGGAGGAGTTCTGAGACCATACATTTTAGAAACACAATTAGATCTTAGTAATTGAAGATATAATTTCTTAGTTCTTGTTTTTTATTAGGTAATTTTTTAAAGGAAAAAAACTTTTCCTGTTGTAATTTATTAATAATTTAGTTATAATAATTAAATTATATGTTATGGATTATATCAAGCACCTTACATGTATTATTTATTTTTCACTGGAACCCTATGACTTATAAGTGCTATCAATCTCATTTACAGCTAAGAAAATTTGAGTCTCAAATCGTTTAATTAACTTGCCCAAGATCATACAACTGTTAAGTGGTGGATCCAGGATTTGAATCTGACATCTTGATATTTAGAGTTCATATTCTTGACCACATAAAATGTTTGTCAAAATGGCCTGCGTTTCTCTTAAATTTACAGTCAGTTGAAATTAACAGTTTTTTAAAAAGATTATTTATTTATTCTTAGAGAGGGAGAGAAACATCAACATGTGGTTGACTCTTGTGTGCCCCTTACCAGGGATCAGGCCCGCAACCCAGGCATGTGCCCTGACTGGGAATGGAACCAGCGACCCCTTGGTTTGTAGGCCAGCACTCAATACACTGAGCCACATCAGCCAGGGCAAAATTAACAGTTGTACCTAAGTGATTATTTACTCATAATGTCCTCTTATACATTCTGTCCTTAGCTTTCATAAAGTTTTCCTTTCTGATCTCTATTTTTTCTTTTATAAGCATAGTATGGAAGTCAAAGCCATGGGGACAGAAACAATATAAGTTAAGTCTCTGCCATGTTGTAGAAAGTGTGTATCCTGTCTAGTCTTCGTAATAATTCTGTGAGACAGCTGTTTATGAGGAAATCGAAGTTTGGAGAAGTGAAGTAATTTTCCTAATTTAGGAAGTAGAGGGATCAAGATTGAAAGCGAGGTTTTAGTTTTCCAAAAATTGTTGTTCTCTTTCCATTCTGTCTGTGGTCCCCCAAGCAATATCATGAGTGGGTAGGGAAAAAATGGAAGAACCAGCACTTATTTCTGTGCCAACTTGTTCTCTTCCTCCTCCTCTTCTTCCTCCTTCCTCCTCCCTTTCTCCCCCCTTCTTCCTCCTTCCTCCCTTTGTCTGTCCTTCTTCCTTTTTCCTTCTTCCTCCTTCCACCTCCTTCCTCCTTTTTCTTCCCCTTCTTTCTCCTCCTCCTCCTCCTTCTTTGTTGTCTTTGTCTGCTGCGTCCTCATCTTCTTCATCTTCGTCGTCTTTGTCTTCATCTTCATCTTTGTCATCTTCGTTGTCGCCTTCCTCTTCCTCTTCGTCTTTTCTTCATCTTTTCCTCCTCCTCCTTTTTTCCTTCTCCTCCTTCTCCTCCTTCTTCCCCCTTTCTCTGGTTACCTATAGAATCTCTCTCCTGATCCTGGGTGGTCTGAGTTGTTGGGCCTCTCTTGACTGTGAATCCTGACTGTGATCAGTGAGTACTGTAGCTGGGTAGGCTGGCTGGAAGACAGACATGGTACTGAGGATTTAGGTACTTTGATTTGATGTTTGAGGTAATACCTTTAATCTTTTGGGCGATGCTTGGGCCAGCTTGAGCGCCAAGTTCTTTTTTCTCTAGTCTTCACATAAGAAAGTGATCCTTTTGGTCGTTCAGACCAAGATTTATTTTGGCATTAATCCCTACCTTAATAGCCTTAATCAGGACAAAAAGAGAAGCAAGCAGCTTCAGATTCTAATTAGCTTTGGAATGAATTTGTTTATGTGAATTGTTCAACTAGGCATCCTTACATAGAAAAAGTCTTTTGTCTAGTTGGAGAAAGGACATTAAAGTATAAGGAATAATGAGAAAGTGTTTGAACAAGGTTCTCTCATATAAGATAGCATTTATTGAACACTTACTGTATACTTAGTTATAAGGATTATTTATTGCGTATAATCCTTCTAACAGTTCTTTAAGGTATTACTTCCTGTTTTCTTTTACAAATATAACTGAGGCTGAGTGAAAGGAGGCAACATGTGATCTGTCATAACAGGGCAGGGAAGCCTGGAATTTAATCCAGGTAGTAGATTAGTGGAGGGAAGAAGGGAAGGTATGTCATGGGAGCTGCAAGTCAGCCAGTAACTAGCCTGCTGTTGGTTATTTCGGAGAGGCCTCATTTTATGGAGTGGGAAATAAAGATGAAGTTGGAGAGCTCCCAGCTGGTGGTAGTAATCGGATCACAGAATTTGGAAGGGGAGGTAAAAGACATTTGGGGAGCCATTTATTGTTATTGGTGACCACAATGGTGTTCAGGAAAATTGATCTGATGATATTGTATCGTATGAACTGAAGAGGAAGAGATTCTACTGGGGAAAAAGGCAGCTACTGCAAGTAGAGAATGAAGATGTGAATTGAGATGGTGGCTGTGGCTTGGGGAAGGGAAGATGAGGTGGCTTCTAGAAAAATTACAGAAGTGGTTTTGAAAACTGATTGAATTTCTAGGCTAAAATTGTATATTAACAGTAACCTTGAATATTAGTTAATTTAGTGCTACTATATTGGATTAGAGGTAGTATAGATTGGCCCATTTTAGCCAGTAGGATTTTTGAATTAAAAATATGTTTAAATGCAGTAGAGTTTTTTGATATATAACATACAATCTGATTCTTAGATAAGATAATTATATGCACCTCTGCAGAGTTTATTAATATGAATGTAGTTGGCGTGGCATTGTAACAGTTGGAAATTGAGTCATAGGTGGAGTGGTTGGGATGTTTTGTGCACGAACGTACTGGTTGATCTGAAGCTGCGTAGTCAGAATTACGTTTTTTAAAGGAGTCGTGTCAGATGTTACTATACCATATCTTAATAAGCCCAGCACAGTTAATTATCTTCCAGGTTGTGCTTCTTCTCTGTTTGAACACAGGATAGATACTTTGCTGTTATTTAGAGGTCAGGGTATATAACAAATACATAATTAACATTAGAGTCACACTTAGGACTTTGGGAACCAAAGAAATGAGTCGCTTTAGCTCTCAAATCTCATCCTGACTCTAGCACATGTGTTCCCTGAGTGGAATGGCAGTAGTCAGCCCTGTTCACATTTCCATTTGTCTTTTCCTCTGCTCTCCACAAGTCATGGTGGAATTTGGGTAAGCTAAATGCAAAAACGATGCGATTCTATAAATACATACTCACACCCATTATGTTTTATTTATGTATAGGAAACTTGGCAACTCTACTAATTTCCATGGTTTCAGGTCTACAAGGAATACTTCAGGTCTACAAGGAATATAATGGGTTACTTATATTTGAGTTAAAAGGTAATTTGTTACTTTTGCATAGTCTTACTATCCTGAGCCAGTTTCTTCCGATTAAGTTGAGCAGTAACCATTAAGATGAAATGATTTGCGTGGGACAAGGCATACTTCCAGATATCCGAGTGGACACTTCATACATGTTTATGCAAGTGAAAAGTATGTTTCTGTTAAGTTTTATGTTAACTAAGCTTTTGATAGGCATCTTTTAACTTAGCAATAAAAAAATTGTATGTTAAAAAGATAATATTTGCATATGAAAAATTTTAAACAGGGCAAAAGACTGTATACAGTGAAAAGTAAATTTCCTGCTCGCCCTCAGCCCCCTAGTAGTCTTCGCAGAGGCAGCCTCCTTTGTCAGCTTCTTACGTGTTCTGTCAGAGATGTGTGCAAGTGCCACCATATAATAAAGCTTTACAGACATTTAAAATTTGCAAAGCCATCAAATTTATTAAATACATTTAAGTACCAAGCAATAGGATAGATTGTGTCTAGCCCTTAAAAAAATATAACAGGAATAAATTTTAATAGAGAACCAGGCTATAGATTTTGGTTTTTGAACTGTGTACAAACTGATTTCAACTTTTATGTATTAGAATTGTATGCAACTTTATTGTTTCTTTAAATAAATGAAGAAACCATATGTGTAGCATTCTTTTTTTTAACAAATACATTTTTTAAATTTTATTTATTTATCTTCAGAGGCGAAGGGAAGGAGAGAGGGAGAGAAATATCAATGTGTGGTTGCTTCTCATGCGTCCCCTGCTGGGAACTGGCCTGCAACCCAGGCATGTGCCCTGACTGGGAATCGAACCTCGATCCTTTGGTTCACAGGCCTGCGCTCAATCCACTGAGCCACACCAGCCAGGGCGTGTATAGCATTCTTAAATAGTTATAGGCAGTAACTTGAGCATCTAGATTGTCATTTTCATAAGACTTTTGATTACATTTAATTAGCAGAGCTAGAAAGCATCCAGAATCTTTAATTGACTCAATCATCAAGTTTAGAAGGAGGCCAACTCTACTTTAACTTGACTTCAGTTGTGTTGGTCTGAAACCTTGACAACCACTGAGATAGAGATGGAGCAGTGGGGCAGAATAGGAGCAGATTTTGTGAAATAAATATTCATAATATGGTGGTATTGTTTCACTTGACTCGTTATGCAAGTTCAGAATTTCTATGTACCTACCCATGCTTGAATGTTGAGTACCAAAATATGCCAGAACCAACTAGAAGTTGCTTTAAGATAAGAGCAGAATGTTGTTGGTATAATATTGTATTTCAAAACATTCTTCCCTTTGCTCTTTTTCTTCTTTTTAAGTTTTCTAAATATTTGTACCTTTCTGACCTTACTGCTCCATTTTATTCTAAAATCTCTTTATAAGCCAGCCATTTTTGAAGAATGACACTTGATTGTTTTTTAAATATTTTTGGAGAACTCTTAAATTTAAACATGTGACACTGGATACATGTTGATTACATTGGCCTGGAATTTATGGGAGAAAGTCATCTTGGCTATGCCCATTCTACGTATGAACATAAAATCTGCTGAAAAACTTTCTAGTTGATAGTTGTTATTATAACATACCGTATTTTTCAGACTGTAAGATGCACTTTCCCCCCAAGTTTGGGAGGAAAACGGGGGTGCATCTTATAGTCCAAATGTAGCTTACCTGGTTCGCTGTGGGGTGGGGGGTGGCAGCCTATGTTATTTATGTTATTAAATATTTTACCACATTTTTTGCTTCAAATTTTTCCCCCATTTTTCCTGTAAAACCTAGGAGCATCTTATGGTCTGGTGCATCTTACAGTCCAAAAAATTCAGTACTTTCATTTTAGAATTTTATGTTGAAAAGAATGCTGCTGTTGTCAAAGAAAACACCTTTCTGGGAATTGAGCGTGCCTACAGCGAGGAAGGAAGACATTGCCTGTAGTTGTTTTCATATCTCAGAATCAACAAATGAAGTAATACTGACTTCACACGGATCTGTATCCTAAGAAATTATGTTTAGAGTTGCAGTCGTTTGTAGGATTAGGATTCTTTTTTCTCTGTTAGGACATTTTTATTGAATATTGAAAGTAAATTATAGTGAGGAAAAAGTTTGTACTTTAATAAAATTTTTCATTTTCATTTAGTTTTTTATTTGTTTTGGAGAGAGGGGAATGGAAGGAGAAAGAGAGGGAGAGAGAAACATTGACTGGTTGCCTCTCATACGTACCCTGACCAGGAACTGAACCTGCAACCTAGGCGTGTGCCCTGACTGGGAATCCAACCAGCGACCTCTCACTTTGTGGGATGATACCCAACCAACTGAGCCACACCGGTCAGGGCAAAGTTTGTATTTTTTTTTTTGTTGGTAACTTAACCAAAATCTAAAGATAACTTAGTCCAGTCTTTGCTTCATGATCAAAAAGTGACCTCCATCATCTTACATGTTCACTAAGTATCGTTGGAGAAGCTGCTCTCCCTGGTGGCTCTGAGCAGGTGTGGTGGAGAGACCGACTCCTGGAGTGCTTAGCAGTTCTTACTGGCTGTAAATTTGTAAGTAGATGGAATGATGCAAATGTTTCCAGGGTGCTTTGATATTAACCTTTGAATCATGACCACAGAAGGAAGAGAATCATATTTTCTAAGTAGTGATAGTATTTTATATTGTCATTGATATTCATCAGATAATTTCTTCAGGGGAAAATAAGATTTACTGAAAAAATTTTAAGGGGGCCAAGGGCTTTGGAGATAAGTTTTGCTAATTAAAAGGTATTGATTTTCCCCATCAGTCTCCTTGATATTTGGCATAATGGGAACAGGTATATTCATTAGCCTGACTTTTGGCATGTGATACTTGGGTGCATTAAATTTGGCCAGGAACACTAGTTGTTTGATGTAAATGAAAAAAGCGGCTTCGCGCTGGCTGGTGTGCCTCAGTGGATTGAGCGCCAGCCTGCAAACCAAAAGGTCGCTGGTTTGATTCCCAGTCCGGGCACAATGCCTGGGTTGCGGGCCAGCACGCAAAAAGCAACCGGTGTATGTTCCTCTCACACATCCATGTTTCTTTTGATGTGAACCATTCATGTGCCCTACAAGCCACACTCAATGGCAATACTTCTGCTGGACACTGTATATACCTTGTCTTACATTCAATGATAGATAAAGGAGTTTTTTGCCCATAGCACTAAGTTTTCCTTATCTGATTTAATGGGAGCCTGGTGGCTCTTGTCCTGAACTTTTTTCCAGGAGGATAATTCTGTAAGATTGATTCAAAGTGCAAGGCTTAGTTTTATGCTTTTGTTAGTTTGAGAAAGTCAAGTGTTTTGACGTAGACTGGATGCAGACAGTAAAGAAAAAGCAAAAGCACATACTAGATATGGTAGTGAATAATATTTTGAAAAAGATATTCTAAAATCCAGTTGAATTATAGCGTTTGGATCTTGAAAGAGCTTCTTGCAGAGAATTGAGCTGATTTGAATATGAGTTGATCTGTCTCAGCAAATTATCATTTAAAAAATTTAAAAATATGTATGTTATCATTGTATTTGTGGTGCCTTTGTTTTTTTTGTGGGACATGGTAGCCTTTGTCATATTAGCTTACTTTCTTTTAAATGTTCTATTATATATGGGGTTTTGTTTGTAAGCCAACTCAAATTCGTGGTAGAATAAAGCAAGGCATAAATAAGATAACAATGGAAAAACAAACTCATGTACCATGACTAGAGCTGAAACAAAATAAGAGATTAAAAAAGCCTTGTAGTTTTAAGAGAGATGATAAAAATTTCTTTCATGTGTTTATGAATTTATATTTGTACTTGTATTTAAGCCTTCACGCTCATAAATTCATAATAAAATGAATTATTAAATTAAGCTTACTTCTCTTCCTACCTTTATTCAATCCATTCTTCATAAACAATCAGAGTGGTCTTTTAAAAATAATATTATGACCCTCCTCTGTTTCAACTGTGCCGTTGTTGCCTGTTGATTAAGGTTTCATATTGCTTCCTAGGTCCTCCCTACACAGCCTCAAATGACGTAGCTCCTCTTAAATTCCCAAACTCTGTCATTACCTCTCCCTACGTATATACTCCCTTTTCTCGAGTCTCCTCATCCTGGAGCACAACCCTTTTCTGGCTCTTGTCGTTGCATTTGAGGACCTCCCCGCTTCCTGGAATGCTCTTTCCCTTGCTCTTCATAGGCTGCATTATTTGTATCCTTCAGATAACATCAGTTTAGTTGGTATCTCTTCTACCTTATCTAGAATACTATTACCGATATTATATAATTCTTTTGATTTTCTTCATACCATTTTTACCTTTTTTTTTTTTTTGCCATGTTAGTTATCTGGTTTGTTTATTGACTTTTGGTCTTTCTGTCCCCAGTAGAATGTAAGCACCAAGAGCGTGGTGACTTTACCTGTTTTATTTACTACTTACAGCTACCCAGAAAATGTTTGTTGAGAATGAATGAATGAATGAGATTACTAGCTGTTAGTTTATAAGCCAACTTCTTGCATTTGTCTTTCTAGAACCACTTGTGTCATGATGGTATCATATTCCAGTTGGGGACAAGAAGAGGGAATTAACAGGGATTGGATGTCAAATGTTGGGCAGTGTGCAGAGATTATTTCATGTAGTGATTTAGTTAATCGTCACAGTAATTTACGAATGTTTAACTGTTAGCATTTTACAATTAGGGAATCTCCTATTTGGAGGTTAACTGTGACTGTACAGTGTACGCAGGGCTAAAGCTAGGACGGGGACCCGAGGTTGTCTGACTCCAGAGCCTCCACAGCACAAAGTGCTAGTGTTTCTGTGCAGAAACTGCTTGTAGGCAGGAAGGCGTGATTTTGGTCACTTGAACAAAGAGGTCAAGGGTCTTATTTCTCCCTTCTTTTTCCCTCTTCTTTTACCCTTTGACTGTGGTAACCCTGTCTTTATTGTCATTGTTCATCCTGTAGATGAAATGAGTCTCACTCACTATTCTCTTGCAAATTCTTGACAACTTTTCTACAATCCTCTGTTTTGAGATTTTAAAAAGTTCAGCAGTAGTTAGGGAGCGGGGAGGATTTAACATTCATTTTCGGCTGCCTCCATGCTGGTTAGTGAACATCAGGTGTAGGGCACTGACGGGGTCTCTGGTGTTCAGAATAGAGAAGGGGACCGCGAAGTGAGAAGAAGGCAGCTCACAACAGGAGCAGAGATCAGCAAGCCATTTGGACTGGGCCAGTGGACTGCTGTATTTCAGCCTGTTGTTAAAGTGCATTAAGTCAAACGGCAACAATGTTTTTCTTAAAATACTAAGGAACATTTACTGAGGCATTGTACTGTAGAGAGTGTTTTTTTATAAACATGTTTTCTTTAGAAATATATCCAAATATTTTTCCTTTAGAACAGTAAATTTGTCAGAATGATAGTTGACCTCAATATTTTTATTTTTTTAAATTAAGATATTTATTTTATTTTTATTGTTATTCTGTTACAGTTGTCCCAGTTTTTCCCCCTTTGCCCTCGTCCGCCCATTATATACCCCCTGTCCCCTGTCACTGTCAGTCTGTTCCACGTTTCCATGCCTGTGGCTCTGTTTTGTTCGTTACTTTATTTTGTTCATTAGATTCCTCTTATAGGTGAGATCATATGGTGTTTGTCTTTCACAGCCTGGCTTATTTCAGTTAGCATAATATTCTCCGGATCCATCCATGTTGTTGCAAAAGGTAGGAGTTCTTCTTTCTTTTTGCTGTGTAATATTACTGAAGGTGGTTTAATAGGAAAGAGAATTGAAATGGAATATATCTTCCTGTTTCTTTTAATATGGATGGTTATGTTAAAAATTATTTTTTCTTCTGACATTTATTCTTTTTCATTTTATTATTATTGTATTACTCTCAAGTAATTATAGGTAAGCATTCACTGTCATTATTACTGAATTAACATTTAGATGTGATTATTGGCATATCAGAAATTGCTTTAGTTATCACCAACCTAGTCTGAATTTAAACAATATGTGCATTCTCATTGTTTCAAATAATACCATCAAGTTTTATTAGCAGTAATTTTAAGAATCTCACTGTCAGTTTATTAACATACTGTATTTTATGGGCCATAAGATGCACCTAGGTTTTAGAGGAAAATAGGAAAAAAATTTTGAAGCAAAAAATATGGTAAAATATTTAATAACATAAATAGCAATATTTCACCAATGTAAATGTAAACAGAACTCAACAGCAGCATTAACAATCATTATTCCTCCCAAATTTGGGGGCGGGGGGAATGCATCTTATAGTCTGAAAAATACAGTCGTACTAGAACTTATTCATCTCTATCATTGATGAATTTAATTATGTTTGGAAACTTAAGGTTTGTGTTACGAGATCTTAAACTATAAGTATTTATAATCCTTTTCTTATTGAATTTATTGGGGTGACATTGGTTAATACAATTATATAGGTTTCTGGTATAGAACACTATAATACATCATCTGTATATTATTGTGTGTTCACCACAAGCATTTATAATCTTAAGTGAGCAGTCTTGTACAAAGCGTTGGGGAAAATTCCCTTATTAGGTTAAATCATGGGTGGGCTACCTATGGCCCACTGGCCAGCTACCTATTTTTGTAAGTGAGTTTTATTGGAACATAGCTGCATCCATTTATTTTATTTAATGCTGCTTTTGCATTACAACAGCATAGGCTAGCAGTTGTGTAGAGAACCTGTGGCCCTCAGGTTCATACAGGTCTCACGTATGCACAGTTACTATCTCGCCTCCTAAGAACAATTTTTAATTTATATAGCAAACTTTTCGTATTATGTAGTTTTCCACCTTGCCTTTCTGTTTCACTGTCTTTCTTAACAGTACCATTAATGCCACCTCTTCTACTTTGTGGTTTTTTGTTACATGTTTTAACACTCTATGTTTAAAAGCTAATAACACATCACCATTATTATTACTTTACTTTCAACATTCAGTCATTTAAAAATAAATTTTAAGAAATATTTTTATATTAACTTACATATTTATTTTTTGTTTTTCATTTCTCCCTGCATATTCAGTCTTCCATCTAGGATAATTTCCATGCAGCCTGGATAACTTCCTCTAGAATTTCTTATAGTGTGGGGTGCTGGCAACACATTTATCAACCTCAGTTTGTCTGCAAATGTCTGTATTTTACACAGTTCTCTGCTGAGATTGTTTCATTCTCAAGTGTGCCTCTTTTGATGTGTTTTTTGTTGTTGTTGGTTATGTGTCACATTCCTGTCTTGTCCATCCTTGTCATTTTTAATACTTTTCTTTCTTTTTAAAGTCTATTTCCTCCTTCACTGACTCCTCTGTGATCTCAATTCTGCTTCTGATAACCACCAGTGATGTTTTTTTCTTTGGTAGATATTTTATTGTTTGGTTTTAAAATTTCTTCTTCATTCTTTTTGATAGTTTTGTTTGTCTGCCGAGGATTTCTGTCTTTTCATTTACTTTAAATGTGTTTACCTTTACATCTTGGAGCATACTTAGAATAGTTGCTTTATGGTTTATGCCTGATAATACTAACACTTGCCTTTTCAAGGCTGGCATCTATTGATTGTTTTTTCTCTTAAGAATTGGAGAAATTCCTGTATGTCAAGTAATTTTTGATTATGTCCTACACACTGTAAATGTTATGCTTTATAAATTCTGGATTGTTTGGAGAATGTTTTGTGAGCAGGCAGTAAACCTTGTTAGATTTGACTAGTAGTTATTGAGAATTGATTATATTTTCCTATTTTTGTATGTTGAGTAATTTTAAATTGTGTCTTGGAAATTTAAAATTTTATGTTTTGTAGATTCTGGGTCCTGTTATAATCTTACTTAGGTTTAGGGCTCGAGTTACAGCTCTGCTTTGTGTTGGGGGGAGCAGTTCTAATCTTTCAATATGCTGCTTTGAATTTGCCCCATTTATGTAAAACTCAGAGGTGAGCCTGGTAGGATTTGTGTGGATTCATACAAAGAATTAGAGACGTTCCTGCAGTTCTTTGGAATACTCTGGCCTATCAGGACTCTTCTTCATTTCCTCTGGCCAGGAAGAAGAGTTTCCTGTTGCAGTTCTGGCTGCTTGTATTGCTGCTCTGTTGCATAGTTCTATGACAGGGCCCCTCCTTCAAGGCAAAATGCCATAGAGAAAAAGATAAAACAGTTAACAATAACAACAGCAGAAGCACAAAAGGGACCCCCCACACACACACCATATGGGATGTTTCACTAAGTTGGACTCCTTTTCTCAATCCCCATTTTTGTTTACTTTTCAGAGTCTGCACGTACATTGCTTTTGTATTTTGTCTAGAGTTTTTAGTTGTAATCACTGAGGGTGGGGAGAGCTGTAGTGGGTGTACTTTACCTTGGCTGGATGGAACACCTCTCTTTAAAGAATTGAAACCATTTCCTTTTTGTCGTTTCACCTTCTTTCTTCAGGCATTTTTTTTATATAAAGCTAGCAGCTTTCTTTGGTTGTATTTTAGGCCTGCTGGTGAATTCACAATTACCATTTTGATTGGGCTTGATTGCGTATTTCCTAAATCTTATCAAGCATATTCCAGTTTTCATTTGTAAGTTAAAACTTACAAGTTTTTAATTTGTAAATGATAATTTCAGCAGATGGTCAGTCTCTCAAGTATAATGAAAAAAATTTTCTTACTGGTTATACTCTGAAGATCTGTGTGCACCTTACTATCAATACTGTATATATGGGCTACCACTTAGTTGATTTCAACAAAGTATTCGTATCTTCTTGGACAATATAATGAACTAAGGTGGGTGAATTTATAGGCATGTGATCAATTGCCCTCAAACTATTTTTTTTTTAGCTTTTGTTTATTTTTAGGGAGGGGAAGGGAGAAAGAGAAGGAGAGAAACATCAGTGTGTAGTTGCCTCTCATGTGCCCTCTATTGGGGTCCTGACCCACAATTCAGGTATGTGCCCTGACTGGGAATCGAACCTGTGACCCATGTCCATGCTGTAGCATGTATTAGTATTTCCTTTCTTTTTTAAAAAAGATTTTGTTTATTTACTTTAATTTTAATTTTATTCATTTATTTTTAGAGAGAGGGAAATGGAGGAAGAAAGAGAGGGAAAGAAACATCAACATGTGGCCACCTCTTGCACACTGCCCACCAGGGACCTGGGCCACAACCCAGGCATGTGCCCTTAACTGGAAATCAAACCAGCAACCCTTTATTTTGCAGGCCAGCACTCAGTCCACTGAGCCACACCAGCCAGGACTATTTATTTACTTTTAGAGAGATGGGAAGGGAGGGAGAGGAACATCAATGTGCAAGAGATACATCAATCTGGCCTGCAACCCAAGCATGTGTCCTGACTGGGAATCCAAGCGTCAACCTTTCTGTTCTCTTACCAGTGCTCAGTCCACTGAGCCACACCAGCCGGGGCACCTTTCTTTTTATTGCCAAATAAAATTTAATACTAACAATATACCATGTGCTTTTATTCATCAGCTGATTGACAGTTGGGTTGTTTTCACCTTTTGGCTATTTTGCATAATGTTGCATATATATAAATATTCATATATGAGTTTTTGCAAGGACAGTGTTTTCATTTCTCTTGGTTATATACCTGAGAGTGAAGTCGATGGATCATACAGTAACTCAATGTATAAACTTTTGAGGGGCTGTCAGGCTATGTTAGACTGACTGTACTATTTCACATTCCAACTTGCATTGTATGAGGGTTCCAGTTTCTCTGCATTCTCATCAGTACTGTCTTTTTGGTTCTAGCACTCCTAGTGGGTGGGAAGTGATGTTGCATTGTGGGTTTAATTTGCATTCCTTGGTAACTAATTATATTGAGTATCTCTTCCTGTGCTCTTTGGCCATTTGTGTATTTTCTTTGGAGAAATGTCTATTCAGATTTTTTGTCCATTTAAAAAAATAGGTTGGTTGTGTTTTTATTTAGTTGTAAGGGATCTTTGTATGTTCTGGATAAAGTCCCTCATCATACATACGATTTGCAGATATTTTCTCTCCATCCTGTGGGTTGTCTTTTCACTTTCTTGATGGTGTCTTTTGGTGCACAAAAGGTTTTAACTTTGTTGAAGTGTAGTTTATTGTTTTTTGTTGCTGCTCTTGCTTTTGGTGTCTTACCTAACAGTCTATTGCCAAGTAGGGGGTTATGTAGATTTTTCCTGTGTATTTCTAAAAATTTATAGTTTCACCTTCTCAATTAGGTCTTTGATCCATTTAGGGTTAATTTTTATAGACATTTCTTATGAGTCAGAACTAATATCAAAGGGAATATAGCTATTTCCAAATCATCTGTATTTTAAAAAGTCCTGCTTTTGAGGAATCATGCATAGTATCCTTATGAAATAGGGTATGGTTTTGGAATTTTGCCCTCATGCTATACAATTTATCTTCCTTTCTCATTATCAAAAACTGTGTAGCAAGGAGGAGAAAGTGGAGAAGGCATACATTGACTGACATTATCATATTGCTTTAAAGCTTAAGTAAGACGTTATGCAGAAAAAGATCTTTTGTATTCACGTGTTGTCATCTCCTGAAATCAGTTAACTGTGTCTTCTCTAAAGCAGTATTTGTGCAGTGGGTTTGTGCTTTCACTTTTCCTTTTAGCGAGGCAGTGATAACTTGAGGCTGTCACTTTAAGAATATTGCTTATGCTGAGCATTGGGATAGTAGCATTTGAAGTGGAGTGGGGCAGAGTTCAAGAACATTCAGCTGGGGTTTGTAAATGGAACTTTAGTGTTTCAGCAAACTGCAGGAAGATTCTTCTTGATGTTCACTATTTGTTTTCTAACTTATCAAAATCTACCTTTTGAGGAGATACTGACTAGTCAAATCCAAGTTTGGTTATGATTCCATTGATCCGAAACTCTCCTGAGGAGAGTTCATCATTCATGAAATTTCAGTAAACATCTGTGCTTAAAAGAATTAGAGGTCCCCACTTTCCTTGATGGTATAAATAGGAAACAGACCATTATGTAATCTCTTCATATCCTATCCTGGATTTTTCTGATGAAATTTGGTCACTGAAATTTTTTTATTTGCCAGATTGACGCTTAATGTGGTGAGTATGTAGTGAGTACTTTAATAATCAATTTAGAGCCCTGACTGGTGTAGCTCAGTTGGACGTTGTTCCGCAGAGCAAAAGGCCGCTGGTTCAATTCCTGGTCAGGGCACACGCCTGGGTTGTGGGTTCTGTCCTGGTTGGGGTGGGGCGTGTGCGAGAGACAACTAGCTGATGTTTCTTTCCCTCTCTTTCTCCCTCCCTTCCCCTCTCTCTAAAAATAAATAAAATCTTTAAAAACAATCCATTTAGAGTCCATCATACTTTAATTCTCTTTGACCTTCAAATTTTTAAGAGATCTTTGCAATTTCATTTTTAAAAAAGATTTTATTTATTTTTAGAGAGAGGGGAAGGGAGGGAGAGGGAGAGAGAGAGAGAAACATCAATGTGTGGTTGCCTCTTATACTCCCCCGTACTGGGGACCTGGCCCACAACCCAGGCATGTGCCCTGACTAGGAATTGAACCAGCGACTCTTTGGTTCTCAGGCTGGCACTCAATCCACTGAGTCACACCAGCCATGGCTGACCTTCAAAGTATATTTGATTTTGAAATTTGTTAATGTTTTATTAGGAAAAGAATGTATAGAATTACATACCATCATCTGACCTTGCTAATGATTTTGCTTATTTTTCCTAATGATATAAATCAGCAATTTGAACTATAAAAGTGTCAAGTGGGCCTGCTACTGTATTTCAGTCAGGAGATTTAAAAAATAAAAATGTGTTCTGGAGTACTGCACATTCATATTACACTGCTGATTGAATTAGAATTTTAAGTGGTGCTGTGAGAAACTATTTGCATGTTTCCCTGAGCTCAAAGGGAAATAAGCATCCAATCATATTTGCTGGAGATACAGAGCTTGGTGAGAGCTGATAATAAGCTTAATGGTTGGCAGAATTAGGAAGAAGTATGCTGTAGTGTTAAGAGCTTTATATGCATGTCATTTCTTTGAATTTACTTGTTTTTGGAGAAAATGCCTAGCAGCACCTAGCTGAATACTCATTTATCTGGGCTTTTTTTTTTTAAGTGGGAAGGGTGATAACCAGCTTAGTTGCAAATTACTAAAATAATGTTATTTTAAAATTGATATATAATTTACATACCATATAATTTACAGTATTCAGTCGTAGAATTCAGTGGTTTTTAGCATATTTATGAGATGTGCAACCATAGTCACTGAGAATTAAGGGAAAATTGCTCCGTAAAATAAGCTCCCTTGGTTTCTTGCGTTACCTGCCCTATCTGTAATAGTGAGTATTCCATTTGCCACTGGGAAAATGACTCAACTTGGGCCAGGAATTTGGGAAGTTGTTGTTTTAGAGTGACACTGCATGGATCTTTTATGAGGTGACATGCTAATTTAGTTCTATCCTGTAGATAGAGGCAGCCATATTTTGACCAGGCTGCGATAATTGTTTTCTTCCCTTGGACACATTGATGTAGTGGGCAGAGTGGTGGTCCTTAGAATACAGAGAACTGGCCTGGCTGCTTTGCCTTGTTACCTCGGGTAGGTCACTTCATCTTGCTGAGCCTCAGTTTACCGGAGTACTGTAAAATGGAGCAGTGAAGACAGCCTGGTTGGTTATGCTGGTAGCGCGCTTTGGATTCCGATCTTCTAACTTCCGTTTTTAGTTTTCTTTTTATAGGACTGTGTTTTTATTTTAGAATACTTATTTTTTATCTAGATGTTCTTTTACAAAACACTTCATTTATCAGTCAATCCTCACAATATTCTGTTGGTAGTTTACAGAATGAAATAAATGAAATCAAAATTCTATATCTCTGGCCAGAGAGAAAATGTTTGTCAGCTGGGATGTCAGACAAATATATGATTGTCTTTTTAGAAATCTTGTAGTTCTAGTAATATACTGTTTGCCAGTAAAGTAACTAGTAGAAGCCTGGAGCCCTAACTTACCCTTAAGTGGTGTGGCTCAGTCCTGTGGGGCATAGTACTGATAACTAATATGGAACTTATTTTCACATAGTGAGAATTAGCCTTAGCTGGAAAAAGCAGTAGCAATTGGCTTTGCAGGAGAAAGAGTGGTCTCATATTTTCCACTATTCACGTGACCACAATGCAGAACTATAATTCAAAGAAAGTTTTGTTTTAGCCAGGGGTAATCTTATTTCTGAAAGAATTGATAAGCTAATATAAAGGACTTTTGTCCTGAAACTTGTTAGGCTTCTGTTTATATATTGCAAACATACATATAATTTGGATGAAGCATTTTTTAAAAGTTTTTTAAAAAAGATATTATTTTATTTTTATAGAGGGGAAGGAAGAGAGGGAGAGGGAGAGCAACTAGTGTGTGGTTGCCTCTCAAGCACCCCCCACTGGGAACCTGGCCCATAACCTGGGCATGTGCCCTGACTGGGAATTGAACCAGCGACCCTTGGTTTGCAGGCTGGTCCTCAGTCCAGTGAGCAGCACCAGCCAGGGTGCTTGAAGCATTTTTTAAGTGATATGTTTTAGCTTTATTTTTCAGTGTGGTGTTTTAAATCAGTTTTTTATGCATAGGGGATGATGGCAGCACAGTGAACTATTATTGTCTGAGGTGGCTAGTTTAACTGTCTAGAGACTGGTACAGTGTTACTAATTTTGAATGACTAAAGCATAGTGTGTGTGTGTTTGTGTGTGTGTTTCCCTCCCCTCAGTAAACTGTTGCTACTTAGATATGAAGAATTTCACTGTAATGATTCTTTCAGATTTCTGCAGCTTCTGGTCATTCATATAAAATTATTATTTGCAGCTGTCAGTCTGTCTTTCAAACTTTTATTGAATTAGAAAGGAACATAATTTGAGAAGTATTAAATAATTGTTATGATGAAGGAAGGATTCTCCTTTTGGTTTACTACATTTATAGTCATTCTTTCAAAAATACATTGAAATTATGCAAGTAACTTATATTTATTATAGAAAAGGCATGTAACAGGTAAACCCTCCCATCTGGTGGAGATAATTGCCATTAATCTTTTGGTGTCAGTCTTTTGGTTGTCATTCTTCGGCCATATATTGTGAGTTAAAACTGTTACCCTATAGAGGAACTTGTTACATCTTTCCATTTTTGAAGCTGAATAAAATGATAGTCTTCTGTCTTTTAGCAGAATGTCTTGACAACATGCTGAAACATTTTAAACTAAGTTATGCTGGAGAGTGTTTTTTTAAAAATGGGGAGTTGGTGGGTGGATGTGAGGTAAAACAGCAGCTAAGATAGAAAAACAAGGAAGGAGTTGTATTCTCTATTCTTTTGTAGTTAGCAAAACAGATTGGGCCTATGTCAGCAATTTCCAGGTTGATGAATTCGTCTTAATCTTTGTGAATATCCTGCTTACATTTCCTTAGTCATTTTTCTTTACAAAGTAAGGCGGTAGATTTTCATCAGAGGCTTAAAAGTTTGGAGGTTTGTTGTGTAATTTTATTTGTTTGGAGTTTCTCTCTTTAAAAAAAAAGATTTTATTTATTTATTTTTAGACAGAGGGAAGGGAGGGAGAAAGAGAGACAGAGAGAAACATCAGGGTGTGGTTGCCTCTCAGACTGGGGGCAGCCTCCACTGGGGACCTGGCCTGCAACCCAGGCATGTGCCCTGACTGGGAATCGAACTGGTGACCCTTGGGTTGGCAGGCCTGCACTCAGTCCACTGAGCCACTCCAGCCAGGGCTAAAGTTTCCATGGAATGTTTATCATGGGACTCACTTTTGGAGAGATTGATATAATCACGTTAGGAGATTTGAAATACTTTGTTTTTTCTAGTTCCTGTGGACAATTAAGTGTATAACCCCCACTAATTGGGTACCAAAGCTTGGGTCACTGACAGAATTTTGTGGTGGTAATTTTCTCTTACTGCTAAAGCAATCCATTTTTTGAGCTCTCTTATCCTTAACCTGCTCTTCTAGAATTCCTAGAGGACCTGTGCAGCAGCCTCTCGAGGATCGGATCTTCACTCCTACTGTCTCGGCAGTGTACAGCACGGTGAGTAACTCAAGGTCGTTTGTCAGACTGTGTATCTTTTCCCGCGTGAGCCCTTGACACTACAGACAGTGTTTGAGCCCTACAGGCAGGGGGTCGATTTTTTTTTGCAAAAGGTTCCATAAAATCCCAAATAGAATTAGATGTATATAATACAATAAGGTGACTAGGCCTTTCCCTCATCATGTTAATTTAGGAAGTGTGATGAAACTAACCTCTTAAGATAGATTGGCTCATACACCTGTCGTCTTTTTTCCTTTCATAAATAATTGCCTGTGGCCGTGTCTTGTGAGTTTCAATTTTCTTTTCGAATATCTTCTCTAAAAGTTTAACTAAAAATTTTTTTTATTTTACTTTCTCTCTCTCCAATTACATGTAAAAATGTAGAGAGTTTGGATTAAAACCATTGGTTTTAATGGAAAGAGATTTAGTTTTTCATGTGAAATGATTGCTTCAGATTCATAAATGAAGGGATTTAAAAGTTAGAGAATGAAGGTACTAAATTAGAAGCAGATATCAGGTGTCTTAGAATGATCCTGAGGGAATTTTGGGAGAATTGGAGGGAAAGACATATCTTTTTAATATTTTAGTTCATCATAGTGTTTATTCCTAGGAGTATGACAGGGTGCTTTATAGAAACTCATAGTGTATGAGGGAGACTAAATAAATCACTGCAATCTAAGGTTATGTGTAAAGCAATGATTCTTATCCTTTTGGGTTATAGATTATTTATAGAATTCGAATGGTCGCAATGTTTCTCCTTAAAAAGAGCTTATACCCAGTGTTTACATATAATTTCAGAATTTCAGAGATGTCCCTCAGGCCATTTATAGGCCCCAGGTTAAGAACCTTTGATGAGAGATCTGAATGTGCTAGTATGAGGTAAAGGGAGAAGTTGCCTTGTTGTGGAAGTGACACTAAGCTGGAAGGAGAGACCCATAGGCAAAGAAGGGAAGAAAAGGCCTTCTGGGAAGTGAAGATTCAGAATCACAGTTAATGGAATGGCCAGTGTAGCATGTGTTTTAGGGTTTGTAGAGATGAGGTAGGTGGGTTTTGATGATTTTAACATTGTCCTAAAGAGTTAGAACTTTACCGTGCAGGCAATGGGTAAGATGATTATTTTTTTTGGTTTCCACAAAACAAGTCTCAGTTACGGCTATTACAGATCAATTAAACACCTATTAATAACTTTTTGATCCTCCTTGAACTCTTAAAGTGGACCCAGTTTGGATAGTGCATTATCTAGTTACACTAGTAATTGGAAGCCTTCAGTTTATGTTGAAAAATAACCTGTAATTCTTTTATGGCACAAACTTTTTGTGGGCCACAGTTTGCTTTGGTTTTATTATTTTTTCTTAAGTACTGAGGGTTTTTTTGATCAGGCCTAACTCTTAAAAAGTATAACTTTTTCTAATTATAAAAGTGTACCTTCACCATTGAATTATTTTAAAATTAAGATAGGTTAAAAAAAAGAAACTGAAAATTTCTCATAATCTTTGATTTTTAGAGGCAACTAGTATACCCATTTTTTGGTATAGTTTTATTTATCATTTTTAAATTTTTTTGATTTAATCTTTATTGTGTTTTTTTCCATTACCACTTAGTCCCTGTACACCCCCTCTCCCCAGCAATCACCACTCTGTTGTCCACGTCCGTGAGTCCTTTTCCTTTTTGCTCAGTCCCTCCACCCCCTAACCTCTACCCACCCAGCTGTCTTTGGGCTCTCCATCTATGAGTCTGTTTCTGTTTTGCTTGATCAAATTTGACATTTACTATTTAAACTTACTACCGTATATATAGCCTTCAGTCAATTAAAAAAGTGGTGTGTCAGTTATGTACAGTGCCTGTCTTAGAGAGAGAAGGGATTTTAGGCAATAAAAAGTTACCTTGAAGTTTGATTGTCTGTACTTTTTGATCAGTCATTTCCATTCATAGTGATTTAAGCCTGTGCCCCCCCTTTACAGTGTTGTACACGTTAACCGGATGTAGGAGTGGTTGACCAGGTTCGTTGACATTCTTAGGTTACCTTTATGTCAGCCCCGAGGTTATATATTGATCATTATTTCTCTGGTGTCTAGATTCATTAGTATCATTTCTGTGTCATAATATAAAGGCTAACACTCAGTTCACCTCCTCCTGGCTCACCATATGGTACCCATATGTCGCTTTCAGTTGGTTAAATTCTTTGAAAGGCAAAAATACTCCTGGCTAGCCTTAAAAAGTTACACAGTCAGGATTTTACTTTCTTATGTCTGATGTGCAGGCTTTATGCCCTTATGTCAGCCATTTAGTGAGGATCTCTGCTGATAAATATCTTAAGAAAGACTCACCTTTTATAATGCCTTCATGTTACATGTTTTTCCCTGGTTTTTTACTCATTTATTTATTTTCGTCTAGTTTATGTAAGTTTCTCCTTGAATCATTTACCAGGGATGAGCAGGATACTTTTGTCATTATTTCTTATTAACCATAATTGCATTAGAGTGATTGATCATATGAACAAAAAATGAATACAATAATACAAATGAATACAAATAAATGATTATTTATTTATTTAGTAAAATCCTCACCCAAGAATATGTTTATTGATCTGAGAGAGAGAGGAAGGAAGAAGAGTGGGAAGAGAGAGAAAGAGAGACATCGATGTGAGAAATATTGATTGGTTGCCTCCTGTATCCGCCTCAGCTGGGTATTGAATCTGCAGCTTAGATATGTGCCCTGACTGGGAATTGAACCTGCAACCTTTTCGTGTATGAGACTATGCTCCAACCAACTGAGCCACCTGTCCAGAGCCAGCCAATATTTTTTAAACTCTTGTAAGGGCAGTACACATGCATTATCAACGTATGGTAGAGGAAATGGCAAAACTAAAGAGGCATGATGTATATTTTTGACATATATTTAGAGAAACTAGATTTTATGACTGTTAAGCCAGTATTTTTAATACAATCTCAGAGACATTAGGATGTCTTTTATTTCTTTCTCTTTCCTAGTTGCTCTGGCTATAATGTTCACTACTGTGTTGATGGAACTGGTCACGCAGGCACCCTTGCCTCGTGCCTGGTCTGAGAGGAAAGGAAGGCTTGCAGTCTTTCACCACTGAGTGTTGTGTTCTCTGGGTTTTTCAGGGATGGCTTTTATTATGTTGTTGTTTCCTTCTATTCCTAGTTTGTTGAGTGGTTTTTTTTAAATGAGGGAATGTAGATGTTTGTCAGATGGTTTTTCTACATTGCTTGAAACGATCATGTTGGTTTTTCTTTTTATTGTTGTGATGTATTACATCGATCAATTTCAAAATATTAAATTACCTCTGCATTTCAGGAATAAAGCCCAAATAGGCTTTATTTGGGCCTTTATTTGGGTGTGTAATTTATTTGGGTGTGTAATCTTTAAACATGCTGCTGAGTTCTGTTTGTTAGTGTTTTTTTAAGGTTTTTTGCATCATCATTCATAGGAGGTGTTGGTCTGTAATTGTCTTACAGAGTTTTATCTGACCTTGGTATTAGGATAAATTGGGCTTCATAGAATGACTTAGGAAGTGTTCTCTTTCAGTTTTTTGGAAAAGTTTGAGAAGAGTTGGTATTAGTTATTGTTTTAATTGTACTTTATTTATTCTTTTTAAAGATTTTATTTATTTACTTCTTAGAGAGAGGTGAAGGGAGGGAGAAGGGAGGGAGGGAAAGATCAATGTACGAGAGACAAATCACGCCCTGCCTTTCCCACGCCCCCAGTTGGGGAACCTGGCCTGTCACCCAGGCATGTGCCCTGACTGAGAATCGAACATACGACCTTTTGGTTTGCAGGCCAGCACTCAGTCCTCTGAGCAACACCAGCCAGAGCTAATTGTACGTTATTGATTACGTTATTACGGGTATCCCAGTTTGTCCCCCTTCATCTCCCCCCACTCAGCACCCTGCACTACCTTTGGCATCACCCCACCATTGTTCATGTCCGTGGGTCATGCCTATGGCTACTCCATGTCCTATACTGTAGTTTACATCCCCATGGCTATTCTGTAACTACCTATTTGTACTTCTTAGTCCCCTCACCTCTTCACCTGTTCCCCCACAGGCCCTCCCATCTGGCCACCATCCAAAGACTTTCTGTATCCATGATTCTGTCTCTATTCTTCTTGTTTGCTTAGTTTGTTTTTTTAGATTCAGTTGTTGGTAGGTATGTATTTATTGCCATTTTATTGTTCATAGTTTTGATCTTTTTTTTACATAAGTCACTTTAACATTTCATATAATAATGCTTTGGGGATGATGAACTCCTTTAGTTTTTTTCTTGTCTGAGAAGCTCTTTATCTTCCTTTGATTCTAAATGATATCTTTGCTGGGTAGCACAATCTTGGCTGTAGGTCCCTGGTTTTCATGAGTTTGAATATTTCTTGCCAATCCTTTCTATCCTGCAAAGTTTCTTTTGAGAAATCAGCTGACAGTCTTACGGGAAGTCCCCTGTTGGTGCCTAACTTCTTTTCTCTTGCTGCTCTTAAGATTCTTTCTTTAATCTTTATCTTTAACCTTTGGCATTTTAATTATGATGTGTCTTGGAGTGGGCCTGTTTGCATCCATCTTGTTTGGGACTCTCTGTGCTTCCTGCACTTCTGTGTCTATTTCCTTCACCAAATTAGAGAAGTTTTCTTTAGTTATTCTTTCAAATAGGTTTCCAATTTCCTGCTCTGTCTCTTCTTCTGACACCTCTATGATGTTAATGTTGGACTGTGTGAATTTGTCCAAGAGACTGCTTACACTATCCTTGTTTTTTTTTTGGATTCTCCTTTCTTCTTGTTGGTCTAATGGGTTGTTCTTTGCTTCTTTATGTTCCAAATCATTGATTGATTCTTGGCTTCATCCACTCTACTGTTGTTTCCCTGTAAAATGTTCCTTATTTCGATTAGTATATCCTTTGTTTCTGACTGGGTCTTTTTCATGCTGTAGAGGTGCTCACTAAGTTCTTTGAGCACCCTGATAACCAGTGTTTTGAACTCTGCATCTGATAGATTGCTTATCCCCATTTTATTTATTTCTTTTTCTGGAGATTTGTTTTGTTCTTTCATTTGGGCCATGTTTCTTTGTCTCCTCATTTGGACAGCCTCCTTATGTTTGTGTCTATGTATGAGGTAGAGCTGCTATGACTCCCTGTCTTGGTAGTGTGAACCAGTGTAGTAGGTGTCCTGTAGGGTCCAGTGGCACAGCCTCTCCTATCAACCAAACTGGGTGCTGGAGTGCATCCTTCATGTGGGCTAGTACATCGTCCTCTTGTAGTTGAGCCTTGGTTGCTGTTGGCAGGTCCGTGGGAGGGATTTACCCAGGCCAGTCAGCCACAAGGACTAGCTGTGGCCACTTATCACCAGCCTCCCCTGTCCATGGAGGATCAGCCGTGCAGGGGCAGGATGGTGGTGCTACGGCATGGTCTGTAGCTGTCCACTGGGTGTGCAGGCCAAGGTCAGTTCCCACCTGTGTTCTGCCGGGGGCCACCCTGTTTCAGCTATAAAGCAATCTGAGATGGCTGCTACTTGTGCTGGGCTTGGAGATTCCCAGGCAAAGCCACACTGAATCTAGGCTGGCTGCTGCTAGTGCTGGGCCTGGAGCCACTGAAGAGGGGGTTGGGGCCTCCTCACTGAGGCTAGCTGTTGCTTGTTTCAGTGGATTTAGGAAGTTGTGAAACATGAGCTAAGACTAGCCATTCATATGGAAAAGTCACAAAGCTTGGGTAGGCCTATAATTTGGGTGGGACGAGTCTCGGGAATCTCCAGGGTGGGGCAAGCAGTGTTAGCCAGGTTAATGGAGTCTCAGATATGCTACTGGCCTGCCAGCTCTGTGGCTCTGTCGGGGGCGGGTTCACAAAAGGGACAGTGGCCTATTCCCTGCCTTCTGTCTGGGAGAAAGCTGTACCCGGGCTCTTACCTTGACACTAGACACTTCAGTTCCTCCCTGTTTGCCCTGAGGTCTTTCAAGCTGCTACCCTGGTGCTGGAGCTGAGAGGGAGTGAGTCTGAGTAAGTCTGTGTGTGGCTTCTTTAAGAGGAACTGCTTGGGTTTCCACAAGTTTCTTCCACCAACTCATTTCCCACTGGTTTTTTTGTAGCCAGAAGTTATGGAGAATTATCTTCCTGGCGCTGGAACCCTGGGCTGGGGGGCCTGGTGTGGGACTGGGACTCCTCACTCCTGTGATGACCTTTCCGAATTTTTATCCACCACATGTGCATGTGAGACCAGCTTGTTCCATGTCTCTGTCCCTCCTACCAGTCTGGATGTATGTGGTTTTCTTTAATTCCGTAGTTGTTGGTCTTCCATTCAGCTTGATTTCTGATCGTTCTAAGTGTTGGTTGTTCTATATTTTAGTTGTGGTTTTGATGTGGTTATGTGAGGAGGTGAGCCGTGTTTACTTCTGCCTCCATCTTGACAGGAAGTCTGTTATTAGTTATTTTTTACATGTTTGGTAAAATTCACCAGTTAAAGCCATCAAGTTCAGGGCTTTTTTTGTTGTTGGGAGATTTTTGATTATTGATTCAATTACCTTACTAGTTATAGATCTTCAGATTTTCTATTCATTATTTAGTCTTGGTAAATTTTGTGTGTCTAGGAATTGGTTCCTTTTATCCATGTTATACAATTTGTGGATGTTTAGATATTTTCTGAATTTTGGACACTGATAGAATGTTCAAATCAGAATTCTCCAATCATTTGGAAACATCTAGCTCAGTGGTTCTCAACTGGAAATGATTTTGCCCCACGCCTCCCCTCCCCACCCCCGGGAGACATTTGGCAATATCTGGAGACATCTTTGGCTGTCATAGCTCAGGGTGGGAGGGAAGGATGCTAGTGGCATTCAGTGGCCAAGAGGCCAGGGATGCAGCCAAACATTCTAAAGTGCAGCAGACAGCCTCACAGTCAAAGAATTATCCTTTCCAAAATGTCCATAATGCCACTCGTGGGAAACTCTGACCTAATTTGTCCTTAAATGTTAGACAAAATCATTAATTTAACTTAAAATTGTTTACATTCCTTTATCTAGCCAATATTTGTTGAATATCTACTATGTACTCTTCAGGTTGTAGAAGAGAAATGTTGATATGAAAATAAAAAATAATAATGGTAGTAAGTGTTTTGAAGGATATAGATTTGATAACAGAAAAATTCTTATCAGGTATGTGAAAAGCCTGAGAGCATGGCGTTTCCGATGCTATCGGAGCCATGAAGACGAATTAGCCCTTTGTGGGTGTGGAGGAAGTACACAGTCCTTCCAAACAGAAGCCGCGCAGGCTCCGAGGCTTTGAGGTGGGAGGATCCCTCGTGGTAACGGGAGCTCAGTGCCCTGGAGACAGTGGAAGATGGGGGCATGGACCTAGGGCTGTCTAGTGACACATGCCTGCTGAGCACGGAAGAAGCCTTTGAAGGATTTGAAGTATAGGCACGACATGATAAGATTTCAATGATAAAAATACTGTGATATTTATTATATTAGTGAGTGAGTGAATTGGAATTTAGAGTTTGCATGGGTGACAGTGTGTAGTGGTTAAAAGCAGCTAAGTGCCTCTAGAATCAAAGTAAAGGGGGGATTCATTATAGCAGCTATGTGTGTCATTGAGGAAGATGCTTAACTTTGCATCTCAGTTTCCTTCCTCAGTAATAAAATGGAGATCATTATTATATTCCTCTGAAAAGGTCATTATGAAAGTTGAATGAGCAAATCCATTTAAACTGATAAGACCCAGTATGTAATCATCAGATATTTAGAAGCAACTACATGAAGAAACTACTATTATTTGTTTGAAACAAAATCTGACCAAGCTTAATGTGGTGTTAGATAAAATGCTTCTGCTTTTCATTTTAATAATGTAGCTTTTAAAATTTTTGTTTTTATTGCAAATGTTTAACACACAAGGTACTTTTTTTGAATGTCTAATTTTATTAAAATAAGTTAGCTTTTTCCCTTAATAAACTAATAAATGTACATCATAGAAAACTAAGAAAGTTGGGGGATAAAAGACATAGTATCATTGCTCAAGTGCTGAATACTTCAGCATTTCTGTATATTTCCTTTCTTCAGTCAGCCACTGCCATATTGTTATGCATGTTGCTTTATTTTTAATAACTTCATAGAAATTATTTGGTTAAAGTAATGTAATTTTAACAGTGTTACCCAGGCATTATTGTAATTATAGATTTTTGTCACCTTAGTTTTATGAATTATTTCCCTCTTTGTTATGTGAGAAAGTAGCATTTGGGAAATAGATCAAAGTACTTTTGAAATGCCATGTTTTATGGACAGTTCTAGTGGATACAGTTATTGTCCTGTACCCTTCTGTGGAATATCAGGACTGTACTGGATTATGTGCGTTAGTATGTTTCCTACATTAGACCAGTCATTTATTTTGACTACTAAATCAAACTAAAGTGAATTATCAACCTATTCATATCTCTAATTAATTTCATTAACTAGTACTGAAAATAAATCAGTTGTACTAAGAACCTTCTATTATGTGCAAAATATAATATGGGGTGGTAGTGATTGCCAAGGAATGACTCTCAAATAAAATGAAATAGAGTAAAATTAATTTATTAGACAAATGATAAATAACAACTAATTTTAAAGTTCTTTGGAAATTTCTTTTTTAAAATGTATTTTATCAATTATGCTGTTACAGTTGTCCTATTTTTCCCCCCCTTTATTCCCTTTTGCCCTGTACCCCACTTTCTACCAGCATTCCCCCACCTTAGTTCATGTGCATCCGTCATACATATAAGTTCTTTGGCTTCTCCATTTCCCATACTATTCTTAACCTTCCCCTGTCTATTTTGTACCTACCATTTATGCTGCTTATTCCTTGTACCTTTTTCCCCATTTTCACCCCACCTCCTCCCCAATAATAACCCTCCATGTGATCTCTTATTTCTGTGACTCTGTTCCTGTTTTAGTTGTTTGCTTAGTTCATTTTTGTTTTTGTTTTTAATTTTTTTAGGTTCATTTGTTGATAGTTGTGAGTTTGTTGTCGTTTTACTGTTCATATTTTTTTATTTCCTTTTTCTTGGATAAGTCCCCTTAACATTTATCTACTCTTCCATTCTAAATGATAGAGTAATCTTGGATGTAGGTCCTTGCCTTTCATGACTTTGAATAATTCTTTCCAGCTCCTTCTTTCCTGCAAGGTGTCTTTAGAGAATTCAGCTGCTAGTCTTACGGGAACTCTTTGTAGGTAACTGTCTCCTTTTCTCTTGCTGCTTTTAAGATTCTTTCCTTATCTTTAATCTTGAGTAATGAAATTATGACGTGTCTTGGTGTGTACTTCCTTGGGTCCAACTTCTTTGGGACTCTCTGACCTTCCTGGAAGTCTATTTCCTTTGCCAGATTAGGGAAGTTTTCCTTCATTATGTTTTCAACTAAGTTTTAAATTTCTTGCTCTTCCTCTTCCCCTTCTGGCACCCCTATGATTTGGATGTTGGAACGTTTAAAGTTGTCCTGGAGGTTCCTAAGCCTCTCCTCATTTTTTTTGAATTCTTGTTTCTTCATTCTGTTCTGGTTGAATGTTTATTTCTTCCTTTTGGTCCAAACCATTGATTTGAGTCCTGGTTTTCTTACTGTCACTGTTGGTTTCCTATGCATTTTCCTTTATTTCACTTTGCATAGCCTTCACTTTTTCCTCTATTTTGTAACTATACTCAACCATTTCTTTGAGCATCCTGGTTACCAGTGTTTTGAACTCTGCATCTGATAGGTTTGCTATTTCTTAATTGCTTTGGTGTATTTTTTCCTGGAGCTTTGATCTGTTCTTTCTTTTGGGCCATATTATTTTGTCTCAGTGTGCCTGTTACGTAGTAAGGGGCGGAGCTCTAGATATACACCAGGGCGGGGCAACCTAGGTGCCTCTGTTGTGGCACTGTATGTGGGGGAGGGGTTTGAGAGGAAACAATGCCACTTGCTCAGCTCAGTCACTTCCCCTGCTACCCACAAGGAAATTGGGCCCTCCTGGTGCTGATTCCCAGGTGGGTGAGTTTGTGTATGTTCTAGGACCCTGTGGGTCTCTCCAGCGAACTCCTGTGAGGCTGGGAGTTTCTCCCGCTGCCACCTCAACCCCCATGGGTATTTACAGTCAGAGGTTTGAGGCTTTATTTCCCCGTGCTGGAACCCTCGGTTGTGTGGTCTCTCTCGCTCCCCAATTGTTCCTCCTGGTGTATCTGCGCTCGAATGTGGGACTGCCCGCTTTGTCAGCTGCTGCCTCCTCAACCACCTGCCCCGTCCTCCAGCTGTACTCTCACCAGGAGTCCTCTCTGCCTCGATGCCCGTCTCCCCGCATCCTACTGGTCTGGATGAGTGTTTCTTCTTTAACTCCTTGGTTGTCAGACTTCCATACAGTTCGAATTTCTGGCAGTTCCGGTTATTTTTTGTTTTTAAATTTGTTGTTGTCCTTCTTTTGGTTGTGCAAGGAGGCATGGTGTGTCTACTTATGGTTCCATCTTGGCTGGAAGTCTGGAAATTTCTTTTGACACTTATAATAGGTTCAGTCTATTATTTATCTCTATTTATCAATTATCATTGTGCTATCAAGCATCTTTATCAAATGTGATTTTCTAAAACTGCCCCCTTCCCAGTTTTTGAGCTGTTTTAACATATTAATTAACATATCTGAAGTTCAGTAAAAAGGAAGTGATGTGTGCTTATCATTTTATGCTTGTATATGCATGTTTGGCTCTCATAGTAGTAGTAGGTAATACAGTTCGTTTCATTAAGAAGCTAACCTTTTAAAAATTAATAGTTCAGAAGAATATGGCTATACCTCTGTTACAGAGTATAGTCATTTAGGAGAATGAAGTAGGTATGTGTATTGACTTGAACAAGGTCCCTGGCATGTCGTGTGTGTGTGTGTATACCACAGCTCTAGCCAGTCGTCTGTCGATGGACACTTAGGTTGCTTCCGTGTCTCGGCCGCTGTGAATGTGACGCTGCAGTGAACATGGAAGTGCAGGTGTCTTTTTGCTGCCCTGTTTCCATTTTCTTTGGATGTAAACCTAGAAGTGGGACTGCTGAGTCATATGGTTGGCTGAAGCTAAGCCTTGTGTTACTTTAAAAGATGAACCTGGATTGAATTTTACGAAAGTGGTTAACATCCAAGGTTAGGTATATTCCATCATTTCCTGTTCTTTCTGGGCTCACCTTGTATTCACATCTTCAGAAAGTTTTACTTGTGTTTGTTTTGTTTTTTGTTTTTTTTTTTTGTGGGAAAAATGTATCTGTTAATTAGACCCATCTTTTTCTATATGGCCATTCTTTCTCAGTATATAATAGGTTTATCTGTTGTAACAGTTTAGCACGTGTCTGAAGTTACTTTTCTGTGGTATTATAAATTAAACTGAAAATACCTTCTAATCTTGTTGAGCTTGCTGTTGGGGCTTAAACCATGGGGATGTGGCACAGTCGTTAAGGGTATTGAGACACACTGAATTCAGTCAGTGTTTATTGAACGATAGCTGTGTGTACAAGCTATTTTGTCAGATAAAATGGGAAAGCGATGGTGGTTACTATGGTCCTTATTTTTAAGAGTTCTTGTCTTTAAGAGGTGGTAAAACATTGTTTTGAGTACATATTGGAAAATGAAGACATTAACAACTATATAAATTAGGACATGTGTATGTAAATAAGTAGTAAGCTACATTTAAGGTATTGCTGTCCTGGGTTCTCATTAGGCGGAGGGACTTGGAGGAGTGGAGCTGATGGTAACTGTCCAACAGAGACTGATTACCAGATGTACCCTAAGAAGCCATAAAAAGCAGATTGGCAGACAGTTTGGACTGTATCTTAATTGAAGTGGGGCTAGGTGAGCATATTCCAGTTAAAGTCTTGAGGTGTCTGCTATGAGAATACTGCTGCACAGTGCGATGAATCATGAAATGTATATGAAAATTTCCAAGCCTGGTCAGAAGAGTTGACCATGGGGAAGGTAACAAAACAGTTTATAAAACATTTTCTTCATCATCATCAGTAACACTTAGCACTTATTATACACCAGACACTATTTTAAGCACTTCACTTGTGTTAACTCATTTAATCCTTACAAGATAGGTATAGAGTATAAGTATAATTATATCCCCTTCATTAGTTGGGGGAGCAAACTCCGAGGTGAATGAAGTATCTTGCCCAAGGTTATCCAGCTAAGAAATGTAGGTAGAGGCTGGATTTGAACTCAGGTGGCTCTTACACATTCATGGAGTGATTTACTGTGTTCTAACTACAGTACTCAGTGCTCTGCATGCATTATAGTGTTTGTCCTGACACCTTCATTTACAGATAAGGAAATGGGGCTCAGTGAAGTTGTGTAATTTGAATACAGGTTTATCTGACTTGACAGCTCACGTGAAGTACTACATTTTACTTGCTGTGTGGAAGCTGCTTTCTTTTTGTTGAACTCTGACAAATAAGGTAAAAAACAATGCTCAGCTTTTAGAGGATTAGAACTTTTGATCATCTGATGAAAGCCATGGATCTACTTTCCGAACAGTGAACATACAAACATAAAGTTGGGGTTTTTTTTTAAGTGCAGTGAGCTGAAGGACTCTTACTGATAAGATTCTTCCTTGTTCCAGGATAGACCAAATTTCCCCTTGCAAGTAGGCTGTGTTCTGTGTACTCAGGTCCTCATTCTCAGCATAGAGAAATAGCCCAATTGTTACTTTATATGTCATGGATTAAATGGACATATACCTTATCAAAATTTTACATACCCTTAGTCTTGCGGTACCTTTTTTTTTAAGCATTTAATTGTGTGTATGTGTATATTTTAGCATATAATCCCCGTTAAAAATTCCAGGTATGTTTTTCTACATATCTCGGTAGCTACTGAGTAATGACATTTATGAAAGTTAGGATTCCCTGTTATTAATATTTAATGTGTATTTGCTCATTAAATGTTAAATTGCATACCTAATTAAAATATTATTTAATATGTAGTCACTTGATTTTACTCCTTCAAAAGAAGGATTAACCTTAAAGATATAGAGGGTGTTCTGTTGAATGTCATCTATAAATGGCTTTTGCATTTCTCAGATAAGAAAATGGTAGAAACAATAACCAAGTCTTTTAATGTTAGAGAACTTTGAAAATGTGTTTTTTAAACTCTGAAATATTCCCTTCAGGGCCATTTTCCAAAGTATTATGTGTAGAGTTGTTAAAAGCAAAACAACTGATAAGGGACCACTTTAAAATAAAATGAGTTACAGGAAATTGCACTGTCATAAGTAATTGTTTGGTAAATGAAGTTGTAATTATTTTAAGAAAAATTGAACATTATTATTTCAAGATGTGGATTTATTATTGTTGTAAAGTTAGTGACATGAATAGAGGCCGTTTCTTACTGTAAGCTTTGATAGAAATGGAAACATTTAACTTCCACTTCATACATTTTTAAAAAGTCTTTTCAAAGCACATTCCGGCTGTCAAAGGAATCCTGTGGGCAAGAGATTGTAAAGGATTAGCATCTTGGTCCATCATTGTCATTCTGCAGTTGCTTAATTGCCATATCAAATCCTGAATATTCAATGGAAGGGTGTTTAATTTCTTTACCTGTTACAAATCCCTAAGAACCTTGACTATGTTGTTAATTTTTAGACTGGTAAAATCAGCAGTCTTTTTATTTATTTGTTTAATATGAATTTATTTAGTAACTATAAAAATTCAGAAAAATTAATGAGGAGCATGTGGCAGGTATTTATTTCAAACTTTTTTAAAATTTATTTTTAGAGAGAGGATAAGTAGGTAAGTGAGGGAGAAGGAAGGAGAGGGAAACATCAATGTGTGGTTTTCTCTCATGTGGCCCCCACTGGGGACCTGGCCCGCAACCCAGGCATGTGCCCTGACTGGGAATCGAACTGGCGACCCTTTGATTTGAAGCCTGTGCTCAATCCACTGAGCTACACCAGCCAGGGCAGCTGTGCCTTTTAGGTGTTTGTATATTTTAGATCGACATAAGCAATTCTAAGGTTAGGTTACCAGGGAGTTAATTTTCTTCAGCTTCTGATAGTGAATTCAGGCAAATCTAAAGCCATTTGGAGACTTTTTTTTTAAACCGAGGCAGAGTTTTTAACTCTTTGATAGACTACAGGGGGATCTAAGAACTTAAAATGGAGAGAGAATATCTTATTGAATGTTATTTCTTTGAATTATGAATGTAGACACGTATATTTTAACATAGTTGGTTTTTGTCATAGCTCTGTGTATTTTAGGCATTAAAAATATGATTCTAGGAAGAAGTCTGTAGTTATCACCAGGTTTATGGCCCACTAAATTAACCCCACCCTGTGGTGAGTAGACTCTTTAATATTAGGTGATCACAGAATTGCCCCCGTCCATGGAGGGCGGTGCTCATCTGGGTTAAACTGCGATAGGGAAGAGCCGGCTGGGATTGAGTGCTCAGCTCGAGAAAGGGGCCTGAGTGAAGTGGTCTCATAACAGTCACAGGGTGGTTATTGCCAGCAAACAGCTGGGGAAATGTAATTTTGTCTAAATACAATGTTAGTTATTTTTCTGTTGAACTGTATTAGAAAATAAAAATGAGGGGAAAAGAAACCTGTAATGCTTTCTATTAAGATCTTTGTGCATCTCCTTACAGCTCTTTTTAATATGACATATATGCTTGTGAGAATATATATGTGTTTATATGTACACACATAGGTAGACAGTTACAGATAGAAATATACATACATGTACTGTTTAAAAAATGAGATTATACTTTAAGTAACTTGCTGTTTTTTGGATTAAATTTTATTAAAGTGTAATTTGTATGAAGTAAAATTCACTATTTTTAGTGTACAGTTCTATGAGTTTTGACACACACATAGAGACTTGCAATCCCCACTATAAGCAAGACACAGAAGTTATGTCACTCCCCAAAATCTCCTTGTCTTTTTGTAGTTATCCTCATCTCTTTGCGATCCTTTATCTCTTTTCTGTTCCTTTTACAAAATGTAATATAAATGGCATTGTACATTATGCAGTTTGAAGTCTGGCTTCTTTCATTTAGCCTATTTTTTCCTTCAGGGGTTTTGGTGTTAGAGTATGCTTCAAGAATTTTATTGAATTGATGAAAACATTTATGTTTATTATTTTTCTAAGAATTTTAGTGCTTCAATATTGGAAATTGAAGCCTTTGGTCACTTTGGCACTTTAAATTGTGAGACAGAGGCTTCCATTTTAAAAACTTTGCCAGTTGGGCTATATTTATTAATACTAAGTTACGATTATAATACTCTTCCTAAATACTGATTTTCTCACAGGTAGCAAGACAGCCGGGACCCCCGACCCCTTCCCCTTATGCGGCACATGAAATAAACAAGGGGCATCCAAATCTCGCGGCCACGCCCCCGGGACATGCATCGTCCCCTGGACTCTCTCAAGTAAGAAAAACTGTATTTAAAAAATTTTTTTCCATGTGAAAGCATTTCTCCTTTTCAAAAGCAACCTTTTAAGCAGTAACTTCTATTACTTGAAGAGTAATTTCTGTTTTTTTTTTTAGACCTCATAATGGTGGCTGCTAACAGTTTTATACATTTCATTTATGGAGCATTCAAAATGAACTGTCAGTGATATTTAGTTTTTTTTTGTTTGTTTGTGTTGTTTTAGAAGTTAGGATGTGATTCTAAAGTTCATTAAAAACCACAGAGCGCTCGTTTGCTTTTCCGCGTGTAACCTGTAGTCTCCCCTCTTCGCCCTTTTTCAGCGCAGTGTCGGTGGTTATTTTTACTTTTTTAAGAAGTGTGGGTGTCTTTCCCTCTTAAGTAATTTTACCGGACTTTTTTGTTTTGGTTTTTGATTTCGTAAATAGATTGTTGGGATTTGTTAGGCTTAAATTTTGTTGAACTGCTAGAGAATAACGAACTCCATAGTGTATTTCCAGTTAGTAGGCACAGCAGACACTGAAACACTGTTTTAAGAAGATAGCACTATGGGTCTTCTGCTTTTTAAGTCATTTCCCAAGATATTGCTGTGCTTGCACCAAGCCTCCGTCACATGTTTATTTGGCTTCCTTGTGGTTAAGAGCTGGCCAGAGTGATAAAGTCTCTTACTGGAATGTGTAAAAGTCAAGCCAATAACCTTGACCCATGTTATTTGAGATTTGTCAGTATTTATATGTAAGAACTGCTCTGAGAAGTAACAGAAATTATTTTTGTAACATTATCTTTAATTTTGGCTTCCATATTTTAGGCCTTTTCAAACTTGAGGTAGGGAATTAATAAAAATAATGCTGAAAACTGGTGATTATAAGTTAGGTACTGATTAATGCTAGTTTAGACTATAGAATGTTTGTAGAAGGAATGCACAGCTTGCCAATTCATTATTGAAACAGTCCTATTAAGAAATATATAAATTAATTTGGACTGTGCTTAAACTCGCTATAAATCATTCCTATTTAATTTTGAATTTTAAAAGTAAAGCAAGTCAAAATGAACTCTTAATTGTTTCAAGTGAGGTTCTTGTGTTGGTTTTCATAGTACTGAACCACCCAAGGTATTAATAAGGTATATTGGTGTAACTCTAATCAAGAGAATAAAACTATGTAGTATTTTGAATAGGGAAAATTATTATAAAGGATTATTAAGTATTACAGGGAATTGGAGTAATGAGGGATTGGCTAATACAAAAGAGAACTCTAAAGAATATAAAAATATAAGGAGCAGCCGCCTCTCCGGGGGCTGAGAGAGAGCACCTGTGGAAGAGCCGTCTGCTCAAGGGTTGGTATTGGAGAGTGTATACAGCTGTGGCTCACTAACGGCGGTAGAGAGGTGACTGGAGTGCCATGCCAGTGAAACATGCCAGAAATCAGTCCTGTGGGACTTGCTGGAAATTCACCCTGTGCATTGTTGGGGGAAGCTGGCTTCTTTAGCACTGGTGTCTTTTTTTTTTTAATCCTCACCTGAGGATATGTTTATAGATTTTTAGAAAGAGAGAAGAAGGGGTGGGGGGACAGAGAAAGAGAGAGAGAGAGAGACATTGATCGTTTGCCTCCCATACATGCCTCAACTGAGGATCGAACCTACAACCTTTTGGTGTTTGGGACACTGTTCCAACCAGCTGGGCCACCTGGCCAGAGCAGCAGCAGTGTCCTTTAGTGAAGAGCTGCTGTAGTGCACAGTAACTAGAGGCTCCTTACAGCATCTGTTCGGCATAGGCTTCAGATAACCTTGGATTTGCTAAATCATGGGCCCCGCGTGATAGAGAATCTTGTGTTGCACCAGACTTATTTTATAGCATTCTTTTGTTCAATTCCTCACTCAAAGTTGGGAATCCCCCAGGTGACTCTGTGGGCAGGCTGAGGTCTAGCACACTTAAATGTAGCATATGGCACCTGTCTGGGAAAAGTGCAACCGTCGTTAATATAATAAGAACAGTTTGCATGATACCGATGTAACCTGGCAGCCAAGACAAGTAGGCTGGAATGCGCGTGTGTGAACGATGATGACTTCACTGTACCAGTCAGTGGGGGTGGTAGGCTCAATTGAGTGAGCATGTGTACTGTATGGCCATCACCTTCAAGATGACTGAGCAAGTAGAGCAATGAATCTGCATCCATTTTTTTGTTAAGCTTGAACATTCCTCTGCAGAGACTGTTCAGATGATTCAGGAGGCTGCAGGTATGGGCAGCTGGTGATTGGTAGCTTCATCTTGACAGTTGGCCTGCTCATGCATCACGTCTTGTGCAGAGTTTTTTGGTAAAACATCAAATCACCCAGGTGACTCAGCCTCTCCACAGCCCATATTTGGCGGCCTGAGACTTCTTCCTTTTCCCAAAACTAAGATCACCTTTGAAAGGGAAGAGATTCCTGACCATTGTTGAGATTCAGAAAAATACGACAGGGCAACTGATGGCGATTGGAACTGTGTAAGGTCCCAAGGTGCCTAATTTGAAGTGGACTGAGATGTCATTGTCCTATGTACAATGTTTCTTCTATCTTCTTCAATAAATGTCTCTTTTTCATTTTATGTGGCGGGATGCTTTCAGGACAAACTTCCAGAACTCAAAAAAGGCCCACCAGACTTTGTGCCTCTTTTTTTTTCATGGTAGTAGTTAGTGTTAGGTAAGAGAGTGAGATTCAGACCTTTCTGGATAGGGTAGGATGTAGCTTCCTGGTGGGTAGGAAGTTGCTGTGGTGCCATGTCAGTGGAACTTACTAGAAATCCACCCTCTGGAAGTTACCATAATTTTGCCCTCTAGGATGCTAGAGGTTTCTTAGAGAAGGCACTCTGCCGCAAAACTGCCTAGGAGACGGTACCAGGGGAAGCTGTTGGCCACTGCGTACTGGGTTGGTTGCAGTACGTTACAGCTGAAGCCTGGCACTGAAGAAGCTTTGCAGTAGGGCAGCTGGACACTGGAAAAGCCAGAATCTGTAGAAGCTACCTGGACTGCAGCAGGAGCCCTGCTGTGCAAGCTTATAGATGCCTGGAAACAAAATCTTTTCCTCCTGCTATATCTCTGCAGTGTCCTCTAGTGGCAAAGCTTAACATTGTGCCAGCTGAAATGGAGAAATATTTAAAGAGCCCAGATTCATTTTTACTGTACAGGCAAACAAGGTGAGTTTTGAGCTGAAAGGCAAGCCGTTGACAACTGGCACATAAAGGAAAGAGCTTAATTTCTCATTTCAAGTTTTTACTGTTTCTAGTTGTTATTTGACCCACAGCACTAAAGTTTTCTGAAAGGGCATCTTGCAAAGGCATAGTTTGCATTGAAGAAAGGGTGATCTCACAATGGTCTCAGCTGTTGAACCCACAAACGCCTTTCTGTATGCCATTTTATTATTCGCCTTGAGAAGTCAGAGTACATGAATATTAAGGGGAGGGTCACCAAATACTATTGTACTTTCCTTTATGATCTGTTTTCCTATCATTTTTGCCTAGTCTGGTGGATGAGCCCAGTTAATCACACCTGGTTCACTACCCCCTTTTCTTCTCTGCCTTTCAGACAGAGGCAGGCTTATATGCACTAGTTTGTCTCTTAATGATGTTTTAACATCTACTGATAGAATGAGAACTTTTTAAATTGGAAAAATAGGGAGTTTCGTTAGAAACTCAGCCTCCTTGGGGTCAACAGTTGACCTGTTGATGGACCATAATAGAAAGCAGTGCCTGCAGAATAGAGGGAAAAGGGTTGGAGGCTTGGAATCAGACTGATGCAGGTCCAGGGGTTGATGTGTTATTTTCTGCTTGTTCGATGTTAGTTAAATTATTTGATACTCTAGAACCTGGTTTCTTCACTTGCTGTATAGGGGAGAATTAGGATTCTGTCACCCTTTAAGAGGGTTGCTCTGAGATTATGTGAAGTCTTGCCTCAGCAGAACCAGCTAAATGCTTTCAGTAGTGGCATTCATTTTCATGTTTGTCAGATTTGGTTCTGCTTAGGATTTGTGTGTGTGTCTAACTCATCTAATTTGGCTACAAATTAGTGTAGAACTCAGTTCTACCCATGGGTTTGAGATACCTTCCAGGTGTTTGCTTATTCTTGATAGGAAGATTAAAAGTAGAGGCCAGTCATGGTCATTTTCTATTGGCTGTGATATGGTTTATTCTTATGCACAGAGCTGTTAGGTTCAAAGCAACTTGAAGATAAGGTTAAAGAAACTTCTTTAGCCGCATACCCTTTTTGATGTAACAGTGTTCCCTTTGTGAATTAGATAGATCTTTCTGTCCCAAGTAGCTACCTGTATCTATGACTTAGTGTTTGACACTGAATGAATCTACTAGGGTCTAAGTAAAGGCAATTAAGGTGAAGAAAAATGAATTTCATAGCTTTAAAACATAAAAGAGGAGAAATGTGGAAAAGTGCTCCCAATTGCTTCTTTACATCAACAGCAGCAATCTCTTCACCTGCTAGTTTCCCTTGAAGATAGGATTTACACGTGCACACACCTACTGTGCATGCATGTGTGTGCATGCCAGGTTTCAAGGCTTTGTGTGCACTTTCCTTTGTTACATGACTTCTAAATCTTTGTAGCCCTCTTCCCTCTGGAGGTTTTGTTTAATAAAAGTCAAAAACTTTTGACTGTTATCCCCGGCGGGTGTGACTCAGTGGGTTGGGCATCGACCTGCAAACCATAAGGTCTCTGGTTGGATTACTGGTCAGGGCACATGCCTGGGCTGTGGGCCAGATTCCCTGTTCAGGAGTGTGCTTATTGCAGCTGATTGATGTTTCTGTTTCTCCCTTTCTCACTCCTTTCCCATCTCCTAAAAATAAATTTAGAAAAATCTTTTATAAAAAACCTTTTGACTATTAGAATATTAAAATTGACAGTTAAAATGACATTTTCAAACTGGTAAATCTAAAAAGACACAGAGTCTTTTTAGGTGTAGATTCTTTTTAATTGAAATGGAAGCACTTGAACAGTCTCTAAACCCAGAATGCCCTTACTCTGGGAATGGTAAAAAATTTGGAATTTAGAAGTATCTTGTGGGGCAGATTTCAAAAGTAAGTAGAGAAATGCACTCTCCCAGGTACCAGGAGACCTGGGTTAGAGTCCCACCCCTGCTAATACTACTTCAAGGTTGGACCTAGTGGGAATTCCTACTGGAGATCAGTTTCCTCTTTGTAAATAACAGGCTTGTATGAGATGACATCTGAATCCCCTTCAAGACTTCCATGAGTTTTAGAAACCAGTTCAGTTACTACTATGAACATTTCTGGAATTCTGTATTTTAGATTTAAAGTTAGGTGGACTTTGCCTTCTCTTTCATTTTGCATCTTTAAAAAATATCAGAAGTTTGTTTTTTGAATTATCTTGAATTACTTAAATTAAGCAAGACAAAAGTATTTCCTACTTACTGCTCAGTCGTTGGCACTTTTCTTTTTTTCTCTTGGTGTCACTGTCAAGACTCCTGAGCTGTGTTCACAGTTACCAGTGAGGAGACCTGCTCAGAACAACGCCAAAGTGGAGTGACACATGTTTTCTGCCTACTCTCCCTAGAAACTGCGTTCAGTTCTTTTTTCTGAGAGAGCAGCTCAGTCATGTTACATAGTGGGCTGAGATGGTGATGATCCATGAGTTAGAGTCTTTATTGTCTGTGGAAATGCTAAGCCTAGGGCTTCTTCACTGAAGAATAGTGATTGCTTGTGATATTTATTTTTACACTGCAGTTTTCATTATTAGTAAAGGGTGAGTTTCAAGTGACCCATGGCTCCTGGTTCCGGTTCTTCTTGCGCTTTATCCAGCGATCAGACTTCATGTTCCTTTTAATGGTATTGTCTTACTACAGAAAATTCCTCAGTGTTGCCTCGCTGTTGTTGATTGACTCTTTCGGGCTTTGCAGACTTATTTATCTTTATTATTAAGAGTGTGATTTTATTATCTACAAGTGTTTATACTTTTTTGTGATTTGAAATTTTTTTGTCTTTCATAAAGAAAATCTGAGTTTGACAACTCTAGACAGTCATCTGTGCTAACCAGGATAAAATAGAGGAAGTTTTGAAAGTTTTTTTTCCATTTCATTGTTTGAATTGATGAATATTTACTTGCCTTCAAAAAAAGAAAGCAAAGCACAATTTATAATTTTTATACTCCTTTGCTCCCCCATGCAACACATGTGGGCACTTAAGCTAGTCTTTGAGGTGAGTGGTGTTTGAAAGCTGCATTTATGGCACATGAGGATTTGATGAGGGCTTGGAACCTGCAGTACTGGCTGCATCGAGTTGGTCCTGTTAGTACCAAATCCTCTGTCTTGTTTTAGTTTTTGTTTGATAATATGCCTATTTACTTTAAAATTTACACCTTGTTGAAAGTTTTTCCAACAAATATATATATATGTATTTTAAATTTTACTTATTTTTAGACAGAGGGGATGGTAGGAGAAAGAGAGGGAGCGAAACATCAATGTGTGGTTGCGTCTCACACTCCCCCTGCTGGGGACCTGGCCTGCAACCCAGGCATATGCCTTGACTGGGAATCGAACCAGGGACCCTTTGGTTCACAGGCCGATGCTCAATCCATTGAGTCACACCAGCCAGGGACAACAAATATTGATAATAAACGTTTTACAAATTAACATGCCTTTACAAATGTCATTAGTTTAAAAGTAAGTTATAAGACCTAAAAAATATTCAGATCATTATGTCTGTGATTTCATCTTGTATGTGCTAAACAGTTGTGGTAAGCTCTTTCCTCTAAATTGTTGAGATTTATTTTAATGTGGTCATATTTGGTTAGGAAATTTGAGCTCTTTCGTCATTTTTTGTTTAATGAACCAAAAAAATCCTTACGTTTATAAAGTAAGGATTTCCCCAAATGTTTTTCTATTAGGTGAATTTTATGTTTTATGCAGTCTTATAACTTACCATGCAGTATGCCTAAAGTAATTTTTATATACTTGTTTGATTATGCTTTTATTTGCATTGTCTGTAGTGGGAAAAAATCTCAGTGACTTTCAAAATTTCTGTGGTTAGATTTTACATGTTGCTGCAAGAATGATAGTTAAGTGCAATTATTATTCAAACTTGCCTCACCATATACCCCAGATTTTAGATTCCATCTGGCAAATCTACAAAACTGGAACCCGTATTTTGAAATATTTAAGTATAAAGAGTGGACGTTTTAAAAATCAATTCTATATTAATTCAACACTGTTTTAGAGAGCCAAAGAATTTTGTAAGAACTGATTGTGAT
Source organism: Trachops cirrhosus (assembly GCA_028533065.1). Classification (NCBI taxonomy): domain Eukaryota; kingdom Metazoa; phylum Chordata; class Mammalia; order Chiroptera; family Phyllostomidae; genus Trachops; species Trachops cirrhosus. The sequence goes on along the minus strand of CM052542.1, from coordinate 11,182,572 downwards.
TTCACAGATATTTTTTTTGTTATCTTTGATGTAGGCTCAGTTTTTTGTTGATGATGATGTCCATTTTCATTTAAATTTTGTGTGTGTGGTGGGGGGAAGGTTAAGGATTTTTTATATTTAAGGAGTTGTTTCCTCTGGATGTATCCTGGGAGGCTCTTCTTGATTTCTGTGGCTACTGCTCACCTGTTTTAATTGATAGTGCAAAACCTCTCCCATAGTTTCCCTTGCAAGTTTATATCTCTTTGGCATTTCACTAATATTCTGTGATTCTTGAAGAGAAACTCAGTCTATTTTTTATCTAGCTGTAACATGAAAATATTGTAGATTTTTATGGTTCTGAAAATTGCAACTTCAGTTTAACTATAGAAATTAACTTGTGCCATTACATTTGGGGATGGGAAACAGAACGTGTAAGTTTTAAGGAGAATTGGGAAATGGAGCAGTTTGACTTCAGTCTAAAGTGCTTGCGATGTTTCCTGCAGATACTTGTGTTCCATCTGTCTTAGTCTCTTTGGGCTGCTTTAACAAAATACCCTTGACTGGGTGGCTTAAACAACGGAGGTTTTTTTCTTTCCATTTCTGGATGCTGGGAAGTCCAAGATCAAGGTGCCTGCTGATTTGGTTCCTAGAGAGGGCCTTCCTGGTTGGAGAAGTTTGCTTTCTTGATACATCCTCGCACAACAGAGATAGATAAGCAAGCTCTCTGATGTTTTTTATAAACGCACTAATCCCACCATGAGAGCCACGCCCCATGGCCTCATCTAGTCCTAATTGCCTGCCAAAGGCCCCGTGTCCAGGTACCATCATGTTGGGAATTAGGGCTTCAACATGTGAATTTGGGGGTGGGGTATACCTCATTCCATATGATTCATAGAGTTGTGGGGGAAATGGGCAAATAGGAAGGACTATGGAAGAAAGGTTAGTAGAGGGGATAAGTACCAATATGTAGAATATTGTTTTGTGTTAGTTAGGTGGGTGGGTATATGTGTTGATTCATATGTGCTTATTTTGGGTGGTGGTGATGGTGTTTAATTTGCAGGGATGTGGGAGAAGGGAGAGGACAAGTGTAATAGAGACTATTTGCTTTATTAGGGATCAGATGAGAAAGTTTAGTTGAAGTGTTTTGCTAACTACAAAGTATAATATACAAAAACTAGCATCTTTATAGAACTAAGAATTGTGAATTTCAGTGACTCAACACTCAGTGAAAAGCAGACTGTCAAACATCACGAAACTTTGTCGTGATTATGAATTCTGTAAATAAATAGTGAAAGAGAGGTTAAGTTAGATTTAAAACAAGTAAAAACCTTTAAAACAAAGAGAATTGATTAAGTGTAAAGAATGGATATTATAGATTGGTACATTGAATTACTGATAACGAAAATAAAATGTTATACTTAATCAAATAAGCAATATTTTTTATCTCAGTACATACATTTATTTACTGTTCTTTTTTCTCAAATGTTCTGTCATGCTGGTAGTTAGGTAACAAGAAGAGCTAAATCTGATTCTAAACTCATCATCCACTGATGGGCCTCTATTTTTTTCCTGTGTGAGGAATGATAAATTCTCAAGCTATCTGAACTCTCTCTCTTTCATATGATGCCTTTTCTGTCTGCCTAGTATTTTGTTCTGTAGCTTCCTCAGTAAGTGATATGTTTTGTAGAAGAAAGAAATTATATTGACAATATTTTGTTACATTTCACAGGCAAAATAAATCTCTTAGGTATCTGTCAGTGATACTCCATGTTCAGGTACTACACTATATTCTTCAGGACTATTTATTATTTCAAATCTTACTACTCTTGATCCCCATTAAAATTGCCCATCTTTTATTGTTTAATTATAAAATTATGACCTTTCTGTTTAGTACAATTGACCACATGCAACCTAATTAGTTTAGCAGTGTAGCTGTTAAAGCTTTGTCAGGGAAAAAGGAACCATACTAAGTGTTTGAAATTGAGGGGATTAGCTACATGAATTTGTTAGGCTAGCCCATTGATTACCAGGGGGTACTGAGGTAATCCAGAGATTAATAACTGCAGGAGATGCTAAAGGAATGAAAGAGAAATGGTGGCATTGCCAGAATCTCGGAGCTTGGAAGAAGGTTCCTTTAGAACTGTCACTCAGATTTCTAGAAGGAAGTTACTGTAAGTTGGTCCTTGAACATCAGAAACTCATTAGGTGAGAGAACGAAGTGGGCGGTGTGGCTGGTCCTTTGAATACCAGGTGCGCATGCGTTTCTGCTGCTGGCATCCCTGAATGGCTTTGAGAGGCTGGGGAGTCTGAAGCCACACTGACAGAAGGTAAAAGCACCCTCCTGCTTTCAGGGCGGGTTAGAGCTGAAGGACAGCAGGTAGGCAGCTGGCACAAACAGTGGTCAAAGGGTATATAATTTCCTTACAATAAAGGTGGGACAAGCAGACCCCAGTGAAATTTGTTGTTATATTTTGTTTTTGCATTACCATTTATCCCCCTTATGCCCCTCTCCCCTCAGACTGCAGTGAATTTAACAATAGCCAGAAAAGGGGATAATAAAAGTATTGAAGGTGATAACATGGTAGGGCTGTGGAACATGTTGATAAGTGTAATAATAATGAATTAAATTCCCTTACTAAATATGACTCAGATTTGTCAAAAACTAAATCTTGGCATATACATTTAGACATGACACTGAAAGGCCGAAAATAAGAGCATGAAAATATTAACAGGAAAATGCTAATAAAAGGAAAAGGTGTAAGCAACCTTTAGAAGTCAGCACAGAATTTCAGGCAAAAATGTACATGGGATTGTGGTAATTCCTACAATAGAAAAGATTTACCATAATTTCTGGAAAATGTAATACCATAAACTCTTATTTACTTAATAATTGGAAATACATATATAAAAAATGGAAATTGACAAATTGATCATTAGTGTGGGAGAGAAACATCTCAGAGAAAGGGACAGATCAATAAATAATAATATAGATTAGTGTTGGCAAACTGTGACCCAAGGGCCAAATCTGATCCCTCTCCTATTTTTGGTAAATAAAGTTTTACTGGACCGCTGACATAGATCAGCAAACTGTAAGGCCAGGTAGTAAATACTTTGAGTTTTGTGGGCCAGATGGTCTTTCGCATATTATTCTTCTTTTAACTCTTTCAATATATAACAACCTTTCTTAGCTGGCCTTACAAGAACACATGTCAAGGGCCACATATATAAATGACAGCAATAGTAAACTTGTTTTTATATAAAGATATAAATTATCACAAGAATATGTATATGAAAAAAGAATTTTGTACATATTCAACTAAGAGAAAAAGAATTGAGGTTTATGATTTGAAAATCATAATAATCATACTTCAAATACATAGAGAGAACTTTTTACTAATTCAGCTAAGATAAAAGAATAAAAAGACTGGGTAATTTAAATGAAGTAATAACTAATAAATTTGTTTTAATAATTTTCTCATTTAAGTGAGCTCCTTTTTAATACACAAGGAGCATTTATAAAACTTGGTCATATGTTAGGCTACAGAGAAAAATATTAAATTCTAATGATATTTATATTTCCAAAATATACTTCTACAGAATTAGAACTTGACAAAATAAAATAAAATTATGTTTAAGCTGAAACTCTAGACTGCCATTACTGTTTTCTTTAAAAAAGCTAATCAGAATTGTAATTTATTTTAGTTGAACATAATTTTATATTTTTCATAATCTTAAACATAATGGAATAAAAGTAAGAATAGCTATTCAGAAATTTAAAAACACTATTGACTTAAAGGTAAAATCGAAGCAGAAAATGTTATCTTTAGAAATTAATTGCAAATAGCATTTTGTATCAGAATTGCCAGTTTATTTCTTCACCAGAATATACTCCCATTTGACGTAAGCAAATGTGATGATGTTAGAAAATGTATATATGTATGTGTAAAGCATTTGCATGTCACTAATGATTAGTGATGTTGAGCATCTCTTCTTGTGCCTATTGGCCATTTGTTCAATTTCTTTGTCCACTTTTTAATCTGATTATTTTTGTTGAGTTGTAGGAGTTCTTTATATATTCTGCATCTTAGTCCCTTATCAGATATATGATTTCCAGATATCTAGTCAGTTGCATTTTCACTTTGTTGGTGGTGTCATTGGCACACAAATTTTTAATTTTGGTGAAGTCTTACTGATCTCTTTTTCTCTCATTGCCTGTGCCTTTGGTGTCATATTCAAGAAACCATTGCCACCTCAGCAGTTATTTCTTTACACCAAACGTAGTATAAATTATTTTGTTTTTTTCTCAGCTTTTTAAATTTTACACATGTGGAAATTTTATCCTTTTAGAGCAGGTTTAGAGAAAAAAGTTTTGTGTTACCAAGAAGATGGTCATGTTGATCTGGAGTGATAGAAATAGGCCCTGGCTGGTGTGACTCAGAGGAGTGAGGGCTGGTCTACGAACCAAAGGGTCGCTGGTTTGATTCCCAGTCAAGGCACATGCCTGGGTTGCGACCAGGTCCCCAGTAGAGGGCGTGTAAGAGGCAACCACACGTTGATGTTTCTCTCCCTCTTTCTCCTTCCCTTCCCCTCTCTAAAAACAAATAAGTAAAATCTTTAAAAAAGAAATGGGATTATGTGAGCAACACCTGCCAATAACAGCCCCAGTAGAGTGAGAGAGATCACTGAAAGTCCACCTGCCATGTTAAAAAATACACTGAAAAATTCCTGTGACTGTGAAGGGTTCATAGAGGGTGTCAAGGTTCACATTGGGAATTAGAGAAGCTGGATGCAGAAATGATGACTCAGAAGCAGCTGGACTTATTTACATAACCATTTGACAACATTTAAGCAGGGAAGGATGTTGCAAAAGGAATGGAGGCTGGCTAGCAGTCAAAGAAAATAAGTATCAAGGACCAGAAGGCATTACTCTTTGGTTTTTAGAGTGATTGTCTTTTAACTTTAGTAGCAATGAAATTAGGAGGTATAAAACCAAAAGAGGGAAAAACACTGTTAAGTATGTATTAAAAATGAAATTGTAATACTTTGTGCAATTTACAGAAAAGATGAAAGCTATCAAAAAGCTAGATGCACATAAGAGGCATCCTTTACCAAATCTTTGTGTTCTGTTTAGTTTTACTTATTCCAAAAGTTTTAAGGAATACATATTTCTTAAAGGCTGGCCATTTCTAGAGGGTTTTTGCAGAAGACAATCTCACGCTAGAAGCTGTTGCTATAACATGCTCTTAAAGTAGATCTAATGCTATAAGAATCAGAATGACATATTTTCCTCAAAAATATCAACTCTTGAGTAGATAAGGGACAGTGGTGTGAGGATTTGACCGTGGAAACATTTAGAAATGATTTTAAGAAATAGCTTCCCTTTCTAATAAAACTTGAATTATAACAGAGTCTGAAATAATGTTTATTGTGTACTCCTATTATCAGACGACTATATTTGAGGATAATATCTTGGTTTTAGATGAGGTTTTAGAGCATATTTCAATTACGTCACTGTATTTTATCATAACAGTAACCCTAGACGATAGATATGGACTATTCCCTTTTTGTAGATTGGGAAGGCCGAGTGTAAAAAGTGAAGTGATGTGTTGCAGGTAGTTTTGGTTGCCCCGTTGCTAAGGTTGCTAAGGGACTGAGTCCAGATCCCCAGGTCCCATTTTTTGATGCTCATCCTTGCTAATTCACCATAGTACTTTATTTCAGGTTCATTTTAGACAAACTGGGTTTTCATGAAAAAAACTTGGAGTTACAACCACCACTTATAATGCTGTATTTATGAAACACCATGTTTTGATTTTTAAACAACCTGAAACAACTTTGGAGAATGTAAATTTGCAAAATTGGAGCTTTTTAAAAATTCAGCTACACAGTATTTAAAGTTCTGGTTCTTTGCAGAGCCGCATGTCTAAATCTGGAATTCAAAAATTAGTGGAGGAGGAGGCAGTTTTAACAAGGCAGAACCAGGACCTAGAGTGAAGATTATGTCTAGTGTGACAAATGAATTGAATGGGAACTCTGGCTAGGAGTGTTTTTAGAGGGGAAGTAGAAGGAACTGGGAAGAAGCTGGAGACTGAATACAGGTGGGGAAAGGGAGGGAGGCACATGGTAGAGATGACAGTGGTAGCCCTCAGGGGAAGGTACGGGAGGTAGGATGAGTAGCTACACTGATGGTAGGAACAGAGCTGGCAGTGCGCAGACTGCAGGCTGCTTCGGCTGCCTGAGAATTCACTGAGCCAGGCGCTGCATTCTCCTTATAGGCAGACCAGTGCTTCTAGCCCAGTAGCCTTGTGGGAACTGGTACTGGGTTTGGGGAGGGAACTGGGAGATTGTGCTGTGTAGGGAAAAGCTAAGCTTTGAGTATTATAATTACTATTGTGGGAATGCAAGTAGCCTGTTAGATCTAGGTATAGAGTGAAAGCCATCCTATTATGTGAGCCCATCATTGTCTAATGAAAGGGGAAAAAAGCATTTAAATGTTGGACTGATTATAAAAAATACAGAAATGATGGAGAATTCAGTACAGTGTTTCCCTAATCCATATAATGTCAGTGCTCAACAATAAGAAAGAGATCAATGGTTCTCGGTCCTGGCTGTCAGCAGAAGCTTCTGATGCCTGGCTCTCATTTTCCAGAGACTGTCGTTAAATTGCTTGGAATGGGGCCCAGGTGATTCTAATGTCAAGAACAAAGCTGTGGAACAGGGAGTACCCTCTACCTAAATGAGACTTCTTAGGCCTTCTTTGCTGGGGGCAGTTTTCAGTGAAAGGAGCGGAATGAGCCCCATTTTTAGGTCACATATACACATAATAAACCGGGCCATTTCTTAATTTAGGGAAAGTGGCTTTTTTTGAGAAAACTTTTTTTAATCTAGTGTCTGTAGTAGACTATTACCTTTTTACATATAATATACTCTGCATTACAGTCTGTATTCAAATAATTTTTATAGTATTGATAACATATACCAGTTAATTTTGATGATAGGATCAAATTCTGGCCTGACAGGTGTTGTATAATTAACCTTTCTAATACAAGTACAGTAAGAGCATGTGCCTTTGGCTTTAATGCAACTAAATTTTCCTGTTTTTATAGCTGCAGTGCAGTGGTTTTCAAATTCTTAGCTTCCGAGATCAGAGAAGATCGGGCGAGTTCAGGGTGGTGTGGCAGTAGACGGGTTTTCAGATTCTTTAGAATGGCTTTCAGTCCCCCATATAACTGGTACAGTGCCTGAGCTATAAGTGAGTCCTTAAATCTTTGATGGATGAAAATAGCTCTAAATGAAAATTTCCAAAAGTGTCATTTTGGGGCTGTTTGCACATTGCTTTATTTGGCTAAAGCAGAGAAGTTTTTCTGACTAGTGTTAACTTTCTTTGGACAGTTCAGTGAAAGTTTATTTTACAGGCAGAAGCTTAACTAAAAAAAAGAACCAAATACTGTACTGTTGCATCTACAGAGAACTTGTTCTGAGGAAGGGCCTGGGAATCTTTTCTCAGTGTTCTGCTGTTCTGTGGTCATGAATTAAATAATTACGTTGGAATTCCTAACCTGGAAAAGTCTTTGTCAGGATACCATGGCAGGGATTTAGGTCTTCTAGAAACAGCTTGGTAAAATATTGAGTATAAAACTTACACCTTTTCTGGGCAGATGATCTAATTCTCTGTTCTGATTAATCCCAAAATGCAAACCATAGATAAGCTTTTTATATAGAGTCATAGTGGTTAAAGAAAAAGAACTGCTGTCTCTGAGTAACTGGTTTTACATGGTAAGGTATTTAAAGAAATGTGTTATGAGAGAAGAAGGTTTCATCACTTTTTATACTAAGTGTTTCAGTTAACAGAGTTCGATGTGCAGTCGGTTTGCTTGTCAGGATTGCCTCATTCCAGAATTCTGTTCAGTGTGGTAAATATTTCTAGAGCTGGGTTGCTGGAAGGGGTGGCGTGGCAGGTGCAGCTGTTGAGATGGGTGATGATGGTATCAAAGTGCACTTCAGTTTTTGTAGAGTGGTGTTCATTAAATCTCTAGTTTTGAAGTAGTGAAGAGTAAGAGTAATTGGATGGGCCTAATGCAAAATAAAATGCATTATTATGACTTCATGAATGATTGAATTGCCTAAAACATTCATTTAAAAATGTCCAAAAGCCACAATTAAGTAAGAGCAGTAGTTGTGTTAAGATAATGTTTAAAATACAACCCTTTTAGTTTTCAAGCAGTCATATCTCTGGTGTTGAAAAGGGATTCCATTCAAAATGAAAACCTGGAGTGCGTCTTAAAGAGGCCTCAATTATAGCCCAACAATTAACTGTGATAAAGTTCCAGAAAGATTTTCTCTTTATTGATCTAACTTAAGCAAGAGATTGATCATAAAACCATCTCATAACTTTTTGAGGCAAAATGCTCCACGTCTATATCCGAACTATAAATTATGGAAAAGTATTTCAGTTTGCTGTGGTACTGGATTATAGAAGGTAAAGTTTTTTTTTAAAAATAGAGACCTGGTTGTGAATCCCAGTTTTGCCACTTGTTAGTTATAAGATTTGAGATGAGGTAACCCTCCCTCCAGGTGGAAGTTTTGCCATTTATTAAGTGGAAATAAGATACCTACATCCTAGAGTCATGTGAAGAGTAAATCAAACAACAAATACAAAGGCCCTGGCAAATGCTTGGATGCTCAGTAAATGTTGTACTTCCTATGATATAACAGCTTGGAATATTTAACATTTTTTAAGCTGGAAATTAATTTTAGGAAATGAAGTCTTTGTGTAGCCTGGATTACGTTTTTGAGAAGCTTTCTAAACTCTTTAATATCAATTTATAACTATTTATCATTACTGAAAACCAGGCCTTGCTACGTAGGCATTTATATTATTAAATATTGTTGCCTAAGATAGTTAAAAGATTCATTAGTTTGACTGTCACTGTGTTTATTATGTCTGATTTATTTCCCCCATAATTTCTTTGGTAAAACTCACACCTCAGGCAAACCCAGGGTAATAACCTTGATGTTATCTAGAGAGACAATAAGGTTCATCTTGAACTTTTCCAAAAATTACTCAGCAGTGTCTGCTTTTAAGCAAACATTATGGTACACAGAAAGGCAAAATTCTGTGTTGTAGGCACGACTGTTACTTGCTTCTTTTAGAAACAAGAGTCCTCATTGTGTTAGGACATATTTGGAAAAAATTCCAAATGTTAAAACAGGTCATTAGTTTCTAGTTTATGTATGCTGTCTTTTATTTTGTGAGGTGCATTATGGTTTCTCTCTGGTTCTTCTCTATCGTCTTCCTCTCTTTTTGTCATCTGTTCATTGCTCTGTAGAATCCAGGGAAAAAGAAATTAAAGGTGACATCTGATCCATTGGTATTACATCTTGTTAGTAACCCTTTTCATAGAAATTAAGATGAAAAAGTTTGAAAGCCATACCTGAAACGATGACTTTGTATTTCTGCGGAGTTTATTTATTTTTGCCCTGCCTTATGTAAATCAGTATTTATAAAGCATTTATTTTAACAGCAGAAATATTTTTCCTAACAAAATCAATAAATTAATAAAACAAGAATTGTTCTGCTTTAAGATACGAATGGGAGAAGTAGGTGGAGGACAAATGATGCACTCTGTTTAGGCAGATTGGTTGTATTTTGTTTCAGCTGAAGCTTGATTCATATTTATGCCACATCATCTATTAGAGCCACGCTTTGGATTAGACAGACTTCTGATTTATAATGTACTTATTTTTAATTTATTAGATGAGCAATGTTATCAGGAATGAACAATTCTGCTGAAGATTAACTAGTAATAAAGTAAACCTAATGAGAATCCATCTGGAGAGACATTATTGTTTTTCATCTTTGATGTTGACCATTTTGCTGGATTTTTCTGAGAAAAATTATAAGAAATTGAAAGTTCTGCAGGAAAATGCCCTGTGCTATATTCCAGTGTTACGGCTGACAGAAAAAGTTAGAGATGACTTGGTATATAGGAGTTCATATAGATTTGTTCTGGTAAATAGGATTTATGTGGTTTGATTTTTCTTCAAACCTATTTTTTAAAAATGTTTTATTGAATATACTTTCTACTCATCAGATTTTACTGTTAAGATGATCTGTTTGACTAAGTAGCAAGATTTTCTTAGAAGGCCATTCTTCCCCCCAAATATTGGGGTGCCAGATATTTGCGCAGTGCGCACTGTGTGCTAGGTGCAAATGGGTTTATTCGGAAAAGGCCACCCCATAAAGTTTAAGCAAAACATTTAGTTTCTTACAAATTGCCAACCCTATATTTAAACCTTATGTTTCTTTGAGACAATTATTTCCAAGTTCATGTGACTGTGTATTCTAACCTCCAGAAGAAGCTTAGTCCTCAAATTAGGAAACTTGGCTCCTGCACTATTTATTTGCTAATCTTCGTATATTCTTACTACATAATAGAGTGCTTGCAGGATCTTTGCTGACACCCTGTTATTGGACCTTCTAGAAAGGTCCAGCTATCAGGTTTCTTCCTTGAACTCTCTTATCCACCCTCTACCTCCTCACTCTCTGAAAATTTGGGTAACATTACTGTACTAGAGAGCCTTTCAAGTGGATATTACTAGTTTTCTTAACATTCTTTATATGTTGGTAGGCAGGCTCAGGATTGGGAGGCAGGCTTAGGGAGGCAAGTCTGGCCCTTCACTACTCTCTTAGGTCCTTGTCTTATGACTCATTTGCAGTAAGTTCATATACCACTCATCTGTAATTTTCCTGGGCTAATTTACTTCTCCATTCTTTGAGAATTTTAGCATTTGGCCCACAGTTTACTTCTTTTTACTTTCTGCTACGAGGACTTCTGGCATATTCATTTTTGCCCCATCTAACTATTGCTGGGTGCTCCTGGAATCACCTTCCTTTCTTCCCCTTTTTTAAGCCCCCAGGCCAGCTATTAATGGGCAAACACACAGACAGCCACCCAAAAGGACTTGGTCTAGACCTGCACTGTCCAATAAAATAGTGACTAGAACCACCTGTGGTTTTTGAGCTCAGCTAGTGCAAATTGAGGTGTTATATCTGGTAAAATACACCAGATATCTGTTTTTATATTGACTACAAGTTGAAATTGGGGTATATTAAGTTAAATAACATATTACTAAAATTAATCTTACCTGTTTATGTTTTCTGATGTGGCTACCAGAAATTAATTACGTGACTTATGTTTTTGTTGAAGAGTGCTGGTCTAGATCTGGTCTTTATTTAAACTATTTTGCCTTTGGCCTTAAAGTCTAAAATTTCTCTGGCCACAGCTTCCTGCTTCCCTCTTGCCCATGTTCAGCCCTGTTGTCCTGTTCTGCAGCCTGCAGTCCTTTCGTTCTGTGATCCCTTTCTTGTCTCAGTGCGGCACGTCCCTTCCTGGGGCCTTTGCATTCCTCTTGTTTAGCTCTGATCCTGTCACTGATCATTATTTACCCCTAGTTTCCTTTATTTCCTCAATTTCCGTGTTTTGTCCGTTCCCATCCCTGAGTCAGTCTAACCTAGCAGGTATTTTTCTCTATTCTGGCTTCCAGGATGAAGGATTCTGCTGTAGAGGTTCAAATACCTGTGTTGAATGGCTTGATCAAAATCTTACGATTCCTTAGAACAGCTAGACTACACTATACTAAGCCGTAGCTTAGCCAACTGGTAGTTCTGTCAGTCATCTAGAACTGCCTTCCAGGCATGTCCTGCACCGTGTTTTTACCTGCACCAGGTTGGCCACCAACAACCCCACAGAGTGCACACTACGCAGCGCCTGAAGTCACGAGGCCTTGTGGTAGCCCTGCTTCACCATTTCTAATCCTCCTTCTTACCTTTTTTTTTAAAGCACCTACTGTTTTAAACAGTATTAGGACATATATAATTTTGTGAAAAAGGACAGTTCAGTTTGAAAGAGTACAGTAGTCCCCCACTTATCCACAGGAGATACATTCCAGTACCCCCAGTGGGTGCCTGAAACCACGCACGGCACCAAACCCGATATGTACTCTGTTTTTTCCTATACACACAGACCTTTTTACTTAGAGGAAGCACTTTACGGCTTCTCTTTGGCATATCCAAATTGTCAGAATTGTCTTGTACTGTGGGGTCATGATTAAGTAAAATAAGGGTGACTTGAACACAAACACTGTGATACCTGTGATGACCCAGATGAGTGTCTAGCGGGTGGTGAATGTAGAGTGGATACACTGAAAGGGATGATTCACGTTGGCAGGATGGAGCTGGAGGGAATGGGACAGCTCTCATCCTGCCACTCAGCAGTGTGTGCAGTTTAGAACAAATTGTTTATTTCTCAAGTTTTCCATTTAATACTTTTGGGTCATGGTTGACTACAGATACTTGTAAACCACAGAACATGAAACCGTGCATAAAAGGGGGCTACTGTTACAATAAAATAAACTGGCCACCACTAACCTGAGAAGTCAGTTACTGGTATCTTCTATCTTCGAAGCCCTCTTGCGCTCCTCCTATATCCCAGTTCCCTCCTTTCTTCTTTTAGGTAAACACTATCCTGAGTTTTATGTTAATAGATATTTTGTTTCATTGCTTGTGGTGTCAACAGATTGAGGTTCACACAGGAGGTTACTTTATTTCCTCTGAAACTGTCTGCTTATTTTTAAAATGATTTACTTCCTAGAGGTTTTGTACAATCAAAGTAGATGTGTGCCTGGCAGTATACAATAAAGGGAGTTACATTCCAGCCTTCAGAAACCTCATCTTTCCACTTTAAAGATTCATTTTTCAGCCCTGGCTGGTGTGGCTCAGTGGATTGAACACTGGCCTGCGAACCAAAAGATCGCCAGTTCAGGTCCCAGTCAGGGCACATGCCTGGGTTGTGGGCTAGGTTCCCAGTAGGGGACGTGTGAGAGGCAACCAACTGATGTTTCCCTTGCACATCGATATTTCTCTCCCTTTATATCTCCCCCGTCTCTGAAAATAGTAAACAAAAAATTTTTAAAGATTCCTTTTCTTTGCCTATCTCAAGAACGTTTGTTTCAAATAATTTTCTGTTACTTGGTCTTATACCTGAGGTGATCTCATCCATTCTCGTGCAAGAGCTGTTTGTTTTATGTGGCTGATTCCCAGATCCCCCTGTAGTTGACTCGGCTCTGTACATGTCTAATTACAGTTGATCCTTGAACCTCATGCAGTCAAAAATCCAGACATTACTTTTTACTCCCCAGAACTTAACTAATAGTCTGCTCCTGACTGGGAGCCTTACCCATAACATAAAGGATTGCCCCATATTTTGTATATGTTCTATATACTGTATTTTTAAAGAAAGCCAGAGAAAAGAAAATGTTGTTAAAAATCATAAGGAAGAAGAAATAGTTACAGAATTTATTGAAGAAATTTCATGTATGAGGGGCCTGGTTGTTCAAACCTGTGTTCAGGGACCTATTGTACTCAGAACTTTCGTAATTGGGATTTCTGTATCTCTTGTTGAACTGTTTCCTCTGGAGGCTCTCTGGGTATCTTCTCCCAGGAAGAATTAATTAATTTTTACTTTGCTTCTTGACATGTTATTCACACTCCTTCTTACAACACTTTCTATGTTCTGTTACAGTTGAGTTAGGTAAATTGTACATCCCTGAGCACAAGAACCGTGTCTTTTTCAACTTTTTCCAGTACTTCCAGTTGAAGCTGAAAAGGAAGGATTTTTTAATTGCTGTATTTTAAAAAATGTATGGTTCGAGGGTTTATTTCATTCCAGTTTGAGTGAAAAGTTTTTGTATGCCTAATGTTTTCCATTGGTGACACTACTAATTAACATCCTCAAAGGAAAGAAAATCTGATGGAACTTTGCTTTGAGGCCTTGTTATTTGTGTAGAAGTCAAGAACATAGACCATGTCATTCAGGGTTGTGTTTTTGGTGCAGGGGTGGGAGGGAAGGACCCTAGGGGATGTATTGGTCATGTCCAGCAAAAGCATAAGCTGTATGGACAAAGCAGTGATAACTGCCTTCTCCGTCAGGTCTGCTGGAGAGATGTGTTTTTCTCCAAAGTAGACCTGGCCTGTTGATACAGGAAGTTTGCTGGTCTAATCAGTTAGCCTCCTGTTTTTGCTTGCCAGCATTTTTTATTGTCATGAACACTTGGCGTGTTGTTCGGGTAGGGCAAGGACCATCTGATGCCTAAAATGAGCTTTATCATACAACTGGGTGGTGTTATTGAGGGAGAGGTTTCAGGGAACTGTAACTCATTAGTGGGAACTGGAGAAGCAGCCAAGTGTTGTGGTGAGGCAGAAAATTCCAGAGTTACTGGGAGCAGGAAGATTATTGGTGGGTGACTCAGTTGTTTTCTAAACCTATCTCATGTGATTGAGTGTGCATGATGTCTATTTATTCTCGGCAGAGTAAGTACTAGGGGAGTCACATTACATAGCAAGCATAATGTTTATTTAACCAGCTCAGTGATGATCTAAAAATAGTTTGTAGGGGATTTTTGTTTTCTTACTATATTTAGCATCATAAGATAGAAAAATCATAATGGATATCCATTGATAAAGGCTTCCCCTCCTATATAACTTTGAATATATAGTCAGCCAAACTATTTCACTTCTTTTAATATAAAGATGAAAGCTTTGGTATTTATGTAGAAGGTTAGGTAAGGAAGATAGCCTTCTATTTATACAGAAAATAATTCTGTACTATTACATTTTAGCTTGTATTCTGGACAGATACACATTTGGGGTGCTTCAGGACCATCATTGAGGTATTTTATGTACTAAATTTTTACACAGGAACTTTTCTTTTTACACAGGAACTTTTCCTTTTTGTGAAGTTATAGCAAATGCTTTTTCTGAAATGGAAATGTTATTGCTTTATATTTGCTGGAGTTTGTTAATATTTAATTATGATAGTAATAGTTTTATCCTGATTTGCTTGATTTGCTCACCTTGTATTCAAGGTTTGTGGCACGTGTACTGTAACTGAGTCTTTCAGTGTGTTAAAATGTGATTATTATTGCCCTGTGTACCTATTTATATGTTTGACTCTGAAAGAGAAAGCACCTGAAGCCTGAGTATATTTGATAGTCTTAATCTGCTCTGGGAAGCATTGCATTACTGTGATTTATTCTTTCTGACATTTGAGTGTTCTTGCTCTTTAAGGTGCAGCATATGCAGCAAATGAACTTGTCTGAGATTATTTTGAAAAGGAAAGGAAAAGTGCGTTCATTAAGAAGAAATAAACATCAGGATTCTGTTTTCAATGATGTTTAATGAAATGGCAATATTTGATTATTCTGAGTAATTCATAGAATTATAGTGCTTGATGCTATATATAAAGTGGGAAATACATACCTTTTATGGCTAATGAACAAGTGACATGCATTAAATAAATACTGTACTGCATTGATTTGTTTTATTCTGTTTCAAAAATTAAGCAAACATGAGAGAATTTAATTTTTTATTTTCAATATTACATCGATAGAATATTTGCTGTAATTTCTTTTTTGGCATCTTTTTAGTTGGTGCAGTCATTACGAATTTAATATACCTGGAATGGTATCTGAATGTACATACCTTCTAACTCACTGCATGTAAATGGAACATGACCTGAACACCATTTGAAAATAATTCCAACAATTGCACTGGCTTGTGTGATCTCACATCTGCCCTTATTCCAATAGATAAATTACAAGTTGAACATTTCTCAGTGTTAAAATTGTCTGGGCCTGGAAACCTAAGGTTCAGCCATGGTAATTTGGTCATGTTCCAAACAACAAAGATGAAAATGATTTTGTGTAAACTCAACTAATCCACAGGTGGTGAATTCAGATTTGGGGGAAAAGAAAGTGATTTTTCAGTTCTTGGCATATTGGCAGCTGTGCCAGATACGCCACTGAACCCTAATTGACATGCAGAAGGCAGTGTTTTCCTCTGTAGTAGAGGAATTATTTGTTCCTTCTAGTCATTTGTAGTGTTTCTTGATGATATGGTGAGGGGAGGCAGTGGTTTTGTTTTTAATAACATTGCTTGCCTTGTGAAGTAGGAAGATACATATTCTGCCTGGATCTGGTTCTCCTTCTTCCTTGGAAATAAAAGAACTAGGTTTTCCCCTTCACTGAAATATATAAAAGAGCGTTGTATTTTTGCAGACTGCTAAATGATTTAAAAATCTGTGTTCGATGGTTTTGTATAGCTATGAGTTTCAAGTGGATTACAGTAGCATGTCAGATTGTCAGTATTTAGACAGGTCTATATCATCAAGTGGTGCTTAAAATTTGACAAGAGATAAACAAGTATATATGTGCAAGTACGTATTGGTCTGACAACTAATCAGTGAAGTTTAATACATGTTGTAACAAACTTCTTGATGGTCACTTTGTGATAGATGCTGTGTTGGTATTTAAATATTTTTAATTGTGCCAAAATGCACATAACAAAATTTACTATCTTAACCATTTTTTAAATGTACAGAGTTCAGTGGCATTAAGTACATCTACATTTTTGTACAACCGTCACTAGCATCTATCTTTAGAATTCTTTTCGTCTTGTAAAACTGAAACTGCACCCATTAAATGATTACTTCCTATCTTCCCCTGCCCCCACCATCTCATCTGGCATCAGCCATTCTCTTTTCTCCCTGTTTGCCTAGGTGCAGGTACCTCATAGTGGAATTACATACTATTTGTCTTTTTGTGACTGGTTTATTTCACTTAGCATAGTGTTTTTAAGGTTCATTCATGTTGTTGCATATGTCAGAACTTCCTTACTTTTTATGACTCTATATATGTACATTTGGCTTATCCATTCGTTCTCAGTGGAGACCCGATTGCTTCCACCTTTTGACTATTGTGAATAATGTTGCTGTGAACACAGGTGTACAAATAGCTCTTCGAGATGCTGCTTTTAGTTCATTTGGGTTTATATCCAGAAGCCAAGTTCATGGACCATATGATAATTCTATCTGTAGTGTTTCGAGGAACTGTCATGCTGTTTCTTGTAGTGGCTGCACCATTTTACATTCCTGCCAACGATGCACAAGGGCGCCACTTTCTCCACACCCTCACAAACACCTGTTATTTTCTGTGCTTTTTTTTCTTAGTAGCCATCCTAGTGGGTATGAGATTGTATATCATTGTGGTTTTGATTTGCATTTCCCCAGTAATTAGTGATGTTGATCATCTTTTCGAGAGCTTATTGTCTATACTTGGAGAAATACATATTCAATAACTTTTTCTTGGAGAAATACATATTCAATAACTTTTCCCATTTTTCAGTTAGAGTGTATTTTTGTGTTGTCGAATTGTTGGATTTAAGGATATATTCTGTATATTCACTCCCTTATCAGATATGTGATCTACAGATATTTTTTCAATTTTGTGAATTTCTTTTTCACTATGCATTGTGTCCTTTGATGCCAAGAGGTGAGTTTTGATGTAGTCCAGTTTATTTATGCCTTCCTTTGTTGCATGTGCTTTTGGAGCCATAACCAAAAATCCATTGCCAAATCCAACATCATAAAACTTTTCCACTATATTTTTTTCATAATTTTTTTAATCCTCACCCAAGGATGCGTTTGTTGATTTTTAAGAGAGAGGGAAAGAAAGAGAGAAACATCAGTAGGTTGTCTCCCATTAATATTCTGGCTGGAGATCAAACTCGCAACCCTAGGTATGTGCCCTGATGGGGAATTGAACCCACAATCTTTTTTGGTGTATGGGACAACTTTCTAACCAACCGTTTGATTAGTTTTTGGCTGCTAATTAAATCTTTTTTCTAGTTTCAGGTCTGTTCAGTTTTTCTGTTTTTTCATGATTCAGGCTTGGTACATTGTGTACTTGTAGGAATTTGTCCATTTTATCTAGGAAATCAAATTTTTGACATACAATTGTATAGTATTCTCTTTATAATCTTTTTTTATTTCTGTAAAATCAGTAAAAATACCTCATTGTTGACTTCTGATTTTAGTTGCATCTTCTCCCTATTTTATTATTAGTCTATCTAAAGGCTTGTCACTTTTGTTGATCTTGGTTTCATTGCTTTTCCCCCCATATTTTTAAAAATATCTGCTCTAATCTTTGTTATTTCCTTTCTTCTAATAGCTTTGGGTTTAGTTTTTTCTTTTTCTGGTTCCTTAAGGTTTAAAAGTTAGGTTGTTGATTTCAGGGTTTTTTTAAAATCATTTTTTTATTTTTAATCACAGTTGACATACATTATTATATTAGTTCCAGATGTTGCCCCAGTAATTAGACATTACATAACTTACTAAGTGGTCATCCCAATAAATCTCATACCCATCTGACACCAGACATAGCTATTAGAACATTACTGATTATATTCCCTGTGGTGTACTTTACATCACCTTGACTATTCTGTAATAATCAATTTTTACTTCTTAATCCTCCCTTCACCTTTTTCACCCATCCCCCCAACCCACCTCCCATCTGACAACTGTCAAAATGTTCTTTGTATTTTTGAGTCTGCTTTTATTTTGCTCATTCTTTTGCATTTTAGATTCAGTAGTTGGTAAATAAGTGTTTATTGTCATTTTATTGTTCATATTTTTTATCTTCTTCCTTCTTTCCTCTCCTTCTCTTTAACATTTCATGTAATACTGGTTTGGTGATAATGAACTCCTTTAGCTTTTTCTTGTCCAGGAAGCTCTTTTATCTGTTTTTTTTTTTTTTTTTTTTTTAAATTCTAAATGGTAGCTTTGCCAATAGAGTAATCTTGGTTGTAGGTCCTTGCTTTTCATCACTCTGAATATTTCTTTCCAATCTCTTCTGGCCCGCAAAGCTTCTGTTGAGAAATCAGCTGACAGTCTTCAAAATTTTTTTTAAAAAGCTCACTGATTTGAGAGAGAGGGAGAGAGAGAAACATTGATTTTTTGTTCCACTTGTTAATGCATTCATTGGTTGATTCTTGTATGTGTCCTGACCAGAGAATGAACCCACGACCTTGATGTATCAGGACAGTGCTCTAACCAGCTGAGTTAACTGGCCAGGGCATCATCTGGCAGTCTTATAGGAGCTCCTTTGGTAACTAATTGCTTTTCCCTTGCTGCTTTGAAGGCAAAGGAACCAGATTCTTTGGGTCCAGAGAATCTCTCTTTTTGTCTTTAACCTTTTAATTATGATATGTCTTGGTGTAGGCCTTTTTGAATTCATCTTGTTTGGGACTCTGTGCTTCCTGGACTTGTATGTCTTTTTCCTTCACCATGTTAGGGAAATTTTCTGTCTTTATTTTTAAACAGGTTTCTAATTTCTTGCTTTCCCTATTTTCCTTTGGGCACCCCTGTGATGCAATTGATGGTATGCTTGAAGTTTCCCCAGAGACTCCTTACACTATCCTCATTTTTTTGGATTTTTTAAAAAATTTTATTTATTTATCTTTAGAGGGTAAGGGAAGGAGAGAGGGAGAGAAATATCAATGTATGGTTGCTTCCTGTGCATTCCCTGCTGGGAACTGGCCTGCAACCCAGGCATGTGCCCTGACTGGGAATCGAACCGTGATCTCTTGGTTCACAGGCCCGCGCTCAATCCACTAAGCTACACCAGCCAGGGCTTTTTTGGATTTTTTTTAATGTTCTGATTGGGTGTTTTTTGCTTTCTTATATTCCAAATAGTTGTTTTGATTCTCAGCTTCATTTACATGACAGTTGATTACCTGTAAATTATTCTTCGTTTTGTTTAGTGTATCTTTTATTTCTGACTGATTCTTTTTTGTAGTCCATGTTCTTTTTTTTATGCTGTTAAAGCTCTAAGTTCATCTACTTTTCCCCTAAGTTCATTGAGCATCTTTATAGCCAGTATTTTGAGCTCTGCATCTGGTGGGTTGCTTGTCTCCATTATTTGTAGTTCTTTTCCTGGAGTTTTGCTCTGTTGTTTCATTTGGGAAATGTTTCTTTGTCTCCTCATTTTGGCAGCATCCCTGTGTTTGTTTCTGTATATTAGATAGAGCTGCTATGTCTACTGGGCTTGATAAAGTGGCCTAATGCAGTAGGTGTCCCGGAGGGTCCAGTGGCACAGCCTCCCCATTCAACACTAGCTGGTCACTATAGTTGAGTCTTGATTACTGTTGACATGTCAATGGGAGGGATTTACCCTTGTGCTGATTGACTGTAGGGACTATCTCTGACCACTGTGCAGGATCAGCTATGCAGGGGCTCACCCCATGGAGCAGGACTTATTTTAGCGGGCTCTGGTGCCTGCTGAGCCCACCTTTTGAGTGTGTTGTTTGTGGAGGTAGTTGGGTGGTGTTTCAGTGTGGCCTGAAGCTATCCACTTGGTGCACTGGCTCTGGGGCCTCCCAGGAGGTGCAGGCCAAGGTGGGCCACCGCATGTGTTCTGCCCGGGGCCACCTGGAGTGAGCTACAAAGTGATGTGCAGATGGCTGCTACTTGTGCTAGGCTTGGAGGTACCCAGATGAGGCCAACCTGTGAACCAAGGCCAGCTGCTGCTACTGTGGGGCCTGGAGCCAGTTAGCGAGAGGTACAGGGCATGCAGAGGCCAGATGCTGCTTGTTTGAGAGGTTATAGGAAAGTCTGAAACATGAGTCAAGACAAGCCGTTGGTATGGAAATCCACTGGTAACAACTTTGGTGGGTGCAAAAGTTGGTGTGCCAGGGTCTCAGGGAATCACCAGGGTGGGTTGAACAGTGATAGCCAGGCTGATTGAGACTTAGATATGTTGCCTGCCTGCGGGCTCGGGGGAAGGGCTCATCAAAGGAACAGTGGCCTCTGACCTCCAGCCACACACTTGGGTGTGGAACCCACCCCATCAGTGTCTCTGCCCCTGCTACCAGTCTCCCTGTGGCTTCTGTGTACCCTTAGTTTTAGGACTTTATTCAGCTAGATTTCAGGCAGTTCTGAATGGTGGTTGTTTTGTAGTTGTATTTTTGATGTTGTTGTGGGAAGATGCAAGTACCAGCTGCATTTACCTATGCCACCACCTTGACCAGAAGCCTCAAATTGTGAACTTACTGAAGGTTAAAAAATCAGCAACCATATATCCTTGGCTTCATTTGTGCACATAGACCACAACACATAAGTTAGAGTTCAGTAAATATTCTTGATTTGATTTCTATTGTGATTTACGAGATGACATTTCATTTGTATTCCAAAAATATTTAGAACTTTGCAAAACATAAGCATCCTACTGGATTTTCTGGTTTGCTTTGCCTTTTTATACTACTTGAAGGGGAAACTAAAGGGCAGGCTATCTTTATTATGTTTTGTTACAGAGTAATTCTACAGACCCAAGAGAAAGGAAAAATACAAAATACAGAAGTGTATAAAATAAGACTTACCAGTCATATCCTGTTTTCTCCCCTTCCAATTCACATTCCTCTTAAGTAGCCAATGTTAAATTTGCTACATACCTTCATAAGACATTTTAGCTTTGTGTTTATGAGTATACTGTATGCATGTATTAAAAAAACCTGCAAAAATAGGGTGATTTTATACTCAACAGTTCTAGAGTTTGCTTCTGGCACTTAATGTTACAGATACATTTCCATGACAGTGGGTGTAGATTTACCTCATTTTTTCCAAGATTACACTATATTCTTACATTGATTGAATGTAATAGCATACTTTCAGCTCTCCCTTGTAAATGGAAATTTAGATTGTTTTTTGTGTCTGCTCCCTCCTCCCCCTTTATGAGTGTGTCTATAGGGTAAATTCATTGAAATGGAATTGTGGAGTCAAAGGGATAGGCTTATTTAAAACTTGGTAAGTATTGCCTACTATCTCTTTGAAAGGTTGTGTTAATTTATTTCAGTCAGATTTGTGTGTGTATGCACACACGTGCTCAACTTACGTCTTTATGGCAGTGTTTATTTAGAGTAAAGGAAGATTCCGTCTTAAAACGAGAAATAGCCTTTATTCTCTGAGTTGTATGTGAAGTGCTTAGAGTAGTGCCTGAAACATAGTAAGAGCTATATAAATATTTTCTGTTAGTTATTTTTGTTGGCTTAAGTTTTATTATATTATGAAAATTGAAAATCCTTGTAAATTTTTTTACATGTCAGTATTTTGAAAACTGTCACATCTGGAGGCAAAGTGCTTTGTTGGTGTGTTCTGTCTTGTTATGAAATTCACCCTCATATTTCTATCTTTAATTGTCCAAATCAGTGTTTTGCATATAGTTATTATGGGTGTAAAGGTTATGTATGTAGCACAAGGGCTGTTTTGAATGACTTGTCTTCACTGGCATTTTGTTAGCGGTTTGTCAGGTAACATTTGCTAGTTGTTTTTGTTGCTATTGTCTTTTTACCTCCCCAGTTAGTAAAAAGGGATCAGTGACTCGAGGGTTCATTGAAACATAAAAGTAATAATGAAAATGAGAATGTAAGCCTATAACTCATTTAAATTTGTGAACTGGCTAGCAGTATAAATATAAAGTATTCATGTGTATGTCCTTAGAGAAGTAAATCTTTGTGGTAACTTTGAAGGTATCCAAAAGAAGGAAGTACAAACACAACTATAGTTCTCTATGCATTTGATGTGATGATACATGTTCATAGGATGTTCCCATTCAAGTTTTTTACTGTATTTTTCAGTGAAGCCTCCTACTATATTAAGCCAATTATTCCAGGATAACTTAATCCAGTAAACTTGGTCAATCATGTCATTAAATGCAGAGAAGAGATGAAAAGCATAGAGGCATCTTTCACAGGTGCACTCCTTGCAAGAACAGGTACAAGTCACATCATTCCTAAGAAATAGCTAAAACTAGTCACAATGGAAAAATGCTCCAACAGAAAACTGAGTGGACTATTGACAAAATTCTTTACTAGTGCCCTTATTAAAATCTTATTTTTAATGGCACGATAGCATATATTGTAAAAGAGGAATCACTTCCATGTGTGGGTGTCATCACATACTATGCTTTGCATTTAGATGAAACTACTTGTGTACAGAGTATGAATCAGCTTTTGGCATACATGCAATTTAAATTATAAGAAGTACTTGAGGGAACAAGACAGGGATGTCTGCTTTTCTTATTCAACATAGTACTGGAAGTCCAAGCCAAAGCAATCAGACAAGAAAAAGAAATAAAAGTCATCAAAATTGGAAAGAAAGAACTAAAACTGTCTTTATTTGAAGATGACATGATACTATACTTAGAGAACCCCAAAGAGTCCACCAAGAAACTACTAGAACTGGTAAATGAATCTTCAGCAAAATAGCAGGATACAAAATTAATTATCCAAAAATCAGTTGCACTTTTTATATGCCAATAATGAACTAACAAGAGGGGAAATTAAGAAAACAATCCCATTCACAATTGCTTCAAAAAGAATAAAATACCTAGGAATAAACCTAACCAAGTAGATAAAAGACCTATACTCGGAAAATTATAAGACACTGAAGAAGAAATTGAAGAAGATACAAATAAGTGGAAGCACATACCATATTCATGGACAGGAAGAACTAACATCATTAAAATGTCTATACTACTTAAAGCAGTCTATAGATTCAACACAATTCCTATCAAGATTCCAAAGACATATTTTATAGAACTAGGACAAATATTTCAAAAACTAATATGGAACCACACAAGGGCCCCACATAGCAGCAGCTATCTTAAGAAAGAAGAGCAAAATTGGAGTCATGCTACGTAAAATCAAACTATACCATAAGGCCATAGTAATCAAAATAGCCTGGTACTGGCATAAAAACAGATGCGTAGATCAGTGGAACACAATAGAGAGCCCAGAAATAAACCCACATCTGTATAGTCTACTAATATTCAACAGAGGAAGCAAGCACATCCAGTGGGGTAAAGATAGATTATTCAATAAATGGTGTTGGGAAAATTGGACGGATACGTGCAGAAAAATGAAAATAGACCATCTTCTTACATCACACACAAGAATAAATTCATAATGATGTTGACTTAAATGTTAGACCCCAAATCAAATCCTAGTGACAGTGAGTGATACTTATACTCATAGTATCAAGTAAGTGCACCTAGATGTATCAGGAGGTTTAAGGTAACCCCTTAAAATGCCGCATTTGGTTCTGGATTATTGGATATTGTCATAAAGATGAGTTTAAAAAGTAGATCTGTAAACTACATTAGTAAATACTAATATAAACTTTTTAAAATACTTTGAACTTGAGTTACCATGCCATATTTATTCACAGTATGATACTGTTTTTGCCATTCTTTGACAGACCCCTTATCCCTCTGGACAGAATGCAGGTCCAACCACGTTGGTATACCCTCAAGCCCCTCAGACAATGAATTCGCAACCTCAAACCCGTTCTCCGGTAAGTAAGCAGAAGCTTGTTCTAGATAATATTCTCCTACTAAGATTGTATTTGTAGCAGCTTGCATTTCTTTGGCTAATATTTTTACTTGATTTTGGAAATTTGTCCCAAAGACAATTTATTGTTGTTGTTGTTATTATTACTAATATTATTATATTGGTTAGCTTTGCATTTTTCAGACTCTTTGCTAAGTGAATAATTTAGATTTATTAAGAAAAAATGGAACCTCTTATTTTTCAGTGGCATGATTTTTATAAAAAAATTTCAGTTGCATTCAGGTTTATTTTAGTTCTTAATTTGTTAGTTGTACTGTTCAAAATTCAGGAGAAGATTAAAGCACAATGATTTTAAAATTAAAATAAATGCATTAATTAGACTCAAATTCCATCAGTTTGTGAGGGACTTCAGAACTGGTGTCATTTGAACAGTTCAGACTATTTGATAGTGTGGACAAATGCATGATATACACCAATGATGTATTCATTTTTTAAATGGTAAATAAATTTTTGTACAAATGTAAATGCTGTCATCCTCCTTGCTCATCCTTTACATGGATTGCAACAAGAATTGCAAAGACTGGATTTACTCAGGGTTCATCCTTTCGTTCCCCAGAAGAATACAGTGGCTTCAGCTGTCCGTTCCTTAAGACGTCGTTCCCTGCCTTGCATGATTGTTTTTGCTAGAAGGTGCTTCTGTAACATCACACCTTGTATCTCTCGTCCCTACTTGTACCTCAGCTCTGTGTTTTCCTCAGAAGACAGGGATCTTATTTTGAGTCCCCACCCCTGCTTTTTTTGCCTGTACAGGAATATTTCATTGCATTTAGCTTCTGTTCGTTTAGTTTTTGCATGAATTTAGGAATGTGGAAATGTATGAAAGAATTGCACAAAGAACTAGGAGAGCGTAGACTGCACCAGAATGTAATCTCTTTCTTACCCTCTTTCTGTCTTCCTTTTCCATATTGCCCTCTTCTCCAATACCTGTTCTTAGATCCTGGTTCTCCCCAGGGGGTGGAGGAACCATTCTAAAGAGGTGGGACTTTGGTCCTAGTTGCTTGTTTGCTTGTCTCTTTTTGTTTTGTTTTGTTTTGTTTTGTTTTTGCTGAAATGGTCAACAAGATGTCTGATGCAAGCTTTGTTCTGAGAGTGCTTTGGGCATGTGGACACTTGACTCCTTGGAGTGGGCCTGAGATCTCACGAGTTTAATTTAGATAGGCCCGGGTTCTAAGCATTAAACATGGAACATTATGGTAAGCTGTTATTGCAAAGAATTCTGTGGCCCTCTTTATCCCTAATCCCCCTTTTATAATATTGGGGGAAAAAGATTTAAATTTACATGGTTAGAACTGGCGCAAAACCTGACTGAAGAGCTGCATCTCTAAACCAGTTTTTTTGACAGCCCAGCAGAACAGTGCCAATACATTGCACAGACAACTGGAAGAGGAGGAAGGTTTTGGAACAGACTCCCGTTTACAGGTCCTTGGCTGGAAGAGGCTGGATAAAATACTGCATTGTAAGCAATATAACAAACTGTACTTCTTGCAGGCAGTGGTGCCTCTGGCACTCATTATTTTTGACCACATCCATTTATTGGCTGATGAACAGAAATGCATTGATTACTTCCTCTCTGAAAGTGTAATCTAGCATGGCAGTTTCTGCCAGGCCTAGTGGGGAAAAGAATAACAAATTGGGTGGGTCTTCTCTATTGGGAATTAGACAGGAGTGATTTGGGCTTTAGATTTTTCTTTATTTTAAACTTGAAGAGGGATATTCTTTCATATCAATTTGATTTTAAAAGGCAAATTTAAAGACTTCTTTTTCTCCCTCTTTCCATTTTATAATCAAATATCAAGGGGGAAATTGTCTGTAGTTGTCAGCCATTTTTCTGTGGTCATAAACTCTTCAGATACTATCCTCTATGCAATTTTTGCCATCCGCTCTGCTAGTGACCATTACCCACCCCCATTACTAAAAACCACACCCATAACATCCCATTACATACCCCAAAACAAGTGCAAGACTAGCAGACCCCAGACTACTCTTGCTTGTTGTTTTGGGTCCAGTTTTCTTTATTTCATTTGTGTTGGTGCTGGGTGGGTTAAGTTTGGGATATGAAATTTGGCAGATTGCATTTCCTCTTCACATCCCAAGTTGCCATAGTCTAGTCGCATCCATCCCATAGCTGTCCCAACTGGTGAGGAGAGGTAAGCTGTTGCACCAAGGAAGGGACCCTTCCCATGGCTTCGTAGAGCAGCTAAAGCTTACTCCATTCTATTTCTGCATTAACGGGCCATTGGCAATTGCACAGTTTGGGCTCTTCTGTTCTCCCCTGGGCAGCTGCCTTTGCAATCCAACTGGCTTCAGGGGTCCCCCACCCCCTTCCCTCCTTTAGGTTATCCTCGTGCCTGTATTTCTGTTTGGTACTTGTTAATACTTAGTTAATCAGTTATATTTTGAAAATCTTGTTTAAAAGTAAAAAATAATGATATGGTATCTATCTGTTCTATTTTCTGGTTATACTGGAATTCTTTAAACAGTAGTTTATTTTTAAATACCCTCCAAAATAGTGAAGCAGTTGAATGCTTAACTGGGAGAGGTGGACAGTTTGGCTTTTGCAGTAACCTGTTGCTTTAGTTATTTGTGGTGCTAAGTGCCAGAGTCACGTCAGTGTTACGTTGGCCATGCCCAGTTACCAACTACGCACAGAATAGTGAATGAGTGGGTGGGTGGGTCACATTAACATTGGATCCAAGTTCACAGAAGGCTGCTTTTTCTTAATATCTACAGTCCTCGCCATCTTAAAGACCCCTCTTCAAAAAAGAAAAAGAAAAAAGGAAGTTTCTATTTTTCATATGAGCCAGCAGCGACTACAGTTTGTTCTGTTGCTTACAGTTACCCATAGGATTAAGACTATTGTCATTTCAAATGAAAAACTCAATAGCCAATGGTGACTAGTGCAAAATAGACTAGGGTACTTTTCCACTAACTTAAATTGTGGTTTTTAAAAAATATGTATAATTTTATAAGGTACTCCTTTTGCTCATAGAAAGTTCTTTCTACTGGAACATTTGAAATATATAAAGTTTTAACTTTTATTTTAGAGCCTTAGAAATGGGAACCTTTCTGTGGAACAGTGATAAGACAGGTACTGCTGTACTCCGGTTAGTTTTTTTAACATGGCCGTTCTCTTTTGTTTTTCTTCAAAAGTGTTGTGAAGAAACATCTCACTTCCACCCCCTACTTTCATACCACATGGGTGGTGTTGCCTATTCTTGAAAGTTTATGTTCATAGTAGAGGTATGCTCTGTTTTCATAATTGGAAAACTAAAATATATAGACGTCAGTTTCTTTGAAGAGAAAATGTTCTGTAAGAACTAAAGCGGCCGTTACAATCATCCTGAAACACTATTTTTACAGTGTTCAGCAAATATAATAGATGAGCTAACACATCCTAATCATATAGGTCATAGGGAACTCATCAAGTTATGCTGAATAACTTAAAAATATGTTAAGGTACTTTTCATTATCTGAATAATAGGTGACATTTTAGCTTCTGAGGTGAATTGATGGAGTTATTTTGAGGTATTTCTTATATTGTGGCATGTGCTTCACTTTTTTGAATATTTTTGAATATTTTTTGAATATTTTCTATGAAATAATGATAATTGAGGAAATAATTATGAATCTCTTACAAATACTATTGCAGATAACTAATGTCTGGGTATGGAGGGTTGTTTCTTACTTAAGCTTCAGTTTGGTTCACCTGTAGTGATGAAGTGACAGAGGGAAGGTTCTGTAGGAAATAATACAACTGAAGAAATACATTTTAGCTCCTTAAATGTGTTCAATTAAAATCCAGTACGCTTTGCATTAAAAAACTGCTTTCTGAGTATTTTCTTTTCACTCTTAAAGAGGGTGGTTAACATTACAATAGTTAGTATATTAGTAGCCAGTATATGACAGTAGGTACCCTAATATTTTTCCATCCTTTTTAGTAAAAATCACTTTAGAAGCCCAGTTTTGCCCTGATGAAGAATGATTTGACCTTAGAGGTTTAGTATTTAAATAAAATATTATGATGAATAAGCCTTTTCTTCCATTCTAAGCCAGGGAAATTAAGAGTAGAACCACATACTGCCTCTTTTCAAGTACTCGGTGTGTTAGCTGAGAAGTTACGTTTTCTTTTGCATTTATTCCCAGTGTCAGATAGCAGTAGGTACATATGTACAGTGTTCTGCTGTTGTGTATAAATCGTGAGTGAGAGATTTGACTTCTTTTACTCCTTTTTCTTCTTGAGCTTATATAGTACAACTTCGATTAATCGTGTTAGAGAGTGATGTTCTTCATTAGCTGTTTGCTTTGATGTGCCTGGTATTAAATTTTACTAGTTAACTGAATTTAAACATGTAATTATATATATTTATAGATCATATATCTAGATTATATATAAATATATAGATTATAATAATTTAATGTAATATAATACATAAATATAATATACAAATAAAATTTTAATCTTTAACTCCAAGAAATAAAGGAAGATATTAAAGCTTCCATTTCATGTGTGAGATACCCCATTTAACTTAAATAAATTTGACATCAGTCCTGTTACATTCTTTATTTCCTGTTGGACAGTATTATTACCTCCTGGTATTTCTTGTAATGTAAAAGCATTTCTTACTCCCTCCAGCTGTATCAGTTGCATAAGCACACTTGACTTTTCATACATTTGTTTTAATAGAACCACTCAGTATTTCAAAAAAAAAAATTTAGGTTTTTTTTTTTTCCTATTGGAGAATCACCCTTACTCATGCCTAACAGCTTAGCTGTTTCTCTCCCAGCTGATAGATGCCAAACTGTCTCCGGTAGTGGTGTTAACCTGTTGAATCTTAGTACCTGTCTGTCACTGTCCTGCAGCAAAGCTTTGACTGTTTGTGTTTTTTTTTTTCTTGTGGGTTTTTTTTCTTTTGGCATATTGTGTGACATTTTGGTTTTTGTTGTGGTGTTTCTGACTCTTTGTGCCTTTCCTTTTGTGTTTGTTTTCCCTCCTTTTCTCAGTTTGCAGCGGGGCCTCGACCTGCCCATCATCAGGTACTGTACCCTTGCCCCTTCACTCTCATCTTTAACTAATAGGTGGGGGCTTTAGTAGCTGCTGACTCTTAGAATGCTGCCATTCCGTGGAACCGTGCAAGCTGCTGTCTTCAAGGGTAGCTTAAGTCTGTGTAATTCAGTTCTTCTAGTCCTTATTTCACAGCGTTTTGTTATTAACAGACCCAATTGCTTCTGTTGACGGCACAATTAGGAAATTAGTAATTTTTTCTCTCCAAAAAATAATTGCTCTCACTTTAGAGAACCTTGAAGATACTAAATTTTGGAGATACTAAACACTCATAGATTTTGTGGATTAAGCTTAACATTAACTGAATGGAACAGGCACCATTCTAAGGGTTTTCTATTAACATTCTGACGTAACTTGTATTGATGTGTATAAAATAACATTAGTATTTCTAAAACCACTTAATCTCAGTTACTAACCTAGGCCTAATAACAAATTAACAGTAATAGACATTCATTTGGTACATAGAATTATCTTTATTCTTAAGACATATTGAAAACAGATACTTTAATTAATTTTAATATTTTTAGCCTATTGGTTTTTAATGAATTGTATAAATTAAAATTTCAAAAAAGTATATGCTGACATTAATTTATTTAGCAGAATACCTACAGGGTGTGGTTTGAGAGAAGGAAAAAGACTTGCAGGGTGTTTCCCCCTCAAATAGCTTTTTATAGAGTGTTCTGAAACATTTTCTTCTGCTATTGTAGAAAGAGCCCATCAGGCTGTAGAATCTGATAGATCTGGCTTTCCTGTAAAATTAGCTGAGTGAAGCAAGTGTTTTTCTGAGCCTCAGTTTCCTTATATGTAAAATGGGGATAGATACCTTCCACATTAGAGATAATATACTTAAGTCATTGGACACAAAGTAAGCAGTCATACCTGGTAGCTATTTTTAATGCGGTTATGCAACATAATGCAGTTTGATAAAAGGAAAGCAGTTTACCAGTATTTATTTGGCTGTGGTGTCATACTTAGAATTTATTTTCCTGAGTAAATGGGTATTGTGAATTGAAGGATTTCATTGTCTAACAGTGTCGTAATATAAGGCTCTGTTTCTCAAAATACAGTCTATCCAATTTAGAGGATGTAAAGCCAAGCAAATTCTGACGTGTTAAAGACATTTTGCAGGAGAACTCAGGGGGTTGTATGAAGTGGCTGGCAATTCTTTGGACTTGATATAAAACTCGGGGGTATATTCTGGTATGAAGAGATATTGTTGTAGTATTTTAAGAACTTAGACTTTGGCATTAGCTAGGCCTCAGTTTGACTCTTCCTTATTCAGTGTGTGTTCTTGGGTAAGTTATTCACTGTTCTCAGCCTCGGTTTTCTCATCTGTAAAGTGGGGGCAATATTAATACCATCTCAGGTCTGATGTGAAAAGTAAATGAGATAATGCAAATAAAATAATTAGCAGTGTGGTTGACACATACTAAGAATCTAGGGGTAAAATTACTAATAGTTAATAAAAGAGATATCCCCTTAAGTTGAAAAGATTGGTTATAATTTTAAAAAAATTAATCAAGTGCCATAGAGCCGAGGCTTAAATTTTAGTCAGGGATCAAGCCAGATACTCCTAACAGAGAAACCTGGGAGATCTCTGCTCAAAAAGCAGAGTAAAAAGAAACTGTTAATTCATAAAAATGATTTTTTTAGCTCCTTGATACAAGATTAGATGTTTGTGTAATCTCTGTTCAACAGCACTGATCCTCAAGTATAGGGGTATTGTGTTTAAGCCTTTATACATAGTGAAATTTAGGAAAATGTATTTTTTAAACTTTATTCTATGCCTAAAGGCTCATGGTACATTTTTGTCTTTCCTTATTTCTAAAAAGCAAAGAAAACTTCAAGGAATTTCTGCAAGAAAAGGATGATTTCAGTTCTGAAGAAATTTTTCACCTGTAATATAACTCTTAAATATTGCAAGATTGGTCTTTCATTTAGCTGTAGGATGATGCTTGTGAAATTATGGCATGTTTCCATAGTAAAAAAATAGAACTATACATGTGTGAATACTTATTATTTAGCAAGAAAAGTAATTACTTTCCCACACTAGTTCTTTGAAGATGGTTCTTGAGATGGAGAAAGAATCCAGAGCATTGTTTTTGGATACTAAAACTTCAGGTGCTGGCTGCTTTTTGCTGTGGCATACTTCCTTAATAACCATAAGTTAAAATTTTTTTTTTCTATATAACACAGAGAACTTAGTGAAAAGGAGGAAATGGGTAATCTTGGTTCAGGCAGCAGCAGTAGTTACCGTAGAGAAATAGAGGAAGGGCCTGAAGTGCCCGTGCCGAGCAGAGGCAGCTGGACCAGTGCTGCCAAATGGCAGTGAGGCAGTTGTTAGGAAAAGCCTGCTGTTCTGTGTCTATGAGTGTAGCGGCCAGTTTGGTTTGTTTCACTGTGAAATAGATAGAGCTGTGTTCAGTGGGATAACCACTTACGAAAAAGTGCTCTGTAATTGCAGTTTATTTAGCAACCTCTGGGCTCTAAATCCCAGTAGAATTCCCCCAGTGACAATTAAAACACACCTTCATACATTTCCAGATACCCTCTATGGAAGTGTGACACTGTTTGCCATTTGAGAATCACTGGCTGAAGTCTGTGTTTAAGAGAATCTTCTCCTCAGATCTAAAGTAAGGTAGAGATCTTAAACCCTGAGAGATTGATGGAGAAAATACTCGTAATACAAAACAGGATGTAGAGAGTTACTTAATGAAAGCAATACAGTGAAAAACAAACATGGATATGCAGCGAATACATTTTTAAAAAGAAAACATTGATGTCCTGGTATATTTTTGATGTATTGTGCTTAAGATTAAAGTTGGAATTGAAAGCAGAAATGCTTTTTTCATCTATGGTTGTTTGCTTTGGCCAGAAAGAATTAGATCAAATTAGAATTCAAATTTGAATTAGAATTAGAATTAACCTTGAATAGTTAGAATTAGTGAATAGATTTCTCATTTCTCCTTTACTACATTATTCATCAGTGGCTACCTTTCTGATTACATATCCTTTTACGCTTTGATCTTTTTTTTATTAACAAAATAATTGGTGCTGGGTAATGATTCCTATGATTACTCTTTCTAAGGTCCAGTAGTAAATACATAACTTTGTGGATGCTTAATAACAATTGATCCTTTCAGTATTTCAAAGAAAGAAGTATTTACTGTTATTTAAGTAAGCTATTTGGAGATAAGTGCCATCATCCAGTTTAGTAATCTAAAACCTACATATTTTTTCTTCTTTGTAAAATGAAGTTATCTGAATTGAAATGTAACAAATAAGATTTTGGATAGTGGACATTTTTAGTTTAATACTGGGTTGGCTAAGAGGTCCATTTAGTTTTTTCCATAAAATAAAAGTCACATTTTTTCTTTTTACCTATACCTTGATTGATTTGGATATTTTGAGTATGTTGGCTATCTCCCATGTGGTTTAAACGTTGATTATTCTTAATGTGTTATTTTGATCCCTATCAACTTCAATTGGTCTACCGACCATGGAGCATCGTCCAATGAGAAATCTCCAGCACGGAACTTCACAAGCCGCTTTTGGCACGTTTGATCAGTCACAGCACCTTCTCCATGCACTGCACACGTCTTCTTGTGTTTCAGTTGCATTTTTACCTTTCTTACAATAATAAGCATCATATGTTAAAAATGTTGCATATTTTCTTCCATCTTCAATACTAAGATGGCTGTACAAAATTTTACCAATTTAATAAGTTTTTTTTACAAAAGCACACTGGTTTGACAGCTGTCACAATACAGTCTAACAAAATTGCTTCAAATGAAATTAAAGACAACTAAGCGCTACTAGAGCCATCTTACGGAAAAAAACAAACTTTTTGGCCAACCCAAAAGAACAAAGAAACTGTTATGGGATGTGTTCCCTATACTTTTATTTAGAAGATTTTTATGTGTCGGCATCTTGGGCTAGTTCAGCTATGTTGTCTTGGCTCTATGAGTTTTTGGCTTTTGCAGGGATTCTTTAGATTAGTACTACTACTACTATTATAATTGCATTTTATAACTTGAAGAGAATAACAGTTTTCTTCAAAAGTAAAAGAAGTCCTAAGTGATTTTATATGCAAAACACCCTTGGCTTTAGAACTATGTCGACTATTTTTACTCTGATGTTTGAAAATCCTCAGTTAATTAGAAACGGAACAGAATATACACTCAAAATTAAAAACAAGTCACTTGGTATAATGTAGATTCTGGCTGGTGTTATTAATTTCATGTTTTGGTCACTGAAATTTGTTTAGTTGTGGTTTAAAGTTACTTATATTTCTTTATGTGACTTTGGGGCTTCACAAGAGAGATCAAGTGTTGGTTATATGCTGCTCGTCTTTGCACTGTGAGAAAGACCAGGGATTGGTATTTAAATTGTTTGTAGAACAGAAATATTGTGCAATGTGTTGCAAACACAGTTGCATATATCTGCAGTGTGCAGATACATGATTTTCGTTTCTATGGTGTTTACAAATGCTGGATAATATGCCACATTCAGAGCAGTTGGATTTAGTGTAAACAAATAATAAGCTTCATAAAACTTAATGGTATTTGACCTCAAGGAATATGTTACCTGGTGGCAGGCATTGAAACTATGCATGTTTTCCTTTTGTAGTTTGGTTCTTTTTGCAAAAAGATTTTAAAAAGAAGAAAGAAAAAAACAGCTGGTTTGTGTTCTTCTTCTTTTTTTTTTTCATTATGGTCCCTAAAGTTTTCTGTATTCAAATTTGTGCTGTTACGAAGTCCTAGTTCCTGGTAGAGAAATATTTCTATTACTCTAGGCAGTTTCTTTCATTTGGAAAGTAAAATAGGTGAAGATTAAGGCTTGCCTCTGGGGCCAGATCTGGCACATCAGAGTTTAATGGATCTTACTAGGAATTAGATTAAGCATCTATATAGTTTTATGACTGGAACTCTCAGAATCTTTTTCACAGCTTGGTAGAAGTCAGTGATGGGCAGTTTTATTTGGTGTCTTAGTCACAAGGAGTTGTGGGATTGCAACAGAGAAAGTGAAGAAAATACAGGTTGGGCCTAGTTATAACTGGGATTCAGTCTTAGCTTTACTACAAACTGACCTTGGGCCTCAGCTTACTTATCTGCGAAATGGATAAAAATAGGCTCATAAATGATACAATACTGAGGTGTTCTAACAACGGCACGTGTTGTGTTAAAGTACCTGGCTG
Source organism: Trachops cirrhosus (assembly GCA_028533065.1). Lineage (NCBI taxonomy): Eukaryota > Metazoa > Chordata > Mammalia > Chiroptera > Phyllostomidae > Trachops > Trachops cirrhosus. The sequence goes on along the minus strand of CM052542.1, from coordinate 11,148,036 downwards.
TCACAGTGCCTGGCTCATAAGTCATTGGTAAGTGTCAGTTTCCTTTAAGCAGCGAGGCAGCCTGGCATTTCCCCTTTCCCAGGCTATTTTTACCTACAAAATGAAGTATTCTACAAGGGTGCTTATTTCCCAGACTCTGTATTATGATCTGACAGAACACCTTCTTGTTCCTGACAGAATCCTTAGGGGTTTCTTGCCTCCATTTGACATAATCCTCTAGGGCAGCAACGTCTAATAGAACTTTCTGTGATGATAAGAACGTTCTGTATCGTGCTGTTTGCCATGGTAGCTACTAGCCACATCGGGCTCTTGAGCACTTGAAATGTGCGATGCAGCTGAAGAACCGATTTTTAAATTAAATACCAATTTTAAGTAACCAAATATGGCTAGTGGCTACTGTGTTGGACAGCTTAGCTTTTTAGGGCTTATATCTTCTAATTCTCAGTGAAGCCTAAATTATGTTTTATGGACCACGTGCAGGAAAATACAGAAAAAAATTTACAGTAATCCTCATTGTGAGTGGTAAGTCAGCAGAAAGTGTGGTTGACACTTGAGTGACATCCCATTATGCAGACACTTACTGTGTGTCAGAAAATCATAGCACTATTATTTTTTTCAAGAGTACTTTAGAATTTTTAACTATATAACCGAAAATATTCTTAATTGCAGATCTTACAATTTATCCCTCTAGTAGGCTGAACTATATATGAAAAAAAATCTAGGGATTTCAGAAGTGTATTTTTGATACGTTTTTTATTGGTTTGCAAATTAATATAGTCAGTAGTTTTCCCCCATATGGGAAGAGCTAATGTGATTGAATAGGGTTTTCGTATTTGCTTTTGAAAATGAATTATTATGTAGTTTTTTAGAGATACCTTTGTCCTAAAATTATCTTTGATAATTTTAGAGAGCAAAGTCATGACAAATGATGTATTGTAATTACCAACATCTTCAAAAAGCATTTGTTACCAATGTTATTGGCCAGGAAACTTTTGGTAATGGTATAATTCCTACATCATTAGAACAGTTTTCCAAGAGGAATGCTTTTCTTCTGCCTTCTAGGGTGTTTCTGTGAAATCAGCAGTCATAAGTACCCTAAGCTCATCCTCTGTTTTGGATCTGCCCACAGTACCACCTCAAACGAGGCCTGTAGCCTTCTGCGTTCTCCTGGTATACTGCTGAACCACTGAAAGATAAAATACTTAAATTAAAATCCAATTTGGAGATGATAGTTATGTTGTACACGGTTCTTTACCTAGTCCTGTTCGACATTTTTAATCAGCACTTGGATTAATAACATGCCTGTCACATTTGCTAATGGTCATGAAATTTTAACACTACTGTATTCCGAATTCAAAAAAATTTGTACAATCTGAAATCATGGGTTGAAATTATAAATTTTATACCACTTGCTAGCTACCATGTACCACTCTAAACACTATGTATATATTTTTAGCCTCACAGTATACCTGTAACCAGATACATTTTTACAAGATTCCTAACATGAGCTTCAAAACACATTTATATGAGTACACATTTCCAGGTTATGTATGAAGAAGATTTATGGGTTTTAAATGATGTCAACTTAGTACCAGTCAGTAGTAAAATGTGGGTGACAAAGCACTCCTGTGTTTCTTAGTGTTATTAATGGAAACACAGTTGATCAGAATAAGAGAGAGATGTTGCTCTTTCATTCAGCAACAGATATCTGTTGAATGGAAGTCAGGTACATTCCTTGCAGACCCCACTTGAGTATTTGTGTTTGGTTCTGTTTAGTGATGCTTTGAGCAAGGGAGCACGTAGAGAGAAAAACATAAGCTGGTGAAGGAATTCAAAATCTTGGTTGGAGGGATAAAGGGTAGAGACTGGCGATTGGCTTGGAACCAGAAAAGACACTGGTGTGCAAGTTGGCAGTGATGGCCAGCCTTCAAATAACTTAGAGGTTTGCCACCTACAGAAAAGGAGGATTTGACTTTGATGTGATTTTAGGTATAGGCATTGGACCAGAGGGCACATGATACAAATAGAAAAAATGGAACCAATAGAAAGAAAAACTGATGCAGTGTCAGAACTCCATTTAACAATGAAGTTGAACTGTGTCTTGAGTTGTTAACATTTCATAACCACAAGAGCATGTCATATAAGAGATTCAGACTTTAGGTATATGGTTAGACTGAATGGCCAGTACTGTCCTTCCATCCAGAAGAGTTTGATCCTTTTAATGACTCTTCATCACTCAGTGGAGAGGAAAGGGGATTCAAAAGCATTGCAAGCATTTTGGGAAAGCCTGTTCACACTCACACATTCTTTTCAATAACCTGTAGTTTGCTGCTCTGCCCACCCATGTAATCCTCATTTCCTACATTTTATTAAATCTAATTCTTTATTTACAGTTGCATGGTTAGGTTAGGAGGGATTACAAAAAAGAGGACCCAGCCCTGGTTGGTTGGTGTGGCTCAGTGGATTCAGCACCTGACCGGGAACCAGAGGTCCCTGGTCCATCGTCAGGGCACATGCCTGGGTTGTGGGGCCGTGGGAGAGGCAACCGATAGATGTTTCTCTCCCTCTCTTTCTCCCTCCCTTCCCCTCTCTCTAAAAAACAAGCAAATAAATAAAGAGGACCTGTTTTTATTTTTTTGCATTTCAAGCCATCACATCTTTTCTAGTCCCATAGATACTAGAATCTGTGTGTGTGTGTGTGAGAGAGAGAGAGAGAGAGAGAGAGAGAGAGAGAGACAGACAGACAGACAGACAGACATAAACTTCCTTAAAGGGGGTGGGGGATAAACTCCAGATAGCCTGTCCTTGTATAAATCTTTGTTGTATCAAAGGATATAAAAGCATATAAACAAGTTTCAGTTGCTTTAAGGGAGAGAGGATTTGGAGCCCTGTCAGTAGAAAAAAAATGTGTTTTCCTGTATAATAAACACATTTTTGACGTAACTGGTGTAGCGTTTTTCTTACTAGGAATCAATTATGGTTGAGGGATATTCCACCCATTAATATAGTTGAATAAAGATCTTGCCGCATTCCTTCAGCCTTTAAAAAAGATTTCTTCTGATTGAGCATGCTTGTTTGAAAATACGATGGGTGTACCATTTAATGAGAGGTAGAGTATATAACAGTTAAAAGTATAGACCAAGAACCTGACTGTATTTAAATTATGGATGAGAGACCTTAGCAAGTTACTTAATCTTCCTTCCCCCCCCCCCCGTTTCCCCATATATCTAATGGGGTGTTAATAGTAGTACCTGCTTTAGAGATTTGTTGTGAGGCTAAGTTAATATACAGTATGTGTAAAGTGCTTAATGGTACCTGGTAGCTAGTAAGTGCTATATAAATCCTAACTATTGTTACTTAATGTGCTTATATGAATACATTTTCCTATTTAGTTTCAAAGTTGAACTCTTAGTTTATAAAAAACTATTGTATGTCCACATAACCTCAAACTTTGTGTTTTAGTGGCTCAGCTGTATGTTAATATTAGGAACATTATTGAAACACTTGAATCGCTTTAAAAGCCGCTGAAGAAAAGTCTGACACTATTCAGAAATCTCCTTGAATAAGATGTAACCTTAGTTTTTCTAGACAGCCTAATTAAAAAGTCTTAGCAGAGCATTAGGAAATAATCGTACGAAAAGTACTCACACATAGTAAACTATTAAAGTTATGGGAAAACTTTGCCCGTATCTGTTTTCCTTGCTCTGCACGAGTAAATGGGTTAGTTGCCTCTCTCTCTCTCCCACCATAACCCTATGTTTTTCAGGCAGTAAGTACCTTGAAAAATTCGATGATGATGATGATGTAGCCACAGTGGATCATCACCTGTACCCGTCTGACACTCTCCTTGTCTTGACTGCCCTCTAGAGTTGGTGGGAAAGGATTGTATAGAATTAGTTGTTTTATCTAGTGTGTCTAACATCTGTAATGCTCAATAAGTCAGGCAGATGAATGACTCCTCTCTCCTTGATGTCTTTAACAGTTTTGTGGCTCCTGATAAATTAAGTTACAAAAACGATTGTTTATTCCTGAAATGTTCTTGCAACTCACATACATTGATGAGTAATAGAATCTATCTGCTATGTAATTGAGAAGGGAAGTTTAGTGTGAAGAGTTTACTACTTCAGTGTCCCCGGTGGCCACCAACAAGAACTGTTATGTCTGTCACCAGACCTGCGTCAGTGGAGATAACTAGAGACTGTTGCTCTTGTGTGGCTCAGACCAGGTTTCTGTGTTGATCAACTTTGCCTCTTATACTTTCTTTTCATCTCCATCAACTACTGTCTGTGTCCTTCCCTATCTTATTTCCTTATTTACTTCATTCTTGGACTGTACCTTACTGTCTATTGCTTTTAAGTGACCTAACTTCTTTAGTGTCTTTTTTTTTTTTTTTGGTCCTGGGTTATGAAGGCTGAATGGGGATGACCCTTGGGCACTGGATCCCAGTTCTTCCAGTTCAGCACAAGGTGTAAAATTACCACCTGTGGATAGCATAATGATTAAGAATAGGACTGGATAAGACCTGAGTGGGCCCGAAGGTCAAAACTCAACTTTGCTTTTATTTGGGCCAATAGCAACATGCCTGCAATTGTGAGGAACTCGGATTTTGGAGCTAGAGCACATATTTTGACTGGTACTATATTTCCCTATATTAAAGCTGTAAGTGGCCTCTTGTATGCCTGGTTAGTTGAAAAGAGCAGGTTTCTGTCATGAAGAGTCTGATATATGTTGCAAACTTTAAAATGATAAATGACACTTTTATTGTTAGCTCTTGCCTCCAGTGATGCTGTAGAGTGCATCCTAGAGAAGCTAAATAATTAATCACATAATGGCTGTCCATGAGAGCCAAGAGTAGGAATCAGTAGTCCCAGCTGTACTTGTGCCATTAAGCAGACATTTCTTTTCAAGCTGTTATAACTGTGGCTACTGTTAGAATATTTTTTGCCACTGGATTTATTTACTTTTAATTAAATGTGATTTGATTCTTCAGTTCCACTGTTCTTGAATTTTCAAGGGAGAATTGTCATTCTGATTTTTTAATCTTCCTTCTCCTATTATTATTAAATCGATATTTTTGTTTAGCTGCATGCTATGCCCTGCCCCTTTCTACTGATCTATAAGCTTTTCCATTGGCTTTCTTTCTGTTTTCCTGCTGCTTTCTTGCTTCATAATTGAAGGGAGGATTCAGACCTATCCAGGTAATAAACTACTGGTTCTGCATGGCCTCTTTATTACTCTATCCCACTACTACTACTACTACTACTACTACTACTACTACTACTACTACTACTACTACTACTGCCACTACTATTACAATGAGACGGATTGTTTGCTGCTGAATTCACAGTGGGAATTTAATGTTGGTATGTTGTTTTAAGGCTTTTAAGTCTTAAGTGAGAACCATTAATAACCACAAGTACTGGTTGCCATATGAAAGATTTGAGCTCTGCTCCTTCCAGCCTGTCCTTAAGCCTGCCTAGATCCTCCATTTTTATTGCAAACTATTTGAGAAAGCAAAATTGGGTTCATTTTGGTATGGGGTTGCCATTTTTTTTTGAAAAGGAAGGCTTTTACTACCACAGGGCAATCAGCATGCAACAAGCTACAGGTAGTTTTAATTTAACTTAACCTTGATAGACTGAGATGAAAATTTTTGTGTCCAGAGAGATTCTTGTTCTTCTAAATATTTTGTAAATGACTTAAATGGTAGTTTTTTGAAACTGCTTTTATTTTTTAGTAAGTTGATAATAAGCCACCTACTCTTTATGAAAGAATCAATGCTTTTATACAACAAATCAACTTTTAGAGGGACATCATTTACCCCTTTTATTATTTGTTATCACATTTTAAAATTATTTATTATGGTATGGAAATTTTAGTTTAAATTAGCTGAGACACTTCATTTTAAAAATGAGACTGCCCTCCTGTTTTCAAATGTGTGACACCAGGATTAAAACCGAACCTGATGTGATTAGTATGGAATGTTTTTTGTGAACCCAGCCATCGGCAGTTTTGTCTCTTTTCATGTATATTGCATTTCTGATTCAAATCGGTAAGATTTTTATTAGTGGAAACAAGGAGAAAGTTCAAGATAGTACAATTTACATATCCCCCTTTGTAAAATAAATAAATAAATGAACGAATGTATTTTTTCTTCCTTCCTCAGTTTTTCCAGAGGCCTCAAATACAGCCTCCTAGAGCTACCATCCCGAACAGCAGTCCTTCCATTCGCCCTGGTGCACAGACGCCCACTGCAGTGTACCAGGCCAATCAGCACATCATGATGGTTAACCATCTGCCCATGCCGTACCCAGTGCCGCAGGGCCCTCAGTACTGTATACCACAGGTAAAGTGTCTCCAGGTCCATGCGGTCCAGCAGTAGAGTGGGCAGTAACTCAGATTCTCGTCAGAGGGAGCGGGGAGGGTGGACGATGGCATTAGTGTTCAGTTATGTGTGAACTTTTTTGTTGGTTAGAAGTTGAGCCATTTTGTAATTTTCCCTAATATTAGAAAAAGATACTTCTACATCTTTCTACTTACAACTTTCTAAGATGATACGGAAATTGCTTTTGTCTCCTAGCTTTCCTCCCATCCCTTCCGCACAACCAGCTGCTCTAAAATAGGCTCAGCGATTAAGCTGTTCCTGTGATATCATTCCATGTCAGGGAAAGCTGTCAACCTGAAATAATTTTACAATGAGCTAATGTCTGCCTGTGTGCTGATTTTTGCTATATGGTTTTACTTAAGGCAAGGCACACCTTTCTCTTCATTCTCATTGCATCCTGATAGCAAGCAAGCATTTTGAATGTGTTTAACCAAGTGGCTTCACCTCATTTAAATGATTTTGTTATATACACACCACACTTTAGTATTCATAGTAAGCTACATTCACATTACTGATAAATGTCTATAATTTCTCTCTTCTAGTACCGTCATAGTGGCCCTCCTTATGTGGGGCCCCCACAGCAGTATCCCGTTCAACCACCGGGGCCAGGTCCTTTCTACCCTGGACCAGGACCTGGGGACTTCCCCAATGCCTATGGTAAGTGTGAAAAATTGAGCAATTTTTACTAGTTTGTTGTGTTTAACCAGTTTTGTTGTTTGGGAGGTCAGTTTAGGCAGTGAGGTTTAGTGGTCTGAAGGTATTTGTAGGTAAAGTGTTACAGACAGTTCTTACCTAAAAGCTACTTCTTACAGAGTGGCTTACAAGGAAGGAGTATTACAGAAGTGAATTTAGTAATGACACCTCAGAAGGAGTTCCAAAGAGCCCATGTGTCGAGGTTCTAATATCTGCTACCAACTCATCTTTTACTGGATTTTTACTGATGTTATGAAGACGTCTTACCTTCCTTTTCCAAGCAGTTACCACCACTTACCAAAACATTTGGTAATGTTTTCCCACTTAGAATGTAATATATATGAAGGCAGGGGATAGGATGACCAAATACAACTCAGTATACCTGTGATTCCTTTTCTGCAAAATTGTTATAAGATCTGTGTGATGGGGAGGTTTTGAGGATTAGTTAAATGAAAATGCCTTGAAAAATTACAAATATTTTTAATGTATAGAAATAAGTGCCATGAGTATACTTCGTGTAAACCAGTGCTGAAGAGTAATGAAAATAACCTATTTAATTCAATACATTTCTACCGTATAATATGCTTTTTTTATTCTATAGAAAGTGAATTATAAGGGATAAAATCATCAAATACTACAAAAATTAAGCTTTAAGATTCATTAAGTACTGATCTTTTCTACTAAAGGACATACTGAAATTTTAACTTGTTCTTTTAAGATGGTAATCTGTTATAGATAAACATGTATCCACTAACCAGTTTCTTAACATTGGAACCTAGTGGCTTGATTAAAAAACTTTGTAAGAATATATTATATTAGACTAGCTCAAGAAAGTTTCCCTTAGGTTTTGAGGTGAAACAGGCAAATCATCCAAGTGTGAACTTCTTTTATAAAACAGACAACCTTCCTATGACCTTGGTCAGTATAGCTTGTGAAACTGCCACTTTAAAAGGATATATACTTTGATAGATCATTAAATGTCTTAGATACATGTTTATTTAAAATGACTTTATAATGTTGTATTTTCACTAAACTCTTGGATGTTTTTAGAACAATACATGTTACACATATATATATATGTAAGTGTTACAGTAAAACACTGTGTGTGCGTTACCCAGGGTAGACAGTCGCTAGGACTGTCGAAGTGCTCCTTATGTGTGCTCTGAGCTCAGCTTTCAGTGTTGGTTTTCACACAGTTCCAGAGCCTTTCTAATGGTACTTATTCTGGAAACTTAAATCCAGTTAAAATTATTTCATGTATAAAATTGGCTGTTGATGTTCATTAGAAATTAGTAGAGTATATTGAAAAAAACTGTAGGATGAGATTATCTATCACAGTAAACATGCTAAAATTAATATTTCTCTTTCAATCCTATGTTGCAAAGGGAATGCAATTGTATCTTTTAATTTTCCTACTAATTTTGAAAGGTGTCTCACTGAATTCTAGTCTGTTGTGTATTTATAGATTATGTAAATGACTTTTTTGACTCAGAAAATGTCTTCATTAAAACTTAGGCTTGTGCTGACCCTCTTTCTTGCTCTTAATAGTACTGTTGCAGTATATATAGAAGCAATGTAGATGAGTTTACTAGTAGAGAGATAGTTTGTTGTTCATATATGATATTGTAACATATATTAGCTTTATTTCTATTACATGTAGACTGCATTTGCTCATTTTTATAAAAAAGCAGTATTTTGAGGTACAGTGTATCTCATAGAATGTTGATGTCTATTTCCTTTGATAGATATTCTGGTCTGTGAGGAAATTCTTACACAGATCCAATAGCCATCTAGTAGGCATTTTATTACCTAATTTAAAACATTATTTCCCTAGATTCATTAAGATTAGAAAAAGACTTTAAAATAATTTTTCATTATGAAAGCAGCCAAGTGAATGATGAAAAATACATATAATACAGAACATATAAAGTTGAAATGTCCAGTTTTTCTCCCTCCTTGCTCCCTAAAGACATATTTAACAGATTAATACATATTTTTCCATTTATAGTTAAACATTTTAACACAAAGTACACACTTTTTTGTTTGTGTATGTATGTATGTGTATATTATTGTTGTTTAAGTACAGTTGTCTCCATTTTCCTGCCACCACTTTCCCTCGCCCCACCCACCTTAATGGTTTTTTTAATTCCACTATATTTGCGGACAACTTGCCAATTGATTACCTATAGAATTTCAAGATACATAGTATTTCATTTTAGGAATAAAACATAACTTATTCACCCAGTCCTCTCCTGATAGAAGGTTAGATTATTTTCATTATTTGGACAGATATTTTAATTTCATAGTTTGCCACTAGTTAACATACTTTTATCCAAATTAAACTTCTTTTCCAGTAGCTCCCATCGATTGTCGGTCCTTCAGCTGTACACCTTGGGGTAGCTGGCCTGGTCTTATGGTCTGGAAGCCCAGAACATTTGCCTTCCTATTTCTTCTTGGAATCTCTCCTACTTTACCTTTTCATTTCCAGTTCTTCTGATCTTGATGACTCCCCTTTCTTCTACTGCTGCTCCTGTCCTCATCTTCGGTTCAAGTAAAAAGTGGGTTTGGGGGTGGGATCCTAGGTCTGTGTTCTGAAGATGGGGTCATCTCTTCCAGGGCAGAGAGACCTTCCTGTGGCCGCACTGGCCAGGCACAGATCCTAGACTTGTTTCTTTCTGTGCTGCTGCTGGGGTCTGTGAGTCGGATGGTGTTTCCCCCCATTTCTTAGTTTTTCACCCTTAGCCTTACAGCTTACTCGGCATGCTAACATTTTTACTCCCCTACGTGGTTTAAATCTTGAACAGTGATTTTCAAAGAATATGTTTACCTACACTGAAGTTCAGTAACCCAGGTCATAAAATTCTGTTTAGAAAATATAATCCTTCAATATTTCTACAGTGTTAACTTTCAGTTTTTCTCTAGTGTTTCTTATATTTTAATGCCTGTTATGTTAGAAAAATACCTCATGGATATTGAAATCATTTCCAGCCAACCTAAGGGAGTGATGGCCCAAGATGAAAAATTTAGGTTTGGGAGCAGGAGGGTATGTATGGTTGGTGGTGGCATGTTGAGAAAGAAAAAGAAATTGACAGTTTATAGTGGTAGACAGTCCCATCCTCCCTCCCTTCAAACCAGCATGCGCTCCTTTTGTCTCACTCTACCATGTCATTTTCCCCTCTCCTGTCATCGGCCCACCCTTTCCCTGCATCTCTGTGGGGCTCCAGCACCTCATTCAGCTCCTAAGAGACGAGGAAGTCGTTGTTCCCCATGGTGTGTTGAGATGGGGAACTTTTTGGCATCCGAAGTTGAATTTGGTTGTGTTTTCATGGAGTGGTAATACTGTATTTGGTGGTGTTGCATACCACCATTATTATTGTTCTGGGTGTTCTGTAGGACAAATTGGTTTTTGTGTGCTGACCTCTGTTTTTCTTTGTTTCAATGGAAAATTCATGGTTTCCAAGTGTTTTTGGAAGACCTGCCATGTGTAAGACATTGTATTCAGTATTTTAAGGAATGGGGTTGTTGAGATATTCTCCCTGCCTTTCAGGATTTTATAGTACATTGATTTAATGTTTGTTCTTAGGGCTTAACCAGTGAGAAGAAATCTAAATATTAACTAGACCAGTGGTTTCCAGATCTTTCGATATCATGAGCAAGTAAAATAAAGGAAGAAATACACAGAACTGTCAGATTTTTAATTTTGAAAATCAGACTTTTAAAGAAAATTGCTATTTACCTAAATTTCATTTCACATAGGAAATGATATTTTAACAACAAAGGCGTAGGTCTAAATTTCTGAATAGGAACAGTCTTTTCCAAAGAAATGTCAAGTTTGTAAGCATATAATGTTTTGTGTGTGTGTATAATATTCCATGGTTATTATTATATAAATATTGCCTTATGTTATCAATACCTTTTGTATACACTGGGGTTTGGGGAAGCACTGATCTAGAATAGGGGTCAGCAAACTTTTTCTATAAATGGCCAGATAGTAAGTATGTTAGGCTTTGTAGGCCATGTGGTTTGTGTTGCAACTTATTCATCTCTACCTTTGTAGTGGGAAAGCAGCCATAGAAATAAATAAAACTAATGTATTTGGTAGTCTTCCACTAGAACTTTATTTACAAAATAAATGGCCATGGGCTTTAGCTGAGAGAGCCCCGATCTAGACAGACTTAACCTCATTTCATGAAGAGGTCCAGAGACATTAAGTGACTTGCCTGATTCATAAGTGGTATGCAGAAGTTCTTCATATGTTTAATAGAATCATATGAATGTTTTTAAAAATATTTTATTAAGAAAATTTGTTTGTTAGGGCAGAATGCCTTTTCACCTAGGGTCCATAGTTGTTTTAATTAATGTTTTACTAATTGTGTTTAACTCCACTCTGTTGAGATTATTCTGTTCTGCCAGGTTTAATCGTTTGTTATTTATTGCTTGTGTATTACGTGGAAGCCTCGGTCTCAGTCATGTTGACTCAAAAGTGTTTCATTAGCAGAATCTGATTTTTTTAAGGGATGGTTCACCTTTTGGATCTTATTTCACTTAGCTTAAAAAATGTGGCACAGTAAGCAGATTGTATTGCTTCTCTAGCAGCATTTGAAACCAACTTTAGGGTTTTGTTTTTTGAGTTTTGGAGTTAGTGACATAGTAGAGTGGCATAAATCGCTTATTTGAGCTCTCCTTTGAGAATAGTTTACTCACCGCTAAAGGACCGCTTAAGGGTTGTTTTTTTTTTTTTTTTTTTTTTTTTTTTTTTTTTGCCTTTTTACTGTGAACTTACCGAAATCCCAAGTCATGTCCTCTGATTACATCTTTTTCAAATCCAGTTTTCCAAACCTGATTAATATCTGCAGAGTTCTGGTACTGCAAATCATACAACTTCTGAGAAATTTCCAGTTGAAGATTATGATGGTGGTGGGGATGGCGATGATATTGTCACGTGATGAGAGTGACAGTAGAGCTAACATTATGTGACTGTTCGCTGAAGTACCAAGGATTTTACCTGTATCAACTACCTTCATAAACATTTCTTTCTTTCCTTTCACTGTGACTCAACTATTCGTGCTCCCACCAAAGGCCAGTCTTCCGCTTGTGCACTGGATACCATCGTGTACCCGTTTACGGTTATGATTCTAACAGTTCTAGTCTCTGTTTTCTACTTTACCATCTTTTTCTCCCTCTGCTGCATTAGTCCCATCAGCATACAGGTATATTTTTTCATTCCAATTTTTTTAAAGTAAATGTTTGTTTTTGCTATAACGTGTTTTTTGATCCCTACTAAAACTCTTTAGAAAAAGAGTTATCTAAACTCACTTTCTTCATTTTTTAAAAAAATCTCACATACTCTTGAACATATTCTAATCAGAATACATGCCCCCTACCCTACCCAGGCAACTTTTGTCAAGGTCACTGATGAATTCTACTTTGCTAAATCGTAGTTGACGTCTCGGCACCGTTCGACATAGTTAAGCACTTTCCCCATTCTTGGACCTTTCTTTTTTTTCCATTTCAGCCACTGCCTTGGTTTTCTTTTTCATCTCCTTTGCTGGGCTTTCATGATCATTATCACCTCATGGTTTAAATGTGGTCCATATTCTGTTAATTCCAACATGGATACCTGTTCTCTGACGCCATACTTAGGTCTCTTTCTGCCTACTTGGTGTCTCCACTTGAAGGTCTAATAATCTCAAGCTTTACGTGTCCCAAACTGAACTCTTGGTTTTTCTGCCCTCAACTCTACTCTTCTTCCAGTTTCCCTCATCTCAGTGAGTAAATAAATAACACAGTATGCAGCACCTTCCTTCTTTCACTTGCTAAGACAAAAAACCTTGCGAGGTTTCTTCAACACTTCTTTCTCTCACACACCCACATCAGCAGATCGGCAAGTTCATCTTCAGAACTTCCAGTGTCGGTAATGGACCCCTACAATAGATTTCTTAAAGCAGTGCTATAGTATGCTTAGTGTTTAACGCAAAAGGTAACTCTAGTGGCAATCAACAGGGATTGGTTATTTATTTGTTTTCACATCAGATGCCAAAGAAAAAATAGGTGTTTATGAGTTTTGGGGAATCATTCCTTGACCACTTTATTAGCTGGAGGGGAGCTAGTGGAAAGAGATGAATAAGAAGAATGCTTGTTTTTGTTACTTTTTAAAACTGATGGTACAGTGGCGCAGTGCCATTAATAGTTTTATAGTGATTGACAAAATAACTGAATGCTTCTTTTTATTCTTTTCTAATTCCTTAGGAACGCCTTTTTACCCAAGTCAGCCAGTGTATCAGTCAGCACCTATCATAGTGCCTACGCAGCAGCAGCCCCCTCCAGCCAAGAGAGAGAAAAAAACAGTAAGAGATCTTTTTAAATTTTTCTTATTTTAAAATTAAATATCCATTCACCTGTCAGATAAGTTTACTCACATTTGTAATCATTATTAGTCTTAGTTTGCAAATGACTGCCATTTTTTGTTCTTTTATATCCTCATGCCTATGGGCATTTGACCATAAGCTGCAAGTACCATTTGCTTGCTAATCAGTTTTCAACATGCACTCAGTTAGGTATGCAAAATGACAGCATGCCCTCCAGCTCCAGAACTGGGAGGATTTGGTCAGCTAAGGTCTTACTAAGTGGGAGGAATTTGAGCTTGGTTCTCACATCCTGATTGTTCTTTAACTCTAGTCCTAGTCAGTTCTATATCCAAATACGAACTGACAGGAAAAAATAGCACAAGAGAAAATGAGCAAAATGTTAAGGACAACAATGAAAATCCTTCCTGTGGAACATATTTTAAGAAACAGAAAGCAGAATTTAGGAAATGTATTCTAATTGTTTTTAGTAAGTTATAGGGGCTTTGCCTCTGTCTAGTAAGGCAGGCCCAAGGGAATTAGAGTGCAGTTGTAAAATTCATAGTGCAGAACATGGTGTCGAATAGTGGCTTGTGATCTTTCGTCCATCAGAACACGCAAAACAGGCTGTGTTTGTAAGAGGCTTCCCCATTCACACAGATGAGATAGGTGACATGACTTTATAGCAATACTCTTGAAAATACTCCCATTTAATAAAAATCAGTGGGCTCTTTATTATCAGAAACAAATTACTTGTGCGCACATCCTAATAAGCGGGACGTGCAGGTGTGTCATGGCACTGAAGCTGAGAAGCTCTGCGTCGGAAGTGTGGAAACTGCATGGCAGATGTCGGCCTTGAACACTTTCAGAATGCAGGAGACTTAAGAAAAGAGACAATGAAGATGGAGGCCAGTAATAATAAATGTTACTGAAGAAGGTAGAACAGATGAAATAGAAGCAGTACTTAAAACTGTATTAGGAACAAGCTTTTCAATCTGAAAAAAATAGAAATACCAGCTATTTAAAAAAACAGATGGTATTAGAAATCTTACTGAAGAAACTACTTCCAAAAAAGCTTCAAGATCCGGGGGGTTTTATTAGTGAATTCTTTGAAATGTTGGAGAAGCCAGGGCTGCCTTGATTAAGCTCTGGAGGCAGTGATAAGTCTTTGTCTCAGCACTGTCCCAGGGGGAAGACCGAGACCTCAGTACTCCAACTCTCTTATTTAACCACGGCTGCTGGCATCTGACGCACAACTAGCCTTTAAAAAAATTAAAGAAGAAGACCACGCACCACAGGTGGCAAACACAAGGCCTGTGGGCCAAATCCGGCCCTCCACCTTGTTTCATCCAGCCAGGCACCTTGTTTCTACCCGGCGGCAGTGCCAAGTTCTCGCTTAACTGTTAAGGAGTAGTTACATTTATACAGTCCTAAAATTACAATCAGCCCTTTGAAGGCAATTGCGAGTCTGATGTGGTCCCCCGTGAAAATAGGTTTTACACCCCTGCCATGCACATTGTTCTGCATCTTTCATCTTTCCTCTTCTCAGTACATCTTGAAGATCATTCCATTGCAATACATGTAGATCAGCCTCATTCTTTCTACCAGCTGTTCATAAGGATATGGCATGATGTTTTAATTACCATATGTTTCATCATCCTTTAAGATGTTTCTGTGCTGCAAAAATATTGCAGTGAGAATCCTTACATACATATATAAGGTTATCTACAACATAAATTCCCGTGTCTAGGTTCCAGGGTATGTACATTTTTTCATTTTGTTATAGAACCATATAAGGCCTTTAAAACTATATTGTACAGAGTAACTTCCATACTTTAAAACTATTTTATGAGTCTTAAGTTAAGAATTGTAAATAAAATCAGTCAATTTCGCAATGCTTAAAAGATGTGTTAACACTTTGCCCTTTTGACCTAGACATTCAGTCAACTAAGTCTCATTTAGCTTGCTATTTTAATTAGTTCATCTCAGAGCTAATGGCCTATATTTCTCTGAATGACCCTATATGGTTCTGTGATTGAAATAAAATAAAATGTGGTATTTTCAGCTTTAATATTTGATAAGTTTTCCAGTTTTACACCTTTAATGCGTTATATGCCTATAAATCTAATACATAGACACCCATCTGTAAATAATGACATCTTATTGTAACCTTGTAGATAAGAATTCGAGATCCAAACCAGGGAGGTAAAGACATAACAGAAGAGATTATGTCTGGAGGTGGCAGCAGAAATCCTACTCCACCCATAGGGAGACCCACATCCACACCTACTCCTCCCCAGGTAAGACAGAGTAAGCCATGATGGATGATGGTGTGTAGTTTTTCACTAATCTGTACTGAACTCTTTTATTTTTTCTGTAGCTACTTCTGTATTTTCCATTTCCATCAGTTGTCTCAGAGCCTCGAATATCTAAGTCATACTTAAACAGACGTACTGTTTTTCTTTACAAATTGTCATAATTACAAACTTTTATAGGTAATGTTTCTGTGTATTGTCCTTACTTATATTCTGAGCATAGCTACCACTTTTCCTAATGAACTATTGTGTCATACCAAAAGGAGCTGCATTCCTATGGAAACTTCATCATTAAATGGGCATTTTATGTTTTCAGTATGGAGCCTTAGGAATTGAATGCTGCACACTGCATTAGGGTAAACAGTACGGTTGAGAATTGGAGCATTTGTACTGAACGGCATTGTCTGAGATGATTGCGTTACTCAGAACATACCTAGATCTGTTATATAGGTACACTTCTTACCTTTTAGTACTACATAAATGAGCTTCCTGAGTGGAAGGTGCCCTCTTTAATTATTTACAGACGTTACTAGTAAATTATATCACTTGAGCACCTTTTTTGTTCCTGTTGTAGAATGTGATTATCGTGGTCTTCTAAGAGTTCACTTTCTTGCTTTTAGAAATCAAGACATTCTAAGAGGAGCAGTTTAGTAACCCACAGCAGAGAATGAAATCCTCCAAATCTAACAGGATTTTTATTTCTTCACTGGTTAACTTTACATTTTGTTACACCATTCAGAGGATATTAGTGATTTTCAGATCTTCGAAATGTCTGAAGTGAAAGCCCACCGTCCAAAACGTAAAACCAGAGTTATTAGGAGTAGGGGGCTGCTTGCTTTCCCATCTCTTCATTAGGTGGTAAGGTATTCCTCAGAGCCCAGTTTACAAACAAGTGAGATGCATGGTCAAATACAATGCATTTCAGAATCACAGACTATTAACTTTAGTAGCTTTAAAAATTTTTTTAAAGTTCTTGAAAATTATTTAAAAATGAAGATCACAAATACATGGGATTAAGCCAAAAAAAAAATCATAGGCACAGACAGCAGTATGGTGATTACCAGAGGGGTGGAGGAGTGGAGTAGGGTAGAGGGGGTACGTGGTGCTGGAAGGAGACTTGACTTGGGGTGATGAACAGACAGACAATACACAGAGGATGTTTTATAGAATTTATACCTGCAACCTAATTGTATTAACCAGTGTCACCCCAATAAATTCAGTAAAAAGGGAGAAAAATAAGACCCGGGATGGGTAACTCAGTTGGTTAGAGGGTTGTCCTTACCCGCGAAGGTTGCAGGTTCAGTCCCCAGTCAGGGCACATAGAAGAAGCCACCCGTGAATGCATGAACAAGTGGAACAACCAAATGGATGTTTTTCTCTCTCTGCCCCCTTCTCCTTCCTTCCCTCCCTCCCTCTTCCCTGTTCCCTCCTTGTACTCCTCACCTTTCCTCTATCTCTAAAATCAATGAAAATAAGAAATTAAAAGAATAAATAAAATGCCATCTTTACCTAGGGGTGGGAGGGAAGGACAAATAACACGTTCCTCTTTAGAGACCTTGAAAACCTGTGAATTTTGAGTAAGCCTAAAACTTGAGCAATGATGTGCTTTTCTCTTAACTGACGATGGTCTCTGGCTGACATTTATCTCAGTTTTCCATGATCTAAAATTATACTTACCTAAAATAAGTATAATATATAACCATCTAGATATGTGAATTCTAAGATCATATTGATTGTTAATAGAATTTTTCACCATTTCCCCATTATTTCCCCAGGGATATTTTAAGTCTGTAATGATCAAGGTGGCCTTATGTTTAATATTGTCTCTGGAAGTAAAAATGAGACAAGCAGCATTTACACATTTAAATTACCTACTCGTGCGCTCTGTTAGGTAGAGGCATATCATAGCAAAAATTTAGGATTGGTTGTTTATAGCAGTTAAATTTTGGTCTGTATTTTTCCACATTCATTAAAATACTATACTGTGAAGCCATATGGTTGACAACCTTTTGTTGATTTGTATTTAATTTTCAACTTGAACATGTATTAGTGTATCTTTTTGCATTTTAATTCCCCGTAAGGTTGGTTTCTTTATCTGTGATCTTACCGAGCTTGATCCCATGGTCTTCTGGTTATCCCTCTGTCCTTAGCCACAGAAATTCTTTTCCATTTTATCTTTCCTCAGGGTTCACAAGCCTGAATACAGATATATTTGTTTGTGTATCATAATGCACATTAAATGTACATTTTTATTTGATAAAGGCCATCAGTCAGTAATTATAATATTGGTAGTACTTTTTGAGGTATAATGTTATTATGAAGAATTGGTTTATTTTATTAATTTGCAATTTAATCCACAGTTACCAATCTGTTGTTTTTCCAAATGCATGAAATGTGTGGAATGAACAAACAGCTTTTTAACAGAAACATATACACTAGAAATATTTGATTTTCCAGGAATTCACACAGAGCAGTGCACATAGAGTCGGAGAGGACTTCCCCAGTTAATAGGGGCAACAGTCATTACTGCCTAATGGTTACATCGTGTAAAAATGTTCCAGCCTTTCAAAATCTCCATTTATGTAGAAAATTGGCAATGAATTCAACTAACAAATGGCACTATGCCAGCCAAAGAAATCCAATGAAGTTAAGCTTGAAAGCTGCTGGTTTACCAGTTTCAGCCTAATTCTAGTAGATTCTGAACCACGTTCTACTTAGTAAGACTGAAGAAGAGACAAACTTATGCATCAGAATTTATGACTGAACAGTAAATGCTGTATTGCTTTTGGCCTTATGGATTACCTGCTTTGAGTCACAGTACATATGCTGTGAATAGCAAAGGCGTTCTCTGTCATTGAAGTTGTACCAGTCTCTTTAAGGGAGACGGAGGAAACTTACTATTACATAACTAGTCCTTCTACGAAGTGTGTGCAGAGAATTATTGAAGTACCAAGTTGACCAAGTGGGACAGAGTTGCAGCACAGACTCAGATATGTTGGGACACAGAAACCAATTAATGCCAGTATAGGTGACATAGTACAGAGGAGAGGTTTAAAGCTTTGGCTGAGAATCAGACATACTTGGTTTCAGGTCCCAGTTCTACTACTTAATTTTGTAACTTCAGCCAAGTGACTAATATTCTAGAGCCTTAGCTTCCACATTTTAAAAAATAAGGGAAAGAAAAGCTATCACATAGAGTTACTGTAAGGATTAAATGAGATCAAATACTTAAAATTACTTAATCTAAGGGTATAATAAGCATCCAATAAATATTACCTGTTATCCGCATTTCACTTAATATTTTCGGAGGCACACATAATTCCTGGAAGAGTCTGGGAGGCTTCCCAGCAGAGATGCCATCTGACCTGAGTTTCCAGATTGCTCAAAAATGGAAAGAGAGAGGGTATTCAGGCAGAGGGGCGTGATGTGCAAGAAAGCACATCCAGTTGGATGAAGGGATACTGTGTCATTTCAGGTGATAAATTAGAAAGTCAGTTGAGGAAGAGAAAGCCAGTTGGAGAAATATTCAGCAGTTGGTTACTAACTAATAATTATAAAAAGGGTGGCCATATAATTTATCATCTAAATTGGGACAGTTCTAGAACTGAATAGGAATGCTATTGATCATTTTGCTGGGATAACAGCTATAAACCTGTACTGTCCTGGTAAACAGGGATGCGTGGTTACCCTGTGTAAGCGAGGGGAGTGTCAGAAGTGACTCTTCAAGCTTAGATGCCTGGTTTTATAGTAACACATAGCATGGAGAATACATGAGGGTGTTCAAAGAGGTGGATGATGAGTCTGATTTTGGCGAGCAGTCAGGCTAAGAAGAGTTAATTGAGGGAAAATGCAGTGGGTTTATGTGAGGAAAGAGGGTTTTTTTTTGTTTTATGATTCCATTTATTTTTTAAGTGTATTTTATTGATTATGCTATTAAAGTTGTCCCATATTTTTTTCCCTTTATTCCCATCTGTGCCGCATCCCACCTCCCACCAGCATCCCCCCCGCCACCCCCATAGTTCATGTCCATAGGTCATTCATATAAGTTCTTTGGCTTCTCCATTTCCCATACTATTCTTAACCTCCCCCTGTCTGTTTTGTACCTACCATTTATGCTTCTTATTCTCTGTACCTTTCCCCCATTCTTGCCCTGCTCCCTCCCCACTAATAACCTTCCATGTGACCTGCATTTCTGTGATTCTGTTCCTGTTCTAATTGTTTGCTTAGTTTGTTTTTGTTTTTGTTAGGCTCAGTTGTTGATAGTTGTGAGTTTTTTGTCATTTTCCCATTCATAGTTTTTATCTTCTTTTTCTTAGGTAAGTCTCTTTCATGTAATAAAGGCTTGGTGGTAATAAACACCTTTAACTTGACCTTATCTGGGAAGCACTATACCTGCCCTTCCATTCTAAATGATAGCTTTGCTGGAGAGAGCAATCTTGGATGTAGGTCCATGCCTTTCATGACTTTAAATACATCTTTCCATCCCTTTCTTGCCTGCAAGGTTTCTTTTGAGAAATCAGCTGATAGAATTATGGGAACTCCTTTGTAGGTAACTGTCTCCTTTCCTCTTGCTGCTTTTAAGATTCTCTCCTTATCTTTCATCTTGGGTAATGTAATTATGATGTGCCTTGGTGTGTGCTTCCTTGGGTTTAATTTCTTTGGGACTCTAAGTTTCCTGGACTTGCTGGAAGTTTTCTTTCCCTTGGCAGATTGGGGAAGTTTTCCTTCATTATTTTTTCAACTGAGTTTTCAATTTCTTGCTCTTCCTCTTCTCCTTCCGACACTCCTATGATTTGGATGTTGGAACCTTTAAAGTTGTACTGGAGGTTCCTAAGCTTCTCCTCATTTTTCTAAATTTTTGTTTCTTCATTCTGTTCTGGTTGAATGTTTATTTTCTTTCTTGTTCAAATTGTTGATTTGAGTCCAGATTTCCTTCCTGTCATTGTTGGTTCCCTGCACATTTTCCTTTATTTCACTTTGCATAACCTTCACTTCTTTTATTTTTGAGACCATACTCAACCAATTCTGTGATCATCCTGATTACCAGTGTTTTGAACTCTGTATCTGATATGTTGCTTAGTAGTTTTTCTGGAATTTTAATATATTCTTTCCTTTGGGGCATATTTCTTTGTCTCTGAGCATCTGTTACATTGGAAGGGGTAGAGCCTTAGGTATTCACCTGGGTGGAGCAACCCAGGTCCCTGTGTTTTGGTGTTGTATGTGGGGAGCGGTCAGAGAAGGAACAGTGCGGCTTACCCAGCTCTGAGTCAGCTTTCAGTCACTTCCCCCTCTACCCACAAGCAAATTGGGCCCTTCTGGTACTGATTACCAGGTGGGTGGGTTTGTGTGCATTCTAGGACCCTTGGGCTCCAGTTGTTCTTCCCAGCTTATCTGCATGCAAATGTAGGACTACCGGCTCTGCCTTGCTGCACATTCTGTCCTTCCAGGCTGCCGGTCTATGCCAGGAAACTGGTTTTTGCTGCTGCTGTTTTACCCTAAAGATTTTGAATTTGAAATTGTCCTGCTTCCTAAGTTTTCAAATGAGCTATGGAATAACTCTTGGATATTTCATATCTCCAATATATAAAAGTATACATATATGTATACATGTGACCATTAAGATGATCACAGACAGCAGTCAGTGTCTCGATGGCCATCACGGAGTACTAGAACACCTGCTGATAAGTGGTCTCCACCCTGTCACTTAGATTTATGGCCTCCGTTCAGTACATTAGACCCTTTAAACCCCAATTTTCTCATCTCTGTAGTGAGGGATTGTACTATGTAATCTCAGCGTTCCCTTTTAGGTCTTAAATATTAAAATGGAAAAGAAGGGGAAATTTTTGTTCCTTTGAGTCAGCATCGAAATCTCTCAGCTAAATATATCTGTTGCTAGCAATTACACATAAGGGATGTTTCTGTATTAGGAAGTGTGGTAGCGGTCTGAGAGTTGTTGTGGGACTTTGTAGGGTAAGACTCTGTACAGTCAGAGCTTCCAAAACTGTCTGCTTCCAAAAGGGTGGGGTTGTATATGAAAATCACTTAATTTTTTAAATGAACTATAGACCTTTCTTCCTCTTTTTACTCCCTTTAGTTCTTTTTTCTTTTCTGTGTTAAGAATTACTCTTACAGTGAAACACAGTTATAATTTGGGAGACAGCCCTCTGTCATAGGGTGCAGGGGCCAAGAAAGGTTGGCAAGTGTTGATTGCCAGCACATCTTAGAAAAGATGCAGCCTCTCCTGTCTTTGGGGAAAATTCAGAGTCAGCAGCTTATTCAGGCTTTTGAAGAGCTTCCTATGAACTTGATACCTAGAAACCTTAAAGAACTGTAGCACAGGGTTGTCAATTTCATCAGGTCTGTCTCCTACAGGGTTTTGTAAAAATGTGCTGAATTTTTAATAAATCCAAGATTCTCCCACTTCAGTGGCTATAGAAATTTCCTAAGGCAAGAAAACAAAATTTGACATAAGGTCACTTTTGAGATACTTCATCTCCTTCTGGAAGCTAGTGGAGCAAGTATGTGTTATGTTGTTTTGGCATCCCAGTAGTGATCCACTTAAGAGACACAGTAATTACATTACATTTTGTTGTATTTAAAACAGTTCTTTGTTTTTACTTGATCTATGTTTTTTCATAAATCTTCAACACATTTTATGAAAGCTTTTGCTGTTATAGTGGTATGATTTTACCTTAGATACTCTAATTATGAGTCCTAATGATAAACAACGCTTGACTTGAATTTTTGCATGTACTGCAAAATTCCTATCCCTTAACGCTTACTACCAGTCAGACATTAAACAGTGATATTGCAGCTTATAGTCATCTAGCAACTACGATCACAGTTGTAGGGGATCACAAGTATTGTTAACAGATCTCAAGAAACTATTAGATTTAGTCTTATGTCTATTATTGAAAATGTGCTTTCAGAATTAAAATGATATGAGTTTTGTGTGTGTGAAACTTACAAATCTTCATTGAAAAATAAGAGTAGTAAAGAAAGAAATTGTGATCCTAAATCTTACTGAAAGTTATCCATTATTTACTAGTTGGTGAATATATATGCATATATACATATCCATACCTATAATTTTATATATTTAGGTTCATGCTATTTTATAACTACCTTTTTTTCCCCCTGTGATCATGCACAAGTGTTTGTGTTTGACTTAGGTTTTATTATAATTTTTAAGGCTGCATAGTATTTCTTTGTTTGGAAGTACTCTAGTTTATTTAATTGATGGGTATTCCTGTTCTTTCCTGTTTGTCTCTAATATAAACAATGCTGTGATGAACAAGTTTGTGCACTTATTTTTGCGCTGTGGCTTGTGTTCTACTCTTCTGAAATGAACCAGTTACATACACTTTTCTTACATCATTGATAGATTGAAAAAGTTCATTTAATTTTTACTTATTGATTTGTGGAGTTAAGAATTTTCCTCTGTTCTGGTTATTTGTGTGTATGTATGAGTTATCTATTCATGTCTTTTGTACATGTTTCTTTTGGAGTGACTTTTTTTTCTGAGTTGATGATTATTTTTTGACTTATAAGTGTTCTTTACACATTAAAGAAATCCAGTAGAAATCTTTAATATCTTCTTCAAGTTAGATGATTCCTTTAACGTTGATAGTGGTACCTTCTGTCATTAGACTTCAGAAGTTTTAAATTTTTAATATTCTCAAATCCCTGTGTTTTCCTAAATAATTAATGATTGGGGCTAATACTTCTAAAGATGTTTCCCACCCAAGATAATAAACCTATTCATATATATTTTCCTCTAGGACTTAGCTTTAATTATTTTACCTTTATCTTTGCTTGATGAATAAATTATTTTGATATATACAATGAGGTTTTGATCCTGCTTTTTTTTTAACCCAAAGACCTTGCTCTTATTTCAGTATTATTTCTTAAATAGTTCACCATTGCCTCCTTGGTTTTAGATGTTGTTTAATTATTTACTGAATGTTTATATATACTTTTAAGTTTAATTTATCTATTCTAATACCATTATTATACTGTCTTAACTAGTATAGCTCGATAATATATTAATATTAGAGAGCAGTCCATCCTCATTATCCTTGTTTTTTAGTTTTTCTGGTTTCTTCACTGCTACCCCGAATGGAACCTTAATATCATTTTAAGTCTCTAGGTTAGGCTGACAGTTCCTACCTTGAGTGTCTGAGTTTCCCTTATCTTTTCTGACACCTTAGCAACCTTTCCTTGCCTTCAAGGATGAGGTTCTTTCTATCGTAAGTGTATGTTGTTTTTTCAGGTTACTGTTTAAAGAAAAAAAGTGTTTTCATCCATTTGATTGCCTTAATCTGGGCGTATATTTTCTAGTATGTGATATTGTTTTATTATTTCAAACTGTTTTGCATCACATATTTAGGTCACTCATTGGTTTAAGAAGCCATTTGAGTTTGTGAACCTTGTATTACTGTTTCTTCAGGTGTTTGGTCTGCTCTTGTTTTCCTTTTTTCAGTAAATTACAACAGTCTGTCCCAGTTGTTCAAATAGTAAGTTGTGAAGTTATCTTTAAATCCTCTTTACCTCATATTCCACACCCGTTATATAAGCAAATCCTATCTGGCTCATTCTTAACCACCTTCCCTGCTGTCATGCTCTTAAGCCACGCCCCTGGATCTCTCCCTTCCACAACAGTAACTTCCTTTCGCACCTTCTTGCTTCTAGATTGCCACTCCTCTGTCTATTCTTTTAAAAAAATTTTTATTGAGGGCCATGGACATTATATTATATTTTATTAGTTTCATGTTACAAAATGATATTTGCTTTTTAAAAAATTATATGTTATTGATTATGCTGTTACAGTTGTCTCAACTTACCCCTTTTGCCCCCCTCCACTAGTGCCCCCACTTCCTCAGGCAGTCCCCACACAGTAGTCCAGGTCCATGGGTCATGCCTATATGTTCTTTGGCTGCTCTTATTTCCGGTGCTGCACTTCATATGCCCATGACTATTCTGTAACTCCCAATTTGTACTTCTAAATCCCTTCACCTTTTTTGCTCATCCCTCACCCACCTCCCATCTGGCAACCAAAAAAATGTTCCCAGTACCTATAGTTCTGTCTCTGTTCTGCTTGTTTGATTATTTTGTTTTTTAGATTTAATTGTTGATAGATACGTATTTATTTCCATTGTATTGTTCATATTTTTGATCTTCTTAAAAAAGACCCTTTGACATTTCATATAATGCTGATTTGGTGGTGATGAACTCCTTTAGCTTCTTCTTGTCTAGGAAGCTCTTTGGCCTTAGTTCTAAATGATAGCTTTGCTGGGTAGAGCAGTCTTGGTTGTAGGTCCTTGGTTTTTATCATTTTGCATATTTTTTTTGCCAAAGCCTTCTAGCCTGCAAAGTCTGGAGAAATTTTGAGAAATCAGCTGACAGACTTATGGGGGCTCCCTTGTGTGCAGCTAACTGGTTTTCTCTTGCTGCTTTTAAGATTCTCTCTTTGTCCTTAACCTTTGGTATTTTAATTATGATATGTCTTGGTGGGGGCCTCTTTGGGTTCATCTTGTTTGGGATTCTCTGGGCTTCTTCGACTTGTATGTCTATTTCCTTCACCAAGTTAGGGAAGTTTTCTCTCATTTATTTTTTAAAATAGGTTTCCAATTTCTTGCTTTTTCTCTTCTTTCAGCATTTCCATGACGTGAATGTTGGTATACATGAAGTTGTCCCAGAGACTCTTTACACTATCATCATTCTTTTGGATTCCTTTTTTCTTCTTGATGTTCTGATTGGTTGGTTTTGCTTCCTTTTATTCCAAGTCACTGATTTGATTCTTGGCTTCATCCATTCTACTGCTGATTCCCTGTAAATTGTTCTTTATATCAATTTTGTATCCTTAGTTTCTGACTGGATGTTTTTAATGCTGTTGAGGTCCTCATTAAATTCCTTGATCATGCTTATAACCAGTGTTTTGAACTCTGCATCTAGTAGCTTGCTCATCTCTGTTTTGTTTAGCTCTTTTTCTGGAGTTTTGTTCTGTTCTTTCATTTGGACCATGGTTCTTTGGCTCCTCATTTTGGCAGCTTCCCTGTGTTTGTTTCTATGTATTAGTTAGAGCTGTTACATCTTCCAGGCTTGGTAGAGTGGCGTAATGTAATAAGTGTCCTGTGGGGTCCAGTGGCACAGCCTATCCTGGTACTTGAGTTGCACCCACCGTGTGGGCTGTGTACACCCTCCTGTTGTAGCTGAGATTTGGTTGCTGTTGACATGTGCAAGGTCAGCCAGTGTCTGTGTTCTGTCCAGGGTCACACAGCATAAGCTGCAAAACATTCTGCAGATGGCTGCTACTTGTGCTGGGCTTGGAGGTGCCCAGGAAAGGCCAAACTGTGAACCAAGGCCAGCTGCTGCTAGTGTGGGCTTGGGGCAACTTGGTGATAGGTATGGGGCTTGCCAAAGCCAGATGTGGCTTATTTGAGAGAATTGAGGAAAATATGAAGCATAGTCAAAGACAAGCCATTTGTATGTAAAACCCACTGGAAACAACTTGGGTGGGCCCTGAAATCAGGTGGGGCAGGGCCTCAGGGAATCACCAGGGTAGGGCAGACCTGTTAGCCAGGTTGATGGAGTTTCAGATACGGCGCCTGCCTGCTGGCTTTGTGGCTCTGTTGGGGGAGGGCTCAGGAAAGGAATAGTGGCCTCTGCCAGCACTTCTGTCTGAGAGAAGGCCACCCCCCAGCTCTCACCCTGATGCCACACAATTCAGTTCCTCCTCGTGTGTCTCTGGTGCTTTTCAATCTGCTTCCCCCGTGCTGGAGCTCAGAGGGAGTGGTTCCAAGTGTCTGTGCATGGGCTATTTAAGAACTGTCAGGAAGTCCAGCAGTTTCTGTCTTCCACAGCCTCAGTCCCTGCTGGTTTTTACAGCCAGAAGTTACAGTGACCTCTCTACCAGGCAATGGAACCCTAGGCAGGGGGTGTCTGGTGTGAGGCTTGGGACCCTTTGCTCCTGAGATAACCCTCCCAATTTTTATCCACCACACATGGGGATGGGACCAGCCCATTCCATGTCTCTGCCTCTCCTACCAATATTGATGTAGTTTCTTCTTTATTCTTTTAAAGATTTTATTTTTTTATTTTTAGAGAAAGGGGAAGGGAGGGAGAAGGAGAGAAACATTAGTGTGTGGTTGCCTCTCGTGCGCCCCCAACCAGAGACCAGGCCCGAAACCCAGGCATGTGCCCTGACTGGGAATCACACCAGAGACCCTTTGGTTCACAGGCCAGCACTCAGTCCACTGAGTCACACCAGCCAGGGCTAGTTTCTTCTTTTAATTGTAGCTGTAGGACTTCCATTCAGGTCAGTATCTGACAGTTCTGAATGATGGCTGTTCTCTAGTTGTAAATTTGATATGGTTTTGCGAGGAGGCGACCCATGTTTACCTACGCCACCATCTTGACCAGGAGTCTGCTATTTGTATATGATTTCTCATATAAGTGAGATCATACAGTGTTTGTTTTTGTCTGACTTACTTCACTTAGCATATCCATGTTGTCACAATAGCAAGATTTTGTTGATTTTATGGCTAAATAATATTCTGTTATGTATATATGGTTTATTCTTTAATATATTTCCCTTGGTAGAATGTAAACTCCATGAAGCTAATGGTTTTTGTCTGTTTTAGTTACCAATGGGATCTCAGTGTTTTGTACATGCTAAATATGAGGGGGGAGCACCCCCCCTTTCTAATGAATGAATGTGGGAGAATTCTCTTCCACTTAGTAGGGAAGCATGTTTTGGTCCTTTTTTTCTGGAGTCATTTATTATTATTTTACTTCTTAGTCATTATTATGTTTCTCAGTGGGGGCTGTACTTGGTTGTCCTCAGGATTTATATATGTTAAACACAAGGTATTTATTCAAGGATTATTTTAAAGTCATTGAGTGAGACTTTGAAAAATCAATCAGAGTCAGCCCATTGTA
This sequence comes from Trachops cirrhosus, assembly GCA_028533065.1. Taxonomy (NCBI): domain Eukaryota; kingdom Metazoa; phylum Chordata; class Mammalia; order Chiroptera; family Phyllostomidae; genus Trachops; species Trachops cirrhosus. The sequence continues at coordinate 11,120,359 of CM052542.1, read as the reverse complement.
CCCACAGGTTCCAGATGGGCATGTTCAACCAACTGCATATTTTCAATATTCAGAAAAAATGTTAACTTGTTGTTGACATGTACTAGCGGTTAGACCTACTATGATGATTGTGTCTGTACTGAATGTGTATACTTTTTTTCTTGTCATTATTCCAGTAACAATACAGTATAACAACTACTTGCATAGCATTTATATTACAGGACCTATTATGTGTAATCTAGATATGATCTAAAATATACAGGAGGATGCTGTATGTAGGTTTCATGAAAACAGTGTGTCATTTTACATAAGGCACTTGAGCATCCCCACATTTGGGTATTCATGAGGGCTCCTGGAACCGGTACCCTGCAATACCAAGGGTCAACTACATATCTAAAATGATGAAACGTGAAGCATTCAAATAGCTTCTTAAGATAACAATAAATTACATCAGAAACTTGCGTATATTTGTGCGTGTAAGTATTTGGAGTTTCTGACTTTGTCTCAGTGAATTATAATAGGGATTAGCAAACATTTTCTGTGAAGAGCCAGATAGTAAATGTTTTTGGCTTTGCTGCCATAGTTTACTTTTATTTTTATTTATTGAGGTGACACTGTTTAGAGACATTATACAGGTTTCAGGGACACAGTTCTATAACACATTATCTGTACACTGTATTGTGTGTTCACCACCCCAAGTCAGTTCTCCGTCCATCACCATTTATCCCCGCTATACTTGCCTCCGCCTCCCCCCACACTCCTCCCCTTGGCAGTCAAAATACTGTTGTGTCCGTGAGTTCCTTCTCTTCATTTTTGCTCTATCTCCCCCTGCCTAGCACCCCCTAACACTCCGACAGCCATCAGCCCACTCTCTATCTGTGAGTTTCTATTTTGCGTGTTTGTTCACTTTTTTCATTAGATTCCACATGTGAGTAAAATCATTTGGTGCTTGTCTTTCTCTGCCTTTGCCTGGGTTATTTCACTTAATGTTTTACAGGTCCATCCATGCTGTCACAAAGGGTAAAATTTCCTTCTTTTTTTGGCCGGATAGTAGTCCATTATGTAAATGTACCCGAGCTTCTGTATCCACTTGTCTACTGATGGACACTTGGGCTGCTTCCATTATCTTGGCCATTGCAGATAATACTGCAGTGAACATAGGGGTGTATATATTCTTTTGAAATAGCATTTCAGATGTCTTTGGATAAATTCCCAGAAGTGGAATTCCTGGGTTATAAGGCAGTTCCATTTTTAATTTTTTGAGGTAACTACATATGGCTTTCCATACAGTGGGTGCACCAGTCTGCTCCCACCAATAGTGCATGAGAGTTCCCTTTTCTCTACATTCTTGCCAACCCTTGTGTGATGATTTATTTATTTATTTTTTGTTTACTTTAGGGCCATCATGATATCTTTTTTATTTATTCTATTATAGTTGTCCCAATTTCTTTCTCTTTTGCCCCCCTCCACCCAGCCTACCCCTCTAGCCCACTGTTAACCCCCTCTCCATTGTCCATGAGTCATTCATACATGTTCTTTGGCTATTCCCTTTCCCTTCTTTCCACCATCCCCCTCTCTACACCCTCCTACAGTTATCAAGCTGTTCCATGTTTCCATGTCTCTGGTTCTATTTTGCTCATTAGTTTATTTTGTTCATTAGATTCCAGTTATAAGTGAGGTCATATGGTATTTGTCTTTCGCCAACCGGCTCATTTTGCTTAGCATAATAGTCTCCAGTTCCATCCATGCTATTGCAAAAGGTAGGACTTCTTTTTGTTGCTGGGTAGTATTCCGTTGTGTAAATGTACCATGGTTTTTTAATCCACTCATCTACTGAAGGGCACTTAGGCTGTTTCCAGCACTTAGCTATTATAAATAGCTGCTATGAATGTAGGGGGGTAACAAGTTCCTTTGAATTGGTGTTTCAGGATTCTTAGGGTATATTTCCAGCAGTGGAATTGCTGAGTCATAAGGCAGTTGCATTTTGAATTTTTTTAGGAAATTCTGTACTGTTTTCCACAGTGGCTGCACCAGTCTGCATTCCCACCATCAGTGCACTAGGGTTCCCTTTTTCCCCACATACTTGCCAGTACTTGCTGTTTGTTGATTTATTGATAGCCATTTTGACAGGTGTGAGGTGATATCTCATTGTGGTTTTAATTTGCATTTCTCTGATGATTAGTGACATTGAGCATCTTTTCATGTTTATTGGCCATCTGTATGTCCTCTCGGAAGAAGTGTCCGTTCAGGTCCTTTGCCCATTTTTTAATTAGAGTGTTGGGGGTTTTGTGGTATTGAGTTATATAAGTTCTTCATAAATTTTGGACGTTAACCACTTATCAGATGTGTCATTGGTGACTGTTCTTTGAGTCAGTGGGTTGTTTTTCATTTTGTTTATTGCTTCCTTTGTTGTGCAAAAACATTTTAGTTTTATGTAGTTTATTTTTTTCTTTTGTTTCCTTTGCCCGAGGAGATACATATATCAGAAAAAATATTACTATATGTCCAAGATTTTACTGCCTATGTTTTCTTCTAGAGTTTTTATGCTTTCAAGTCTAACATTTAAGTCTTTAATCCATTTTAATTTTTTTCTTGTGTATGGTGTAAGAAGGTGGTCTAGTTCCATTTTTTTCATATCTATCCAATTTTCCCAGCGCCGTCTACTGAAAGACTGTCTTTACCCCTTTGTATGTTTTTGCCTCCTTTGTCAACTGTTAATTGACCATAAAGATGTGGGTTTACTCCTGAGTTCTCTTCTTTTCTGTTCCATTAATTTATATGTCTGTTTTTATGCCAATACCATGCTGTTTTGATTACTGTGGCCTTGTAACATGGTTTGATATCAGGTAGTGTGATTCCTCCAACTTTGTTTTACTTTCTCAAGTTCGCTGTTGCTGTCCAGGGTCTTCTGAGGTTCCATATGAATTTTTGTAATATTTGTTCTAGTTCTGTGAAATACGCCATTGGTATCTTAATATGGATTGCTTTGGGTAGAATGGTTAATAATAATGATGTTAATTCTTCCTATCCATGAATATTGTCAATTTCTTTCTTCAATATCTTAAATTTTTTTGAATACAGGTCTTTTACCTCCTTGGTTAAATTTATTCCTAGGTATTTTATTCTTTTTGAAGTAGGTGTGAATGGGATTATTTTCTTAGTTTCTGGTAGTTCATTTTTGGATGTAAACATGCAACTAATTTCTGGATATTTATTTTGTATCCTGCTACCTTACTGAATTTATTTATCAGTTCTAGTAGTTTTTTGGTGGAATATTTAGAGTTTTCTATATACCATCTGCAAATAGTGACTGTTTTACTTCCTTTCCAGTTTGAATGCCTTTTCATTTTTTATTTAAAGAGTTAGAAGTATTTACTTTTTAATTTTTTATTGTTATTCTGTTACAGTTATCCCAGTTTTTTAATTTCTTCTTTATTTATGTGTGATTGCTGTGGCTAGGACTTCCAGCACCGTGTTGAATAAGAGTGGTGAAAGCAGGCATCCTTTTCTTATTCCTCATCCTAAAGGAAACATTTGTCGTTTTTGCCCATTGAGTATGATGTTGGCTGTGGGTTTGCCTTAGTTTCTTTCATTGCTGCCATTGTAGCATGAAAGCAACCATATATAATATGTAAATGAATGTCTGCATTGTTCCAATAAAATTTTATTTACAGACACTTAAATTTATGTTCCTATAATTTTCATCTGTCAAAAATTATTCTTCTTTTGATTTTTCCACCAACTATTTAAAAATGTAAAAAGTTTTTATCTCATGGGCCATGGTTTGGTGACCCCCCCCCCATTTATAATTACCTCTGTATTTAAGCATCGTGTCATATACAAGATTAAAGTAGATAGTAAAGGAAAGTGGCCCCAAAGGAGAAAAAATACGGGCTTCATAAAGAGAAATGAATTTTAAATTGTACCATGAAGTATTTAAGGACAATTCAAGATTTTGTTGCGTATTTCACTTGTTGGTAAACATTCCGTTTAAAAAATTAATTCCTTCATTATTTGCACCCAAATCTACTATTATCCCTTAAGGTTAGTACTTCAAATTTAATATATAAATCTCAATAGAATAGATTCTCACATAGAATTTATAAAGGAAATACATTTATTGGATAATGTCAGGTGTCTAGTATCTTCCCATACTTTAAGCTCCTTTATCAGTGTAACTGAAAAACATTTTTTTGACTTATTTTTCTTTTTTTAAATATATTTTATTGATTATGCTATTACAGTTGTCCTATTATCCCCCCTTCATTCCCCTCCACCCTGAACACCCTCTCCCACCCACATTCCCCCCTTTAGTTCATGTCCATGTGTCATAAGTTCTTTAGCT
>CM052542.1:10908754-11115535 GCA_028533065.1 Trachops cirrhosus | reverse complement strand
TAAACAGTGCTTTGAACTGTGCATCTGATAGGTTGGCTATCTCTTGGTCGCTTAAAAGGATGGGTTCTGGGGCTTTCCATTCTTCTTCTGTTTGAGCCATCTTTTTGCTGTTTTTTGTTTTGTTTTGTTTTTTGATCTTGTCGAGCTCCTGTAGTGAGGGGCGGGGCCTTAGGTGTTCACCGGGGCGGGGCACCCCAGTCGCAGGGTTGTGACGTTGTATGTGGGGGCGGGGTCCGAGAAGGAACAATGGCGCTCGCTCTGCTTTCTGTAGGACCCCAGACCCTTCCGCCACTTTCCGCAAGCCAACCGGGCCCCTCTGGCACCAATTCCTGTGTGGGTGGGCCTGTGCACCCGGTGGGACCTTCCTTTTCAGTCTGTGACCCAAAGTTCTATTTCCCGGTGCTGGGACCCTGAGTTGCGTGCAGTGCCTTGCTTCACAATAGCCAACTCGCTGGATCTGCAGGTCGCCACCCCCTGGCCAGGGCCCACCAGCCACTGCTGCTTGTGCCCAGGGTCTGCCTGCTGCAGGCCTGCGCGCCGCCCCGGGTGCTCAGCTCTCCTCTCCGCGTCCCTCGCCTGGCCCGACTCCGCCCCTCCTACCGGTCTGGATGAAAGTGTCTATTTTTAACTCCTTGGGTGTCCGACTTCCATACACTTCAATTTTCTGTCAGTTCTGGTTGTTATTTTGTTTCTATATTGTTGTTGTCTCTATCTTGGTTGTGCGAGGAGGCACAGTGTGTCTACCTATGCCTCCATCTTGGCCGGAAGTCTGAAAAACATTTTTTAAAAATTTTCTGCCAATCAGACCTTTTAAGTATGACATCCTGGTCATCTTTATTGAATTAGTTTATATTTTGATACCAGTTGCCCTTTCAGAATTATTTTTTTTAAGATTTTTAAAAAAGATTTTACTTATTTATTTTTTGGAGAGAGAAAGAGAGGGAGAGAAAAAGCAATGTGTGGTTGCCTCTCGCAGCCCTTTCTGAGTACCTGGCCTACGACGCAGCATGCACCGTAGACCAGGAATTGAACCGGCAACCCCCTGATTTGCAGGCTAGCACCCCACCACTGAGACACACCAGCCAGGGCCAGAACTAGTTTTTATAAATTTTCATACCCCCCAATAATGAAAGTGACTGAGGTGCAGTGATTTTGAAATTCCTTAAAATACTTTCTCCAATGTAGATCATATACCTAAATCTCTAGGTACTCAAAAGCTTCATTTGCTTATTGGGATAAAAATTCGTACAATATTAGATGTGATGTTTTGAGTCACAGTGTCCAGAATGTTTCCTGATTTTTCTGACTAATAAATTAGATAAAATAAGCCATGATTGTCTGTGCTCTGGAAAAATTAGGAACTCCTCTGTAATAGATTTCATAGTTATTTCATTGGGAGAGAAGAGATGAAATGAGAAGTTAAGCTAAAATTTGAGTTTATCCTAAATTAGACTCTAAAACACGATGAAAGTATTGAATTATATAATATGTTCATATGTTATCATTTTCTTGGTATTGTCAGAGGCTTAGAGAATGTTAAAGCTGAAATAATCTTTAGTGCCCTTTCATTTTACAGCTAAGGAAACAGAGAAGTACTTTTCTAGCATTTTTTGGCTATATAACCATGAACTAGCTACCTGGGCTTGGATCTGTGATTTAACTATGTTATTTCATTCCTTTCTTATAAGTGCTTTATACATAAGTTCTTTTCAGGGCTTTGTTCATTTAAAAATGTCTCTTTAACATCACTGAAGTTATTTTAGTCTTAGATGGAAAAATTCTGCAATCTGTACATATTTATAGGTATTAGTAGCCTTTTACTGGCTTAAACATCTCACTTTATCTATGGATGTCATTTTGGTGACCTACTTTTCAGCAGTGACCTTTTTTTTCGGTTATTAATTTCCTAAGCGATTGGAGTGGTTAATATTATCTTCCTTTTAGGTAAATGACACAATTTACAGTTTTTTCTTTCTTGGGATATGTGGATAACTTCAATAAATGCTAAATAACATAGAATCTTTCCATTGTTCTGGAGCTATTTTAAGTCATAAAATTTAACTGAGTTCTTATTTTTATTTATAGTTATGAAACCTTTCTAATTTTTGTATTTTAGCAATACAGGTTTCTTCCACTGAAACTAAGGACTTAAAGTAATCATGGTACTATTGTTCATTTATTTGGCTATGATTCAGAGTGAAAACAGTAACTTCATTTTATGTATGTGGAAATATAATTTTAGCAGTCTTCTTTAGAAGTAATTGTGGAATATGAGCAGCTTTGTGATCTAATAAATAGATGAAATAGTTTTTTCCCCAATCCTATCTGTAATAACATAAATGATATGTCTGAACAGATATATTTTACTTTATGTTTCCACTGTACGTGAGACTTAACTGACCTGAAAATACTTTTTATTAACTCACATTTTTTTAAAGATTTTATTTATTTTTAGAGAGAGGGGAAGGGAAGCAGAAAGAGAGGGAGAAAAACATTGATGTGAGAGAGAAACATCAATTGGTTGCCTCTTTCACCCATCCTGCCAGGGACTGGACCCAAACCCAGGCCTGGGCCCTGGCCAGGAATTGAACCAGCAGGCTTTTACTTTTCAGAATGATGCCCAACCTACGGAGCCATACCAGACAGGCCTTAACTCACACTTCTAAGTGGCCCTGTCCATCCCAAAACATTCACACCTTAACTCTCCTCCCCCCCAAAAAATCCAAAACAAAACAAAAAAGTCATAATTGTGTAGGGAGCTCTGCTCTGAAAGCACTGATGGAATTCAGTGCAGGAGACTGTACCCATCAAACAGTTGACCTTAGATCTCCAAGGAGAGACACTGCTTCGTTTGGTGGCTTTTTTTGTGACCCTCAAATCCAGAACAAATACATACCTCTGCCTGGAATGTGGTGTAGAATGAGCGCTCCTGTCCTTTGTTGTGTAATTCTTGTCCCAAGTTGAACAATGGCTGCAGATTTTTCACTCTGCTAGGATTTGGTTGGGCATTTTTATTTCATTATACTGGCTGAATAAAAAAAAGTTTCTGCTAAGCTTTGAAGAGCCAGATGTTTTATTCAGATTTATGACTGTAGAGTCTCTAAAGACTTTGCAAGTTGCATTTCACCTATGTGACTATTTGGACAAATGACAACAATTACCACTCAGTATTTCATTGAATCAATAACTGGTTTTAAAACCTATCATGATTTGTTTGACCGGCTTGTGGCAAATGAACTACTTTGCTAGATAGTTTGTAAATGAAGTTGACCAAACCCCTTTGGTCTTTGACTGGGAGGATGGTAAATTCTCTCTCCGATGTAACATTTGTTGTTGGGTTGAGAGTCTGTTTCTCTTTAGAGGGAACACTGGAGAATTCATTGTACTAATGCTTGTTGTGCTGTCTCTCTTTCTATGATTAATAGTAATCATATCTTTTCCTTCCCCTTTTCTGCTACCCCTTTCCTTTCCTTCCCCATCTTCCCATGTACTTTTTGAATTTATTAAACTGGCCTATATATTTTTCCTTGCTTTTTTTTTTTAATTTTGATCTCCTGTCCCACTCTGTCTTCCCCACTTGGCTTGGGTTCCATATTGCTAGTTTTTATGTTCGCACGCTCATTATCACCCTTTTTTGTACTTCAAATCCCAGCAGCTGCCCAGCCAGGTCCCCGAGCACAGCCCTGTGGTTTATGGGACTGTGGAGAGCGCTCATCTTGCTGCCAGCACCCCTGTCACTGCAGCTAGCGACCAGAAGCAAGGTTTGTGTATGACTGTTTTCCTCCCTCTTTAATCCCGTGTTATATTAATGTGTTGTCCTTTGCATTTAACAGTAAGAGTAAAACATTTGAGGATTATTTGGATACCCACTTTTAAAGAAAGCTTTGAGTTGGAAAATCAGTTTTTAATATCTAGGAGAGTAAAATAGGGATGGTTAGTAAAATTATTCTCTACATTTTATTAATGCCTTATTGTCAATACATATTTGTAGGTAACAGCTTAGCTGCCTTAAACTTTTTCTGAAACAAGTTTGGGAGAATAAATCAAAGTATATATTGCTTTACAAGAATAACACAATTTTTACTTTATGAATTCAGTATGTTTCTGTGTATTCTGTCATTGTAAAAACATACAATGTTTCTTACAAATTTGGCTTCTATGGCCTCAGGTGGAGATAGTACTAAGTTCAAATCCTAAGTTCAAATGCACTCACTGTTTGGTCTTGGTGAGTCATTATGCTGTGGATCTTAATTACTTCACCCAGAGAATGAATAAAGAAGACCTGCCTCTCCGGGTTGTTGCAGGGAGGAGCCTGGTCGCATCTCCTGCCTGGTTGGGTTTAGGCTGACCTTAGCTAAAATTAGGAAGCGATTCTCCTTAGGTGCTGGGGGAAGCAAGTGTCTCTGAGCATGCTGTTCTAGTGTTTCTGATCATTCTAAGAGTGGATGGAAATTATATTTGTTTTCCAATTTTTTCTTTAAACCCTTTAATAATCTATAGCTGGCTGTTAGTAAATATACTTTCTAAAAATTATTCTATAAAAAGCATTTGAGAATTGGCACATAATCAAAGTGGAGTTATTTAATATTAATTGTTTTTTTTTACTGGACTGCAAGTTAATGACACATAAACTTCTAGTGTGCCGAATGATGTACTGTAGAACTGTACACCTGAAACCTATATAATTTTATTAACCAATGATACCCCAGTCAATTCAGTTAGAAAGAAACTTCTGATGTATAATTTCAGTGTTGTTTATAGGATACAAATATAATGTGATTGTATTTTTTTCCCTTGAGTATTGAGGAGTCTAGTAAACTTGAACAGAGATAAGTCCTATATTGTATTCATTTTACAAGATAGTTTTGGGCCAAAAGATAGGTAACAAATTCTAACTTGGCATGCTTCTGAAGGTTGCATTGTCAAATATTTCTTTCAGCATTATTCAGAGTTAGAAACTCCTGCATGCTTAAAGCTACATTTTTAAATATTAAAGTCATTCACCTTGCAGGAGTGCAGTTCATAGGTATGTGGAAAGCCACTTCCTACCCCCAGTGATCAGGCAGTTTTGGATCAAAATTCAGAATGCTTTCAGTCTGAGTGGGGAATAATTTTTAAGTCATTCCCTTCGAAACTTCATTACTTTTGCAGAGTTACCGTTCTTTAACTATTTAGAATTATGCTAAGCATACTGAATACTTAACCATGCAAAAAGCCCATAAAATACTGGGTTGGCCAAAAAGTCTGTATGGTTTTTTTCCATAAAAGAAAAAACACTTTTTAAAAAAAATTTTCACCAATAACTTTCCGGTTTTTTATATTTTGAATATGTTGGGTATCCCTCCCATGGTCTAACTTTGATTGTTCTCAATTAATGTCTCAGTTTGATCACTATCAACTTCAACTGGTCTATCCATCCGTGGAGCATCATCCAGTGAGAAATGTCCAGCACGCAACTCCACAAACCACTTTTGACACGTTCGATCAGTCACAGCACCTTCTCTACACACTGCACAAATCTTTTTTTTCTGTTCCATGTGCATTTTTACCTTTCTTGAAATAATAAAGTATAATATGCCAAAAATGTTGAGTTTTTTCTCCCATCTTCAATATTAAAGTGACTACACAGAAATTCACCAATTTTGATAAGTTTTCTAAAAAATGTATGCTGATATGACAGCTGTCACAATACAATCTAATGAAATTGTTTTGGATGAAATCAAAGATGACTAAGTGCTACTAGAGCCCTCTTTCGGAAAAAAACAAATGAACTTTTGGCCAACCCAGTATATCCTCTATGCAGACTGTCTCTATAGCTGGGCCATGATAAAGAATTCATAGTATTTCTTGATGATGATAGGTCTGACCAGCTAAGATTTTTAGGTTATTAGACAGACACCTGCATTTTGTCCCACATAGGCCTTGATTTCCAGAAGGAAGAATGCAGAATTTTTGGTTTCCTCTAGTTTTGCATGCTTAGTGGAAATGCAAATTTGAATAATAAAGTCAGTGTTTAAAATTGATGTGTGATATAGATATGGGTGAATTAAAAAGTATTTCAGGTTATCTTGATGAAAAGAAAAAACTTTCCTCTTAAGTAAATTTCATAGAGCTGATAAGTAGCTGTTTGGGATCGCTGCTGTCTTCCTCTTAATACCAACTGCCTTTCAGAAAACTCAGTAGTAATTATGATTTTCTGTTTGAAATTCTACCAACAACTTGCCAATACATAGAATAGTTTTCAGAGAAGTATTGTTTTTTTTTAAAAAAAAACCCTAAATGTATGTAATTCAAATAACATTAGAAAGAGCTTACCATTTTTCAGAAAATAATTTTTAAGAAATTTAAAATTTTGAACTGTAGATTCCTTTTGAAATTAAAGTAGGAAACAAAATACAGTATTTTCAAAGATTACTATTGTACTATACCATCAAATTGATTTTTCTCTCCAATGGAATGTCATTTCTGAGGATTTTGCGCTGGGTAACAGAATCCCATGTTAGTGCCAAAGTCCCCCACCAACTTGACTCACCTGAATGCCTCTTTTTTTCATAAGCCTTTTGTTTTCTAAATTGAAAGAATGTGGAATTTGAAATCATTTACAGGTTCCAGAACGTGCTGACTATATGCCCTTAGACCTGTGATTTAATTTCTAAACCCTAGTGTGTTCAGTTTCCCCTTCTGTAAAATAGGAACATAATTGTTTTTACCCCAGTGGCAGTTACAAGAATTCAAGGACACTATGTATGTATTATATTTAACCCAGTTCCTGGCACGTAATAAGTGCTTATTTAATAAATGTTAACTGCCATTATTAAGCTTCTGATTTTCTAGAGTTTTTGACATGAACAGCCAGAGTGGTTACATGAAGACCTAAAGATGCAGGAAAAGACCACACCTTGGTTTGTAGAGAAAGACTGTTAAGTGGATTAAAATATTCGGCTGGTGTTGATTGTATAAAGACAGTTGAAGTGATTGTTTGCTGTTTGGGAAAGAGCATTCTCCCTAGTGTGTTCAGGATATGGTATGGATAATTACAAATAAAAGTTTTTGTGCCTTAGCCTTAGTGTCTTTTGAAAGCAGTTGGTTTAAGGTAGGCATTCAGTGACTTGTATTCTGTTGCAGTTCAGTCATTTGTAGCAGCGTAGCTCAGTTGGGGCTGGTCCGGCATTTTTAGGACAGGGCTATTCTCAGATTGCAAGATGCTCACTATTCCTGGTCTCTGCTCATTAGATGACAGTAGCACTGTCTCAGTCGTGTGAGACTCGTGACAACCAAAAGGTACCCATCTAGGCAGTTGGTCCCCTCACCGAATGAGAATAGAGTAGTAGTTTTTTCCTTCTTTCCTAGATGACATTCATTATATTAATTACAGAGAATGAGAAAGAAAAAAATATCTCATTCTCCAGATCCATTGTTAATAAACTGTCCTAGACTTTCCCATATGCATATATGTCAGTATTATATATTTTTAAGTTACTAAATTAGGCTTATGCTATACATACAGTTTTGTGCTCTGCTTTTTAAAATGTGTATCTTTTATTATAAACAACTTTCCATGTCATTAAATACACTTTTAAAAGCCTATTTTAAATAATTGCATAATACACTGTGATATGCCCAGACCATTAGTTCTTTAATAAATCCTTCATTGTTATACATTTAGTCTATTCCCTTTTTTTTGCCATTATAATGTTGCCTTAAATATTTGAGACCTCTGTCTTTTTTCACTCTTGCATAATTATTTCCTTAGGAAAAAATTTTTTAAATGGGATTTTCACAAGTTCATAAAAATAGCCAAATGTTATAAACATTTTTAGTGCAGTGTATTAGATTTCAAATTATCTTGGCTCTGCAAAGTATAATCTTAATAATAAAATCAATGTTCCGTATTTAGATCTACTGTATTATGCTTTTCAGCTTTCTATATTAAAGCTTTAGTGAATGAATTAAAGAGCCTTCACTTCATTTCAGAATGAGGAGCTCTCAAAGTAATTTGCTGTTTCTAATTTTAAAAGTTAATGTCAGATTTTTCTCAAGAGTATATAGAAATTTCAGTCCAAGGTCTCCTTTTGTTTAAATGTTTTTAGTATCAGAAATTTTATTCCCTAAATTAATAATTGACATACTCTTTTTTTAAAAGATTTTATTTATTTATTTTTAGACAGAGGGGAAGGGAGGGAGAGGAAGAGAAATATCATTGTGTGGTCGCCACTCAAGCGCCCCCAGCTGGGGACCCGGCCTGCAACCCAGGCATGTGTCCTACACTGGGAATCGAACCAGCGCCCCTTTGGCTCCCAGGCCAGCACTCAGTCCACTCAGCCACACCAGCCAGGGCAACATACTCTTTATTATATTGTTAATGTGAGAATTATTATTTTACACTGTTTAATGTACTACAGCTAGGTATAAAGATGTGCTTTCACAAGGGTATCATGTCATGTGGGGGACTGACCCATGTAGCAGTCACTCCAGTGACTTGGAAATCACTTTCATCAGAGATATTTTAATAAACATGTATTTATTATGCACATGGCACATGTATAGAGTGTATATAATAGATATATTTTTTGAAATCTTTTTGTTTCTTTTTCTGACACTTGGTCTGAGGGATTTGACAGTGAGAGCCTATTGATCTTTTTTCTCCACTACAGTACACGGGCAGAGTTCAACTTAAGAAGCATTGGCCTTTATGCCCATAAATTAAATTGAATTTTAAGTCAAGTAAAAGTAGCTGCAGTAAAATGAGCCTTGAACAGCTCCTTGGTAATATTTACTGTCTGTTCATCTGATTACAGCGTGTTTTCTTTGACAGACTTAGTTCACTACAATTTATTGTAAAGACTCATTTTCATTGATTCCTAAAGATTTCTGACAGAGAAATTGTAAAGTCCTTTCCATTTGAGGTGGGTTTTTTAGTAGTGCTTAAAAGTTTTCTTTGCATTTGATGAACGTAGTCATGAATATCTGATTTCACACTGGAGCCTGTTCATTGTGCCAAGGAAGCGCGGGGCTAGAAAAAAATCTAAATCTCCGGTTTCATCCCCATGAGGATGAATTACATTAGCAGTTTACCAAGAATTTTAAAATATGGAAATTTTCATGAATTAGAGTTTCTTACATTTTTCTGGTACCTTTATTATAATTATCAGTTTATTTCTGCCTTGCTCTTGCTGTTCTTTCTGTGTCTGTACAGAGACACACATTTTATATATTGTTCTCAAATGTTTCAAACATGTACGTTGTGGTTTTTTTTATTGGACTTGATTATCTGAATATTAAATTTCTTTCCTCCTTCAATAATTGTTTTTACAATGAAGACACAAGATAACTTTCCAGTTTTACCCCTTCAACATTATTTCTGGTAATATGCCTCTTTTGAAAAGTGAAATTTAAATTAATTTGTAAGTGAATTTTTGTGTTCAGAAACTTGATTTCACTGATAGATATAAATTTCATTGATGATAAGTGAACAATACACATTTTTAATAAAAATTCTCCAGTGTACAAATATATAAAATAAAAATACCAGTCTATAATAATTTAATCTCCGTTTTCCCTGGAACTGTCCTGCCACTATAGTATATTCTCAATAGAAAAAATTTCTGTAGGGATCAAGAAATTGTGGAGATGGAAGGAGGTATCTACCTTAAAGAAAAGCCCCACTCCCATTTCAAGAATGGTTTAGCCTCAGTTTTGATATTTTCAATTGTATTCTTGACATAATCATTTGGTGAATTGATTCTGTCTCTTTCCCCAAAATAAAGCTTATATGTACTGGAGACCATGTAATAATGGCTGTAACTAGATAAAATATGACAGTGTTTTGAAGTGGCAGATTATGTCTAATATTTTGGTCTGTCTTCTGCTACCCATGATTTAGGGTAAGAGATGAAAAGAATTGGCCCCATATGATACAATATAATCTCTGATCCAGAAATTATTCTTAAAACTGTTTATCTTTCTTTCCCAGAAGAGAAGCCAAAACCAGATCCAGTGTTAAAGCCTCCTTCCCCAGTGCTTAGGCTAGTCCTTAGTGGGGAGAAGAAAGAACAAGTGGGCCAGATGTCTGAGACTACTGCGGCGGGGTCCACCCCAGAGCTTCCTCTGCCTCCGTCACCGACTGCTGTTTCTCCAGTTGCTCGAAGTACGATCGCTTCCCCCACCTCCGCTGCTCTCAGTAGCCAGCCAGTATTCACCACTGCTCTAGGTGACAGATGTGAACTCTCCTCCTCAAAAGAAGACACAGTTCCTGTACCTAGCCCCACATCTTGCACAGAAACATCAGATCCTTCACAAACAGATGTAATTGATGATGATATATGCAAGAAATCTTGTAGTGTAGCACCTAATGATATTCCACTGATTTCTAGTACAAACCTGATTAATGAAATGAATGGAGTTAGTGAAAAATTACCAGCCACAGAGAGCATTGTGGAATTAGTAAAACAGGAGGTGTTGCCACTGACTCTTGAATTGGAGATCCTGGAAAATCCCCCAGAAGACATGAAAGTGGAGTGTGTTTCAGCCCCCATCACCCCTTCCACGGTTCCTTTCTTTCCTCCATCTCCTCCAACTCCTCCAGCTTCTCCTCCCACGCCAGTCATTGTTCCTGCTGCCGCCACTGACGTTAGTGCTGCTAGTGCTCCCACTGCAGTCCAGAGAATCTTAGAAGAGGATGAGAGCATAAGAACTTGCCTTAGCGAAGACGCAAAAGAGATTCAGAACAAAATGGAGGTAGAAGCAGATGGGCAAACGGAAGAGATTGTGGAGACTCAGAACTTAAGTTCAAGAAAAAGCCCTGTCCCAGGTAAGCTGTTCTGCCATTAATTATACGCTTGCTGAACGTCAAAAAGAAGCAGTATTTGAGTTATTTTTTAATTGGCTACTTTCCTTGACTTCCAGAAACATCAAATGAATGCTGAAATTCCTAGTCTTTCTTCAGTGGTGTATTTATGTTTTAGTGCAGCCTGCAAAAGAGTTTGCTCCATTGCCTTAAAATGCAAATGAAATTTCAAATATACAAAATACCTCCAAGGTATATGTCACTCACTGTACATGTGTGTATTTTTGTTTTTTTGCTTCGTTCATATGAATCAGTTCCTCGGTGGTTAACTTTGTTGCTTTGGGGCTGGAGACCAATTAAAATTAATATGGCCTATATTCCCTAATTCTGTCTTCTCAGAAGAATTTTAAAACCCAGCCCATCATAACCTTAAAGAAACTACTCTGTGCAAGACCTCTTTAGTTCTGGATTTGGAAAATAGCAATTGGAACGTCAAAGGTTTATGACTAGTTCTGAAAAGCTAAAGTGCCCTCTTTGATTGACTTGCAGATAAGTTTATTACTCTTCAACTTGTTATTTTAAAGATTTTATTTTCTCCTGTAATTATCATTACTATGAAAATATTCTTCCCAATTCAAAATTATTTCTTTTTAGTGTATCATCACCTGGGATCTTAGGAAATAATCATTGGGTTTTTATAATTTTTTTAAACTTTATTTATTTTTAGAAAGAGGGGAAGGGAGGGACAAAGAGAGGGAGAGAAACATCAGTGTGTGGTTGCCGCTCCTGTGACCCCCACTGGGGACCTGGCCCGCAACCCACCAGGCAGGCATATGCTCTGACTGGGAATTGAACTGGCCACCCTTTGGTTCATAGCCCGAACTCAATTCACTGAGCTCCACCAGCCAGGGCACGCTTTTATAATTTTAATTAGAAAAGTTATCTGAGACTTATCTGCTCTAAAGTTAGTAGCACATAAGGATATGGCTTTTCACAAGTCAGGGTAGCCCGTTTTCTGCAACAGTGGCCTGTGCTGTGCGTTTGCTCTCAGCTCAGTTACACAGTTTGACAAATGAGTTGATCTAGATAAGCACTGGGGAGATGTCAGTCACCAGCATCCTCAGTATTTATTGTCTGTTTTGAGCTTTCTAATAGGGAGGCTTGGCAAGTCAAAAACCTCATTCCTATTTTTAAGATGTGGCTTTACCATCCCGTCCAGTTTCTGAGGCCATTTCTGCATGAATGTCTCTGGAAGGTTCTGATACCTTGGAAAGTAGAACATCTAGTCCAACACAGTAAACCAGAGCAGAAAAGCAAACAATGCAAGGCAGTTAGGACAGGGAGCGATTTATTATGAATGTTTGTGAATCACCTGTTTCAGCAGACTGGCCTCCATTGGCATCAGTATTCATAGTGCCATCACTATTTTGGGAAGCTTCTTCCTTGGTAGGGTGATAATTTGCGGGGTTTTTGTCAATCACTCTTTGAAAAAACAGTGTTGGGTTTTGGCATGGCTACAGATGAATGTCCCCCAAAAAACACTTGTTGGTTGGAGAACAGTGATTTGTTTGACCCATCATTGTTTTCATGCACCCATCTGTGAGTTGTCATTCAACAACTGGTGATGTGGCAGTTCCAAAGCAGGAGGAGCTGGTGAGGACACATTTTAAATAAACAGAAAAACAAAGCAGTCCTGTGGAATACAAGTCAAAGATACAAACCATACCTCAGAACCGAAATAAGTGTAAATAAAGCAAACCTGTACCAGAGTCGTATTTCCACTCATTCCAGACAGCTGTTCTTTTAAGCGGTTTGTCAGTTACATGGCCTGATACTGATTGCAAGGCAGTGCTTAGAGATAAATGGGCAGATTTTTTTTAATTTTTATTTTTTAGAGAGAGAGGAAGAGAGGGAGAGGAACACTGATGCGTGAGAGAAAATCCACCTCTTCCTCTCACAAGCCCCCAACCAAGGACCTAGTCCACAACTCAGGCATGTGCCCCAACTGGGAATCGAACTGGTGACCTTTCAGTTCGCAGTCCAGTGCTCAGCCCAGTGAGCCACGCCATTCAGGTCAGATTTGGGGGTCAGTTATTCTTCATACTATTGTACATTTTTTTTGAAATGGAAATACTGTTAGAATTACTAATGTAAGTCACCAGCACCTTAGTGAGAGAATATATAGATTCTTCATTTTAACCAGAAGATAGCTTGAAAAGAAGAAACTGCCCTTTTCTTGATTAGGAAAATGAGGTGGAGGTTAGTGATGTCAGAAAGTAAACTGTCTTGGCATTTTTCTATTTTTATGATTTTTTCACTATAAATGTGTTTAAAGGAACTGGAAGTTCTGTAATTTTCAAAACTCAAAGTTTGGACCTCAAGAATCCATGCAACTCTAGCAATTTTTAAAATTAAAAACCTACCAGGAACATTCCTGACCTCATTTCTGTACAAATATTTTTAATGTTATTGCCACAGAAGTTCATGAAAATTTAAATTATCATCATTCTTCTAGATATATCCACCTGAAATTGTCATATTCTTTATGACTGCAGTCTTATTTGCACTTACTCATTTACTGTACCTTATTTACTTTGAAAGGTTATTAAATCATTATAATTCAGTTTACATATCAGTTTTTTGTTATTGACTTTGACAGTAGCTCTTACTGTCTCAGCTGCGGACGAAATGCTTTAAAGCTGGCTTCAGGAACCATTTGCCTTTCACAGGGGTGGTACATAAAATACACGTAGTGGATGCATAGATACTTGCTTAAAGCAGTAAAGTTAGGCATTAGGGGTGTGGTCCGTCCTCTTCTTTTGGAAAACACTTCCTTGCAACTATTCTCAATTCTATTTCTGAGTGGAGCAAAATGCAGCAATTCTGGATGCTTAGATGTTGAAAAGCAACCCTGCACACTGAGGATTGTGTGTGTTATCTTAAGTGTGCTCTGAACAGCTTCAGAATAGGCCGGACTTTCGATTACTTGATTCATATGATCACTGCAATAATTAAATGTGCAAAAGTCTGTATTAGTTGGATGATTTCTTAAAGTGTTATGATCTCTGTGTATATCTGGTAGGGAAGGAAAGAGAGCTTCAGCACTTCTGTGAAGCCAGTCCCCACACATCGTCGAGAACCCGATTTTGTGCAGTTTTCTGAGTGCATATACTATATAACATGAGCTTTTCCACTTTTTAAAATAGCAGGTTTTCTTTTTCTTTTATTTTTTATTATCTGTTGAATATAAAACTATTATTTGAAATTCTTTTGCAGAGAGGGGTTTCTGATCTATTTTACCTTCTGGCTTTTGCCGATAGTGTGTTGTTTCATTGTCTGTTTTATAAATATTTTTTATGAACTCATCTTTAACTGAATTTTTCTAAAGGTTTGAGGGCAAGTCGTCTCAAAGCAGGTTTGTGTTTACATTAATACCACATGTCTTGGAACTTAATTTGAATTAACGTCCCAAATCTTTTATTCCCTAAACTGTGTGTGAAGACGTTCCCTGGACGCTGTTTTCCAGGGTGACAGCAGTCCCTCCCCACCTAGCAGACACCAGACATCTTCCTTTTTCATTCCTCTCTTGATTCACTAGTTTTTGTTCTGTTTTATTGTTTCAGCTACCTCTTTCACTGAGACTGTCACTGTGTTAGGAGTCTCAGAGCTTTCATTGAGAATCTCAATTCCAAGACTTCACCTTGTAGAGATTCAAGATCCCCTGTCTGCCACATGGCTGTTCAGATGCCAACTCCTTGGTTGTAGGGACTGAGACGCAGTGCCCCGCATCCCCGGGACTGCACGTAGCGGCTGCAGCAGTGGTAGCAATTGCTCTCGTTTATGTGGCTTCCGGGAGTTTTCCTTATAGTCTCTGTGAGCGTAGCTGAGTTTGAGGGATGGTTTCCAGATTCCAAAGGTTACGAGATTAGAGATTTGGTTCTTAAATAGAGCTAGGATTGTATGTTATGAACAATATGAATAAAATTCTGACCCGTACAGCCAAACTGGTGTTCTCTCTTTTGGGTTCATTTTACTTTAGTCTAAAAGGAGCATACTTCAATTCAGGAAAAAATATTTTAATAATAACCCTTGATTTATTCTCACCAGTGAGAGAGAATATTGAAAGTACTTGAAAAGGAATGAAACTTGAGCATGAAACCAAAAAAATGAAAGCCTTTCATTTAGGGTAGACTACCCTGAAAAAGACTCATTTTTAAAACCATGACCTGAAGGTCAGCAGCAGGAATAGGGAATTTGACATTTACTTTTGACTTTACTCAACTTACACCTTCTGAGAAATATTTGAAATATCCCTGGAAGAATAAGTTGCTGGAGCCAAAAATAGATCACCAGTGGTTTCAGTGTCCCACAAGCATAACCCCTTCTCTAGTGTGCACCCTTGTAATTTAAGTTCTCATATCATCTAGAGAAATACGTTATGGAACCTTGGGAACAGGCCTGCCACAATATTCCTGGTTCCACATCATCTGTCGAAGCCAGCAGAACAGTCCTTAACGCGAGGACTCTTCTGTCCCGTTTCAGAGGCTTGACTCTGAGTGATCCTTAGGGATAAGTAAGTTAAAGTTATTGGGTTTTCCCACCTTATATGTAAAGTATTTTCAACAGAGCTGCCTTAAAAGTACATTTCTGCTATTTCATTTCTACATTCTTGTTGCCTCCCACAGTGCAACATTAAGCATTCTCTGGAGAATACTGGTGCTGGGTCAAATTCTGTCTTTCATATGCTGCAAAACGAGCCTTGATACCTGATGGGTGAGCTTACTACCAGGCTCAGGTGCCAAACCTTCTGGCAAGCACCTTGCATTTTCTTCTTGCCTCTTTGTATGGTATACACTTACCCACTATTTACAATAGTTATTTCTTTGCAACATGAGCCCCAAAGCTTCATTCATTGGCTATTAATTAACTTAGCCATGCACATCTCCATGAGTAGACATAGACTCTTTGTTCAGAATTTTGCCCTCTTTTCCCCAGACTTAGTAATTAATGCCTCCAGAAGAAACCGTTGTACTTTCCTGCTTCCAGATAGGGTAGTCCAGACAGTTTAGGGGAATGCTCTTCTTTCAGGCCAAAGGGGATTCTCTTCAGGAAAACCTACTACTGCTAAAAGCTTTTTCTTTTCTCCAGTGTCCATCTTGACCTTGAACTCAATATTCTTGAGGACTGTTTTCAATACCTTTGACAAAAGTAATTTTCCCTACTAATGCAGAAAAGTCTCCAAAATGCATTTCCTTCAGTATGTATCTTTTCTCCATTATCTACTGCTATATTAATAGTACTTAGTAGTTTACAGTCATAGTAAAGTCACCTTATTTTGTTTACAAAGCTGTTTCCAGATATTTCAAGCATTAATTTGATGACTTAAGCAATTGTCCCTGGAATATTCCTATTCCTATTTTGCTGATAATAAACATAAGCCATGGAGTGGTAATTCCGGTTTCTCAGGGTCACAGGAAGAGTTACAACCCAAGCCTTCCTTTACCTCACATTTATATTATTCTTTCTGACATGTTTTGCACATTGCTATAAAGTTCTTTTAATATTGTCATGATTTAGGGATTATACTTTTATGCATGTGACCCAGGTCCAAAGGGAGACAGGAAAACCCACCTGCTTCAACCACAAATAGTTAGTGAGGGTATGGACACTGTCATTATTCTGGACACTTGAGATTCCTCAATGAAGAATCCAAAAATCCCTGTCCTGGTTGAATCTTAGAAAGGTTTAAGTTCTGTAAAAAAAAAAAAAAAAAAAAAAAGGCAGGAGAAGGGATGCTGGAGGGGCAGCAGGTTGTCGTATTTAAATACCGTGATCAGAGATGCAGGCCTCAGCAGGAGACGAGATTGAAGCAGAGGTGGAGGGGGATATTTATCTGAGCCACCTCTTACCGAAACCTGGGAATTTTTTCCTCATCCCTTTTTCCTTTTGAGAAATAGTGCTAGACCCTGTCTTCTCTAGGGAGAGCACTGCTGGACAGGATCTTACCACTGTGAATGTAAGCACTCCCTCCCAGCCATTCCTTTTCTGTCCTTTCCTGTTGTAAAATCCTGGACTCATCCCAACCCTCCTCACCGTCAGCAGATGGCAGGTGTCATTCTTTAAAACTGCGTGTACTGAGAGTGCTTTCTTTAACTTTCTGCACAAGCTACAAACCTGTCTTTATCCCAACTTTTATAGTCTCTATTAGTTGTCCCTGCAGTCTCTTGTATGTGCACTGCCTCTCTGCGTACTTCTCATTATAAATATGCTAAAAGCGCTCTTCCTCTTACGCAGACTTCTCAAGAAGAGTCTACCTTTCCTGCCTCTACTGTTTACTGTTCAGCGAATAAAATCTGATTTATACTCCCCACATGGTAGTTGAACTTTCCTCTGCAGTATTGCAGTAGACATACATTTAGCTTACTGGTCTTTTTATCACATTTAACACTTATTGATTGCTCTCTTCTCTTTTTCTTTTTTAGTTAGAATTATTGAGTATAATTTATGTGCAGTTAAATTCATGCTTTTTAGCATTCACTTTGAATTTTGACAGATGCATAAAGTCATGTAATCATCATCACAGTCAAAATATAGAACAGTTCCATCACCCAGAAAATATTCCCTCATATTTGGGCCATGGTCTAATTCTGTTATTATTCAACACATTCTTCATTCATGATTTCATCTAGTCTGATGGTAGATGGCTCCCATTGGTATTTGCTAATGACTTTTAAATTTTTATCTCCACCCAAATATTTCTTCTGAGCTTGTCTTATAGTACCAGTTGTCTGCCGGAGATCTCCACTTGAAAATCCCTAGTCATTTCAGACTCAATGTGCCCAAAACCAAACTAATCGCCTATTTCTCTAAACCTGTCCCTTTATCTCCGTGGCACTAGTCTCAGTTCAGCTAAAATCCTGAAACCACTGTTGATGAACTTCTCCCTCGGGTTCCTTTCCCCTCACATATAGTCATTAAACAAGGTTCTCTGATTTTACCTGATATATTTGTTGCATTTGTCCACTCCTCTTTTTCTCCTTCTACTGCTGCCTTAGACCTGCACTTTTGCACGGATGCCTCTCGTTTCCCTGGCTCCAGTTTTGTCCCCCTTCAAGTTCATTCTCTACCAAGCAGCCATCTCTTTACTATATAGATCTGGCCTTATCACTCCTCTTTCACGTCTCTACTTAAACCCTGCCAGGTAATGGGTGGCAGGTGGGAGTGGCATTTACCTCCCAAGATAAACTGTCAACTTCTCACCTTTTACTACAAGGTCTTGTTACATTTAGGAATAGGAGCAATCTTCTAAGTACATATGCATAGGATCTGAATGTAACTTTCAATGTATTTGGTTAATCTAAGCACTAGCCGTAAGGTGTAGTGGTCAGTATTAAGACCATAGCCTGACACTCCTCTGTCTTAGCCTTTCCCTTTGTCTGTCTCTGTGACCTTGGGCAAGTTTCTCAATCTCTGAGTATGTTTTCTCATCCAGAAAATGAAGAGTATTTCCATCATAAAATTTAGTGAAGATCAAATGTGATATATGTAAAGTGTTTAGCACAGCGTCTGACATAGGCTAACCACTATGTAAATGTTACATACTAATAATACTTCTATTTTCAGCTAGTATTAAGGGCTCAAATGTTTTCCTTTGAACTGTACTAGTATTACACACAGCAAGTGGGTGTCATGATCTCTGCCCTTCGGAATTTGTGTTCCAAAGAAGAGAAGCTAAAGAAGAGGACACCATCTGAAAAGTCCTTCATTGAATCCCGAATGCGAGATGGTAGAAAATCCCTTAGAATAGCCCCCACGCGTGTATAACTTTGAATCCTCATTATGTTATGTAATCTTCACAATGACAAGGCACATATCAAGGTGCCCTCTGCTTTCATTTGGGAGGGAGAAGTTTTGCTTAGACCAGTGAATTTTAAGGATTGAAAACTTCAAGGCATTCATTAAAATAGAGTGTAGTAATAACATTATTAATTTCCTGTTTAGGTCAGGAATAGAAAATTAGGAAGAAAACTAAATGGAATGGGGGAAAAATGAAAAGAGTAGCCAAAAAGTGGAAACAACCCAGTGTTTGTCAGTTGATCAATGAAGAAACAAAATGTGGTGTATGCATATAAAATGGAATGTTATTTAGCCATGAAGAGGAATGCATGTGTGTATAAAATGTGTCTGTGTGTGTGTAGTAGACTATATTATTCAGCCATAAAAAGGAATGGAGTACTGATACATGCTACAGCCACTATAGGGTGTGTGGATGGACCTTGAAAACATTATGCTGTGAAAAAATCACAAAAGACCATATATAGTAGGGTTCTGTTTATATGACATGTTCTAGATGGGCAAAAAACTTTTTTTTTTAGATTTTATTTATTTATTTTAGGGAGAGGAGGGTTGGGAGAAAGAGAGGGAGAGAAGAAACATCAGTGTGTGGTTGCCTCTCATGTGCCCTCTACTGGAGACCTGGCCTGCAACCAGGCATGTGCCCTGACTGAGAATCGAACCAACAACCCCTTGCTTCAGAGGCCAGTACTCAGTCCACTGAGCCACACCAGCTAGGGCTGGATAGGCAGATTCTTAGTGACAGAAGGTATTGGGTTAGTCAAAAAGTCTGTTTAGTTTTTTCTGTAAAATAAAAGGCACATTTTTTATTTTCACCAATAATTTCATTGATTTGGATATTTTGAATATGTTGACTCTCTCTCCGGCTATTGGCTTCTAGAGGGTAGAAGCCAGGGGTGCTGCTAAACGTCTTCCAATGTGTAAGACAGCCCCAGAGCAGAGAATTTTTGGCCAAAATGTCAACAATACCAAGAAACTTCACCAACCACTTTTGACACTTTTGATCACTCACAGCACCTTCTCCATACACTACACAAATTTTTTGTGTTTTAGTTTTGCTTTTACCTTTCTTGAAATAATAAAGCATGATATGCCAAAAATGTCCTTGTTTTCCACCATCTTCAATATTAAAATGGCTGCACAAAAATTCACCAGTTTTGATATGTATTTTATTAAATGATGCTGATGTGACAGCTGTCACAATACAATCTAACAAAATTGTTTCGAATGGAGTTAAAGACAACTACTACTAGAGTTAAAGACAAGCACTACTAGAGCCATTGTATGGAAAAAAATAAATAAACTTTTTGGCCAGCCCAACAGATTAGTATTTACCAGGGGTTGTGGTGGACAGGAGAGTGAGGGGAGAGTGCTGATGGGTTATGTTTTAAGTTAGGAAGTGGTGATAGTTGCATGACTCTGTGCCTATAATATAAACCATTAAATTGTATACGTTATGAAGGTGAATTTTATAGTATGTGTATTTTGTTTACATCTCAATAAAGCTGGTACTCTAACAATATGAATAGGATTGTGAGTGGTTGTGCTATCAGCAGCATCAGCCTAAGAATTTCATGCTAAAAACCATGAAGATAGAAGTGAATCAGGTTAGGGAGATTATAGCTTAGAAATTTAGAAAGTAGGTTTCAACAAAAGCACCATAATCCTCTATGCCAGAATTCTTCTATGCCTGGAGGAATGTTGGGATACAACCAAAAACCAAATTGTCTTTTGGGGAATTTCATGTCTGATGTATATATTATTTTTATTCTATCTTATTATTTAGTGTTCCATCTTACCTGAGTTTGAGAGAGTATTCTCAGCTCGGTAGTGAATGCTCCACTGTAGCAACCATTCTGTGGCATTGTCTGATGTCACAAACATAGAATGAATACCTTTCTGGTCTGGTGAAGCAGGGTTATTTGTGGCTGAAATATATAAGGAGTCTGTTCCAGAAGTAATGATCCTGCATTTCCTTTGTATGTAACTGAGTTCTTTTGCCTCAGGCCATGATCACCTACTATCACCTACAGCTTTTCCCCGGGACCCTTCCAGGCCTTCCTGGTGCTTTCAGCGATCCATCCCATTCATTTATCCATCTGTCTGTTCAGCCCCCTTCCAGTCCATTTCCGAGACTCGCGTTATCACCTCAGCTACTACAGTTCTCTCTACTTTGAGACTCCTCTCGAAAAGTATTTTCAGTGCACATTTTCAAGCAAAAGGCTTCCAGAGAAAGTATCATTTCTAGGTGTATCTGTCCAGGAGTTAGACAGAGTTGTTCAAAGGCGTAAGATCTGGGCTCTCAGGTTATGAAGGCCCTGTGTTAGTCATTGCCACTTTTTGGGTTTACCTTCCCCCCAGTCCTCCACACCTATTTAGTAGCTACTGATTCTTACACTGTTGCCTTGCTCTCTTCTCAGGGTAGAGCATGTGAGAGAGTCTGCTCAAAATTTTATTTTTTACAATATGACTGCCCTCACAAGATTGTCCATTCTAGTAATTCCTTTGTTCTTAACACTTAAATATATCAATTTAGAACACTTGTAGGGTTTTATTAATATTGATATGTATATATAATATTTTATCTCTTCAATTCCCTCATACTTTCTTCAAGATGAGTAAATCTGATTTGTTTTATATTACCCAGAGCTTTTATTAAGCATCTGTTCACTCATTTAAGTAAAAGAAAGGGTTTTTGTTGGTGCTGATTTGTGTGTGTATGTGTGTGTGTGTTTTTGTGGGTGGGGTATATGACTAACAAATCAGATGTATTTGAAATACACTATACCACTATGGTAGGAAAATTTTTGATTTTAATAATAGCTCTCTTAATTGAGTGCTCACTATTTATCAGGCACTGTTGTATTAACTTTTTTGACACTCAGAACAACTCCGTTTACCCTATTTTACAGAGGAGACGGAGGCACACAGAAAGTAACACATAGCTAGTCAACAGCAGAGTCAGCATTCAAACTTAGCTCCACAGCCAGTGCTCATAACCTTTTCTCTGTATTGCTTCTTATGATAAACTAAATATCTTGTAAAATCTTACCCTTCAACAATCAAAACTTAGTACCATATATGATAATTCTTGTGACGTAAGGCAATTGTTTTATAACAGATGAATATAATATTGACAGATGGTCAGTTGGATGAACAACTGATAGGGCTTAAGAGTTAAATGCACTCACCTTAAATAGCTGATATGGAACAGAAAAAGCAGAGAAGGTGTTATCCCTAGTCCATTGTTTAATACGCAGTTTTCTACTGATTCCAGAATCCATGCATGTAACCTAGGTTGCACCTTAGTATCTAGTGCACCTTTTGAAAAATAACAATAGAAGTCATTATGTGATGGCATTCAGCCTTCAGTGCTATAATTAGTAACAGCCGAAAACTACTGTGTTATAATATAGTGCCATCATATATAGTTGTCATTTATTCAACAGTTATGAGCCCCAGAGCTGTCATAATTTAAATTAGTAATTATTAGTTATAATTTTTAAAAGATTTCAAATAACATTTGGGTTATATTTAAAATATTTAAGTCAGTATATCTATTCATATAGGAAGATACTCCCTTTGAAATATGATACTACACATATTAAGATATTTCATAAGTTGTACATGGGACATTATTAAATCATGTTATAACTCCTAAAATGGCCTTCCTGTATATGTTACTAATGGTGTCTACTGTAACTTTGAAACGATGCCAAGTAGACAGTAGCCTGTATAGTATGAAACAAAAGAAAAGGCTGTATGCACATTTACATGTATAATATACATATATTTGCATATGTTTTTCAAAAGATAGGTAAGAAGTATGTGCTTAACAATGGTTTCCTCTAGGGAAAGAGACCTGGGAACACATGAGAAGATGACTTTTTCATTTCACTGTTTTGAGAGAGAGGGGAGAGAGAGAGAGAGATAGTTCATTAATGTGAATTAATTTTGTTGTAATTAAAACCAAAAACAAGTTGTATGAATTTTGCAGTTTCTTGGTTCTAATTAAAAAAAGAATTATTTCATATATATGAAACATGGATTGTCAGTGTTCAAAATTTAGCTGCCAGTCTGCTTTTAGTAATTTCTAATATTCTTCAGGACTTTACAATGCTTTATGATTAATATTAATTACCATTATTCAATAACACAAATAGGAAGAATAGAAGTATTTCTCAGAAATTTATTTTTTGTTTTAGTTCCGGATACCATTTGTATCAGGTCAGTTTTCAAAAAAGTGCTTAAAAATTTCACTTGTTTGGATTTAAGGCCGAGTATGATTCAATTCATCAAATATCTGAGCAACTGTCATTGAAATAGATGCTGACATTTTCAAATTTTAATAGAATCTGGGTCTCTAATATTTGAACTTATTTTTAGTTTTGTTTAATATTTATTTTGGAGAGGGGAAGGGAGGAAAGAAGAGAGGGAGAGAAACATCAGTGTGTCGTTGCCTCTCGTGGGCTCCCTACTGTGGTCCTGACCTGCAACCCACACATGCGCCCTAGACTGGGAATCAAACCAGTGGCCCTTTGGTTCATAGGCCGGCACTCAATCCACTGATTGAGTCACACCAGCCAGGACTTGAACATATTTTTAGATGAATTGTAACTTAAAATACTTTTGACTCCATATTCTGATCCATATTTTGGGACACAGTGAAGAATATTCAAATTGGAAATTGTTGAAATCAAGAAATGTGAATGGCTTATTCTCTTTACTTGTTTTACTGTACTAGCTAGAACCTCCAGAACAGTGTTGAATGGAAGAAATAAAAGGTGCGTCCAGTTAGAAAGAAATGAAGTAAAACTGTCTTTGTTGAGAAACAGCATGGGTATTTACATAGAAAATCCAAAGGAGTCTCTACCAAAAATATTCTAATAAAACTAGTAAGTGAATTTCAGCAAGGTTGCAGGATACAAGGCTAGAAAAACAGTTATTGGATTTCTGTGTTTCAATTAAATGAAAAATTAAAAATTGAAATTAAAAAATACAGTGTAAATAGCATCAAAAAATATGAATTTGAGTCCTGGCCGGTGTGGTTCAGTTGGTTGGAGCGGTCTCCCACATACCAGAAGGATGCGAGTTCAATCCTCAGTCAGGGAGCCTTTGAGAGGCAACCAGTGGATGTTTCTCTGTCACTTTGATGTCTCTCTTCCACTCCCCCCAAAGTAAATCCTCAGGTGAGGATAGAAAAATACATATGAACTTACAAAATTACAAAAGACCTGAACATTAAAATCTTCCAAATACTGCTGAGAGAGTTAAAGAAGTCAGTGTCAAAGTGTACGGGGCAGAAGACTCAGTATCGTAAGACATCAGTTCTATCTATAGATTCAACACAAACCCAGTCAAATTTCTACAGGCTTTTTTGTAGAGAAAATTATAGGGAAAAAATGATTCTAAAATAAACATAGAGAAGCAAAGTTCCTAGAATAGCCAAAACAATTTTGAAAATGAAGAATGAATTTGAAAGACTTAATACTATCTGATTTTAAGAATGACTGTAAGCCTCAGCTATCGTGGTAGTGTGGTACTGGCATGAAGAAGACAACTAGATCAATGAAAAAATAATCCAGAAATATACCAATATTTAATATGCAAAACATTCTTTGAAAAGATGCAAAGGTAATTCACCAGAAAAAGGGTATCCTGAAATTTTCATACATTGCTGGTGAGGATATAAAATGGCACAAATACTTGGAAACTGGTTTGCCATTTCTTAAAAAACTAAACATAAACTTACATGTAACCCAGCCATTTTTACAACCTAGGCATTTACCAAAGAGAGTGACAGCATATGCTCCTACAAATATCTGTACACGGATGTTCACAGCAGCTTTGTTTGTAAGATCCCCGAACTGGAAACAACCCAGATGTTCGCCAGTAGGTGAAGAGATGAGGGAGTGAGTGATCACATCCGTTACAGGGCATGTTTCATTACTTTCAGTGATCCCTTCGGATTAAGATCCAGTCGACGCTTCTGCACTTTGCAAAGCGCATACAGTGTGGGCTTACCAATGGTCATATGGGAGGTTTTTTATTCACCCAGGTTTACATATCCAAGACAACGAGCTGTAGTGTTACTGTATTTAGAGATGAAAAGCAGTGAGTAGACAGAAAAATAATTACTTTTGTTGAAGTCTGTCCTCTAATTAAGTATGTGTATTTTTGCAGTAGTGATTGTTATTTGCTCCCCTGTACTAGATTTACCATAAATTAAATTGCAGTGTATTTTAATTATGGAAGAAGAGGCCCAAAAGCATTTATTGGAATGCAGAAATACCTGAGACACTGCAGAAAGAGCAATGCAATGTAATACAGAGGCCTAGAAAATATGCTAATGGTCTCAGCAGAGTCATCTTTGTTCTCACTGCTGACAGAATTGCACAATACACTGTCATCTGCTGAGGTTTGTGTGACAAACCTTTGACTTAGAGTCGCTTTGCCATTTTATTTTCCTAATGACTTGACAGACCATGCTGGAAGGGAAACAAACAGCATTCTAACTCTACCCTCGATGAAGTCCTTGTCCCCTCCTGCAAAAACAAAAGGCAACTGAACTAAAAATGAAAATGCAGTTGGAATTTACACGAGAAAGTAGAGAAACAAGGTCGAATTGAGAAGCAGGGTATCATGTTGGAAAGATCAGGGCTTTGGAATTTGAGTTTTAATTGTTAACTCCAACCTTTACTCTCTCAATGTAGTTAACCTCTCTATATTTCAGTTTTTTCATTTCTGAAATGGAAATAATATAATAGGACTTACCTAATACCAGGAGACTTAACCAATGTTTATTGCTGTTGTAAGGAGAGATGTTAATCTTGGATGTAATTTTCATCACTGGGCATTTATTCATTAACATTTTCAGTGAGCATCTTCTATGGGTGAGTTACTATATTAGATGCTACATATACAAAGGAAACCAGTAAGATGCAGTTCTTATCTTCAAAGGGCTCAAACTCTAATAATGCATTGTTAACATGTATCTAAATCTTTGGTTGTGTAGAATAGCAAAGGTACATTAAGTGAATTGGTGATAAAAAAATTTGTTAGCACTAATAGGTTCAAAAACTAGTCCTGCTGTTGACCAGAAGGTAGTTGCCTAAGAAAGTACAAAACACCTGACTTTAAAGATTGTGAAGCTACCAGTGGTTTCATTCTCATCCAAATGAATACATGTTCAAGTCTGTAGATTTTAAAGCCGTACGTTGATAAGTACTTGAGACATTATCAGAAAAAAAAAGTCCTTATGCCTTAATTGCAAATTAGCTAAAATGCGTGTTTTCACTTATGTTTTCTGTTGGTGTTGTTTGTAAAGATAACACATTAACTAGAGAAAATTCATTATAAAATTATAATAAAACTTTGAATTTTGTTTTTGGTAAAATTTAAGTCTAGACCACTATTTTGTTACATTTATGTTTGGTACAAATACTAGTCCCTGGAGACACTAGTTTATACTCTTCAAATTTCTGTGAAGCAGTCATAGAGCAGAAAGCCTGTGTTTAACATATAACGGAAAGCATAATTACCAGGCCACCTATACATTTCAAATAGCAACCCCTGAGAAGATGCTGGAAAAACGCCGACAGACTTACCGCACTCTCCAGTGTTTCCTTTGGTTGACATCTCCCAGGACCCCTCATTACTGTCATTACTCTGTCCTAGTCACCTGCATCACCATTCTACAACCTTCCTGCTCTCGCCTGAGTTTCTTCTTTGTTATGCCCCAGTTTCTTAGATAAATCATCCAATTAAGTTAGAGTGATTTAGTGCCAACTTGTAGGAATTCAAAGCCAGGAGAAGAAGCAAAGTAAAATGTGGAAAAAATGACAGAAAAGAGAAAGGCTTAGAACTGGGTGTTAAGAATGGGAACTCTCACCGAAAGTTCTGTTATCGGAACATTCTACTCTTTATGTATAACCCCATGACCCTGCGCTTGGCCCCTCCCTTACCAGTAGTAAAGTGTCATGGCCTCTTAGTTTCCTGTCACTTCAGTCCAGAGACCTAGCCTCTGTCTGTACACATTCATCTCAAGTCTCAAAGCTAAAGAATTCATGTTATATTCCAAAAGAATAGAACTAGAAGGGAGACTTTCTTATAATTCAGGGCCTCTTACCTGGGTATTAATGTGGCCACAGGATCTTCACTGGTCTGCTCTTCAGGCACTTCCAGACCTTACCATTCTTTTTACCAGATTGTTGGGAGAAAATGGAAGTAGTCTCCCAGCCCAGAAAATCCTCTCCAGGAATGTAGGGGAAAAAAGAAAATAGTTTTATTATTGAATAAGCATTAAGACTGCAATGAGAGCGGGCTGACAGCTGTCAGGAGGTGGGTTAGGCTGGGTGGGAGGAGGGATAGAGTAAAAAAAGAGAAAGAGAAAAAACTCAGGGGCATGGGCAACTGTGGTGATCATGGGGGGAAGAGGGTGGGGGGCGTGGAGGAGGGTATGGGGGCACAAATGTTGACGGACTGAGACTTGGGGTAGTGAACACACAAAATACGGTATACAGATGACGTGTTGTAGAATTGTGTTAATCAGCATCGCCACGATAAATTTAATAAAAAGGAAAAAAGGCTGCGTTGAGCACCGCAGGCAGCCCGCTAATGAGATTGCAGACGGAAGGAAAGCTCGCCCTTTGTTAAAGCCAGGCAGATGTGTAATCCGTTACGTACGTATTCTCAAGGTACTGACAGTTTGTCCTCCTGTAGCAGGACTGTACCAGCACCGTTGCTCTCACATCCGATTTATCCTAACTTCTCCTGGTAGTTGTCCATCTGTGCCAGTCAGTCGTATTTATCCAAAGGAATAATTATTTCGTATGTTCATGGCAGCAGGTGGTCACGGAAGCTAGCTGCCTAGGTGAACCTCCCACGGGAGGCTGGGAGAAAGATGGCTCCTAGACCCTTAAAAAAAACATTTCTGAGTTGTAAAGCTGGCAAGAGGTTTCTTTAGCTTCTAAAAAAATTGACACATATATCAAAGGTAGGGGAAGGTTTTACAGTTAGAATCTTTCTCCAGGCAAAGGTCTGAGAAAAGGGAGAGTGGAAAAGGTCTCTTTCCTTGTTGGCACCAGAAAAAAATTGAAAAATTTTTTAACCGTTACAATTTATTTGTGTACCTAGCTGACTAGTAAATAAGTAGTAAGAAATGATACAGTAAAGAGAAGCAATATTAAGTTCACCAACGTGGTATCTTTAGTAAAAGTTCCCTTCAGACTTCTGTTGCGTAAGTAGTGGAATACCTCGAGATTACAAGGGTACCTGTCGTATTTATGTAAAGACCGATAGGACTAAGTGGAATAAGAATGACCAAGATATGGGAATGTTGTTACGCCAATGATAGCAGTGATGTTTGCCATTCTTGTACTCGCTATGTGACATTTCTGACGTCTCTCAGAGTCAGGACTCCACACTAGAAACCACGGTGTAACTACTTGGAGTATCTCTAAGAACTGGCATTCTGCAAAGAAAAGGAAGAGAGTATATGTTTGAGATCATGTTTTACAGAGCGGTTCCTCGGGTGCCTTATATTGCTGTCTCCTAACTACTATTGATTCTTCCATTTCTATGTGATCTACCATTTTACATAACAGTTTTTCTCAGGCATCGGTGGGAAGACTATGCAGACTTGCCCAGTACATTTATTAATCCTTCATAATAACCTCTTTTCACCAAGTCCAGTAGTTAACTCCTAGGCTGTACACAGTCGTTAGCTCTTAATTTGCCAGAGTAGCAACTGGACTCCAGTAGAGCCTATATGAAAGTAAATGAAAGCCACGGGGCTCTTCCACTTACCAGTGTGATTGTCAGGCCTCTTACGGACACCAGAAAAAATGTAACTGCGTTGTGCTTTCTTTTTTAAAACGGAGCCGTTGCCAGGTGTAGCGGTTGTGATGTGGCCCGATTTCCTGGAGTCTGCATTCCATTCATGCGTTGAGAGTTGGAAATGGGAACGTTCCTGACTTGGTGCAGTTCTTGACATCAATTCTAAAATCTCTGTCAGAGAGAGGAATCTTCCTAACACCCAGTGATTAAACTTGTCTGTGTCCCTAGTGTTTTTCTGGATTTATACATGTCATTTCATGAAATAAGCTCTGAAGATAAATATGGTTTTTCCGCCAATAATGTAAAAATTTGCAAAAAAAAAAAACCCCTTTAAATTCTAGTATTGCTTTTTTGTTTGTACTTATTCTGTATTTTAAAGTATTTGAAAATAAACGTGCCTGTAAGAGTTGAGTTTTCATGGGGGTTAAGGAGAGGCTGCTGTAGGCATCTCTAAGGTCAGATAATTATGACTCCCATGCAGAGATTGTCATTTGTCCTTTGGGGCTTTAATGCAGCCCAAGAAAGAATCTGTGGGGTTTTTTCAGAATGTCAATAATACATCTCCCCACAGTTCTGTTATTTGTCCAGTTGACAAATTTGAGTGCTTACCCTGTGAAGGAAGTTTTCTAGGCCCTGTGGGTGATACCTCAAAGAATAGTTTAAGAAGAACAACAACCTAGACAAATCAGTTATTTAGAAAAGTCATCATTCAGTCAGTATTATATATTATGTGTAAGTCAGAGGCAGTGGGTTAAGAGACTATCTCATAGTTAAAGAAATGCAGTAATAAGGGCCTCATTTAAGGTGTAAGTATTGGGAATGGACTAGAAAAATCTGTGACAGTGTCTTAAATTGAATTCCCTTATTCTAGCTAATTCTGCAGTAATTGTCCTTTAAATGAGGGAGTCGGTATCTGCGTCTCTATGTCTCTCCCTCTCTCTTTTGCTCCCTCCCTGTCCTTTTAGCACACCCCAATTGTACTGCACAGCTGCATCAGTAATGGTAGAAGAGGGATGTTCATCACACTATCACTAGACACTAGGTGTGGTATGTATATCCGTGTTCAGTTTTTGAAGGGACTCAGTATCTCCTAAAGAGGTGTGTGCTTTGTCTCACTGCTAGTTGTAAAGTATTGCTTTTTCAAGAAAAAGTTTAAATAACCATTTAAACAGAGTAGCAATTCCTGCTATAAGTAGCTATTGTTTTAAAAAGCATGCTAAATGTGGTATGTTACCTATAGAAGAAATGTTGTAATGTTTTGGGGTTGGGTACATTTGATATATTCTTGGTTTTTGTTG
The DNA here is from genome assembly GCA_028533065.1 of Trachops cirrhosus. NCBI lineage: Eukaryota > Metazoa > Chordata > Mammalia > Chiroptera > Phyllostomidae > Trachops > Trachops cirrhosus. The sequence goes on along the minus strand of CM052542.1, from coordinate 11,085,760 downwards.
TTTAGAGGCAGGATGAGTTTCTTTTTAATCCCAAAGAATTCTCCAGAAAGTGTTTCCCCCTTTTCCATGAATGAAATTTAAAGCTGGATTCATGCATATATGAAATAGAATTTGAAATGAAATGTACAGGTTCCCCTGACTCTTAAGAAGAATTCTGCTATAGAAGCAGAATTAATCACAAACATTTGGGAGAGATGCATATAAAACAGTCTGGTTTTATAAATCAAAAGATCCGTAAAAAATGAAGAAGCCATTACATGCGTGCGTACATGAATGTACATTGTGTATTTAGTATCAGACTGTGAGGCTATAGAACACAGGTGGCAAACATAAGACCCACGGGCAGAATCCAGACCTCCACCTCTCTTTATCCGGCCCAGCACCTTGTTTCTACCTGGCGGCAGCGCCGAGCTCTCGCTTAACTACTCTTGTTAAGGAGTAGTTACACTTATATAGTCCTAAAATTACACTCAGCCCTTTGAAGGCAACTGTGAGGCTGATGTGGCCCCCAGTGAAAGTGAGTTTCACGCTCCTGCAGAAGATTTAAGCCCACCCGCAATTACAGTCTTGAGTTCATACTTTGAAAAAATGGTTTACCTTGAGTAGACCACAAAGGAAGAGTAACAGATGGTTTTCTTGTTCATTATGGTCCCTGAGGGGAAGGATAAAGATAAATTGGTTTTAGTTGTATGTAGCAAAGGCGTTTACAGTGGTTTTTTTTTTTCTTTAAATCATGGTACAGTAAGTTTGAGAAGAGTGTTAAATGTCCTCTGTGTTGTTCTCCAAAGCAGTGTGAGCATTCATGTTCTGCTGTTCCTCCAAAAAAGCTCTGAGGCTGTCCCAGGGAAATGTGTTGGTTTGGTGTCCATGGATGAACTTCTGTTTCTGTAGAGAATCAGCTTTGTGTTTATTCACTTTGATAATGTCTAATGTCTCTGTTAAGTGGCTTTTCTTTGACTCTTTTCTTTACCCATCTGCCTGTTATACCTCATTTGTTTCTGTTAACCCGTGTGTTGCCTTTTGTCATTCTTCTTAATACAGTCTATTTGCTGTCCGATGTCTAACTTGTACATCCAAGTGTTGGATGATTTTTTTGGAATTTGTAAGACGAATTGTGAAAATCTTTTGTAAGCCTAATTTTCCATCTAGAACTTCTGATAACACTAAAATAGTTCATTTAAAAATGTTTCTTTCTTCATTTACACCCTGGCAATATTAAAGGCTAAGCCAGCAGAATAGATCTGAAATGAGAACTCAGTGTTGTGGAAGTGCTGACTGTCAGATGACATCTTAGAGTATTCTTTTGTTTAGAAAGCTTTTTTTTTTAAAGTTGGAACCTGAGATTTAATATTTTTTGTACCTCAGAGGAACCTTAGATATTATCTAATCTCACTCTTACTAAACTTTATGGTTGAGGAGCAGGGGCCTGAGGAGTATGGCTGCTGAAGACCACATAGTTGATGAGCAGTAGAGGCAGATCCACGTCTAGAATTGGCTGGGGAGGCCAGTTATGCATATAGAAAACCACCGTATACTGAATCATGTGCCTGGGCCACTGGTTGGAAAGCCACATGAGCTGATGAGAATAATTTGTGCCCAAGACATTTGCCATTGCATCGCTGGGCCACAGCTACATAATTGTTCACATTATCATTCGTCTATCTCATAAGTATGGGCAAAAGCCCTCTGTTCTTCAGCTAAACCTGAATACAGGTATCATTTAGACCTAAAATTTCCCAACATAGCTTTGCAGAGGGAAGTAATGGCAGCCTGATCTTGTATTTCAGCTCAGACAGCTCTAACTGCACCAAAGATGTGGAAGAAGCCAAAAGACCGGACCCGCACCGCTGAAGAGGCGTTAGAAGCCGAGTTGGAGGTAAGGGGCGGCAGGAACTTTCCTCGGCCTGTCTTCAGGACAGTGGCGCCATTTCCTAAGACAAGTGTGGGTTTATTCCTCTTTCTTGAGATACCGTTTTCCAGGCAAAACTGGATGTATCAAATTCAGTGTCTGACTTTTTTAAAAGTCCATTTAGAGAATTTGAAAAGATTTTTTATTTTAATCCTCACCCAAGGACATGCTTATTGATTTTAGAAGGGAAGGGAGGTAGAGAGGTAAAGAAACTTCAACCACTTGCCTCCTGTACATGTCCCAGTGGGGATCTAACCTGCAACCTAGGCATGTGCCCTGACCGGAGATTGAACCCGTAACTTTTCAGTTGACTGTATGATGCTCCAACCAGTTGAGCCATACCAGTCAGGGCTGAAAAGATTTGCAATAAATAACATGTTCAATTTCATTGAATTCTTGTCTGTCTTTCAAAATACCTCTCCTAAAATGATAAAAGTAAGTTACTGCTTAATTTTTGGTTAACTCCTTTACCCCCTCAATTGAATTTTTCCTTATGTTAATCAAATGGAGAGAGAGAGAAGACTAGATCAGTAACAAAAATTTGTTACTGATCTAGTAAACGAAAGTGGGGACAGTTCTTTCAGATACCCATTAGCAGTGGTGATAGATCTCATCAGGTACATGTTAGGGAAATTCATTTCAGTTCATCTTCTAACTGCATTTTACTCAGTAAGATAACTTTTCACATACGGTTTGCTTGTCTGAACTAAGCCACACCAGGTTTTGGTACAGCACGCCAGGTCCTGATGACGAGAGGAAGAAACAAGGGCAGGTTTGGTTCTCAGGAGTGCTGTAACAGTTTCTCACTGCAGTCTCTGTCCTCGTGTTACGTTCTGAAGTTTGTAAATGGAGAGTGTATAAACAGTCTCTTCTTTTTAACTCCTATCTCTTTTATAGATTAATTTTTATTGCATTTCTAACATAACATTAAGTGTAAAATTATTTTAAAATAACTTTAAATACATTGTTTCTTAAGGCTTTTTGTCTAGTTACAGTTCTTACCCTCTTCAAGCAGCTCACAGTGCCCCTTTGTTACCTCTCCCTGTGCTGTCATTGCTCTTACCTGGTGCTCTGTTGATGTCACAGTTAGTCCCATAGCAACCACAAACATGTTTCCTAGATGCGATTTTATTGTGGTTATTGGGGGTGAGAATTGGCAGTAAGTTATAGAGGTGCAAATAGTCGTTGAACTTTTTGTGGCTGAACAACAAAATGTTGCTTTTACAGAAAATAAAATACCATCCAGAAACAGGAGAATCACTTACATTCCCCTCAAACTGGTTACTCTTTAGATTCAGCTGTTTTTTATTAGCTTTCTCTTACTATACTTCATGTTTCTCGGCCTTGTGGCTAGATTTCTAAGCATTACTGACCATTAAATGGGTGGGCCACCATTCCTGTGCCTTCAAATATTCACCGTCTTCTTTAGGTCGGGGTGGGCAAACTTTTCCTACAATGGTTCACGTAGTAAATCATTCAGGCTTTGCAGACTGCACAATATGATCCCTGTCACAGTTTTTCATGTCCGCTGCTGGAACCCAAAAGCAGCCATAGAAATATGTAAACAGATCAGTGTGGCTATATCTTAGTAAAACTTTATTGATGGACATTGACATTTCATATAATAGTCATATCTCATCAAATATTATTCAGAGTTTTTATCAATCATTACAGACGTAAAAATCGTCTTTACCTTGGACACTATAGGAACACAGGTGATGGGCCAGATTTGGCCCCTGAGCCAGTTTCCCAAGACCCGCTTTGGCTTGTTCTTCGCACACGACAGCTTTTGACTCATTTTGAACCAGTCGCTTTTCTTTAAACCTTACAGTTTCAAAGTATAGTAAACAGGGGTTGGGTCATTTGCAGGCAGCCTTGTTTATCCTAGTCCCTTTCGTAAAAGTGAGCATTTGTTAAGAGCGCGTTGTAAATACTGGTTGTCACTGTCTTCCTTCGCACTGATCATCAAGCTCTCCTTAGGGAGGTGCCGGACTTTTAAAGACTGTTTCAGTATCAGCATATGATGCTGGGTTGTTTGTCACTGGACGTATTTGATTAAATTCTTTAAATTGTGGCCTAGAAAGATAACATGAAAGATGATTCCTCTTTAAATGCTAGTCAAAGCATCTTAAAATTTGTTTTAAATTTTTAGGATATTTCACTATTTGTTGCATACATAGTTGTCAATCTGGTGGGGGTTTTTTTTGCACTTTAAAAAACTCAAGCATTAAGCACACAGTTTTGTTGAGTAAATTCTTAAGTTCCTATACAAGGTTCACTTTTGACAGCCCAGCCTATGAGGTGCTTTCTTTTTTCAACCTGATTTTCTGAGTAAACTATTTAGGAACTGTTAGGCACTTAATGAGCTAGTTGCATAGAGCTTCAGTCTGCTCAAAGAAAAATAATTATCATAAATATTTAATGCACTATTTTTGTGGATTCTCTTGAAAAATATCTCTTTTAACAACAAGCCTCACACATCTTAATGATTCTGTGTTCTGGTTTGTTATTTACGGAACAAGCTTTATATTGCCTTTTCCAGTTAGAAGTTAACTTTCCAAATAATACATTTGGAAATAAGTTATCTAATAAATTATCCATTGTTGTTGATTTTAGGGTGTTTATGAATGGGCATTGAAATTTGAATCTCATAATATTCACATTATAAAATATTCTTTGGAATTTTTTTCAACCATTACAACCTCTCCACAGAAGATGCCCATACATTTTTTTCTCTAAAACAGCATTTTTCTCACATTTTAACAAGGTCCAAAATAAGAATTCTGTATTATTGTATGTAGAATAACATAATATACTTCTGTTTAATAAGGTTAAATACCATTTATAGACTCACATGCTAAATTATTAAAGGTCTTCTTGATGACCTTTATTTAATTATAAGGTGGTATTTACAAGGTCATTATGAGTTAATTTAGATTCATAATAAGTAGAATAAGAAAAAGTAAGGCTGCTAATTCATGATTCACCTGGTAGATGTGTTTTTTCCCAGTGCTTAAAAGATGCCTATTTTCTGCCATGTTTTATAAGAAGAAATCATTTCAGCCTTTATTTTCTTGGGATTTTTATGTTTGTCTTTTCTTTCTTTCGATAGTTACCATACTATCTCTCTGTTCAGGGAGCCAAGAAGCTGTATGTGGCCCTGGCTGGGGTAGCTTAGTGGGTTAAGCGCGGACCTGTGAACCAAGAGATCACGGTTCGATTCCCAGTCAGGGCACATGCCTGGGTTGCAGGCCAGTTCCCAGCAGGGAATGCACAGGAAGCAACCATACATTGATATTTCTCTCCCTCTCTCCTCCCTTCCCCTCTGAAGATAAATAAATAAAATCTTTAAAAAAAAAAAAAAAAAGAAGCTGTATGTGCATGTGTGTGTGTGTTTGTGAGCTTAACTATTTCCATTGTAGAAATAAGGCCTAAGAACCATCTGTTTCTATCAGTAGCATTTTTTTAAAAAGATTTTATTCATTTATCTGTAGAGATGGAAAGGGAGGGGAAAAAAGAGGGAGAGAAATAACAGTATATGATTGTCTCTTGTGCACCCGCCATTGGGGACCTGGCCTGCAACCCAGGCATGTGCCCTAGATGGAGAATCGAACCGGTGACCCTCTGGCTTGCAGGTTGGCACTCAATCCACTGAGGCACACCAGCCAGGGCTTTTGATAACATTTTAAAATTCAGTATCTTTTCCCCATGATCTCATATATAATGGAAGAAAATTTACTAGTATAGTGTTTGTTATAATACTTATGTAATGAAGTAGGATTTGTAACTCTTTAATGAAAACACATAATTTCATAAACCAATTGGGGCAGCCACTTTCCTGAGTAGATGACATTCTCTTATACAGTCTTCTGTTGAGCCAGTTCAACAGAGCATTTATTTTTGGTTCTCCTCACGTGAACTTACCAGTTGGAGTGCCTGTTTCTTTTGAATGCTTCTTCCAAGGAATAATATTCAGAGTGTTTGCCCTTCATGAAAAACAGACTTAAAGTTCTTGAAGAACTTTGCCTCAGGAGTTTTGATAGTTCATATAACCCTTAAATATATATTTTGGATTTGGTCAAAAAATGGTCAAAAATATTCTGGTGAAGAATGCAATTCTATTTTGCTTTTTAAAAATAAGATGCGCTAGAACCTAGATTTCTCCCTAGGGGAATATATTGCAAGCATTTTTCCATATATGATTTGAATAAGGTCACAGCCTCAGAAAATTCTAAGAACCAACAAACAAAATAGATATTACCTAACATGTGGCATCCTTGTAACATGAGAGATGATCAGCTTTATGGGACTTACATACTTGAAACTGCTCATTGAACTCTCCATTTTGCATCCAGAAGACAGCACACAAACGCAAATACCCTGTAGTGTTTCTTTTTATATTTGCTGAGCTGCAGTGGTAAGGGTAGGTAGGCACGCTTGATTTAGATTTCTGACTAGGACTGTTTCATGTCCATCAAGTTCCAAGGATTAACAGTTCTTTCTATTCTAAACTTTGGTACATTTAGATTTCATTAGTCATGTTAAAGCATTTCGGTAGCCATTTAAATTGTCTGCATTATCTCAGGAGATAAATGAGAAAAGTGTTTTAAGCAACTTACCTTTCTAGTACCGTAGAGGCTGAACACAGACATCCTTTCTGAGTGACATGTTTTCCTCTGCTTTTGAAGGGATAGGTGTAAGTGGTCATGTGTATTTACACACAGCGACAAAATACATAACCTCTGTGTTCACGTGTGCTTTAGCCCACAGCTGAAGAAGAGCTTTCAGGTGACAAAGTACTTGAATGTGAGCAGGATAAAATGAGCCAAGGGTTTCATCCTGAGAGAGACTCCTCAGACCTAAAAAAAGTGAAAGCAGTGGAAGAAAATGGAGAAGAAACTGAGCCTGTACGTAATGGTGCTGAGAGTGTTTCTGAGGGTGAAGGAGTAGATGCTAATTCAGGCTCCACTGATAGTTCTGGTGAAGGGGTCACATTCCCATTTAAACCAGGTAAGTTTTATCCCTGTCTTCCTGTGTACATCCTTCCTTCTTCCTTTTACTCTACTGCAGCCTTAGTGCAATGTTACCTCCGTGTAGTGAAATAGTGGACAGAAGGGAGAGGCTATCATCGTGATTCTGTAATATTTACAGACGTGATCAGCAGGCATAAGTTAGTGATGGCAGATCCAGAGAGTTCTGCGTTGGTGGGAGCGATAGCTCGCGCTGGCGTTCTGCTTTCACTGGCGTTCGAAGTGCAGCTGCCAAAGGGACTCAGTCATCGTTAGGCTGGTGGATTTAACAGAGGAACTGTAACTTCATTTAAGTGAAGGGGATATTTCAGATACAACCATGTCACTTGAGATAGTGTACTCATCACGTCACAAGGCTTGAACTCAGTTTGTTGACGGAAACTGCGTTACAGAACTGAACTCCAGTGATGAGTCAGAAGCAGTCTGTTTGCGTCACTGAGCACCTGCAGGGTGGGAAGTTCCCTGTGAAATATATGACAAACGCCACAGGACACTGCATCTTTAGACACCATCAAATATGTTAAACTTCTTTCCCAGTACCGTGTAAACCGTGCTTGACTCCGAGGTTGTGGAGCTGTTTGGTGTCATAGGGAGAGGTGGTGGATCCTTTGATAGACAGTTTGGATAAACGAAGAGTTTTTTCTTCATCTGCCAAAGCTGGAGTGACTTCTGCGTTGAGATAGGGTTTGAATGTGAAATATCAGACCTCAGAAATCATCTAGACCAGTGTTTTTCAAATTGCTCATTTAAACTCATTTAATACATTTTGAAACTAATTTAGTGAGTTACAACCAACAATTTTTTAAAGGCAAATAGAGTAAAATTTGTCAGCATATTACGTGTAGTAAAGGTAATGTTGTTTCAAGAAACATCTTTTGATACATTTTATTGATTATGCTGTTACAGTTGTCCCATTTTTTCCCCGTTTATTCCCCTCTACCCTGCACCACCCCTCCCAACAGCAAACCTCCCCCCAGTTCATGTCCATGGGTCATTCATATAAATTCTTTGGCTTCTCCATTTCCCATACTATTCTTAACCTCCCCTGTCTATTTTGTACCTACCATTTATGCTTATTATTTCAAGTACATTGTTTTATTTTCTTCAGATTAAACTATAGTTGAGGGGGAAACTTTATATCTATCTACTAACATTTTTTATAATCTTAAGTGTTACTTGTTTTTGTCTTTTTATCTTTTTCTCTCCAAAATAACATAGCCAAGTGAACAACTAAAGTATCTTTCTTTTCCCTGAAACCAAGAATATTATTGAATTCCTTATTTCTGAGGTATTTATAGGTGTGGTAGTTTATTTACTGAGGACCCAAAGGCTGCCGAGTGTGTATATGAAGTGGTTCCTATATCAACTTATTTCAGATCACTCTTCTGTCCAGAGGTGTCCAGAAGGAGTAAAAGAACCAATGGCAGCATGAAATCTTTACGTGACATTCCTGACTATAGCTCAGTGCTGCACTTGTGTGTGTTTGTTTATAATGAGAAAGAGTAAATATTGGATTTGGTTTGTGCTGTTACTGGACACACGTAGAATGACCTTATGGACAGTTGGTTCTGCCTACATTTCTTCTTCTAGAATCCTGGAAGCCTGCCGATACCGAGGGCAAGAAGCAGTATGACAGGGAGTTTTTGTTGGACTTCCAGTTCATGCCAGCCTGTATACAGAAACCAGAGGGCCTGCCTCCCATCAGTGATGTGGTTCTTGACAAGGTAAGCTGAGTACTCAGAGTGTGAGTATCTCTTTTTGTTTGGAAATGGTTTTTATGATCAGTGCAAGTACGTGAAGTATGAGCAATTTTTAGGAATTGTAAGACTAAATGGTATTTGAATTAAAATGTATAATGTTTTAAGAGTTAGAGTTTGGATTTTGGACTTCTTATATTATAATGATACCGGGATTTGACCCATATTTGAGTGGTGAAGTTCTAAAACTGATTAATTATCTGTTTATTATGGCTGTTTCCTAGTGATGTGGTGAAAATTGTTTATTGGGCTAATATAGCTGAAGTGATACAGACCTCTTTCCCTACCCCACCATTCTGAAATTTCAGTATGGAATTAGAATGGCATTACGGACAGGTCATAAACCTCAGAAGGTATTTGGCAGACCAAACTTAAATAGTAGTCAACAGAATTCAAATAATGTGTATCTCAAAATTCTTCCAATAGGTTCTCGTAGTGATTAGTCTTTAATCCTGTGCAAATAAATAGGCATCTTTTATCTTCACATCTGACCTTGATGCATGCAGAACATTAATACAGTCAGTGTTTATTTTTATCTGTTTTAAATTAAAAGGAGTAAAGTCAGATGTTTCTCTGCCCAAGTATTCATGTCAGTCAGTGATGAACCAGTGCTGACGATGACACATTGTTTTGAAGAGGAACTATTAATCCCTAATCAAAGTAGAGGGTAAATATCTTAGAGAATGAGACCCACCTCTTATTAAGATTTCCAAACCTTATTTATATTATTTTACTTTCTTAGAGCAACAGGTCTTACTATTTTTGTTGCTATCGAAGTCTTTTCTCTTGGGTACTTACATGAGGCAGCAGAATGATTGGCAGTGCTAATTTAAGGCTCCTTCAGTACTTTATTCACTGAGTTAGATTATCCTTTCAGAAAATATTCCTTCCTGTCTTTCTTCTTTATCTGTTTCTGACTTTGGCCAGTCATCAGGTGATTTTTGCTGAGCTACTTAGCTTTGCTGAGTCTCTAGTCATGTTCTATGCCTGTGCAAAGCCAGGTAACTTCTGTGTACGAGATGGAGTGAGATCTTCAGTGAGTTATCACACATGAAACATAATCTCCTTTTGAGACTTCCTGTCCACTCAGAATGCATGCTTTTTCTAATTACAAGTCAACAGCATCAAAACCAGAAGGAGCAATAGCAGGATTCTCATAGGCAGGTGCTCTGATGTTCTGGTGAATATGCTAGAAAAAAAAATCTTAAAACTTGACCCTAGTTTATAGAATCACAAAATAGAATCCCATCTTGTGGTCTGCTGGTCCTGACCAGTGAGCCAGTTTACCGATTATGTCTAGCTTCTCCTTGGGAATTTGAGGCCTAGTCAGTCCCAGGGCATCAGAAAACCACTGTTGACCTAAGGGCTCTAGTGCTAGCCCAGAAGAAGCTGCCAGGTTCACATTGGACTTTCACGGGTTCAGGAAGCCAGTGTTTTCCATTTCAGGTGACATAACTTTTCAATCTAAGGTTTTATTGTTGTACTGGATGCTCTGGAACTTTTGTTAAGCTTTTCTTTTCTTCTTTGTGCAGATCAACCAACCCAAATTGCCATTGCGAACTCTGGATCCTCGGATTTTGCCACGGGGACCAGATTTTACTCCAGCCTTTGCAGATTTTGGAAGGCAGACCTCTGGTGGCAGAGGTGTCCCTGTAAGTGCAAGTTCCCTACAGCCCGATTAGCAACTGCCGTAGACTTCATGACACCTTGTCTAACAGCAAGAGAGCAGCTTTTATTTGTTGATTCCTTTAAACAGGAAGAAGAGTAGAAGAGGTGAAGACTATCCTTTCCAAACTAATATTAAAGTAAATAAAGAGTACACTTGAGTCGTTTTTATTTGAAAGAAGCTTGTCTACATGAATTTGGCCTTGAAATGAACTGCAAATGGGTTAAAAAAAAGAGAGACAACCTTGAGTATGATTCCTATTTTGTTTTGAGGTTACCTGGTGTAGCAGAGATCTCCAATGACTTTCAGCTAATGGTCATCTCTTTGTCTTTGTTTCTACAGATTTGCAAAGTGCAGAGCAGGCACGGATTGCCAATTCTGGAACAGAGCAGAGCACCAGCTTACGCTCCACTGGTGATGTCGGACCCACCCCTGAAGAGCCTGCCTCTAGGGGTGTGCTGAATCTTTTTTTTTTTTAAACAATAGTCTATAATGTTAGAGTACTTTATGTTTTGCTTTGATCACTTACAGTAGTTTGTGAAGTGAAAACATGCACAAATAACACATATAAAAGAGCGTAGTGTTGTAAACTGCGGATTGCCTTCACACCCCCCGTGGCAGGCCCTTCAGCGGTGGAGATGGCGTCACCAATGCAGCTATGCTGGGGCGCTGCCCTGTGCAGGGTTCGGCAGAATCGGCCTCTTCCGTGCTTTGTAGACTTGCAGAAAGCATGGGGGAAAGTTGCCATTGGTGGGCATGCTTTTTCCCCAAGTTGGAATGGCTTGAGAGCACTTAAAGTTCTGGAGGAGCTTAGGGTTTGATGTACATTTGCAGATCACCCTGGTAATTAAGACCATTTGATGTTTGTAAAAATATTACATAAGGTGAGACTTTTTATTTTCCCATCACCTTTTTATTTCTGTAATGGCCACTTTTAAAACCTGCTTGGAAATAAGACTACACCATCTGAAAACAAATGTCACTTTGTAGGTATTTGAATTATTTGATTGTTTACCTGCAGCCTGATTGAAAATATTTAAATGCGTACACTGTGTTGGAGGCTTTGTAAAACCCACAGAAAATCTCCTTAACTTAAAGCGTATTATTTATTGGGCACCACCATCTTAAAGATGTCTGTTCTCACACAGCTTTGAAATTTAACCTTTATTTTCTCTAAGTGATGATTGTTACAGAATTTGAATTTCCTCACCAGAAAGTCTTAGCAGCTTTCAAGAAAGCATTTTATACTTTATTTTTATTATTTCCCTTTTCAGTCGCTTAAATTTATATTCTCTCAGCGTTTGTTTTTGTTTTGATTTATATCTCTGTTTTGCCAAACATTTGAAATAATGTTAATAGCATTTTGATTAATCTCGGGTTAGCAGCATCTGTGATGATCATATTGCTCAGTTTTGTTCATGTGTCACTAGCAAAAGGTATAAATTGCCACATCTCTTCTTCCAGTGTGTACTGTCACTTTTTATTACCAGGTTTCTGTTGTTGGCTAATTAGGTATAGCAAAAAGGAAATAACTGTGAATTGAGAATAAACTCTCTCTCTCTTAAAATATTGAAATTAGAAAATGAATTTTAAAAGTAACTATCACAGTGTATGTTTGCCCACTAATCTCTGTGCCCAGATATATCAGATAAATGAGTTATTTGGTGCATGCAAAGTAATATGACTGGAAATGAGCCATTATCAAGAATTTGTAGTGTCTTCAGAAAGGTCAGCTTTAATTGTTTAATCACTTTCTTTAAATAGCTCTGTCATGCCATAAGGTAATTTTAAAGTGAAATTGTGATCTATTGGTTTAATGAAAGTAATTATTCTTCCACATCTCCATTAGCTTACAAATATTCTCTGTTTAATTTGTCCAGCTTACTCTGGCATATTGTTGTAGATGCAGATGAAGAAGCAATCAATAATGCTATTTGGAAAAAAGCAGCAGCCCTACCCTTCATAGCTTCTGGTTCCGTACATGTAGTCATTTTTACCGGCTTCCAAATTGGCTTATAAATGGTTACCACCCATGAATCTTAGTATCTTCTAGGTATGCTTCATAGTATGGCTTAAATACCCATAATTCCTAGTACAAACTTTCCCACAACAGACTTGTTATAAAGTATTTTTATTGCATAGCAGTTGTTTTAATATGTCACCTGCAGTTTTCAGATATAAAGGTCCTTTAATGGACCATAAAGTGTGTATCAGCTGGAAGCACCCTGTATCATCTCTGTAGCTTTTTAAAAGTCAAATTACATGGCAGTTGTGGTATTTTAACAGTAATCTGTTGCCAGACATCACGGAGAGTTTCCCAAAAGAAATGCTCTGAGCAAGGGTCAATAGACCTAGACTAGTAACTTCCATTTATATTCACTTCAGCTAACTTTGCGATTAGCTGAACTATAATATAAAACTCCTAGGGGCAAAGTTTTTTTGACCTCCTATCATGCTTCCGTCTCTCCATAAAGTAACAATTAGTTGCCTCTCTTTCAAAATTGCTGCGATGAGTAGGGGTCCTATTTCCTTTGGTTGTCCAGGTAAGCAGAGGCGTTTCAGGTGATAGTCTCTGAATGACATACAAGCAATATATATAGTAAACTCTAAAACAGAGATGAGTATCATTTCTAATTTAGTACATTTAAGAAAAATATATGAGAGTGGGCAAAAAATTTAATCTCCCAGCTCACCTGAAAAAAATTTTGGCTCACTAGTAAACCCCAAATTTTGATGCTTTATATTGTTCTGAGGTTTGTGGACCCTGAGCACATTATACCTTAAAGTCTCTTTTCTAGCCATCAGTCATGATCGTCTGTCCTTCAGGTGTGGAGACCAGGCTTCGTTCCTTTTTGTACGCTTCGTAACTTTCAGTTCTGGGTCCCAGGTTTTGTGTTTCATGAATACCGTATTTAGCTGCACACAGTGCGCGCCCATGCTGTTGGCCCAAACTTTGAGGAAAAAATCTTTTAACTTTCTTATTCAATTGTTTATTTATTTATACTCAGATAGTTGTTTTTTGTATTATAAAGGAATTTTAGCATTTATTTTTTTTAACATATTATGGTACAAGAAATTTTATGTAACAAATAATTATAAAACACAAGAACCAGGTAGAAGGTGTTTCAGGTACTACACATGTATAATGGGTATCCTTATTTTCTCCTTAAAATTTGGGCAAAAAAGTGTGCATTATACACGGCAAAATACAGTAAGTCATATCATTATATACGGTGCAACTTTTGAAGGACACTATAAATTTGACAATTTGTATTAAACTTTTCACACACAAAAAAGGACACAAGCCCTGGCTGGTGTGGCTCTGGATTGAGCGTCGCCCTGCGAACCAAAAGGTTGTCAGTTCGATTCCCAGTCAGGGCACATGCCTGGGTTGTGGGGTGCGAGAGACAGCTAGTTGATGTACCTCTCACACACCAATGTTTCTCTCTTTCCTTTCCCATCTCTCTAAAAATAAATTTAAAACATTTTTTTAAAAAGGACACAAAATATGTACAGGTAATTACACCAATCTACATATCACTTTTTAAAAAGTTCCTTTGGTGCTTTTGTATTGATGATAATAACTTACCTAGATTTTAAGGTGCTTTTATATGCCTTATATTTTATGCACCATGATTCTCATAATAACTTTCATAGGTTGGACAAGCAATTTATTGTATGAGAAAGCTTGAATTCAACAAAGTTAAGAGACTTGCTTACAGCAACTTCACTCATAAATAGCAGAATCGGAATGAAGACTCCACAGTTCTTTTGTCTTGTGATCTGCCTCTTTTCTCCAGATCTGCACCACATTCCTTCCAGACGTTGATGTTCCAGACAGTGGATTCATTCTCAGAGTGGAAACATGAGAACATTAGAGATTAATTAATTCATAGACATGTTAAGCATTTATAAGTATAGTCACCTTTTGAAGAACTCAGTATTCTTGGATAAGTATTTGTGAACAGTATCTATCTTAATTATAACCAGTGGTACAAATATAATTTTAAAAGTTTTCTTGGGCACTTGCACATGGTTATAATTTCACTTTTTTTATCCTGTACTAAAATATTGATTAACGTTGTTATCTATTTAGTAATATAGCTCACATCTCTCTGCTGCTCCTTTGAAATTCACACATATGTGTCTTGAGGCAGGTGAAGAGATGTGGCATAAATTACTTTCTAGATTCAAATGCCAAGGCATATTCATTGATGTTTGCAGTATTTTTTGGAAATGGGCACTTTCTAAGTTTGTCTAAATATGATTAAAATTATATCTCCAGTATGCACACTATTGCTCTTACATGATTTTCAACATAATACTCTTTCATTACAGCCATCAATCTTTGTCTTGGACAAATTGTTATGAGTAAATGCATGGATTAAGTTAAATGTCTTGTGATGTAATGTTGTACTTGGACTTCATCCAAGCATTGAAAAAGAGATTTAACCTTAGTGAATATAACCTGAATTATAAAAAACCATGCAGTACTTGGTTTACTACATTTTTTTAACAGAATTGTTTTGTCCAGGCTGTCTTATCAAAGTTTCCATTATAAATAATTGTTCTTATAGTGGTACTACTTGGCTTAGCAGCTGTTTCCTGCTGGTACTTTTCCAGTCCGATGGTCTGTTTAGTTCTCTTTTAGTTATACTGTGCCTGTGGCTTCTGGGTTTGTCTGGCCCCAGTTGTGTAATGTTTACTAATAGTCCGAGACCGTATCATCAGCACTGGGCTCTTGGCTGAATATATTTGATAAATTAGTGTGTAGTGCCTAGAAATTCTAACTTTTGATCCTGATATATTCTTGATACTGCCATTTCTAATTAGGGCAGACAGTGAAATATTAGAGTAATTCTGAGAATGAGTGAAATGAAAAGGCTTTTAAGATTCTCAGCCTAGACCTGAAACCCTGCCTCTCTTATAACCTGTCTTTTTATATAAAGTGTGGCATTTAAGTTTCTGCTTCCTTTCCTGAAGCTTTATATGAATTCAGAAGGGCAGTGTTGGGGCATTAAGTGAGATATGATTCTGGTCTGTATGTGTTGTGTGAAGCTTTTTTCCTTCCCTCTTGAAACCTAATGGCAGTATTTACTCAGCATTTAGAGAATGCTGTATCAGAAAACATAAAGGCTCTCATTATGCAACAGAGGAACAGAACTCACTATCAACCCAAAAGTTTAATCTTGCAAAATTATTTTCAGGCACTTAATGAAGCAGCTGTTGTGACTATAAATACAGAGAATGCACCTTTTAATCCACCTCCTTATCGCACAGTAACAAAAGTTTAATTTGATGGCCAGTGCCACATGCCAGCATATGTTATTGGTTTTAACATAATGAATATAGTGGGACTGTAGCAGGAGCAGAGAACTCATCAAGAGAGGAAAATATTTTTTTTTCAGGGAGCAATTCAGTTGGATCTCATTAACGATGTAAGAAAGACTTATTTTAGTATTTCTGGCCCAGCAAATTCAGAGGGATCCATTAAGATCTGCAGTGAAACTGGGTGTCTGTGCTACAGAGAATTTTTGTGATAAGTTTGTATTTGCATTTCACCCAGTTTACAAACCCAGTTTCTGAAGCAGATTTGTAACTGGTCATTACTGTGTGTGGATTTTTGTAGTTATTCAAAGTAACCAATTCAAAGTTACAACTAGTAAAAACTAGAGCATGAGCGAAGGGTAGTCTTTCTTTGTGAGAAACAACAGCTTTATCGAATATAATTTTCCATCACTTTATTTCATTTAGGACTTCAGGATCTAAAATTATCAGTGGTGGAGAACATTACACTGATGGTGACGTAACGCCTCCAGTTCCCCCAAAAGATCAAATCTAAATAGAGTGCCTAACATTCATCTTTGCATCTAGATGTGTTCGCTGTGATCATCAGGCTTGAGCTGAGCAGCACAGCAGAGACAGTGAATTGCAAGTGCGCCGTGTAGATGTAATGAAGGGTATTCTTGTCCTAGTTGTTGAATGTCGGACCACGGAGATCTCAGCCTGGCCAGAGAAGAGAACCCAGGAAGATCATCACAGTCTCTGTGAAAGAAGACGTGCACCTGAAAAAGGCTGAGAATGCCTGGAAGCCCAGCCAGAAACGAGACAGCCAAGCCGAGGATCCTGAAAACATCAAAACCCAGGTGAGAACAGAGCACATGCTGCCGTTGTCTTTGGAGTTACAGTGATACTGATTTAGCTTGTCGTGTTGCCCTTGGCACCATGTTAATATGTTTGGAGATCTTAGTTTAAGATTTTTTTGTAATTTTTTCCTGTCATAAGGTAAGCATTATTCTAAAAGCCATCTTGGATACCAGACAACCTATTTCATATTGAAATTGCTTTGTGTGTGCTTTCCAGAACAGACACTATGTCTGAAAGGTTCAGAAATCATAGAATTCTATCATTTAGGCTTAGATCCATATTTGCTCATATTAAAAATATACTTTTAGACTCTCAGTGTTCACTGTGCAGTAGTCTAGTTGATACAGTGCTTCATGTCTCCTTGTCAGACCTTAACTTCTAATAAATTAAAATTAAGAAGCCCATCTAGTTTTAGAGTCTTTTAGAGTAAAATTGAATCATTTGTATTTTTCTATGCAAATCTTGTCCTCAAAACTCCAAAGGGTAAACTGAAGAATTCCTTTAAGCCACACAAAATTTTTTGTGTGTCAAGTAATGTAAAGCCTGGCTCATCCTTTGCTGTGCGCGCAATGCCGGTTCCTATCCCTGGGTTACGTCTCCTGCATCTCCACTGTGAAGTGAAGGCAGTAACGTTACCTACCTCATAAGGCCATGGAGAAGATCCAGTGAAGTCATACAGAGAGAGCACTTGGCTCAGTTCCTGGAGCCCAGCCAGGCACTCAGTATGATGGTGTTCCTGGGGTCAGAAATGTGCCTTAGAAATACTCATTTTCATTTAGCACCAACAGAGAACCTCACACATAGTAGATTCTCAGTAAATACTTGTTAAACAGTTAAAATAACCAATAAAGTTGTTCAAAGAATGTCAGGACCAAGATGAACTGATCCATCACAAAGCTGTGCTGTCAAACTTATTTTTTAAAAATATGTTTTATTGATGAGGCTATTACAGTTGTCCCATTTTTTTCTCCCCTTTATTCCATTCCTCCCTGTACCCCTCTCCCACCAGCATTCTCCCCCTTAGTTCATATCTATGGGTCATACATATAAGTTCTTTGGCTTCGCCATTTCCCATACTATTCTTAACCTCCCCCTGTCTGTTTTGTACCTACCATTTATGCTTCTTATCCCCTATATTTTTTACCCCCATTCATCCCCCTCCTCCTCCCCACTGATAACCCTCCAGGTGATCTCTAGTTCTGTGAATCTGTTCCTGTTCTAGTTGTTTGCTTAGTTTATTTTTGTTTTTGCTCTTTTAGGTTCGGTTGTTGGTGGTTTGAGTTTGTTGTCATTTTACTGTTCATATTTTTTATCTTTTTCTTAGGTAAGTCCCTTTAACATGTCATATAATAAGGGCTTGGTGATGATGAACTCCTTTAACTTGACCTTATCTGGGAAGCACTTTATCTTCCCTTCCATTCCTAATGATACCTTTACTGGATAGAGCAATCTTGAATGTAGGTCCTTGCCTTTCATGACTTTAAATACATCTTTTCAGCCTCTTCTTGCCTGCAATGTTTCTTCAGAGAAATCAGCTGATAGAATTATGGGAACACCTTTGTAGGTAACTGTCTCTTTTTCTCTTGCTGCTTTTAAGATTCTCTCCTTTTCTTTAATCTTGGGTAATGTAATTATGATGTGCCTTGGTGTGTGCTTCCTTGGGTCCAACTTCTTTGGGACTCTCTGAGCTTCCCGACTTCCTGGAAGTCTATTTCCTTTGCCAGATTGGGGAAGTTCTCCTTCATTATTTTTTCAACTGAGTTTCCAGTTTCTTGCTCTTCCTCTTCTTCTGGAATCCATATGACTTGGATGTTGGAACGTTTGAAGTTGTCCCGGAGGTTCCTAAACCTCTCCCTAATTTTTTTGAATTCTTATTTCTTCATTCTGTTCTGGTTGAATGTTTATTTGTTCCTTCTGGTCCAAACCATTCATTTGAGCCCCAGTTTCCTTCCCTTCACTGCTGATTCCCTGTACATTTTTCTTTATTTCACTTCGCATAGCCTTCACTTCTTTATTTTTTCACCATACTCAACCATTCTTTGAGCATCCTGATAACCGGTGCTTTGAACTCTGCATCTGATAGGCTGGTTATCCCTTCATTGCTTAGTTGTATTTTTTCTGGAGGTTTGATCTGTTCTCTCCTTTGGGCCATATTTTTTTGGATGAATATTTCTTCTTTAACTTCTTGGTTGTCAAGACTTCCATGCAGTTCGATTTTCTGGCAGTTCTGGTTATTTTTGTTTTTAAATTTGTTGTTGTCCTTCTGGTTGTGCGAGGAGGCACAGTGTGTCTCCCTACATCTCCATCTTGGACAGAAGCTATGCTGTCAGTCTTATTTGGCTACTTGCCTTTGTTCATCTTTTTAGTGATCGCTCAGGTGTTTGTCCCTAAGTACATCCTTTTCCGGATTCACTGATATCCAGTACCTGATCTTCCCTCCATTTATTCTCCGTATATTTCAGTGCTTTTTAAAAATACCTTCTACATCCCTACTTCCAGTCCCCTATGAAATGCTCAATGATAAGAGGCCTAAATGACTTACAAAAGATAGTTAAAATTCCTGCTGAGTTATTGAAAATGTCTTGTTTCAGTATTTAATGCGTTTGTGTTAGTGCCTTCCTTCATTAGATTCTTCAAACCTATGAAGAAAGGAAGAGATACTCTCCATTTTTCAATTGAGGAGAAATGAAGCTTCAAAAGATTGTTACCCACAGTGTGGTGATTACTGAATAGTCCATTTGTTGTGACTTATAATCTGCCTCCCTTTACTCTGTTAACATAGTTCTACCCTCTTTTTAAAAAAGATTTTATTTACTTCTTAGAAAGAGGGGAAGGGAGAGAGAAATAGAGGGCGAGAAACATCGATGTTAGAGACATTTATTGATTGGTTGCCTCTCACAGGTCTCCAGCTGAGGAACCTGGGCCACAACCTAGGTATGTGCCCTGACTGGGAATTGAACCTGCGACCTTCTGGTTCGCAGGCTGGTGCTCAATCCCCTGAGCCACACCAGCCAGGGCAGAGCTGTACCCATTATTGATTAATTTTTATTTCAAAAACATTAGAATAGTTATATAGGCTTAAACTATCAAAAATTACTTTCTTTAGTGACAGATAATGCAAATTTAATGAAGCATAAATAAACCTTACTTTTTAGGGCCCATAAACCTTATTTTTCTTGAACTATTATCTTCTAAATAAGTAGCATCTTTGCTTCATTCCTTTATTTTTTGTGTGGAGTTTTCTTCTTCGCCGCATAGGTAATACCCCATTTTGAACTGATGCTCCTGCTAATTGTTATTTTGTGTGTTTCCCTTTTTGTGAAAACAGTAGTTTTATTGTTGCCTTCACTTCCAGAAAACTCTTCCACTCTTTCATTCTTACTACTATATTATAACAAGTTTATGAATGACTACCTGTAACCTAATTCTTCCTGTATCTAAGATTTCATCTCCCTGAAGCAGTTCTAGGAGAGCATTGCCTCATGACCTGACTAGACCCCCCACATACACTACGGTGGTGGTTCCGTTACTGGGGTCCCCTGCTTCATACCTGTTCCACTTCACCCTCTTCTGCGGGACAGACTTTTGTCTCCGCGCCCCAGCTCCTAACCTGCCCCTTTGAACCCCATCCGTCTCCCAGTTAGCGCACACTGTTCTGTGAGCTTCCCTCGTTGTTCTCTGTTACCAAAGTAGGAAAATCTCAGTAAAAATTCCTTTCTAAAATGCTTTCCCTTCCTAAAGTTTCTTCCCCGTCCCTTTTTTTCCCCACTTACAGCTTTTTTTGGTCAATTATCTGGCCCAATTTGCATTTTCTTCCAAAGGCATTCCCTGACTAACTCATTGCCTCTGATCGCTCTTGTACCTAAACCTCTCCCTTCTCTAGCTCCTGATCTGCGTCGTGCTTTCTCTGTTACTTAACTTGTCTCTGCTTCTAAATGTCAGTGGTCAGGAAGGCCACTTCCAATTGTTCCTTAGGCTTTATTTGTACCTGATACAGAATTGGTTGTAGATACTCAGTCATGGGGAATAAATGATTTTCAGTGAATTTGGTGTTTGATGCTGGAGATTTTTTTAATAAGGTCTAATTGACATATAACAGTTTCAGGTGTACAGTGTCATTTGACATTTCTATATATTGCAGAATGATTACTATTATTTTAGTTAACATTCATCATCATACATAATTATACTTTTTTTCTTGTGATGAGAATTGTTAAGATCTACTCTGTTAGCAACTTTAAAATATGCTGTACATTATTTCAGTAAATTATCTTTTTATTATCCTGTCTTCTAAACTTGTTATCTTCTGAAATATTTGAAGAGTGTTGATTTTTATTCTTCATATAAAACAGCTTATAGTTTTAGACCAATACTGTCTCAGTTGATATAGGCAAAATTAGAGAGATGCAATGACTCCCCCATCCTTACTAAACTTAATTGTTTTTTTTCTTTATAAAAGTAATACTGACTAGCCCTGGCTGGTGTGGCTCAGTGGATTGAGTGCTGGCCTGCCAACCTAAGGGTCTCCAGTTCAATTCCTAGTAATGGCACATGTCTGGGTTACAGGCCAGGTCCCTGGTAGGAGGCCTGTGAGAGACAACCACACATGAAGTTTCTCTCCTTTTCTTTCTCCCTCCCTTCCCCTCTCTAAAAATAAATAAATACTTTTTTTTTAAGTAATAATGACTCATTGCTAAAGAACTTAATATATTGTTCTTTAATATATTTTTTTATAGTTTTTTAAAATTTAAGTTGATTTATTTACTTTCTCCTGCCTAGAGAAAGTGTTAACATTTTGGCACATAACTAAAACCTTTGTATACCAATACACATGTTTAACAGGATCAAAAAAACATTTGTGTAGGCCTTTTCAGTTATTATATCATGATTTCATGAATTTTACTGGGCTATTTTATTTATGTAAGTAAATGCAAATTTTCTTATGTAATCTACAGTTAGTAAAATTTCCGTTTTTTGTGTATAGTTCTATAATTGTTGACAGACATCCATAGTCATGCAACTGCCGATGCAATCAAGTACAGAACATTTCTACCAGCTGCCTGAAATTTCCTTGTATTACTTTGTGTTCGTCCTCTCCCCCCGTGTCCCCCTCTGTTAATCACTAATGTGGTTGTGGTTATAATGTTGCTTTTTCCAAAGTGTCCTGTGAATGGAATCATTTCGAGTATAGCTCCTCTTACTTCGCATATACATTTGAGATTTATTATTAATAAATGATATTAATAATGTTATTAATAAGAATATTCTTTAAAGGATAATTTGGAAAGTTGCATCTATATGTTACAAACAAAACATTAATTCTTACAGAAAGCATATAGTATCCCAGCTACTATAACGCTCTTTTTCGCGTGTGTGTCCCTTCTAGGAACTTTTTAGAAAAGTTCGCAGTATCTTAAATAAGTTGACGCCACAGATGTTCAACCAGCTGATGAAGCAGGTGTCTGGCCTCACCGTGGACACCGAGGAGCGGCTGAAGGGAGTCATCGACCTGGTCTTCGAGAAGGCTATCGACGAGCCCAGTTTTTCCGTGGCTTACGCAAACATGTGTCGATGTCTAGTAACGGTAAGAAGAGAGGAAGGAGTAAAATCAGAAATCTCCAAGAGGTATATTCTCCCCTCGCTACACATTCTTCCCAGAAGTGTCATTGGGGCGACGTAAAGGGGAGAATATATTTTTAGCATTTATGAATATAACATTCTTATTGTATAAAAAGAAATCTTTTATAAAATGTGTGGTCACCTCTGGAGGGGCTACGGAGACTAGACTGCAGTGGGCACATACGGTTTCACCGAGCGTGCGGAAGGAAGATGGAGTATGGTTCACATCAGTAATGTGAAGTATTTGTCACGGGCAAGCATTTTTTTCTGGGGCATCCTCTTAATAGAAATAAAACAAACCCTTTCATTCACATTTCATTCAAAATGGAAAAACACATTGGTTCCATTTCTAGCTTCAGTGAAACTAATAGGGGAGTTGTGGTCATAAAGGGTTCAAAAATGGAAATTTCATGTCGTAGAAACTATTAGATTTCTCTCTCTCTGCATTGTTAACAGCCATGTAATCTTCACAGCCTGTCAAATGTAGGCGGAGGCAGATTGGGAGACCTAAGAGGTTCTGATTAATACTCATTGTCCTCAATTCTGCAGTCATAAAACTGGCATGTATATCTGTGTTTTCTCTGTTACCAGGGTGCTTGTGGCAGAAATGTTTGTCCTTTAACATTTGAGTTTTTAATTCTCACAAGTCATTATGATTATGCATTGCTGTGAACGTATAAAATTTTGTCATTCTATCAATATTTTTGAGTACCTGTGTCAAAGGTAGTAGGTAAGTGTGTTGGGACTTAGAAAAGTTACATCTTCTGTCTTTAAGAAACTCAAATTTATATTGAAAAAAACAGCATTAATAAGGAAAAATCACTTATAAGGTATTCTCTGATACTGTAGTGTTTGAATGCCTAAATGTGTGGTTTAGATCAGCAATTTTCAACTTTTTTCATTTTATGGCACACATCAACTGATTACTAAAATTCTGCAGCTGTTGCCAATCTGATGAAAAAAATAGATACCACTGTGAATCGCTCACACCGCACGGCTGTTATTGTGTTGGCTGTTGTCATGTTTATATTTTATTGACAGTCTAAGGGAAAAGAGGTCAGCACCCTAACTGAGCAGTCAGGTAGTGCATGTTTTAAGAATTCTTACGGCACACTGGTTGAAAATTGGTGGTTTCAACAGAAAATCCAGTTGGAGGGAAAGATATCACCGTGTCGGTGTGAGAGTGGCAGACTTTTGGGAAGCAAGTAGAGTGTGAATTGGCTCTGGGTGATAGGGGGTCAAACACACAGAAGGAACGGCGTTTCCCGGCGTATTCAGATCTGAGGCAGGAGGGCAGGACATCATGGTTACAGACACTGCTTTTGGAGCCCCACAGTTCCAGGTTTCAAATTTCCACTTTAAACTTTAGATTTCAATTTCTACTCTGCCACTATTAACTTTATAACCTTCGAATTGTTATGTAACCTCTTTAAGCCTCATTTTTAATCCATAAAATATGATTGCTTTATATAACTTTAGGTTATTATAATGAAAAAACTAAAATAAATGAGATTGTGTATATAAAGTTCCCTCCTCAGTATTTAGTGTATAGTAAGCCCTAAAACAGTGATTTTCAATCGGTTTACTGCAAAAAGTTTAGTAATTAGTATGTGTGCCATGAGGTGAAAAAGGTTGAAAGTCACTCCCTAAGTGATTCAGAACTATATTGGTAGTGGAAAAAATTGCAAAGGTCTTGAAGTGGTGGTTGTCGAATGAGGATGGTTGTCGTATCAGAAAGCATGTATTCAGCACCTCCTAGATTGTAATATGAGTAAATGCTTTACATGTATTATTGATATTTTAATGGTTACGCTAATTCTGAAAGGTCAGTAGTATTAGCCCCACTTTATTGAATCAGAAACTGAAACTTAAAAAAGATAAATAACTTTCTCAATGTTACATAAGTAGTAAGAGGCAATGCTAAAATCCAAATTTGCGATTATTTCACTCAATCACTTGCCATATTGTCTTAAATGATACCAGTATGTGAAAGCAAACTGATTCTCCATCTCATGTCCCTCATTTTCACTGTTAGAGCCATAACGTCCTGTAGTTACTAAATGGAACTAGGACTAGATCCCAGACATTCTGGCTCATGCTTTAGTTTTCTTTACTAATTTTGGATTTAATCCTATAGCAGTGAGAAATTGTTAATACTTTTTAATATCAGAAAAATATCCTTGAGAAAAATGACCATTGAAAAGATTTGGCAATAAGATAAGTGTGACTGGAATAGGAAGAATTCATAGGTAAGCCTACCAACTGCTTACGTGACTTTTGTTACGATCTATAATCTTCATAAATAAGATTTTAAAACATTGTTGGGTTATCTTAAGTTACAAAATAACAATCTGTTGGAATTAGAACAATATAGAGGTATACACAGAAAAAGTTAACACTCTTCACTTGGAGCCCCAGCCAGGTAAGCCTCCCTTTCCTCCAAGCAGTCAATGTGAATTTATCCTTCCACAGCTTTCTTTATAAAGTCATATAAAAACCCACACATAGCCCTGGGTGGTGTAGCTCAGTGCATTGAGCAAAAGCCTGAGAACCAAGGTTCCATGGGTTTGATGCCTGGGTCGCTGCCCAGGTCCCCAGTAGGGGGTGGGAGAGAGGCAACTGACTATGTATCTCTCACACATTGATGATTCTCTCCCTTTCTTTCTCCCTTCCCCTCTCTCTAAAAATAAATAAATAAAATCTTTAAAAAATAACACACACATAAACATATGTATTAAGAGGATTTTTTTGGATTTTTTTTGTTGTATTCATTGAATTATATACATTGTTTTGCAGTTTGCTTTCTTTCGCTTAATATGTTTTAGGCATCTCCCTGCCCATTACAAATAGATTTTACTCGTGCTTTTTTCGAAGTTGCATGATACTTCATAATAGGTATATACCATAATTTTCCAACAGTTTCTTTATCCCCCACTTCCCTCCATTCTGTTGTTTCTGGTGATTTGGTTTTGGGGCTTTGTTTGCAGCCACGAGCAGTGCTGCAATAAACATCTCAGTGCGTTTATCCTTTTACATGCCGGAGCTTTTACTTCTTTATGGCAAAATTGCCCATACACCAAAGGATACATGTTTTTAAAATTTTTATTTAAAGACATTCACACTGCTTGGGAAAAGAAATATGTCTCATTGTGTAGCTTTTGTCAAATTTAATGACGTAAATAGTTAATTCATGACTGATTTTAAGCTACCAACAGTTTGACAATTAATTCACAAAATTCCTGTTCAACAATTGGCTCTTATGAACCAATGTGAGCCAGCTCTGGCACACCACTACAACATGCACAGAAAAGTGTACAGCTCTGTGTACGTCAGCAAGGTGAACTTACCTACCAGCCTGGTCAATAAATACAGAACTGTACCTTTCCCTCTGCCCTAAAGGTAGCTGCCACAGCTAACGTACTTTTGAGACTCTGGGGGCCTGAAGTAAAAGGATGGCAATGGGTTCCTAATAAACACCAAATACAAGAGTCAGACAGTCACAGGAGAAATGAAAATTTAAATATCAACAGTTAATCTTTTAGGGGAAAATTGAGAAGTCTATCTTCATGAACTTGCAGTGGGAAAACTGTTTCTTCAAGATTCGAGATAAATAATAAAGGGAAAAATATCAAATTGGAATATTAAAATTCAGATCTTTTGGTATAGCAAATGGTATCATAAATAAAATAAAAAGATAAAGCCAGAGCCTAGGAGAATCTGTTTGGAATACATATAACTAACAAAATGTTGAAATCAGACTTAAGGAGGAAAAGAAAACAGAGCTCAATTTAAAAATGGGCAATTAATAGAAATGAAAATCCATTGGCCAATAAAAAAGATTCTCAGTGTTATACATTATTAAGGAAATGACAAGACAAACTACAATTCTATACGAGTCACATCCATTAAAGTGAGAAAAAGCATTTAAAAGTGTTAATGAGGATGAATCCAGTCACTTTGGAGAGTAATGAGCAGTAATATTAAAGGTGTTCATATACTTTTCCCTAGCAATTTAACTTCCTGGTATATACCCCAGAGAAATGACCTAAATGTGCACAGGAATGATACACAAGAATGTTTATGTATTGGCTTTAATAGTGAATAATAAGAAATAACTGAAATAAGCCTGCATATGACAGTAAGAACATACCTCAATTTATTTGGTCAGTAGATTTGAATAGTAATTAATATAGATATACACACACAGACAGGAGTTATGTGAAATATATATAAAAATGTTCATAGTATTTTTCATAATGGATAAAAGTTTGAAACTGTCCATCAGTAGTGGAATGAATTATCTGTTGCATGTTCCTACTAGGACAATGAACCCAAACTACAACTATACACATGGATGAATCCCACAAGAATAAGAAGCCATATTCTTTTAGCTAAAGAGTCCATACTCAAAAGAATATGTATTATGTGATTCGTTTGTTTAAAGTTCAAAAATGAAACAAAAATTAGTGTTTGGGGATGCATATCTAGGTTGTACAACAAAGAAAGGCAAGAAACTGGTTGCTACAGATGTACAGGATAATGGGATTAAATTTGGAGGCTTGGAGGCGGCAGTGCTTTGGAAAGGGAATTCTTGTGCAGCTCTGGGGGCTGTCGGTGCTGTTTCTTGACCTGGTGCTACACCTGCTGGTGGTCGTGTGCATTTGTTTTGTCATTAATTCATTGAGTTGGACCTTAAAAAGTGAGAAAAAGGGAAAAAATAGTGAAAAATAAAGTGTTCTGGGCTTTTCAGCTTTAATGTTTAGTTTCTTCAAAAGTAAAAGATTTAAAGCAGATATGGGAAAATGTTATGATTCAACAGTTGGCCAATGAACACATGAATGTGTGCTGTGTTATTTTTTGTTCTGAAAGGAACAAAATGGAGGTTAGCCAGGTGTTTTTCCAAGGGACAGTGTTGACCAAAACTGGAATTTTACTATGTGTTTCACTAATGCCAGCTTAAGCATATTTCTTTTTGTCAAGCTTCTGTTTACCACACTGTTTGTCGTGAAATCAAACAAGAGGGATGTACTCTGTGCATTTTCCAAACCTTCAAGGCCACGAACACTGCTTTTTAAAAAATCATTATTAGTTGAGAAATGATATCTACCAATGGAGTGAGAGAAAATAAAGGCAGTAGAATAAAAAAAATTAAGCTATTACCTGGAGGAGGTGCTCTTTTCCTATCCATCGTATTCATTAATTTATTTCAGTAATTTCATTGCCATTGTCAGTATGTTCTACTGAGACACCCACGGGTTACATTGCAAAACCTTTGTCCTGATTCATAGTTGTAACAGTTTGTAGACCTGTCCCACTTGTCATGGATTATCAGTGTTCATCATCTGAAATAACGGAATCTAGTTAGAGTTATATAATACAGTCATATTAGTAGTAAGAGTAAGGAGAAGTGTAATTGTAACAATATTCTTTGAGATACGTGTGCCAGAATGATTACATCTAACTCGTTTAATCCTCACAACCATTCTATTCCTGTTTCACAACTTCCTCTGAATTTACAAAATTGCCTGAACAGGGACTTTGCCTTTATGGCAATTTCACTAGAACGTTAGCTTAAACCATGGCCTAGATCCATGGTTCTTAGCCAGGGCTGGTTTTGTTCTCCATGGGACATCGGGCAATGTCTGAGAGACTTTTTTGGTACTGGCATCTTCGTGGGTAAAGGCCTAGGATGCTTCTCAACATCCCTAGTGCACATGGCAGCCCTCCGCGGCAATGAATTGTCCGACTCAGAACGTCAGTAGTGTCTGGGTTGAGAAGCCCTGGCTTAGGTTGTTGAGATGTTAAGATTCAGGAGAACGCTTGTTCTCATTGTTTAGAGCAGGTGTTAAGCCTTTTTACTGCCACGATGTCATTCATGTGGATCACACACCTCCATTTAAACCTCTTCTGTTGTTTTGCAGCAATTATCTAGGTAAGGGATTGAGAACACAATTACATTGTGTCAGCCTTCCGTTTCTTAAAGGGTAGGCGTTTTAGAAAGGAAGTTTTAGATCTGCAGAGGAAATGGATGTAATGGTGTTGCCTTTCCCAAGTTACTCTGTAAATGTCATAGTTACTTTGCTCAGACACATTTATACCTGTACACAGCCACCCGCCTCTGCCAAGCTCGAAGCGAAACCTCCGGCACGGAGGCTCCAGGGCACCATTAGAGACAGCGAACCATGCCTCTGGAGTATATTGCTGCTTCTGCTAGTTCAGCTAGGAATGACTGAAGGGACCTGCAAGACCTTCACCAACTGCAAAACATTTAAGCAGAATTCAGTACTTCTCTTAGGAGGAGGGCATCTGAATTAAGTGACAAATGGAGAAGAATGGACAGGAGAAAATGCCCAGTATCTAAATCTGTACTTAAAATAAAATTTTAACTGGATGATTGGTGACGTTAAATTGCTGTGTTTTTATTTTAATCATAATTTAAATTAAAATTCCATCTTGGAACACAAGAAGGTAAGCTCATATAGACAGGGACTTTTTCTGGTTTTTGGATTTTGGGCCCCCCGTACTCCCACTGCTAAATTCCTAGGCCTACAATAGTTTCTGGCACATGATGGACCCTCGGACATGTTGTGAGTGGGTAAATGCATGAATGAAAGAAAAACTAACAACTTGCATTTATTTTATGCTCTAAGACTGTACTTCTGTTACTTTCTATCTGTGGTGTGTCAGGCATGCATTCCTCAGCTATAAAGAATGGCACTTAAGGTAGACTTTTTGGCGTTCTGTGTCCTGTTAATGCCAGTTAGTGTTGCCGCTTTCTAAGTGTTCTAAAACAGGATGTGAAAAGAATGACAAGGCTGAGCCTAGGAAGCGATGCTAAGAGAACAAGGAAGACACAACTAAACCTCATCAGAAACCAAGTGTGGGATTACAGAGTGAAAAGCCGGCCTTGGGCAACAGCAAGAGGCCGGAGTCACCTGGAGCAAGGATGTGCAGCTCCCCTGAGGAAATTAAAACACGCTTTGCAGACAAGATTGATGAGAAATGACTTAGCTCTTCATAATTCGACCATGCCTTTTGGATTCCTGTGGGCACCCTCAGTACTACGTACCTCTTCAGATGTATCTAATGCAGCTGCATTTTATCCATTGGTACAGGACACTATGTCCCTGGGGACCCATAAGTAATAATTAGTTGACATACTGCTCTTTACTTCATATTTTAGATTTAGCATGGGGGTGCCACCTGTTTATATTACATTATTCATTCTAAATGCTTCACCTCAGACCAGAACATGCTTCTGGAGCAAAATGGCTGTTGAGCCATGGGTTACCACTAGCACCTTTACGTTTTGAGACAGCATTGAAAATCCTAGCATGCTAAGCAAGTTCAGGCTTGTCCTTCCATTTTCCCCTCTCATATTTGATTACCATAATTAACACCAAGCTGACAGCCCCTCATGATTCTCTGGGAGTTATGTCTTTAGGGGCGAGTATTTACCTCAACACTAACACGAGTATAAGGAGTACAGGTCCTGTTGCTAGAAGAAAACGACCACCATTGCTGACAACATCATATCCAGGGTTGCTGGCTGACCAGTGCGTGGACAGGTCTCAACACAGAATGAGGTGATGTGCTGTTAGTTTACAGCGTGATGTCACACCGGTAGTATACTACTGTGTCAAGATGAAAATGTAGGTGCTCTCCAGCAAAAGTAGGTTACAGTTGTTAATGTGGAAAATAATACAGTAATAAGTAGTACAAGAATAAATTCACAGAGTCACAACTGTAAACCTACTATCTCCCCACCCTGTATTCCCTGACTGCCTGAGAAACCATCTTTCAGACAACCCATCTGAAACATCTCAGTTTTCATCGTGGACTGCAGTTAAGTGAAAATTACAGTTGTCCCAAGAGATCTTTATCCAGCCATTGCACATCACCTTTCATTTTTGTTGTTATCCGTGGTCACATCTGCAAGCACCTACCTTGTCCGCTGTTACAGACTAAATGTTTGTGTTACCCCCTTTCAAAATAAATTTCATAAGATTCCCCCCGTGATGTGATTAGTAACTTTATAAGAAGAGGAACACACTACCGCTTCCTCTCTTCCTCACATGAGGATACGGAGTAGGCAGCTGTCTGCAAACCAGGAGGAGGGTCCTCACCGAGAACAGAATCTCCTGGCACCTTGATCTTGGACTTCCCACCTCCACAACTGGGAGAAATAAATATCTGTTGAAGCCACCAGTCTCTGGCATTTGTTACAGCAGCTTTAACAGAGTAAGATACCCATTCTCCATGTTCAGTTCTAACCAATTTCATTGGGTCTCCTGACCAGTCAATGCCCAGGAGATAACACATGCTAACTTAATGCCATCATCTTGTTAAATTTATAATAAAAAGGTATCATGCCTCACTGTTCTCAGAAGATAGGTTCTCACTGGCCTAGTCCATATTGCCCTGTTAACCAGAGGATGTGAAGATCTCGTTCCAAAACAAGCCTTTAGGGAGTTGTGTCCCTAGGTGTTCGCTCACTTTGAGATACATATACACGCAGATCTGCGGGCATTCTGCCAGTTCAGACATGAATATACCCAAACGTTGTATGCACAATTACGTGTTCTTTGGGCCCTATACATGTGAAATGTCCCTTGACCATTATTTGGGGATAGCAGATAGTAATTTCTCTTGCCTTTTGTGGTTCTCTCCCTAATTGCATTGCCAGCTAACACTGTTATATACACTCTTCGATACCTATATTATTACAACATAGGTTACTCTTAATTTTTAATCATGAACGTTTGTCAAATACAGCTTCAAGTGTTTACATACAGCTATACTTGCTTCTTGGACTCTGTGTTCCAGCCACTGTTTGCTTTACTTAGATCATTTTATTTAATCTTTGCAACTGTTCTAAGAGACAGATGTTACCCTCATTTGTAGAAACAGATTTGATGAAGCTAAGTAACTTGGTCAAAGTCGCATGACGCAGCTGGGATTATGGCTTGCCTCCAAAGCTCCTGTTTCAACGGCTATTTTATAATGTTCCTCAATCTATAGTCGTTGGAATGTCTCCTTTTGCAAATGAAGGGATTGTCGCTCAGTGAGGTAGCTTGCTTGGATTTACATAGCTGATTAGTTACAGAGTCGGGATTCACATCCTGATATTATCACTCAGGATTCCAGTGCTCTTTGAATTCCAGTGTTCTGAATATCCCAGTTACAACGCTCTTGCCTGTAACTTACAAGGGGCTCCCTCCAAACCTATTTCATTGGATGCTTAAAGCCGTACTCCAGGTTAGACACAGGAGTTGTGCCTCCCTCGTTTTAGATCATGAAACTGAGGCTTGGGTTAAAAGAGTTGCTTCTGTTTAAAAGGAAAGTAAGCTAATATTTTGATCCTTAACCCAACCCTTTCAACATAGCCTTTCCCTACATAAAAAGTGCGCAAAGCTGTGTCTTGTATACCTTCTGTGTAGAGAAATTCACCCTTGCCTTACATCATTTCTGCTTGTTCCTATCAACCAAACTGTCACAAGTTTTAATTTATTCTTTTCGATTCATTTTAGTTTTGGTCCCTCTCACCATAAAATGGTGACTTGGATTTTCATAGTGTTTGTTGTGCACATTCTTCCCATTTTCTGCACGGTAATCCATAATGCGAAGAAACGTCTCTTTAGGACTGATAGATTGTGATATCAGTTATGTCCTTAGGGTTAATAAAGGTGACGCTGGTGAATATGTCAAGAAGCTCGATAGGACTCTTTAGTTTACTTGTGTTTCTTTAAAGTAGCAAATTGAATGTAACTGCTGATTTCAGAACGTTTTTAGCTTGTTCTGGAAGCTCACGTCATGTTGATTCTCTATTACATACCACCTTGCTAATGAATGTGCTTCTTGGTTCTCGTTTGCACTGCATTGTTACGAATTCTGGGTCCTAAATAGTAGAAAATAGAGTCTACTTTTGGCTTTTGCTTTGGAAATCGTTTACTTTTCCTGTAGTGTTGTTTCTTTTCTGGAAGGCTGATGAAATTTCTCCCTTCTTGTGTGATCGTAAAGCAGACCTGACTACGAAATGATCTATAGTCACTTCCAATTGTGTGGTCTGAGTTTAGGGATAAGAACATGTTAGCTTTTCTGTGGTTGTCTAGAAAAGTATCTGATGATCTCCCCCTCTTCCTAAGTTCATGTTTTCTGCTGAAAATAAAATGTAATGGAACACTTGGTCCTTCAGTGAATTAGAGCAGATTTAGCAAGCCCACTCTACGGGAATACAGGGACTGTGTCATAGGGAGAACGTTGGAGAGCGCGCCCTCAGTTCTGGCACGAATACACCATAGCGTCATAGGCTTGGTTCTCAAGAAGTTTCTCTAGCCATTCATTCTTCAGCAGCTAAAGCCATGTACATTGATAACGCTAACTTTGTGAGTATAAATACAGCGCTTCCTGTTTTTTACAAAATTCTCTCACTAAACCGAGGGCAAATGCCATGCATTGCCGAAGTTTGGGAGCCACTTTGTCATTCCATAAAAACCGTTTTGCCATGTTATACACTAGCTGTTCAGAATGGTGCTCGGGGGATTTCATCTGTAAAATAGACTATTTTAGCCAATTGCAATAATAGACATAGTATATATATCGAGGTAAGTAGTAGCATTACAGTGTCTTGACATTCTTCCGAGAAAATGGTATCTCAAAAATCGTCAAATGTGTTCCCTCTTCTGCTTTTTTCTAGAATAAGAATCTCACCTACGACAGTTTTCCTATGGCCATGAAGTTCATGTCATTTCTATTTGTTCCTTTAAACCAAAGTAACTACAGTGGTAGTTAGAAAAACAAAAGTAATAGCCCTACAATGTCTAGACAAGTGCCAGGTTATAATTGTAAGAGTATCACGCGGATTTCAAAGTCAGCTGGAGGCACAACCATCCATAGAAGATACAGTACATTTGTATGAGAGAAATGTGTATCTTTTCTGTATAAAATTTAAGACATCATACCATTGAAACATGAAATGCCTGAAGCTAAATTGTATACCTCTTGTAGAATCATTTTGCAAATAAATTGCTATTTTGAGGAAATCACTGAGCGCATGTAAGTAACCTTGCTGCTTTTGCATTTTCTCATCTGGATGCAGCTGAAGGTACCCATGGCAGACAAGCCTGGTAACACGGTGAATTTCCGGAAGCTGCTGTTGAACCGTTGCCAGAAAGAGTTTGAAAAAGATAAAGCAGACGACGATGTCTTTGAGAAGAAACAGAAGGAACTTGAGGCCGCCAGCGCTGTGAGTATTTTCACAGGAAGTGCACGTGCAGTTTTAGTGTTAATAAAGAGAATTTTCACGAAGCCCGCTACTCCATCTCTCTACTGTAGGTGTCTGTGGCAGATACCATGCTGAGGTCTAAAAGAGTAGTTTTGTTTCTCTTAATGCTTCTTGTTAGAGCAACTCAGTCTTCTAAGACAGGGAGTCAGAACCATCCTAAGGGGTCACTGAGTGCCAGAAATCTCCTGAAATGGATGCAAAATTTCGGGTATAGTTGCAGTCAGGCTCTCAAAGGGTATCCCTAACACCCAGAAAGGGGGTGAAGGCCATGAATCTAAGCGTGTGTTCTTAGTGTCTGCTGTAGTTTTCACCATCAAGATCCTGTTATTCCTTACACAACAGCCAGAGGAGAGGACGCGGCTCCATGACGAACTGGAAGAAGCTAAGGACAAAGCGCGGCGGAGATCCATTGGTAACATCAAGTTCATCGGAGAACTCTTCAAACTCAAGATGCTCACGGAAGCCATCATGCACGACTGTGTGGTGAAGCTGCTGAAGAACCATGACGAGGAGTCCCTGGAGTGCCTGTGTCGCCTGCTCACTACCATTGGCAAGGACCTGGACTTCGAGAAAGCAAAGGTAAAAGTTCAGAATCTCTGAAACCTCCAGCAGGGATTCTGTCGGTTGCAAAAGGACGAAAACAGTCGACAGAGTGTTCCGTCCTGCCCCAGCCATCAGGGTGCTTATTTTCCTTTCTTGCGCATCTCATTGCCAGTGTTTGGCTATCGTGCCTTTACCACATTTCCATTAAAGCCACAAGCGAAGAGGTCCCAAGTCACATGAGTTGTTCAGATTATTTGTCCCTTGTCCTTTTTCTGCATAACCACTTCACAGGTCACCTGTATGTGTCAGCATATTATGAACAGAAATAAAGGGAGAAAAGCTACTATGGGCCAGGACTGAGGGTGATACAGAAATGAAGAGAACCCAGTAGCTTTCTTAAGTTACTTTATGCTCTGATTAATGACAGAGCTATCTAATCATAATATAAGAAATTGTCAAAAATAATGTAATTCAAACATAACGTGGAGTTCTACAAATAAGGAACCAGGAAATTAGAAATGCTTTAAAGAAATGTGAGGGATGTTTCATGACATCTTAATCAATTAGGATTATGTTTGGCTGTCACAGAAAACCCCAAATGTTAGTGGTTTATGAGATAGAGGTTCATTTCTCAGTTCTGCAAGTAGAACTCAGAGGTAAGAAGTCTGAGGGTGGTCTCGTGGCTCAGAGATGATTAAAAACCAGACTTCTTGAGCTTAACATGCTGTCATTCCTAAAGTGTAGCCCTTGTCTTTATTCCCAGCAGAAATGATTGGCAAGGGGCAAAGGACATAACCACCTCTCTCTTAAGGAAGGTTCCAGGGAGTTGCAACATGACATGTTCATTTATGTTGGCCTGAAATCAGTTACTTGACCACAGCTGTCTGCCCAAAACATGGTGCTTTTATTTTGGGTGTCATATGCTCAGTTGAAAGTTTCACCATGTTAACTTTTGGCTATAAGTTCTATTCCTAGGCTCCTTAAAAATTCTACATGGTAAAATTGCGTTTGAGTTCCTCAGCCAGGAATACTAATGACTTTGCCTCTTGTAGCCACGGATGGACCAGTATTTTAATCAGATGGAGAAAATTGTGAAAGAAAGAAAAACCTCATCTAGGATTCGATTCATGCTTCAGGATGTAATAGACCTAAGACTGGTAAGTAGAAAAATACTAAGCTAATACTCCAGTCTCTCTTAATGAATTGGTTTGTCCTAGTACCTACATGTGTAAACCCTTAATGCTTCCGCTGTAGGAGTTTCAGACCGTGAACTAACGAAGTTCATGGAGAGGCGTATGAAAGGACGAACGGCACACATACCTGCCCGTCGTGTGTTTCTTCTCATTACTCTGATTATCAAACCCTGTTGCTGTTTTGAAATCAGCCACTCTGACTTCATTGTGGTCAATTAAACTTAGTCTTAGAGTGCTAAACAATTAGGAAGCCTCATCTTCAAAATGAATACATTTAACTTCCCTGAGCCTTACATTTTTAGTCTCTAAAATGGGGGTGTTGGGCCCTGGCTGGTGTAGCTTAGTGAATTAAGCGCGGGCCTGTGAACCAAGAGATCACGGTTCGATTCCCAGTCAGGGCACATGCCTGGGTTGCAGGCCAGTTCTCAGCAGGGAATGCACAGGAAGCAACCATACATTGATATTTCTCTCCCTCTCTCCTTCCCTTCCCCTCTGAAGATGAATAAATAAAATCTTTTTAAAAAAATTTATAAAATGGGGGTGTTGGGGGGAGTGAGGGGGGGAAATGGAGACAACTATACCTGAACAACAATAAAAATAAAAGTTAAAAAAATAAAATGAAATGGGGATGTTGCCTACCTTTCAGATATATGGTAAAGATTCAGCAAAGCAATTATGTAAAGTGCTTAGCTAATAGGAAATGCTGTTTTCTTCTCTGTTGTTTTTCCTATAAACGTTCCTGTTCTGCTGCTTTTATTTTCTTCATTTCTCATACCAGAAACAGTTTTTACCACTACCACCTCTTTTCTCTCTCCTTCTTTTAACCCCTGTAGGGAATATACTGCAGCTGACCCTAAACTAGAGAAAGGGAATACAGGTCCCTTTCCTCCCCTGCAGCCAGACCAGATAGCATTGGTTGGATGGTCCTTTATCTGGCCAAGCCCATGTGGCCTCAGAATCCTTCCTATTAGCAACGCCACTGCCACGTGATCAGGATCTGAGTGCTGATTGAAACCTATTTGCCATCCTTGCCTCTAGCTAATACAAAAATGTAAATATAAAAAACTCAGTCCTCCAACCACTTGTACTTACGTCAAATGTTGGGACTGTAGGTAGGTAGGAAGGAAAGGAAGTATAATTATAAGGAGGCAACTGGTTTTGTCCCTCATAGAGAAGATAACTGAAGGACGGAGTGGTGTGACACTTTGTGTAGGTTACCAGAACCATGATATGAAGAAAACCATATCAGTCACCTTGATTTAAAACTCCCACTGAGTGTGTTATGAACCGAGTAGCAATACCCCAGGGTAAGACAAGGCCAAAGAATCCTGATCTTTCTTGATTACTCTTCTCTCTACTCCTTGTAAGTATACAGAATAATACAAAAGTACATTTGGGCTAGTCGTTCACTCTGCCTTTTTATCCACTGGCTGTTGGATGCTCGGGATAAAGTAGTTCAGGGTTGACTGAGAAAAATTTAATTCTGTAGCTCTAATATCCAAACTGCACATAGTGCCATCTGTAAGACAGATGAAAAACTGCTGAAGTATTTTACACTTTCCAGCAGTGAAAAACGTAAAGTTGATTTTCAAAAATTTTTTAATCTATTTTTTAAAATTATGTTTTATTGATTATGCTATTATAGTTGTCCTGATTTCCCCTTTTCCCCCTTTCACCCAGCACCCCCCACTCCCTCAGGCAGTCCCCCCATCATGCGTGTAAGTTCTTTGGCTCCCGTGTTTTATATCCCCACGGCTTTTCTCTAACTACCTATTTGTACTTCTTGATCCCCTCACCTCTTCCACATTCTCCCCTTTGCCCCCTCCCATCTGGCAACCTTCTGGTAGCTAACTGACTTTTCCTTTTTGCTCAGTTCCTCCACCCCTTGACTTCCCTTCCACCCCCACTAGCTGTCACTTGTTCTCCATTTATGCCTGTCTCTGTTTTGCTTGTTAGTTGTTTGTTCATTAGATTCCACATATGAGTGAAATCATATGGTATTTGTCTTTCTCTGACCGGCTTATTTCACTTAGCATAATGTTCTCCAGGTTCATCCATACTGCTGCAGAGGGTAAAATGTTCTTTTTTTAAAGCCGAGTAGAATTCCATTGTGTAAATGTCCCATAGTTGTTTTATCCACTGATCTATTGATGGACACTTGGGCTGCTTCCATATTTTGGCTATTGTAAATAACACTGCAATGGACATAGGAGTGCTTATGTGCTTTCAAATTAGTGTTTTATTTTTTTAGTTATTTGGCCGATAACCCTATTTTCTCCTTTTACAGTGTAATTGGGTATCTCGAAGAGCAGATCAAGGGCCTAAAACTATTGAACAGATTCACAAAGAGGCTAAAATAGAAGAACAAGAAGAGCAAAGGAAGGTCCAACAGCTCATGACCAAAGAGAAGAGAAGACCAGGTGAGAGGTGGAGTCCACTGGGCATTAGAGAACTTAAGAGTTTGAAGGACAGCCTTGGCTGGTGTCACTGAGTGGATTGAGTGCTGGCCTCCAAATCAAAAGGTCACTGGCTCACTTCCCAGTCAGGACACACATCTGGGTTGCAGGCCAGGTCCCCAGTAGGGCACATGAGAGAGGCAGCCACACACTGGTGTTTCTCCACCTCCCTTTCTCCCTCCCTTCCCCTCTCTCTAAAAATAATAAATAAAATCTTTAAAAATGAAAAGAGCTTGAAGGACAGATATCATGAATTCTGTATTTAGCACTGACTGGTATGGCTCAGTGGGTTGAGTGTTGTCCTGCAACTGAAGGTTGCTGATTTGATTCCTGGTCAAGGTACACGCCTGGATTGCGGGCCAGGACCCCAGTTGGGGGGTGTGCAAGAGGCAGCTGATTGATGTTTCTCTCACACACCAATGTTTCTCTCCCTCTCTCTCTCCATCCCTTCACCTCTCTCTAAAAATAGATAAAATCTTTTTTTAAAAAAAGAATTCTATATTTAAGCTGTTAAATGAAATCAGACAGAATAATTCAAAGAATAGAGTGGTAATTGGTACATGAAGTTTCATCTGGAGGCAGGTTATTAAGTAAAAGCAGAGGTTGCAAGAACTAAACATGATGTCTTTGACTATTTTGAAGTCAGTAAGCAGTAAGACTTAATGAGCATCTTCTGTATACTTAGTACTGATGAAAGGTATAAAAAGATGTGGAAGATACGGCTCCTTCCCTCGAAAGCACAGGTGGCAAACACAAGGCCCACAGACCGAATCTGGCCCTTCACCTCACTTTATCCCGCCAGGCGCCTTGTTTCTACCCAGTGGCAGCGCCGAGCTCTCGCTTAACTGTTAAGGAGTAGTTACCATTTATACAGTCCTAAAATTATATTCGACCCTTTGAAGGCAACCAAGAGGCTGATGTGGCCCCCGATGAAAATGAATTGACACCCCTGCTCTAAAGCTTACAGTTTATCCAGGAGGGCAAAACTAATAAAGGGAACATTTGTCAAGCAAATAGAAGATACTATCAGTTACGAGATGTATTCTCCATTAAGGTTGTTAAAATTCAGAGAAGAATGATAGAAAATGGAAAGAAATCTTTATTTGGGAAAGGGTCGCTTGAACTGGGCCTTGACGGATGGCAGATATTTGGAAGGAAAGGAAGAATTTTAGTTATGAAATTAAAATAAACATATTGTAAAGAGGAATACACAAACCTTATTGCAAAAAACTTTAAATGTTCAGAATGAATGGAAAAGTGTCTGAAAGTGTAGAGCCTGGTTAAGAATTTTTGACTTGAGCTGGTAGACATTATAAGTTTTTGAGCAAAGGAGTAATGCCCTGCTGAGGAATGTAAATAAAATAAGTCTGTTGCCCTCCACTTGATGAGTCAGGGGGTACACCAAACTCAGAAATACTGCTGTTGCTGAAATCCTGTGTGGAAGGAGTTGAAACTCAATAGCAATAGGAATAAAAAGGAAGAAACAGGAGAATAAATGAAAGATGAAATAAAAGACATTTTACATCTGGGAAAATAGAAAGTCCATGGGCTAAGTTCTGGAACAGGGAAACGATCATATTTCTTTTAAGCCTGCTTATTTTGAGGTGACAGTGGGGAATCCAAGAGAGAATGCTCATTTGTCCACAGTGCAGTAAGTCAGCAGCCGGTGACTGGGTCATACGGTGGAGAGGGGGAGAGCATGGACTCTGGAGTCAGACTGTCTACGTTTGAACTTCGTCTCTGACATCCTAGCTCTATGACCTTGCACAAACCACTTAACCATTTGCACAAACCATCTGTGAAATGGATCTAATATTAGTACTGAGGATTCGTGTGAGGATGAAGTGAGGTAGTAGTCTGTGTAACGTGTTCAGCATAACAACCAGCAAACAGTAAATACTCAGAAACCATTAGCTGTTACTCATCGCAGACACAGTAGATCTCATAGTGAAGTTATGAGAGAT
The DNA here is from genome assembly GCA_028533065.1 of Trachops cirrhosus. Lineage (NCBI taxonomy): Eukaryota > Metazoa > Chordata > Mammalia > Chiroptera > Phyllostomidae > Trachops > Trachops cirrhosus. Next base: position 11,046,192 of record CM052542.1, on the reverse strand, counting down.
GAGTCCTCCTAGGAAAAAAGTGTTCTTTTAAGTGTCATAGGATAGCACACTTACCTTCCTCACCCTAGTACCTGGCACAGTGCCTTTCCAGCAGTGACTTTTATTTATTATCAAACTCGGTTGGGGGGGAAAATATCAAACCTAATTCATGGAGGATGTCCACGGTTGACTAAAGGAAGGAAAGAGCACTTAGAAAAGTGACAGATAAAGGACAAGCGGAGAGGAAGAAGTACAGGGTGTCAGTGTCACAGGGACAAGGAGGAAGCACGTCTGCTCATGGTCAGTAATACCAGGTCGCACAGAGAAGACCAAGAAGTGTGTGACCATCAGAGATGTTTTCGAACAGATAGTCTCACTCATTTAACAAATATTTACTGAGTGCCTTTCACTTAACAGGAGAGAGAAAGTCACTTCCCTCATGCAGCTTACATCGTACTGAGGGCAAAAGACAATAAACAAATACTTAAGTATAAATATTTGTCATACAAATTTGTTCTATAGGAAAAAATGAAGCAGGGAGTGGGGAGTGCAAGGCTTGGTGGGGAGAGACTGTAATTATAAATAGGGAAGTTGGGGAGCCCGTTGCAGTTAGTATTGTTTGAGCAAAGACTTGAAGCAAGGGAGGAAGTTAAGTCATATCTATATGGAGGGGGTTTTAAGGCCGAGGGGAATGTGGTCAGCACAAAGGCCCTAGAACAGCATTTTCAAGGAACAGCAAGGCGGCGAGTGTGGCTGGACCAAACGGTGTAGGGAGTAGAGTGGTAGGAGATGGGGTCCGGGAGAAAGAGCGCCAGGTTGCTTAGCGCCTGTGGGTATTTATAAGGAATCTTCTTCTCTTAAGTGGAATGGAGAGATTAACAGAAGTGTTTGAAGCAGAGAAGTGCCACCGGACCTGAGTTGTGCTTTGCGAGGGTCACAGTGGCTGCCAGGATGGAAACAGATAAGGAAGCGGGGAAGCCATTGAAGAGATTTTTGTACTAACTGAGGAAATGTTTCTGGCTTAAACCAAATTGGTAGTGTTGGTAGTGATTAGAAGGGGCTAGATGCCGAATACATTGTAAAGGTTGAACCGACGAGATTTGCTGACCAGTGGATGCAGAGTGTGAGAGAAAGAGGAGTCGAGGTTTTTTGCTTGCGAAGCTGAAGGATTGAAGAAGCAGGTTTTGAGGCAGTGATTTAAGCAGACCATCTTTTGACGCCATTAAGTGAAATAAATGTTGGAATAAATAATTTCCATCTGATTTCTCCTGAAGTGTTCTATTAACTCTATAAACAGAGTCATTGACTCTGTAAAAACTAGCTTTGTTCCCGCCTTGTGTAGTACTCAGATCTCTATTTATATTAGTTGATTTCTTCAAGGTCATTAATGTTTCATGGGAGATCCAGTATAAGCAGTGAGGTTCTGTTGGATATTTTCATGTCATGGCTATGAGCAATGCTTTAACAATTTCTTTTTTTTTTTCCCTTGGTTTTGATTGGAGCTGATGAGTTGACACTATTGCTCCCTCTGTCACTATCAAACTGACTTAAGACAGATGAGAGACTGGCTCACTCTTTTCGCCCGGCAGGTGTCCAGAGAATGGATGAAGGTGGGTGGAACACTGTCCAAGGGGCCAAGAATAGCCGGGTACTGGACCCTTCAAAATTCCTGAAGATCACTAAGGTGAGTGTTACATTTAGAATAACAACAACAGGCCCTGGCCAGTGTGGCCCAGGGGTTGGAGCATTGTCCCGTAACTGAAAGGTTGGGGTTCCAATTTCTGATCAGGGCACATACTTAGGTTGCAGGTTCAGTCCCCAGTCTGGGCACATACAGGAGGCAGTTGATTGATGCTTCTCTCTCGCATTGATATTTCTTTCTTTCCCTTCCTCTCCCCCTCCTTCTCTCTCTAAAAGCAATGAAAAAATGTCCTTGGATAAGGATAAAAACACACATAAAACAACAGTCTCAAAACATGACTCTCCAAATTAGTTGTTGCTCATATAAAATAGGGATAATGCAGATTCTGTGGGGTGGTTTTTATCTACAAGTCAGCATTGATCACTGTATTCTTACATACTTGTCCTAGTATTTGTCCTTTTTATTTCTATGAGGGTTTACTGAAGAGGAAGTAACTAGATTAATTCTAAAAGTTATGAAATGCTTGGTATAAGAAAGATGATAAAGATATTTCAAAAGCCATAGTCAGTTGCAAGGTTTTATACAATGTATCCTTAGCTTTGGGGAAGAAGCAGCTAACTGTTTAAGTCTAACCATGAAAGAAATTAATGGTTTGCTATACCCAGAGCCTACTAGAGATCATTCTGTGATAAATATTTAATATACTACATTTAATTTCCTCTCTCTAGAGAATCTGTGGACAGTAAGAGAATTTTCTTCTAGCAGATATTTCAGTAGAAGTCGATCACTATAAAGAAGGTGAAGAATGTAGAGAAAGCAGAATAACATTTTGTAAAAGTGGAAACTTATATCCCAGTGGATTTGAAAAATTATTTGCAAGTTTAGTTTGATCCTTAGTTGTAGTATACTTTCCATAGTTCTGAAACTTGGCAGCTTGTCAGTATGATACTAAATCTAAAGCTAATGTGAGACTATCAAATGAAAGAAGATAACTGGCAAAAAGGAAAAGACTTTAATAAATTGGAAGAAGATGGGATATGTCTTTGCATGTTCAGGTTTTGTCAAAACATTGCTTTAGAACATTACCTCGGTGGGTCTCTCTTGATCAGTTAGCAAAGGTCCTGTTCTCAAAGATTCTGGTACATTCGTCTGTATGTCTCAGCATGAATTCCATTGCTAAATAGAACTTCATTCCCAGCCACTTTCTTTTTTCTTTTTTTTTATGGTAAATTTCTTTTTTTTAAATTATAGTTTATTGATTATGCTATTACAGTTGTCCTTGGCGTATTAATTATGACATGTCTTGGAGTGGGTCTCTTTGCATCCATCTTGTTTGTGATTGTGCTTCTGGACTTGCGTGTCTTGTTCCTTCACCAAACTAGGGATGTTTCCTTACATTATTTTTCAAGTAGATTCCCAATTTCTTGCCCTTTCTCTTCTCCTGGCACCCCTATGATGCTAATGTTGGACCTCTTAAAGTTGTCCCAGAGGCTGCAAGGACTGACTGTGACCACTGACCACCAACCTCTGCCCTCTGTGGAGAATCAGCTGTGCTTATACTTTCCTCACATTTTTTGGATTCTTTTTTCTTCTTGTTGTTCTGACTCGTTGTTTTTTGGTTCCTTTTGTTCCAAATCATTGATTTGATTCTTGGCTCCATCCACTCTGCTGTTGTTTCTCTGTAAATTGTTCTTATTTCAGTTACTGTATCCTCCATTTCAGACTGGATCTTTTTTGCTGTTGAGTTTTTTAGCATCCTTATAACCAGTGTTTTGAACTCTGCATCCGATGGATTGTTTATCCCCATTTCGTTTAGTTCTTTTTCTGGAGTTTTGATCTGTCCTTTCATTTGGGCCGTGTTTCTTCATCTCCTCACTTTGGCATGCGCTCTGTGTTTGTTTCTGTTTATTAGGTAGAGATGTTGTCACTCCCTGCCTTGGTAGCATGACCTAATGTAGTAGGTGTCCTATAGGGTTTAGTGGCACAGCCTTTCCTATCACTCAAGCTGAGTACTTGAGGTGCGTCCTTCATGTGGGATGAGTACACCTCCTCCTGTAGTTGAGCCTTGGTTGCTGTTGGCAGGTCAATGGAAGGGACTTCCCCAGGCCAGTCAGCTGCAAGGACTGGCTGTGACCACTGACCACCAACCTCCACCCTCTGTGGAGGATCAGCTGTGCAGGATCAGGGTTGTGGTGCTCTGACAAGGTCTATAGCTGTCCACTGGGTGTGTAGGCTCTAGGATGTCCTGGATGGTACAGGCAGAGTTCAGCCCCCAGCTGTGTTCTGCCCCAGGCCACTCTGTTATGAGCTACAAAGCAGTCTACTGGTGCTGAGCTTAGAGGTTTCCAGGGGAAGTGAAGCTGTGAACCTAGGCTGGCTCATGCTAGTGCGGGGCCCAGGGCCACTTAGCAACAGGTACGGGGACTGGAGGCTCTCTGAGGCCAGCTGTGGCTTGTTGGAGAGAATTTAGGAATTTGTAAAGCATAAGCCAAGATCAGTCATTCATATTGGAAAAGCCACTGTTAACAGTTTGGCTGAGGCAGAGCCTCAGGGGATCTCCAGTGCAGGGCAAACAGTGTTAGCGGGTTTGATGGCGTCTCAGATATGATACTCCTCTGCTGGCCCTGTGGCTCTGTGGAGGGAGCATTCAGAAGAGGAACAGTGGCCTCTGCCCTCATTTCTGTCCGGGAGAAAGCTGTCCGCCAGCTCTTGCCTTGATGCCGGACACTTCAGTTCCTCCCCATATGCCACTGGTGCCTTTCAAGCTTCTACCCCAGTGCTCGATCTCAGAGGGAGTGAGGCTGAGTAAGTTCGTGTGTGTGGGTTCTTTAAGAGGAACTGCTTCGGACTCCACAAGTTTCTTCCGTTAACTTAATCCCCACTGGTTTTTGTAGCCAGAAGTTATGGGGACTTATCTTCCTGGCACTGGAACCCTGGGCTGGGGGGCCTGGTGTGGGGCCTGGTGTGAGATATCCCTCCGGAATTTTTATCCACCACACATGGGTGTGGGACCAGCCCATTCCAGGTCTCTACCCCTCCTAACAGTATGGATGGATGGGGTTTCTTTAATTCCATAGTTGTTGGATTTCTATTCCTCTTGATTTCGGACGGTTCTGAGGGATGATTGTTCTATAGTTTGGTCGTAACTTTGATGTGCTTGTGTGACGAGGTAGGCCATGTTTGCTTATGCCTCCATCTTGACTGGAAGTCCTCCACCCACTTTCATTTCCTGCAAGAGAGGGTTTTAACCAAGGTCTTGTGTTTAAAGAATTACCCCAACATCAGCCCCAGTACCTTTGAAAATTTTATCAGTATTTAATAATAACATTTGTTTATTTTTTTAAGTATTGTTTATGAATACTATAAAAAATACGGCGGGTATTAAACTTACAACATTATTTCCTTAATATTTTGAAGAGTACGTAAATTGTTTTTAATTAATTTGTGCATATTCAGGTAGTATACCATACTTTAAATAAGTGTCCTAGAAAAAGTTCAAAGCCATTAAACAAATTCATTGGTAACTAAGAGATTTGTGTGAAAGCATGTCATGTAGTAAGACAGTACTTTCGGAATACAGTAATGCCTTTGTTACCAAGAGCTGTATTACAGCATTTTGTGTTGTATGTGTTTCAGTTTGTGTTACATTGTAATTCTGTTCACTTGCACCAAAGATGTGTGTGGAGGACTCAACCTGAAAGATAACAGAGACTGTATTTCCCAACATTCCATTCTCGCTTTTCGTATTCGCCTTTATTGACTGTTCCCATTCCCCCTCTCCAGCCTCAGCCCCAGCTCTGTTAGGTTTTCCTAAAACGTGAGATCTTTGTCTTTTGACATATTCTCTCACAATCATATGGGAAGATTACTGAGTTAATTTTGTAGTATTTTTGTATTCCTTTTTTTTTTTTTGAAATCACTGGGCATTATTATACAAGAGGAACCGTTAGGAATTGCTTACATGCAGCAAACTGGCACAGCATCTCACAGGACTCAGATGCATTCTCCAGACCGAGCACTGGTTTCAGGTTGCGTTTCGTGGAAGCTGGAGTCCAAGGAAGTGCTTCACGGGCCGCAGGAATCCCACTTTAACATGAACGGCTCCAATTTATGTTTCTTAAATTGGCATTCCGAGCCAAAGTTTGTTGCTAAAATTGGTTTTTCTGCACTGAAAAAGAAAAACTATTCTTCTAGAGTATTTCCTAAAATGTACTCTTGTCACTTATGTTACAGCCCACAATTGATGAGAAAATTCAGCTGGTCCCTAAAGCGCAGCTGGGCAGCTGGGGGAAAGGCAGCAGTGGTGGAGCCAAGGCAAGCGAGACGGGTAAGCAGGAAGTGCCCCTTCTCGGTAAGCTGGTCGTGGCCCTTCGGCATTCACCCTGCAGGCATTCCCACGGTCACGTGGGGATGGTTTCAGGCAAGGCTCTGCACAGTAATCGTGCCCAGACTTACCGGCGGCCCTGTCTGGCATTGTTATTGCCTCCTCAAAAATGATTCTTAGGTGTTTAAAATTTTTTTTTTTTTAAATTTTAGTAGTCAGGCTATTTTAAGACTTTAATCTCTTAGGGTCCTTTGTTATTGTTCACAAATTCAGTATAATTACAGAAATTGCTGGGGGCCCAAATTAAAAGGCAAACTCGTTTTACTGAGAAAAAGAATGTTAATACCTAGAGCATTTAATTTTCAGGGTGTTGTAAAAAGAATTAGATTAAAATAGCTTTTCTGATATTTTACCAAAAGTTTTTGAAAAATGAGACCTTAAGACTGCAGTGTTTGGACCATTGTATCTTAAACGTAAGTTGTATTTGTCCAAACACATCTTAAAAGCTGAAGAAGCTCAATGGAAAGAATAGAAACTTCATTATTAACCTTCTTTCTGTATTTCCTTTCTGCTACATAATTTTGACCTTCTTTTCTTTAAATTAAAAATATTCGTTACCCATTTAAATCTACATGAATAACTTTACATAAATAAGAACATAACATTTATATTGATTACCTGTTTTAAGTGAAATACAGTCGACCTTTAAACAACCTGGGGCTTAGGGGTATCCCACCCCTACCCCATGCAGTTGAAAATCCATGTATAACTTTTGATTCTCCAAAACACAAGTTGTACCTTGGTAACCACAGGGGATTGATTCCAGGACCCCCTCCAGACACCAAAGTCCTGGATGCTCAAGTACCCTGTATAAAATGGTCAATGCAGACAGTCATCCCTCCACATCCGCAGGCCCCCAGCCATGAATCGAAAGCAGTACAGGTATTTATTTAAAAATCCACGTATAAATGGACACACGGCTCATCAAATCTTGTTCAAGGGTCAACTCTGTTTGTTTTTTCTTGTTCCATCCTTCCCTTGTTAATTACTCTTACCCCCTTGCCGTACTTAGGATAATTTAATTATGTTTTTAAAGGAGCAAGAACAAGTCATGGTAATGAGTGAAGATTTCTAATTAGTTTTTTCCATACAATCTCTTTCTAATACTCTGCTTGTCAGAATATGGTCTGTGGACCAGGAGATTGGCATCACCTCGTTAGGCTTGTTACAAATGCCTAGTCTCAGGCCCCACTCTAGGGAGACAAATGGGTTAGATGCTGCATTTTAGTCATGTGATTCGTACTTTTTTTAATCCTCAACACATATAGATGCCTTACGGTCAAGTGCTTCCAGTTTAAACAGATTCTCTGCTTTGCAACCTCCAGCACCCTCAGGGTCTACATCATCCACACCTTTAGAGTTTGATTCCCGGCGGACCTTAACCAGGTAGGAAGTTTGTGCGCATAGTAACTTACGACTCACCTGCTGGTCACTATGTCTGTCTGTCAGTCTCTCTCTCTCTCTCTCTCTCTCTCTCACACACACACACACACACACACACAAATGCTCACACAAATTATGATGATAATCCATACGGATGGATTCCTATCATCCCTAAGACTGATTTCCTTTCTTTTTTTTCTTTAATCTTCACATTCTGTAATTTCCAAGATAAGAACAAAATTGGATGGTAGATTTGGGATGGGGTTGAAAGGAAGGGTAAGTTAATCTGGCAAATATGTAACGGTTTGCTCCATGGGAAAGGCTGATTCAAAAAGTCCTAGAGTCGAAATGAGAGGACTTCCTGCCAAGACAGAGGTGTAGGTAGATATATTTTGCCTCCTCACACAACCAAAAGGACAAAAACAAAAAATAACCAGAACTGCCAGAAAAACGAACTTTGTGTAAGTCCAACAACCAAGGCATCAAACAAGAAACCAGACCAGCAGGAGATGTGGAGATGGGCAGCCAGGGTGGAGAGGACTCGTGGCAAGGCGACAGCTGATGGAGTGGTCCGTCCCACATTTGCATGCGGATAAACCAGGAGGAACAACTGGGGAGCAAGACATACCGGGAAATGCAGAATTCCCAGTGAGGGAAAATATGCCCTTAAAACCTCTAAGTATGAAAATCGGTGGGGGATGAGGCAGCAGGACAAATCACCAGCCTTCCAGAAGAGTTCGTTGGAGAGACCCACAGGATCCTAGAACATACACAAAGCCACCCACCTGGGAATTGGCACCAGAAGGGCCCAGTTTGCTTGTGGGTGGCGGGGGAAGTGACTGAAAGCCTGCCAAGAGCTGAGCAAGCAGCATTGTCCCCTCTCAGACCCCTCTCCCACATGCAGCGCCACAACACAGCTATGTAGGTTGCCCAACCCTGGCAAATACCTAAGGCTCTGCCTCTTACTGCATAACAGGTGTGCCGAGACCGAAAAACATGGCCCTAATGAAAGAACAGATCAAATCTCCAGAAAAAATACAACTAAGCAATGAAGAGATAACCAATCAGATGCAGAGTTCAAAACACTGGTAATCAGGATGCCCACAGAAATGATTGAGTATGGTCACAAAATAGAGGAAAAAGTGAAGGCTATGCAAAGTGAAATAAAGGAAAATGTACAGGGAACCAACAGTGACAGGAAGGAAGCTGGGATTCAAATCAACAGTGTGAACCAGAAGAAAGAAAGAAACATTCAACCAGAACAGAATGAAGAAATAAGAATTCAAAAAAATTAGGGAGAGGTTTAGGAACCTCCGGGACAACTTCAAACGTTCCAACATCCAAGTCAAATGGATTCCAGAAGAAGAGGAAGAGCAAGAAACTGGAAACTCAGTTGAAAAAATAATGAAGGAGAACATCCCCAATCTGGCAAAGGAGATAGACTTTCCGGAAGTCCAGGAAGCTCAGAGAGACCCAAAGAAGTTGGACCCAAGGAATCACACACCAAGGCACATCATAATTACATTACCCAAGATTAAAGAAAAGGAGAGAATCTTAAAAGCAGGAAGAGGAAAGGAGATAGTTACCTACAAAGGAGTTCCCATAATTCTATCAGCTGATTTCTCTGAAGAAACCTTGCAGGCAAGAAGAGGATTTAAAGTCATGAAAGGCAAGGACCTACATCCAAAATTGCTCTCTCCAGCAAAGGTATCATTTAGAATGGAAGGGCAGATAAAGTGCTTCCCAGATAAGGTCAAGTTAAAGGAGTTCATCATCACCAAGCCTTTATTATATGATATATTGAAGGGTCTTATCTAAGAAAAAGAAGATCAAAAATACGAACACTAAAATGACAACAAACTCACAGCTATTAACAACCTAAAAAAAAACAAAAACAAAAATGAACTAAGCAAACAACTAGAACAGGAACAGATTCACAGAAATAGAGATCACAGGGAGGATTATCAGCGGGGAAGGGGAGCAGGGGTGATCAAAATAGACAGGGGGAGGTTAAGAATAGTATAGGAAATGGAAAACTTATATGTTTGACCCATGAACATGAACTAAGGTGGGGGAATGCTGGTGGGAGGGCAGGGTACAGGGCAGAGGGGAATAAAGGAGAAAAAAAAATGAGACAACTTTAATAGCATAATCAACATACTGTATTTTTTTTTTTTTTTAAAGTCCTAGAGTCTGTGTAGGACTCTCCAAGCTAATGCTTCAGGATGCTCTAGATTAATTTAGCAGTCTCAAGCGTGGAAATTAAAGGGTATGACTGCCCATCCACACACTTCTCTGTCACACCTCAAGATATATTTGAGGTTGTCTTTTATTTTTCACTCACTGTAGGATACACAGTATGTAGCCTATACTTTTCCTACTTTTCTTTTCGTAGGATTGATACAGTCCAGTGTTCTGTTGGTTAGTAACTCTGGAGAATGGATGAGGACCTGTAGTGTAGTGACAGAATAAAATTTTTAATATCAGCACCTTTAAAGCTGAAGTTTCTTTTTGCTCTCAAACATTTGTTTATTACTATTGTAATGTTTGGTGAGGTAGACTTTCTAAACTATGTCGTTATTCCCTTGGCATCGGAAACAAAATATGCTTCCCACAAGTCAGCTTTCTGTCGATGGCCCGGATTGTCAGGATTGTCACTGAGCCCAGAGGGGCTGTTGAGGTCTTTGCGGCTCTTTGATCTGACATCATTTCCCCCAGTGACTCCGCTGCTTGAGAGAGTGTGTGTTTTCACAGCGGTTAGACTGTTGTTGCACCTCCGCCTCTTCCCTCTTCTCTCCCTTTTAACTGATTTGCTGCTTCTCACCTGCCATGGGTAAGGAGCTGTTTATCCAACTGGTCAGAATCGACAACTAAATAGGGAAGTAGGAAGATTGTCTCGTAACATGAATAAAGTGTATGCCATCGGCTACTCTGAAGTTACTTCTGCCTGGTTCTCAAATATTCTCCATGTATTTGAAGTTTCTGAATAAATAAAGTGTATAATTTCTAAGATAGTGATATGTTCTTTTGGTATTCTGTCTCCCTTTTATTCATTTAGTTCATATACTCATTACTGTCTTAAAAGATTTTTGAAAACTAAACCAAGGAATTGTCACAGTCATCATAAATTTTTAAGTGGTATCTCTTTAACATTTAAGAGAAAAGTTAAAGCTATCTTAATGTTCTCTTTAAAGCACTGATTTTACTTGTTTTTATAAATAATTACACTTAGAATACAATTGGTGCCTCACACATCTAAAGTTTTCTCAAAAATTATTCTGCATACTTGAGAAAACCTTAGTATTACTTTATACTTTAAATACATAGGAGGTGAGAGTCTTTCTGTTGAAACGTGTTATTTTGTTTGTCCTTCAAGTCGTGGAAGCATGGGCAGGGAGAAGAATGACAAGCCCCTTGCCCCTGGAACGGCCCGTCCAAACACGTTCGTGAGGGGCGGCAGCAGTAAGGACCTGCTGGACAACCAGTCTCAGGAGGAGCAGCGGAGAGAGATGCTGGAGACCGTGAAACAGCTCACAGGGGGCGTGGACGTGGAAAGGAACATCACTGAGGCTGACCGGAACAGAACCAGGGAGTCAGGTGAGAGACTTTATATGGACAAACACAGATGAAGATCGGGGCCTTCATTTTAGAAGTAAAACTATAAGGGAGATTTTGTGCCTGAGTTGATTTCATGATAACATCACACTCAGCAGCACCCCGACAGTGGAACAAGCCCCTGGCAGGGTGGATCAGTTGGTTAAGCATTGTCCCGTGCACCAAAAGGTTGTGGGTTCATTCCCCAGTCAACACATGTACCTAAGTTGTGGGTCTTATCCCGTCGGGGTGCGTATAAGATGCAGCCTACCAATGCCCCCCCCTCCTTCCTTTCCTCCCTCCTTCTCTGCCTCTCTCCCTCCCTTCCTCTCTCTCTAAAAATCAATAAACATATCCTCGGGTGAGGATTTTTTTTAAAAAGTTAAAGGGCATCCTCGTAGTTTTGTAACATAGTTCTTACTCCCCAGGTAGCCCTTAGTTCAGCAATTTGTAAATTCTTTCTCTGTCATCGTGATGGTGATGGGGTCCTCTTGCTGTATGTTAAGCAATCTGAATTTCTTACACATTCCCTAAATAACACCCCACTGTGCATTAGAGTGTATGCTTTTGTGAAGCCCCTCAAATATATGGAAATTCTGACATTGAGCCACTGCAAGGCAAACCACAGAGAGAGTATCAGATTGTCTTGTTGCATTTATCTCCCTCGGTATCCTCTGTGGTTTTTTGTATATGTTTAGCACGTATATGCTAAGAGGAATGACTCAGATAATGCTCTAAAAATTGCTTCATGTGTTTAACCTATCTGTGTTTCAGGTTCCTTGTTCATTACATGGGGATAACAAGTGTAGGGTTATTATGAAGATTAAATGAGAAGTCAGTGAATGTAACTACTGAGAATGTTATCTGACATCTATACAAAGGTTTTAAAATGTAGTAGAGGTCATGATGAAGGAGATGAAAATAGTTTAAAGATCATTTTTAGCATCTTGTAATTCTTAATCCTGAAGTAATGGTGGTGGTTTATAACATCTTTATAGTTTTCAGTTTGTTTTACTATGTAAATTGTGTCTTCTAACTGTAGTCTCTAAATGGATTTCAGAAGCAAGTTGAAATGTCTTCACCCAACAGATACAGACTTCAGATCTTTCAGCTTTAAGGATATGTAGTTTTCCTATCTGTGTTAGGTATTTGGGGAACATAATAAAATAGGGCATGAAAATAACACGTATAGAGAACAATGCAGCACAGCTGCCCTATGCGTGTTTATTGTCTCAGTCATTTGTCCAGTCACCACGTGCACACTGAGCAGCTCGTGACTACTGGGCACTCATTCCCTGCGTCATCCTCAGTCTGCTGCGGCAGGAGGAACTTCGTCAAATAATTCCACAAAACATCATAGAGAAGTACAAACGGAGAAAAATGCTGTGAGGGAAAAATGGTCATAGTTCTGAGGGAGCACTCGAACCATCTAGAGTTGACACAGGTATATCGGGAAGGCTTCCCCAACTGCTGAAGGACCAATAGGAGTTAAAACAGGCTCGTAGGGGAGACAGTGTGGAACGGCAGAGAGCATTCCAGATGGGAGGCACCGTGAACAAAGTAACAGACAGAACTGTGTGTTCTAGCAGCTGCCAAAGGCCAGCGCAGCTAGAGCCCCGTGCACAGTTGTACAGGCCTCCCGAGCTTTCCATCGTTGACGCAGTGGAAAGAAGTCAAAATACGGAAATGGACACAAACGCTTTAATTACAGACGTTTGTCATATTCCTGTATCCTTTTAATTGTTGGGGATCACAAAATCACTTAGTGTATATCTATTCTAAAATGAATGTCTCTGTATTCTGCTTTTAGGTGTCTTGCTTCATCAAATTTTTCTATTTTTAATGCTTTTACTGGAAAAAAAAGTGACAACATGTAAACATTATCAACCATGATCCTACCATTTTAATGATAATTTTTGTCATTTTTACTTTCTCGCTTTGTTTAAACCTCACTAGTAGTGAAACCAGAAATTCCAACGACATCAGCCTCTGACAAGCCTTCATTGTCAGAAGAGGAAATAGAGAGGAAGTCCAGATCTATCATTGATGAATTTCTACACATTAATGATTTTAAGGTAAATGAATTTAAAGCAACAACAGAATAAGCCCTGTGACAGACACAGTAACTTAATTCTGGCCTCAGTCAGTTGTAGTGGTGAACTGATGACAGTTAGAGTGTGTGACCACATCCAGCACGATTCAGCTTGCACAGCCCTGATCCCTTTCTGCCAAGTACCATCTTTTAAATTGATATGGATCGTAAGGTCAAGTGGCAGGAGGCAGGAATTGGGTACCTGTCTATCCCCACTATGGGGTGATCATATCATACCTCATGATTTTTACAGTTTATCATCATTCTTATATTAACTTTACAGTGTGTCTGACATTACTTTTTCTTTATTTCTTAAGTAAAAAACCGAGCACAAAGGAGTAAGCAATGTGCCAGGGTCAGACAGCCTAAGTAAACATTTCAAGTCACAGCTTTGCATTTGCCCTCCTTTAACCCTGACCTTCTCTTTGATCTTCACTTTAAGATGGTAGTGCTTATGAGAGGTATTCTGCCTGACTTCACAAATTCTAGTGGCAGAGAGTGACCAGAAATAGGTACTCCACAAATACATTTTTAAATTGTAGTAATAGTAAATACTAGTAGAACTATTTAGGATCTTAGGAGAGATCATGTAATGGGACCTAATGTAGGGATCTGGAGTAAGCAAAGGTTTTTGTCAGATATATTAAGCACTTTTGCTTTAATATATATAATTAACTCTTTCAAGCTTGCTTGTTCCCTTAACAAACTAGTTATAATCTACTTTCCAATGTAAAAAATCATCTTGGTTAGCTATAGCCCAGCCTTCTAAAAACCTCCAGCTCTGAAATTGTCCAAAATTCAGAAGTAGGGAAAAGTTTGATGATAAGCAAGTTGGAGAGGAGTACTTTGCAGAGGCTCTTGAAAACATAGCAAAAATAAATGAACATTAACAGAAGAGACCCAATGAATATGCTTTATATACTGTGATTTGTTAGTTAGAGTCTTAGAAAGTGAGTATTTTTGTAAACTAGCAGCACAGCTTTCTTCTTGCATGGAAGTAGAGAAATGTGAAAGACCCAGAAAGAGGAAAGGCTGAGAAAGATGAAAAGGCGTTATGATGGTGACAACGCTACTGAAATGGGGACAGACCCGCGCGGAGGAGAAGCACAGGGAAGAGAGAGCAGCAGCATTCCGGAAGGTAGAAATCAGGAGGATGAGTGATCATTTATTTAGAAAACCACAGATGTGCATGAGCTGCAGATGGAGCTGGAAACCGAAGGCTGATTGGTTGAAAGTATATGTAAGAAACAGTTTTACATGACAGCCTGGCCCAAATGTTTCAAAAATGCCAATATCATAAAACAAAAGTGAGGGAAAGGACAGATCTAGATTAAAGGAGTCAAAAGACACGTCATGACCTGTGATGTGGGGTTTTAATTGGATCCTGGAACAACAGAAAGCCATGGGCTTCCCTTCTCGCATGCACCTCCCCCCTCAGAAGAGCCAGTCTCTTTAGAGGCGAAACCAAAGGATCATACACTCTAAGCTGAGATAGGGGAGAGCAGGCAGCTCTCTGCTGTGTTAGCGATGCAGCCGCCCTCCATGCCGAAGGCAGTGACCTGGCCAGATCACCCCATGGCAAGGAACACTTAGTAAGCCCCACACTCCAAGAACTTCATAGTTCTTAGTACTTAAGCTAACCATATTAACTTTTCTATGAAAGAAGGCCTGTCTCGTTGAAGATTTTGCAAATATTAACATACCCCAACAGAGTGACCTCAGTTGCCATTTTAAGTAAGGCCTTTGAATCATGACTTTGAATTTCTATTTCATGATATGACATTTTCATTTTTTAAATGATCATAAAATGGGTAAACATTGTATAGAAAAATACATTTTTTACTCTTGTCCTTTGAGTGATCTTTAATAAATTTATTAACCTAGACATATTTGCTTTATAAAGACACACTTCTTCTATTTTCAAATATGACTTATATTGCCCATATCAGCCTGCATTTCATTGAGCTGTGTCAATGTTTTAAAAATTGTCTGTGAAAACTGTCTTTCTACTGAGTTTGTCACAAGTAAAAGATTTTAAATTCATTTTAACCCTCTGGTAATGCTGTCTGGATTTTGGGGTAAGCTTTCCTTTGCTGTTGGAACAGGAAGCCATGCAGTGTGTGGAGGAGCTGAGTGCCCAGGGCCCGCTGCACGTGTTTGTGAGAGCGGGGGTCGAGTCCACCCTGGAGAGGAGCCAGATCACCAGGGATCACATGGGCCGACTCCTGCATCAGCTGGTGCAGTCGGAAAAGCTCAGCAAACAGGACTTTTTCAAAGGGTCAGTATCCTCCTCCAGTGGTATTTATTTGTTAGGCTCTTGAGTACGTAGTTCATTTTAAAAGTACATTATCTATTCTAAGTTTTTAGCTTTTTTCATAGATTAAAAGTGTGTCTGCTATAATGTGTTGATGTATAATATTGATAATGTATTGGTTGCTGTGATGAAATTTGGAGACTGTGCTAGGGCACAAAGGTTATCTTCTGGGGTTTTTTTTCATATCTTATTGTTAGACTGTGATGTAAGTAAGGTAGCAAAGACCCCTTACCTTGGGGAAGCCGAGGTTTCATCATCAGCCTATTTACATGTAAACCCTTGGCTATTCTTTCAGGAAGAAAACTTTTGTGAAAAAAATTTTTGAAAAATTGACTTAAACCTGAAAGCCTTAAATCTTTCAAAAACCTTGGTTATTTTGGCCAGGAAATGCTTGCGTGTCCGTGTTAGCTCCCCAGGAGGATATGTAATTCCAAGTCGTTAATGACTGAGTCTGTTCCAGGTTGGTTTCATTATGATTCCCGTGGATGGCTGGTTTGGTAAAGCCTGGCTGTCCCTGGTGTTGGATCCTCATTTGGTCAGGTTCTGATGTCTCCGTGAGATACCACCATCACCAGCGATGGATTAGCAGTCATCGCTGATAGGTGCTTACCCTCTAAGAGAACAGGAACTAAAACTTCCAGAGGGCCGAACATCAGATTTGCGTCTCCCATCTCATACTGACTCAGGGTCCATGCTCACTGAGTGGAGTTGCAGTAAAAATTCTGCACTGTTTATTTTGCTCCTTATAAATCTTTTTGGCAAGCTCATCATGTATTCTTGTACATTCAGTGTGTACATGATGAAATGCCACTGTGTATCTTTCAGGCATGGTCAACCTCTTAGAATACTGTAACCATTAAATGCCATGGTTAATGTACTTAGGAATAATTACTCATTAGAGTGTGTGGTGAAAACTGGCATTGTCCTCAAGGTTCTGAAAAATGTGTACTTGCCCCTACGATCATTAAAAATTTGTGTTTCAACAATCAGCTAGATTTCTCAGAATGCCGTGACTGAGTGTATTAAGGCCATATGACCCAGTTAACTTAATAAGAAACTTTGGCAAAAGTTGCCGTGATTGTTGGCCTTTAAGGCCAGGATGGTTTCCCGGTCTTAAAAGAGAAATATGTTGTTCACTCCACTCACCAGCCAATATAAACAGTAAGAGTAATGAGGGGATCCACACCCTCACAAAGAAATTGAGGTCTGCCGCTAGCCAACTTGAAACTAGAGTTTCAAGCCCCTAGAAACTACATTCATAGTAACTATTATTATTAGTTTATAACTAACTTGCTTTTTATCTAGATATTATGATATAGTCACCATAAAATGTTGGAAATTAGAATGCTGGATTATTATTTATTTTATATCTCTCTTCAAACTACGCTCAGAAGTTAATTCATATCTAGAAAGACTCCAGGAAGTGGAGTCTAGCTTTGCCAGCTTTAATCGAACTTGGGCGGTGCCAGCTGGGTTTCTAGGCTGTCTCAGACATTTGCTTTTCCCTTTGCGGGTTCCGCTGAGGAAGAAGTGTCATCAGTCATGGTCTCCACACTTTCATTGTTTTTGGCGGTGGCGGTGGTGGCGATGGTGGTGGTGGCGCTGCTCACGCTGCTGCTGGCAACACTACCACAACCACAACCTTCTATTTAGACCGAAAATGAAATTAACACTTCTGGGTCTCGGTAACTACTTCATCTTTCTCTATTTTTTCTTCCTTCTGCAGTTCGAGATAATGCAGTGGCTCCAGGCTTAGCTTTTAGTACTGAAAAAGACCTGAACAGGCTGTCCTTAGACCAGGACCGCTACAAAAACCACTATCCCTCCCTAAATGGAGAGGCCTGGCAATTTTTTCTAAGATAGAAACAAACTGATAGTTTAGTGTCATCATCCACAAAGTGGCTTCTTGCAAATAGATCAGTTTCCCAATTACTTCAAAATCCCAAGTAATAAAGAGTCCATACTGTCCAGAGAGGCCAGTTCATCGGAACCACGGAAACTCCCTACGTCTTTTGTCTCTGGTCTCAGTATGCAGAGATTTCTGGTTTTGCACAGCATTGCCGGGACCATCTGAGGTTAGCTTACTTAGATGCTGCTGCTGGTTGGGTGCCAGCTTCTGAGCAGTCACTGAAGCAGTGATTCTGGGAAACAAAGTAGAAGGCCTCCAAATTTACTGGGCCCTGACCAGCCAACTAATGTTCCATTTCTCCTACAGTTCCTTAATGTTTAAGGCATGCAGTGCTATTATATATTAAGTTAGATTGGACAGAAGCTTCAAATAAGCTCTTTGTGTTGGGTTGTTTATAAATAAAGTTTCGATCCTTTGAAATTTTCCTTATGAGGTACTATATCAACTCTGAGCATACAGTTGCCATATATAAAGCACATCTTCACAAAGGCAACATCAAGCCATCCTCTTAGGATTTTTGGTACTTGCATCTGAATGCTTTATGATGTAATTCAGGTAGGTAGGTAGATAGGTAAATGCATTTCAAGCATTGTTGATACAGTCATTTTGTATCATGGCTTCAGAAGTCTTCTTTTTTAAAACTGTCTGGTAAAGGTAGTTGAGTACAGTTCACTATTAGCCACGGAATGGGAATCACTTTGAAAGTTAAGTAAATGAAATCCAGGATGGCAAAAATTGGAGTTGACAGTGAACGCAAAATATGTGTCCTTCAGGAGGCTTGCTGCATTAGTGTTTCACTTTGAGAAGTATTTGTTGGAGAGGAAATTCTTGTCTCCTCCTTGACTACCTTTTGGAACTTTCCTTGCCACTGTGGCAGTTCCACCTTGGTAAAGAGATAGGGTTCAGAGCTTCACAGACACGCAGACTAAGTTTCAAATGCAGAAACGCAGAGGTGCTAGTTAACGGTGAAAACCCTATTTGCTCACATAGGTAGGTGGGATCGAGTTTAAATGGTCTTTGTTGTAGCAACCCTTTGACGATGATACTGCAGGATAAGAAGGCTTTCATCTTCTTTTATTTGTCTCTTTTACCAGTAGCTAGATTCTTAAAATTACTTGCAATAATAGTTGATCAGTCTGATTTTGAGATGTCTTTACTCTTTCTTCTGTATTTATCTACAGCCAAACTTCCATTGTTATTTACTTGTCATAATTGTGGAAGACGCTACTGTCAATGCCATTTCCAACTGTGTTAGATCATTTTGCTGTTTTAGCAGATTTCAGATCAGACCTTCACTGAATTTTTTAAATTCCAACTTTTAACCATGCATTCCTTTCTTTAATTAAGTTTTAGGCAAGAACTCAGTATATAAAATAAATAAAAGTAGATCTCCTGTAGTCAAAATCGGGAGAGAATGCCTGAAGTGTCACCTGTGGACCCCACCAAAGTGCAGTGCAGTGGGCGTCGTGGTCACTGCATACCAAGCGCAGGGGTGCGGTGTGCTCTATTTCATTCATTCAGCCAGTGGAAAACGTGTA
Source organism: Trachops cirrhosus (assembly GCA_028533065.1). Classification (NCBI taxonomy): domain Eukaryota; kingdom Metazoa; phylum Chordata; class Mammalia; order Chiroptera; family Phyllostomidae; genus Trachops; species Trachops cirrhosus. The sequence continues at coordinate 11,027,357 of CM052542.1, read as the reverse complement.
TTATGCAAGTCATCATTACAGGTTCTGTAGTGCAGCAGTGCAAAGACTACTGTGTGGGGGAGCTTCTACACACCTAGGATTTTCCTTTTAAAAATCACACAAAAGGATTTAGGCACCTTAAACCTGAAAACAAATATCTCTTCTTTTATCAGGTTTGTTTTATGGAAATCCTATGTTCAGCCAAATAGGCTTTTTTTTTTTTAATCAGCAGTATGGATTGGACAGTGATCGTGTTCTACAGACAGTCCCATGACTACTGGAGAAGTAGAAAACCAAGGCAAAAGTACGGGTGTCTTTTAGTTGTAATATGAGATGAAGATAGCAGTAACATACTGCTGAAAGGCAGAATGGCCGCAGTCATGGGCTCATGGGCTCATTAAACAGCTTAATCTGTGCCACTAACCCATGGAACACGGATGGGCATTGTAGGGTGATTAACCCAGAAATCCTGGAGTCCATCTAGATTACGGTCCATTAGTAGCACATTAACTGAGCTGGAAGTCTACACGTAATGAGAGAATAGTCAAGTATCTGTTGTATTGCAAATAGATGACAAATAATTGCGAGCTAGAAGGTCAGAAGGTTGGCATTAGGAATTCATGAAGCCCAGGGTTGGATAAAGTGGCTCATCTGCAGGCTGTTTTGAAATGGCTTCTGCAGAGAGGTTACTCTGCCGTCTAGTGGTGTTTCTGTGTGCAGAGATCTGAAAGGCTGTGAGCACAAATACTGCCTGCCCATGCCCCTTCCTTCATTCATCCCTTTTCTCAGATTCTGTGTATTTCCTTGTAATTATGCATGCGTCTCCTGTAGTTAAATTTACTTTTGTTTTGGTACTTTTTAATATGTCATATATATATAGGATGAATTAACAAAGTCTTACATTGATTTTATAATTCTAAATGAATAGCTATGCTGTTGAGCCTAAGGAAAATTGCGCTGATATTTTGTATTTTATTTTCATAAGTATTATTTTCAAATCCCATTTATTTCACTTCATATTGAGAAATATTTCATAGCATGAGAGCTTGAAACTATTAACTTTTCTTTAAGATACAACAGTTGGTAGCATGTCATAATGATGATGTTATTAGTAAAGTTGTCAGACTCTAATATCCATCCATTTTTTCCCCCATTGTAAGCTCCTCAAGGATAAGGATTTTTGCCTTTTCTTCTCTTTGTGTCTGCTCTTTATTAGGTTTTTTGTCTGTACTTCTGGCTGACTCAGAGGATATGATAATCAACTGTAATGAACTCTTTATAATGTGGGATTAAATTAATAGCTGTTCCCCCAGAATTTCACATGGCTGCCTTACTTTCATCATTTAAGTCTTTCAAATGTCACCTCTCTCCAGAGGTATTTTCTGACCCTCATCTGCACTGGGATATCCTGGTACCATAGTTCATGTTCTTCAGAGTACTGCTTTTAGCCCGTGCCGCAGAATGTTGTCCTGTCTGCAAGGGTGCTTGTGTCTGTGCTCTTCTCTCTGTCCCCACGCTAGTGTAAGCTCTCTGAGAGCAGGGCCAGTTACTTTATGTCTAGAACTTTGTGCCTAGAACCTAACATGGCAAATGCTTAATAGGTATTTCTTTACCAACTGCTTTTTGATCTCTTTATTTAATCTTAACTTTTGAATTACATTTGCATGTGAATTTTTTCCTGTTCTTCTTTAGTTTTTCAGAAACGTTGGAATTGGCAGATGACATGGCCATTGATATTCCCCATATTTGGTTGTACCTTGCTGAACTGGTGACCCCCATGTTGAAAGAAGGCGGAATCTCCATGAGAGAACTTATCATGTAAGTTGTTTTTGTTTCTTTTGATGTATATCAAGTTAAACTGATGCAGAACTCATTAGCTGGCCTTCTAGCGTACTGCTGGTCTCTTGGTGCGGCGATTTTCAGCCTTTTTCATCTTGTGATACATATAAACTAATTACTAAAATTCTGCAGCACACTGAAAAACATGTTTTTTGCCTATCTGATAAATAACTAGAACTTTGATTCATTCATATGGACAGGTATTGTTATGTTGGCTGTTACCATTTTTTTTGACAGTCTAGGAGAAATGAGGTCAGCGCCTCTGACTTAATAATCTAATATTGCATATTTTTATTGCATAAAAATTCTTGATGGCACACCAGTTGAAAATTGCTGCCTTAGTGCCTTTAGAGACTCTTGGATGCAGCTGTGACTCTTTAAGACTTCTAATTTTAGTATAAAAATGTTACATTATACTTCATGTTTACTGTAGAAGTGATGGGGATATGATAGCCATGTGGTCCATTGAGATTAGCAGCGATTATAGATTTGGCTTCAGAATCATGTAACTGACTAGAAGGTGATTTTGCTCCTGGAAACTTAATGCTAACCTGATTTTTATGTCTGTCGTTGCTCCACTGTTGTGACATCTAACAGACCATGACACCTGTATAGTACATGCTCAGGTTGTAATACAAGGAACTGAGGTCTCAGGCATTCCTGAATTCGAACATGAGTGGGAAATTATTGCCACCTTATATAGACTAGTATTTCCCAAGAAATTGTTCATTTAGACAGACTGCGCACTGCTGTACCCCTTTTCTTTGACATTTGCAGGATAAATTATAGCACATTCAAGGCTATGAGAATCCTGCAGTAAAATGCAAAACGTAAAAACTATTTGGGTTTGTGTATTGACATTGCTTCACTTAAAACTGTACAGTATTTTTTAGGAATGATTATTGGTACCCTGTAGAATACAGTTTGGGAAATACTGATTTAGACTATGAAAAAATAGGTTCCTTTCTGTTTCAGCTGTATTCTAAAAAAGGTGGAGGGGGCTTCCTTTCTTAAAAACAGTTAATAACTAAGCTTCGCACCTCTTTGTTATCTATGGAGCTTTTCTCCTTTCAGCTTAAAGTGGGGTTTATATAAATAAATAGATTATTAAGTGAGACTGATCCTTGCAACTGCTTCTATCACTGAAGCAGTTAGAAGGCAAAAATCAGGAATTCTAAAGTCCCTTCACAGCTTCTTCATGAAGCATAAAATGAACCTGAAGTTTCTGAACAACTTCTGTTGAAAATTACTCCAAGTGTGTGCTGGATTTGGCTTGCCCAGTATTATTTAGGTTGTAAAGTATCTGTTCTTTTGGCACACGTTGTTTGCCTGCTGTTTTAGAACAGAGAGTTTATTCTGAGGTACTTAATCACTACTCCTATCTTTCACAGAGAATTTTGCAAACCTTTACTTCCTGTTGGAAGAGCTGGGGTCTTGCTTTCTGAAATATTGCACCTTCTATGCAAACAAATGGTGAGTGTTAAACTGACTGTCAGACTCAACAGCATATTAGGAAGGGCAGTGATTTTGACCTTGGGTTATTGGTAGATAGCTTAGATATCACTGTGCAAGTAATTTCTGTTTCCTTTTATTATTTGAAAAAAAGAGTGAGGTCTCTGTTTAAATCTAGTTTTTTCCAGGGGTATATTTGTCCTTCTGTTCACTGGTAACTTGGAAAAGAAGTACCTATTCTGAACTAGATTTGATATAACTCTTAAAAATTTCAAGATATGTTTTATTTGTAGTTACTAATTTTATCTTTTCTTGAACAAAATGGCCACATTATTTATACTTTTTAATTGATTTCACTGAAAACTCCACCTCTTTCCAGGGAAGAGACAGGATTCATAAAATGATTAATTTTATTATTTTTGGTTTGTAGGCTAGATAATCCAATTAGAAATACGTGGTGAAAATTATTCTACAAGATTGTGAATTTCTGTCGTAAAGATAAATTTATTTTAATGTAATAAATACTACATAATTCTCTGCAAAGTTCTGTGCTAAGATCTCAGTCTACAAAGATAACTTAACCTTAAAAGAATTTATAAACTGGAGAGGGAGATAGACATGTTTAAACCAATAGTTCAAAGGAATGTGGCGAGTGCTATATTAGAGGCCTTAGAGGTTTGGTTTGGGAAAGGGGTGTGCAGTCACAAAGGTGATATAACACCTGGGGTCAAAGATGTCAAACCAAAACAGAACTCAGGATGAAAATTCTGGAGTGATTTCTGACTTATTCAAACCAAAGCCAAAAATACTGAGATGATAGATTTCATTGTTTTACAGGCACTGATTTTAAAAATTCAACATTTTATTTATCACTCTAACTCTATAGAAATCCTTCTGTATTACATTTGCGTAACAGTTATTCATGGATAGGTATACTAAATGGCCTGGACTTTAGTTCTAATTGATTATCTATTTATTATTAGTACTCTTTGCTTGCTAGCACTAAAATTTTTATAAAACCTTACTTTGGAAATGCAAAATTCTCTTCTTCTCTCCTGACTTTAGTCCTTACTTAAAATTCAAATTCTTGTTAACTTTTATTTGTAAAAACTAAAATGAAGTTCTCATAGGGCATAAACTCTGCAGTGAGACAGCCCGAGTTTAAATCCTGGCTCTGCCAAGTTACCAGCTATGCCCTGGGCAAGTTACTCCGTGAAATAATTAGTACACACGCCATCAATGACAGCTGCAGCCTCAACCCCTCACGTTGTCCTTTGTCACCGGGACTTTATTCACGCAGTGGACTTGCCCCTCCACTAACAACAGCTCTTCTCTCTTTCTTGGGTTCAACCTGTGCTTCTTTTCCCTTGAAATACTTCTCATATCTGATTCAGGAGCAACAACTTTCCTTAGCCACTCTCACGTGAGACAGCATGGTGGTGACGTGCTGTGGAGAGGGGAGCTAGTGCGGCCTGTCGAGTAGCTTCCGTAGCAGGTGCATGTAGCACTGTCTAGGAAAAGAGACAGTGTCGAAGTTGTAAACTCAGTGCGTGGGTCTCTTTTTCGGGATCATATTCATAAATTCTAGGTCCCAGCTGCGGATCCCCAGGTTAGTCACTCAGTGGAAGAAGTTATTAACCCTTAAACAGCCGCACTTGAGCCATTCACCGTTACATTTACATGCATTCAGACAACTCAGTTTCTGTGCCAAGAGTCCTAAGAAATTAACTTCATATCTGCAAGAAAAGGGTTTTTTGCAGATTTTTCAGTCTTAACAGTTCTGCAATCTGTTTTTTTCTCTCGCCAATGTAAAAGTAAATGGATTTTGACTTATTTCTATTTCAGAGCCATAAGAAAGTGGGAGCTTTATGGAGGGAGGCTGACCTCAGCTGGAAGGACTTTTTGCCAGAAGGGGAAGATGTACATAATTTTCTCTTGGAGCAGGTATGTAAGAACAAGACTTAGCCCTTCCTGTTTGATAGTACGTATTTTTAATCCACGGTTGGGAATATGTGTATGTGAAGGACCAATTTAATTTATAGACACATTTTTGACTGCACAGGTGGTTGGTGCCCCTAACCTTTCTGTTCTTCAAGGGTCAGCCATAGTAGGTCCATATTATAAAGGAAATGAAGATAATTTCATTAATATTCTAGTTATTAAAATTAGACTAAAATAGGAGTCATGGTCAGGATGTCACTTTAAGCCCACTTCAACTTTGCATTCATTAGCTATAAATAAAAAAATAAAATTTAAAAGACTTATTCACACACACAAAACTAGTGAGAGGGAGGGGGCGGGTGGAGGGGGGCAAGGGGGGAAAATTGGGAAAACTATAATAGCATAAATAATAAAATACGATTTAAATAAATAAATAAAACCTAAAAAATAGAAAACAAGCTATGTATCTCTGTGAACAAGAAATGAAATTCATAAGCCGGGTGGTAATAGGATTAAGCTGCAAGTTGTCTGAGCTCTGGATTTGAAGGCAGTTAGAGACAACCAGAGTTATTTCTGTGGGTAACAGGTGCTAGAAATCCTTTTTTTACAAGTTAGAGGACTGGGGGAACAGGATTACTGCATAAAATATAGTTAAATACCATAAATAAATAAGGGAAAGGAAGTAGACACCGTCTTACAGCCAGGCCCTTCACTGGGCCGCCCGCTGTCCGGGTGTAGAAGTGCACAAGGCAGAAGACCCAGCGGTCGACACAGTCGTGCGCTAGACAGAATCGTGAGGGTCAGATGGGGGCAACCATAGAAGTATGAGACCTAAAAGAGTGACTGAGAAAGAAGAAAAAGTCTCTCAAAATGATCCTATAAATTAAAATCTTAAAACATGTTGAAAATTAAAGCTAAGACAGCCAACAAAATCAGCAAAAGGAGAAAAAAATCACTCTTAGGTAAAGGAGAAATGATAAAGCAATTTGAAAATGGCTTTAAAGTAAATATTGTATTGGATAAAGACATTGCCTTAGGTTACTATGGATTTTAGCTTCCTTTTGATTGGTCGTAGTCTGGATATATTGGGAGCGCTCCTGAGATACCAGTAAGAACCTACATAAAGCATAATTTATCTAGCATTGCTGGGCTAATAGGGTAGAAGAAATTTCCGAGGAACAAAAAGAACGAGGGGAGCCCTGGCCAGGTAGCTCATTCGGTTGGAGCATCATTCCAATACACTGCCAACGTTGTGGGTTTGGTCCCCCATCAGGGCACATACAAAAATCAACCAGTAAATGCATAAATAAGTAGAATAACAAACTGATGTTTCTCTCTTTGTCATTTCTTCTTTCTCTAAAATCAATATTTTAAAAAAAATTTTAAGTAAGGGGGAAAATAGCCAGAGATGAAATCTGAACTCTGAACCATAACCACATTTGAAGGGCATGCTGCCAATGCCATTATAAGTGCTGCCAGAGATCTTGAAAGAGGTTGAAATGGTCCCAAGTCCAATATTATCCTGGCTCCAAGAAGCAGACTAAAATGCACTTTACAAAAACAGTCTCATCTTAGGTCTCCTTATTTTCTACAAATTAACATTATCTAAATGTACTAGTTAACACCTAAGAGTTCATGTAACATATAATGAAATAAGTAACCGTGAATGAGAGCAGATAGACAGAAAATGCTAGATTTAGACCAAAGATATTGGAATTATTACTCAAAATATAAAATAACATGTTTTTAAAAAGAGGGAATCACAAAATGAGCAAACAAGAAGAGACTAGTCAAAAATGGGCAAATTTTCAAAAGAAGAAGATACTACATACTAGATAGAATTATAAGAGATGTTAAAGAGATTTAAGGGACAAAATGAGAAAGTCTAATATGTGTCTAAGTGGAGTCCTAGAAGGAAAAGTAGAATGACTCATGAAGAGAAAATATTTGAGAGACTGTGGCTGACACTTTTCCAGGACTGGGGAAATATGTGAATCTGTATAAAAAGCACATGTGTACCACACAGGATAATTACATTTTAACGAAACTGCATAATAGTAAAGACAGAAGATTTTAAAATAGCTAACGACAAATAAGTTTATTACCTACAAAGGGCAAACAGACTTTGCTACAGCAGTAGTGAAAGCCAGAAGGTGGTGGAATAATCTCAGAATGTTGAGAAAATGTCACTTAATCTAGAATTGCTTCTCCAACTAAACTAACCTTTAAGAGTGAGGGCAGCACATTTGAAAACTTAATAACACACTTCTGAATAACCCATGCATCAAACAAAAAAAATAGTAAAAGATAGAAAAAGTATTTTAAACTGAACGAAAATGAAAACACAACATCTAAAAATTTATGGAATGCAACTAAAGCAGTACTTACGGTGACTGAACAGTCACTTTTTCTGAAAAAGAATTTTCTGAAGCAGTACTTTTTAGCACTGAACACCTGTATTTATAAAAGTAGGTCAAAAATCAGTGACCTCAGCTTCAGCCTTACAAAATTAGAAAGATAGAAATATGAAAAGTAAATAGAAAGCAGTCAATAATAAGGTCCATAACTCAGTGAAACAAAAAAAAATAGAGAAATGTCAATTAAGTCAAGTGCTGATTCTTTGGAAGATAAAATTGATAAACCTCTGACTAATAAGGAAAAAGAATTAAAAAGAGAAGGCGCAAATTACCAATAAGAAGAATGAGAGAGGCAGTAACAGTATACAGATTATACACATAATGGGTAGAGAGCTTTGTGAACAGTCTTTATGCCAGTAAACGTATAGCAGCTTAGTTGAGATGAACAATATCTTGAAAGACAGAAGCTTTTAGAACTGACTCAAGAATAAATAACTGAATATTGCCTATTAAATTGAAATAGTTAAATATATTCCCACAAAGAAAACTCCAGCCCCAATGGTTTTACTATTGAATTCTACCAGACATTTAAGGAAGAAATAATACCAGTTCTGAAAAAAAAATTATACTGATTTTACCAGAAAGCTGAAGAGGAGAGATACTTCCCAACTCATTCTGTGAGGCCAATATTGCTTTAATAACAAAACTAGAGAATAAGAGAAAACTACAGACTTTCAGCCAAGATGGACACGTAGGTAGATACACTTTGCTTCCTTGCACAACCAAAAGTAGGACAACAACAAATTTAAAAACCAAAAACAATCAGAATGGCCAGATAATTGAACTGTATAGAAGTCTGAGAACCAAGGATTCGAAGTAGAAACTATTCATCCAGACTGGTAGCAGGGGTGGAGACAGCCGGACTAGAGAGGATACACAGCAAGGCGTGGGCCAGGCCTGGTGAGGCAGCAGCTGGCAGACCGGGTGGTCTCATATTTGTGTGTAGATAAGCCGGGAGGAACAATTAGGGAGCAAGACAAAATACAATACAGGGTTCCAGCATGGGAAACTAAAGCCTCAAAACCTCTGGCTGTAAAAATCTGTGCGGTTTGTGGCGAGAGAAGAAACTCCCAGCCTCACAGGATATTTCATTGAAGAGACACGTGGGATCCTAGTAAGTACACAAGCCCACCCACCTGGGGAAAAAAGCACCAGAAGGGCCCCATTTCCTTGTGCATAGTGGGGGAAGTGACTGAAAGCAGGGCAAGAGCTGAGCAAGCAGCACTGTTCCCTCTCGGACCCCTCCCCCACAGACAGCACCACAACACAGCCCCATGGGTTACTGCACCCTGACCAATACCTAAGGCTCTGCCCTTTACAACATAACAGGCTGCCAAGACAAAGAAATATGGCCCAAATGAAAGAACAGATCGAAACTATGGAAAAAGAACTAAGCAACAAGGAGATAGCCAACCTGTCAGATGCAGAGTTCAAACCACTGGTAGTCAGGATGCTCACAGAAATGATTGAGTATGATCACAAGATAGAGGAAAAAGTGAAGGCTATGCAAAGTGAAATAAAGAAAAATATATAGGGAACCAACATTGAAGGGAAAGAAACTGGGACTCAAATCAATGATTTGGAACAGTAGGAAGAAATAAACATTCAACCAGAACAGAATAAAGAAACAAGAATTCAGAAAAATGAGGAGAGGCTTAGGAACCTCTGGGACAACTTTAAACATTCCAACATCCGAGTCATAGAGGTGCCAGAAGGAGAAGAGGAAGAGCAAAAAATTGGAAACTTAGTTGAAAAAATAACGAAGAAGAACGTCCCCAGTCTGGCAAAGGAAATAGACTTCCAGGAAGTCCAGGAAGCTCAGAGTTTCAAAGAAATTGGACCCACAGAGGAACACAGCAAGATACATCATAATTAAATTACCCAAGATTAAAGATGAGAGAATCTTAAAAGCAGCAAAAAAAAAGGACACAGTTACCTACAAAGAAGATCCCATAAGACTAGCAGCTGATTTCTCAAAAGAAACATTGCAGGCAAAAAGGGGTTGGCAAGAAGTATTCAAAGTTATGAAAGGCAAGGACCTACATCCAAGATTACTCTGTCCAGCAAAGCTATCATTTAGAATGGAAGGGCAGATAAAGTTCTTCTCACATAAGGTCAAGTTAAAGGAGTTCATCATCACCAAGTGCTTATTATATGAAATTTTAAAGGGTCTTATCTAAGAAAAAGAAGATCAAAACCATGAACAGGAAAAGTACAACAAACTCATAACTATCAACAACTGAACCTAAAAAACAGAATACACACTAAGCAAACAACTAGAACAGGAACAGAATCACAGAAATGGAGATCGCATGGAGGGTTATTGGTGGGGAGGGGGAGGGGAAAGAATGGAGGGAGAAGGTACAGGGAATAAGAAGCATAATTGGTCGGCACAAAATAGACAGGGGGGAGTTAAGAATAGTATAGGAAATGGAGAAGCCAAAGAACTTATGTATGACCCATGGACATGAACTAAGGGGGCGAGGGAGATGCTAGTGTGGGGGGGTGAAAGGCAGAGGGGAATAAAGGGGAGAAAAAAATTGGGACAACTGTAGTAGCATAATCAATAAAATACACCAAAAGAAGGAAGGAAAACAGAAAGAAAACTATAGACCCGTATTCCTAATTAACATAGAGAAAAGACTCTCGAGAAAATTTTCACAGATCAACTCCAAAATATATAGAAGGGAAAATACATCATAACCAAGTAGGAATGCAATGTTGGTTCACTTTCAAAAATCAATGAATGGATGTTGGGAAGATGGAGTAAAAAGCTCCAGAATAAGTTCCTCCACTAAAACAGCTATTGAGCTGGTAAGATCTATTAAAATCAGCTATTTTGGAATTGTGCACTACCAACAGCAATGGAATGCTTGATGAATAAAAAGAGACTGGTAAATTTTGATGCTCTAGCATTTTGCGTGTAGACAGTACTAGCCCCCAGCCCAGTGGCAGACAGCTGAGAAGACGGCAGCACCTCTTCCCTTCAGCCAGGCTGAGCAATCAAGACTTGTCCTCCAGAGATTGGCTCTGTCTTTTAGTCTGCCTGTCTGTCCACTGAGGGTCTAGTGCAGGGCCTGGCCATTGTTGTAACTCCTCAGGCTAAAGCAGTTTCCTGGATAGTGTCTGACAAAGAATTTAAAGAAGTAACACCCTTGTGTATTCTCCACATCCATCTCTTTTTCTCACTGGATCCAGGTATTCACTGAAATCTTTGAAAGGTCACTGGCTGACTGCAGAATTAATAAATCAGAGATTTCAAGGACCAGGCACTGGAAGGAATGTAGTCCTTGTGTAAATGTCATCAAACAGACACATGACTGCAACATCAGCAACCTCGGGAAGGAGGAGAACAATACCCAGGTTAACACATTACAGTATTCAAAATGTCAGGTTCTCAATGAAAAATTATAAAGCATACAAAGGAATGGAAAAATATGGCTCGTTCACAGGGATAAAAAAGAAATTGACAGAAACCATCCCTGAGGAAGCCCAAACATTGGACATACTAGACAAAGACTTTAAATTAACTGTCTTAAATATGCTCAAATTGCTGTAGGAAATCATGGAAAAAGAACTAAAGGAAATCAGGAGAATGATGTAAGAACAACTTGGAAATATGGATGAAGAAGTAGAAATTGTAAATAAGAATCAAGCAAATTCTGGAGCTGAAAAGGTATAATAGCCGAAATAAAAATTAACTACAGTCATGCACCACTTAATGACATTGCAGTCAAAGCTGGACCACATATATGATAGTGATCCCATCAGATTATAATGGGGCTGGAAATTCCAGTCACCTAGTGACACTGAAGCAGTCATACTGTCAGGCAAAGGTTGTGAAAATCAACAAGGCTGTGATTGAGGTGACAAACAACTTTAACTTGGACGTGAATGATGGTTCACATCCAGGTTGGCATCAGGGTGCTCCTAGAGGTGGTTCCTGAGGAGTTGACTAGAACAGGAACATATAGCTGAAAAAGAGGCAAGAGAAAAGGAGACTGCAGAAGGAAAAGAACCTCAAGAAGATTTGCAGTGAAGGCTTTAGCCGAAGCATTTGCAGACCTCAGTAAGCTCCTTAAAAAGTTTGATAAAATGGAACCCAACACTGAGGGTTTTCCTTAATAGAAAAGAGTGTTCATGGTGCATTATCTGCTTACAAGCAAATCTATGATGGGAAAAAACCCAAGCAAACCACCACAGACGTGTTCCTTAGAAGAGTGACACCTCCTAAATTTCCTCCCAGAGGTATTCGAAAAGAAGGCATTGCTCTTATAGGTGATGCAGCCCCATGCGTGTTACTGCCCCCGAAGACCTTCCAGTGGAACAAGACGTGGAGATGGGACACAGTGATACTGATAATCCTGACCCTGTGTAGGCCTGGGCTAATGTGTGTGTTTGTTTTGAAGTTTTTAACAAAAATTTAAAAGGAAAACGATTTTAGGATAATGGTATTGTATAAAGAAAATATTTCTGTACAGCAGCTATACAGTGTTTTGTGTTTTAAGCTGTTATTATAAAAGTCCGGAAGTTTTCAAAAATTAAAGTTTACAAAGTAAAGAAGTTACAGTAAGCTAAGGTTAATTCATTATTGAAGAAAAGTTTAATAAATTTAGTGTAGTCTGAGTGTAGGGTGTTTATGAGGTTTACAGTAGCATATAGTAATGTCACAGGCCTTCCAATTCATTCACTGCTCACCCAGAGCAGCTTCTGGTCCTGAAGTGCCATTCATGGTTCAGTACGTGTAAGTGGACGTGTGCGATTCAAACCTATCTTGTCCCAGGATCACCTGTATTGTACCTGTTCTGTGTTTAGATATGCTTAAGTACACAAATACCCATCCCTGAGTTAGAGTTGTCTACAGTGTTCAGTGCAGCAGTGCCCGTCGGTGGCCTGCGAGCAGTTGATTGTACCGTACAGCCCACGTTTGTGCAAGGGTACTCCGTGTTTGCACAATGAAATTGCCTGATGATGCATTTCGTAAAATGTATCCCTGTCATCAAGCAATGCAGGACTGCAGATGGGTTCAACAACAGCTTTGAGTAGGCGGAAGAAAGAATTGGAGAATTTGAAAATAGGGCAATTGAAATTGTTCAGTCAGGGGTCACTGGTATAGACTAATTTATTCCCATGAAAATTGATCCTTAATTGTTGCAGAAGATACATTCTTTTATGAATTGTTTTGCTAATGAAGCTTCTGGTATTGTTCTGCAAAACTACAAATAGCATTTAATTTTTTTAAATAAGCCCCTGTCGTTATTTATTTTAAAAATATTAGAAAATTAATTCATTAAACATACAGGAATGCTTTAAAAGAAGAAATTGATAAGTTTGAGGAGCAGAACGAAAACTGAATTTTAAAGTATTAGCAGAGCCTGGGACCTGTGGGGCACCATCAGGCGTACCAACACGCACATCATGGAGTCCGAGAAAGGGAAGGTGGGGAAAGGGGTAGAAAACATACTCGAAGAAACAAATGGCCAAAAGCTTCCCAGATTTGATCAAAGATGTGAACCTGTATATCCAGGAATTTCAGTGAGCACCAAGGAGGGTAAACTCTAAGAGATTTACACCAAGATATATTACAATGAAACCATTAAAATAACAAAGAAAAATTTTAAAGCAGCCAGAGAGGTGATTGGCCACATATAAAGAATGTTCAGTAAGTATAACAGCCAGTTTCTCATCACAAACCATGGAGGTCAGAAGACAGTGGGATGATAAACTTAAATGCTAAAATTTAAAAAGTGTAAACCAAAAATTCTGCATCTGGCAAGATTGCCTTTAACACTGAAAGAAGCAAAGGTGTTACAAGGCACGGAAGCTAGGTGAGCGCATCCCCGACAGACAGACGTGCCCTGCAGGCAGTGCTGGTGGTCTTCAGCCTGGAACAGCAGGTCGGTGTTTCTCTCCACCTCCCTCTTTCCCTTCCTCCCGCTCTCCAAAGTCAGTAACTGAAAATTAAAGCCGAAGGAAAATAATTTGATGTCTCTAAGCTTCAGATTCCTCACCTATGAAATGCTGATAATGCCTACATCATATAATTTTTGTTTAGAGTAATGAGATAATGTTTTAAAACAGCACAGAGAAGTACTCAATAAATTGTGAATCTGGTTGAAATTAATTAAAGTGTTTAAAAAGCCATTAGAAAAATGAGGTTCTAGAAAACTTGGACTTTGATAATTCTGACTTTTAGCTTTCTTCTAAAATAGATATTTAATGCCCTTTTCCAAGGAACCCTAGTATGTTCTGCAAGAGGTAATGGTGAACTAATGCATAAATTTGAAGCCCAGACCCTGGCTGGATAACTCAGTTGGTTAGAGTGTTGTCCCAATGCACCAAGGTTGTAGGTTCCGTCTCTGGTCAGGGCACATACAAGAATCAACCAATGAATGCATGAATAGTGGAACAGCAAATCCTTGCTTCTCTCTCTCTCTTTCTCACATGTGCTTTCTCCCCATGCCTCTCTAAAATCAATTTTTAAAAATTATCAATAAAATATTTTTTAAAATTTTTTTTAAAAGTTGCCAAGTCCAGCCTTCTAGAATCAAGAAATTAAATAACTTGTATAAAAACACGAGAGTTCTGAGAAACAAATGTTTCTCTACAGGGACGAAAATAGATTTTATAGGTCATCGCTGACTCCTTTTAACGGTGTTAAAGCTTTTATTTTCAAGTTTTCCTGTCTTATTTCATTAATAAGCACAGTACTTCATGTTTGATTTTATTGTTGTTAATTGCTTTCAGACATTAACTTATTTCTTTGGGTTTGGGGTAGGTTAAGGTGGTGTTCTAACACTTGAGAGTATAAGAATAAGTTTGGAGACTGTTTCAAGGTTATGAAAAAGTGATTGCCTGTTCTTTAAACAACTTAGGGCCATCATCTAGTTCTTTCGAGTATATATTGAAGTTGTGGGGGTGGATATTTCTCAACATTGAATAAGAAAAATTGCAATATTGAATCATGTTTCTGAAACTTGGTAGGAAAATGTTATTTAGAAATGCTGCATATTTGGCAAAGACAATTAAAATAGTGTGAAAAAAAATTTTGGAGAATTCAAGGTACTTCTTTCTTTTGTGAATCCAAGAAGGGTATAGGAATGTGTCAGTCATGGAAAGTATTAGGAAAAAACGTATGTTAATAATCTTTACTATTGTAATCTTCACGATTTTTGCATAGCAAAGCTTAATAAAGCAAAGCATTTACCACAGTGTCTTGCCAATAATTTTGATGACTGATTTTTTAACTACTCATCTAAGAGTAAAACAGTTACTTCATCATTTCTCACACTTGCATTCAGAATGGTCAGGAAGTGTCTGAAGGACTTAACAAAACCAAAACCAAAGAGTTTTGACAGCTGCAGTGTGGTGATGCCGATAATAAACCATAGGCTGCAGATAAGGAGTTAAATGGTATCCTAGCTAGCACTCCCGCCCGCCCTGCAGCTTGTCACAGCTAAGAGCGAGACTAAAGCCTAGAGTGATTTAGAGGTAAGTATACCCAGAGAAACAATTCTGGGAGTTTTCTTTATCTGCTTGTTTTTAAGTAGAATCAGAAATACATAGTAAAAAAAGTTGAGGAAATGTTCAGGATAGTGGTATGAGCGTCTCCCAGATCTATAAATATAAAATGGCTTCTGACCATTTCGATCCCATGTAAAATTGAAAATAAAGCTCATAACTTTGTTTTCCACTCTGATAAGTTATTATTAATAAGTTATGTTAATGTGTTGAACATTTTATGTTTCAGAAGTTGGACTTTATAGAGTCTGACAGTTCCTGTTCCTCTGAAGCACTTTCAAAGAAAGAACTCTCTGCCGAAGAGCTGTATAATCGACTTGAGAAACTCATCATTGAGGACAAAGCAAACGATGAACAGATCTTTGACTGGGTAGAGGTATAACAACTACAGTACCTTTAATGATAGCTTTTCAAGATAGATTCCTGAGGGATTTCCTTAGTTCACATAGTTAACCTTTCACTTCCATAGGTGTTTTTAGTTTTAATGTTTGTTTGTATTCTTTTTTTTATTTAAAATATTTTATTTATTTCTTTTTAGAGAGAAGGGAAGAGAGGGAGAGAAACATCAATGTGTGGTTGCGTCTCATGTACCCTCCACTGGGAACCTGGCCCCCAATCCAGGCATGTGCCCTGACTGGGAATTGAACCAGCGACCCTTTGGTTTGCAGGCCGGTGCTCAGTTCACTGAGCCATACCAGCCAGGGCTGTTTGTATTCTTACATGTATGTGTATTTGTAACTCTGTAAGTCTGTTTTTCTATTTTTATAAGATCAGTTTTGTCCTGGCTGGTGTGGCTCAGTGAATTGAGTGCCCGCCTGCGAACTGAAAGGTTGCCAGTTCGATTCCCAGCCAGGGCACATTCCTGAGTTGTGGGCCAGGTCCCCAGTTGGGGGCTTGCAAGAGGCAACCTATCAATGTGTCTTTTGCACATTGATGTTTCTCTCCCTCTCTTTCTTCCTGTCTTCCTCTCTCTAAAAATAAATAAATAAAATCTTTTAAAAATAAAAAGATTAGGTTTTGTAAAGTCTAGTAAAAATACTCAGAACATGAGCCATTTTCCTGGGTCTCTCCTTAAGTTAGGATATACCCTACATTTTACCATTCAGAAATTTGCATTTTTAAGTGTTTTCACATTTTAAATACTATCCTTGATAAAATTAATAAGTAATTAACATGCAGTTATTTTGAAAGGTGTTAGCTTAATACACTTTTGAAAACTTTAACTCATCTATCTTGTGAAGTCTGTTGATCATGTCTGTTTTTAGTGTTACTGTATTTCTTTACATAGTAATTCTTATTTATGTAGGTGTGTTTAATTTGCATATTTTTCATGGGCTCATATAGTAATCCAACTTGAAGGAAAGCCATGGAGGGCTAATCTCTTCCTCTCCCTCTTTATAAATCCTCTTTTGTAGTCCTTCTAATAGGTTGTTATTTCTCTAAACACTTCTAGTCATTGAGACATAATGAAGTTTCTGATAATTTGGTTGTTGGAGGGGGTTGTTTGTTTGCTTATGGAGTTTTTCTTTTTAACCCGTTTTTTCCCACGTCCGTACAAGATAAGTCTGTCATCTCACCTAGTGGGGAATCTTTTAATTAATTGTGATAGTCTATTACTATATTCCTGTCTCTCTCTAGGTTCTTTCTTACTTCCTTGAAGTCTCGAGTGGCTTGTGCAAACTGAGCGTGATCACCGGCCGTGGTCCGGCAGAGTTAGACGGCGCTGTTGTGTGGCCTGCTCCCGGCTGCTGCGTGCTCTGGGCAGGCGCGTCTCACTGAACTCAGACTGCCCTCTGTCATGTAGCGCCCGTCCTTCCGTGGTCTGCAGTGTTGCCGTCCTCTCCCTTCCTGAACTTAGGCGTTTTGTTTTAGAACCAAAGGGGGTTTTACATTTATTTCTGTTTACGTTCATCTTCTTAAAGTAGACAACATTTCTCAGCCCTCCCTGGTGTGGCTCAGTGGATTGAGCACCAACCTGTGAACCAAGGGGTCGCCAGTTCGATCCCGGTCAGGGCACGTGCCTGGGTTGCGGGCCAGGTCCCTGGTTGGGGGTGTGCGAGAGGCAACCAGCATTTTTTACTCTCACAACATTTTATACTCTGACTTGGTCATTAAATTTGCGTGCCTTCGTTTTCACTTTGTATGCTCCTTTCATTTCATTAATATGCCAACTGTCTCCTCGTCCAAGTTATGGGTAGAGTGTAAACGGGGAAGGGCCAAGGACAAAGCAGCACACGGTCAGGAACGAGACCGCACCCCCTGCGCTGTGGACACTTTCAGCTCTTCACCTGTTCATTAAGTCTGTCATTCTGTCCAGTTCTCCGCTCTATCTTATCTACAAGGGGATATCTGCCATTAGATCCTTTGTCAGGGGCCTTGCTGAAGTCCAGAGGAGTTCTGCCTGTGTCCATCTGAGCTTCCAGTGCTAAGCAAGTCAGAAAAGGAAGGGTCGTTTTATCATGACTTGTTTCTCAGGCACTCAGGTAGTCCTCTTAACGTAACCATCTCTTTCCTCTCTTAGGCTTTTAACTCATTCAGGTGATAGTTGGTTGTAGAATTTAGCATAGAATCAGGATCAGTCTTGCTGGTGTGTGATTGACATCACAGCTTCTTCTTAGTTTTAGAGGTCAGGTCAGCATTTGCATATTTGACATTATTCTCTTCGTGATTTTTCATAGATTGCCATCATGAGCAATTTGGGGAGATTTTTTGAAAATTTTTATTTCCACATGTATTGCGAAATGATGCTGTTTTTACTTCATCCATATTAGGCTTGATTTTGTTACATAATTATTTATTCTACCTATTCTGGATGAACAGTTACTCTTAAAAGAGAAGACAAAGGGTAAATTTGACTAAATGTAAATTATACCTAATAAAGATGACTAAAAAAGAGAACAAGCTCCTCGCTGGTGTGACTCAGTTGACTGAGTGCTGGCCTGTGGACCAAACAGTTGCTGGTTCGAATCCCGGTTAGGGCGCATGCCTGGGTTGCAGGCCAGGTCCCCAGTTGGAAGCATGAGAGAAGTGACTGATCAATGTTTTTCTTGCACATTGATGTCTCTCTCTTTCTTTTTCCCTCCTTTCCCCTCTCTCTAAAAATAAATAATAAATAAAATCTTTTAAGTAAAAGCAAGAAAGTGGAAACAATAGTAGCTGAGTTCACAATACACGCAGACGTTTTTTGCTCTGTCCGATACCAGTACTGCGGAACTCTGATTTGGCTCACCTGTCCCAACTAGCAGACCATCTTCCTTCTTGTTCTTGCCCATTTTTGTTAACATCTTTGCCTAATCTATAATCTCATGATATTTTTCTTCAGGTCTTTTCTGCTCTTGAATAGTAGAATTATAATCAGCTTTATTTGGTAGAAGAATTATGCAGTTTGTTTCTTTAAAATAGAAGAAACGGTCAGTGGTTTGGAAGTGATATTTATGATTTAATTACAGTTAGCTAATTTGTTTCTTTTTCTCAAACGCTGCTTGAAAGCTAATCCTATGGGGATTTCAAATGAGAATTCAGTGCTTGAAATAGCTCCATTCAATTGTTTATAAAGTATTGTTGAGCCAGAATGTTGTATTTTTATTCTCTCATTTATTCTTCAAAAATAATTGTTCAGACTTTGAAGAAGTAATTTCTGGGGCTAGACTATCCTTGCTTCAGACTAAATAAAATATTTTTAAAGAGGTATGAAGCCAGCAACTGACTATCACACATAAATCATCTTGACATCTTTTATGTGTGGCCTTTGCCCCACTCCATCCTCAGCCTTGGCTGTCCGCTGTGGCACCGCAGCCTCTGTTCCAGGGGAGAAGTCCGTGATGAGACCTCTTCCTGGAGCACAGCCCTTCGTGTCCACCCCGGCCGGTGCCCCACCGCGCCGGCCGTCTCCCCTGTTCACTCTCCTAGTTCTGCTCGCAGGAAACTGCCGGTTCCTCCCAAGTGATATTTAAGGTTAGGCATTCAACAAAGAGAAAGCTGCTAGTTAATTTTTCTCAATTCTAAGATTCATAAACGTTAAATTGATCATCTCTGAATATCTTTTGTCATTCTTAGCTTTCTAACACAGAAGTGTATAATGACATCTTTATTTTATTCTCCTGACCAGTCATTGTAAGACTGATCCTTTCAGTCTTAAAGGATCTCCCCTTTCAGGAGAAAATACTATATTGTGCTATTAAAAAAAAAAAAAGGCTGAGATAAGCATCAATTCTGTTCACAGGCATAACTAACATAAACTTTGAAAAGTGTTTGAAATATCTGCCTAGAAAATGTCTTCTTTTGTTTGTCATTTCCTTTTGCTAATCATCTTTTGTAGTAAGAAAATATTAAGGGAAATAAGATCTTAAGAGAAATAAGCTAAAAAATAAATTTGGGGCTCATTTACTTAGCATATTTCTAAATACATTTTTTGCCATCCTTAGAAAAGAGTAACAGTTTTGTCACTGCCTCCCGAAGGGTTTGTTTGAGGCAATGCCCGAGAGCGATCTCTAATTCAACGTTGAAATCTAGATGAAAAGCAGTGTCAGCTCATCTGAAGAAGAGTTGTACACAGCTGAGAAAAGTAGTCTTTAAAATATACTGTGGCTGTTGTAAAATTCTTTCCAATTTATAGATTTGGATAAATCATCTTAATATGGGATATTTATTGAGGAAAAATGTTTTTACATCATTCCACTTCAAATGTATATAGTACATAGCACTTTATAATAGAATGAGCAAAGGACAGGCAGTAATAGTGCCCCTGAAAGCTAAATACTGCTACTTGGAACATTCTGAGACGTAACTGACAGTTACCTAAGTATTTTTCAGTGAATCAGAAGATTAATTTTTGCAAGAAGGTTGAATGTGACCCCATCTGCCCTCAGTTCCAGTTAAGACCTAGTTTAGGAGAAATAATTTCTCTGGTGTGCAAGGGTACCTTTAACTGTTCCATTTACTTTTGATATCAGGCTAATCTAGATGAAGCCCAGATGAGTTCACCTACATTCCTTAGAGCTTTAATGACAGCTGTTTGTAAAGCAGCTATTATAATAGGTAAGTAACATTTCTGAAGGGAAAGCTCACATCTGAAATCCCCACTATGTCAAATACTGATGATTTGGGCTTATTTTAAAATGCCTTTAAAACTTGCCCTGTATAGCTGTATTTCTGTGCAAATGGGTGCCATTTCTGTCTACAATGCCTGGCTGTCTCAAGCAGGGGGAGGTCTGAGCAACTACTGCATGCCTGTGGTTGTCTTATACTGTTACATGTTACTTTCCTAATTTACCTCCAACATTGAAAGCTTCCTCATCCTTCCCTTCAAGAGTTATAATGAATGACCCTGGATGGTTTGGCTCAGTGGATTGAGCCCTGGCCTGCAACCTGAAAGGTCGCCAGTTCGATTCCCAGTCAGGGCACATGCCTGGGTTACGGGTCAGGTGCCCAGTTTGGGGTACATGAAAGGCAGCAGATCAATGTTTCTCTCCCTCTCTTTCTCCTTCCCTTCCACTCTCCCTAAAAAATAAGTAAAATGTTAAAAAGAATTTTTTTAAAAAAGTTATAATGAATGGGTTGGATATTCTTAACCTAATATCAATCAAGGACTAATGTCAACAGGAAAACCATTTTATATAAATACATATATAAGGAAAGAAAATACCAGTTGCTTCTCCTACTTTATGTTGACTTTATATAAGGCACTTTTATTGAATGGTGATGAATTTCATGGATAGGATTAGGATTGGTAGAAACTCTTAAATATTCCAAGCTGCCTATAATATTTAATGATATTTAACAAAATCATGCTCTTAGCCTCAGGTAGACATTTCCATCACTGAAATAGGAAAGAAAAATCCATCAACTCAAAAGTTCTCCATAATTTCAGGCCTCTCTTATTCATTTCAAAAGATAGCTTCAGAATTGTAATCTAAGACTTTCAAGGTTAGTTCTGTAATGAGGTAAACAACAAGTTAAATAGAAAGTCTTTGTTAAATGTTTTAAAAGTCATTTCCATTATCTGTGGAAACGTAAGATTTTGGCACTTTAAAATGAGGGTTGGAATATATAAAAGCTGCTTTTAAAAACAAGACTGTGTCCTACTGCTAACGTACAGAGGAAATACAGCCTATGTTTCCTGGCACTGAGGATGCCTTCCTCAGCCCTTTTTTCTTGTGCCTTCCTCCCAAAAGCCTAGATCAGCTGTGTTGTTTGTTACAGTTAGTCCTTATCCTCCTTACAATAAATAAAATATTTGATTCTTCTACCCTTCTGAAAAGATTTGCATGAACTACCACTCTAATTTCCTTTTTAATGTTCCGTTTCTAGTTTAGAATGTCAGAAAACCAGTGTACCTGCCTCGTCATGATTAAAGCTAAAGAATTGGGTCCGCCCTCAAGGGAACCCAGCACTCAAAACACATCCCCCTCCAGGGTTTTTATTATTTCAGAACGAATGTCCCATTAAGAATTTCAGAACATTCTGATTTTCAAAATCTTTGCCCTGGACCCCCTCCCTCACTTCTTCTTTCCTTGTAGAGTCAGACGCGTCGGGAAGACTCAGAAGTTGAAAATGGTCCTACGTGTTATTTCCTTAAATGTAATCCTTGGTTCTTCTGTCACCTCTAGCCGACTCTTCCACTTTCCGAGTGGACACTGCTGTGATCAAGCAGAGAGTGCCGATCTTACTCAAGTACCTAGACTCAGACACAGAGAAGGAACTGCAAGCACTTTATGCACTACAGGCATCAATAGTAAAACTCGATCAACCTGCCAGTAAGTTAACCTCTTGCTACAGTTAGCCCAGCCAATGGGTGAGACTTATCCAGGCCGAGACTTCAGCAGTGGTTGATGAGTTCAAACAGGAGGTAATAGAAGAGTTACTAGTAACAAAAACTCTGACAACCAGCAACCTTAATAAACCTAAATTTTATATGTACTTTTATGAGCAAATGATAGGATAACTAGTTAACTTAGATATTTAACCCTCACTCGAGGAAAGGTTTGTCTGATAAAACTTTGGCCAGTGTCGGAAGTACATCTGTACTGTGCAGTGTAGCAGCCATGAGCCACATATGTCCAGTGGCTGTTGTGACTAAGGAACAAAATTTTAAATTTTATTTAAATGTAAATAGCCACCACGGTTAGTAGGAACCCTATTGGACAATGCAGGTCTAGGGCTCTCGGTATTAGCCTGTGTGTAATACAGTTTTTCACTTTTTTTGATATGGGTCTTTATAATGAAGGAGAATGATACTCTTCGGACTCCTCAGGCACCCAACAAAGACAGTAAGGCATTGTAGACTAGTTGTCAGTTAGGGTTATGGTTAAGGCTGGCTAAGCAGACAAATAAGGAACCTGACACCTGAGCCTTGGTGGTATTGGTAAATTAACTGAATTGTGTTACATTTGGAAACTTCAGTTGGAGCTTGTGAAAGTGGAAATTATGTGGCTGTTGCAGAGATAGCACTGAAGTAGTTCTTTGGCACTTCTTTAGGCGGTGGCTTTGGCAAAGTCTTCCTTCTCCGCTGGGGCCAGCGAGTCCCTCTAGGACAGGGACTTCCGCCCAGTGCCCCGCCAGGGCTGTTGACACGTTCACTACCTGGCTGTTTAGTCGGGGTCACCGACCTCTTTTCCCTTTGAGTGTCAAGTTTAAACAAATGACAACAGCCAACACAAAATAGCCACCTGATGTGAATGAATTAAAAGTATACCTTTTTTGGTCAGATCAACAAAAAATACATTTTGGGTGTGCCACAGAATTTTAGTAATTCTTGTATGTGTGCCATGAGATGAAAAAGGTTGAAAAACGCTGTTCTAGGAGATAAAGGGAAAGGTTGAAACAAATAATCCTCAGGGTTTAACTGAAGAGACATCCAAGTCTGAATAAGAGAGTTAATTTGACTTTGTTTTCTCTCTGTCCAAACCTTTGAAAGGTTGTTTAACATTATGGCTTCCTTTTTTATTCCTGTAGAATGAGCACACTAACTTCTCAAGAGATGGTTAAGTAGTTCGATAAAATTGATGCTGTGTGTCAGCCAGGCAAAGTATCTCCTGTAATTTGTCACCCCAGTAACCCCTGCAGAGATGTTTAATTCTGGACTCGGCACCAGCGTCATCGTTGCCCCTTGCCTCCATTTCCCCATTGACCCACTCGGGTTTAGAGAATGAAGTGACTTCATTATTGGCTTGACTAATAAAATTACAAAGATGAATCTAAAAAATTTTTTAATAAGACTCATTGTAAACCTAATATTTATTAGCAATTCTTTATTCTACTGGCTCCCTCCATTAATATGAATGATCAGCGAGCTGACTTTAAATGAATTTTAAGAGCCTGTAATGAAAAGAATTTTTTTTCAAAGAATATGTAAAACCCTCTGTTGGATTTTATGTCCTTAATAACTTTCTCCATTTTTTGAACAATAATATAAACTAAGTTTCCATTGTGAGAACCAAACAGAGAATTAAAACCGCCCAGATTATCTGAGCATTGAAAACAACAATTTGACTGTCATCTCACTGGATAAAATCCAGGTGAGATTGTTTTTACCCATGTTTCCTATGTAAATTATTACTGTTTTCATTTTGAAAATAATATTAGAAGGGGGGGAGTATATCCTGCTCTTAACTCCCCAAATTTGTAAAAAATAATGTGTTTTTATTGTAGAATTCAAATAAAGAAATGGGTAAAATAATTATTTTATATTTAATTTTTGAAGTGTTCAGGTAGACAACTACATAATATTAAACAGCCCAGCAATATCAGAAAATAGTTCAAATTGAACAAAATAACAGAAATAAGAAATCATTTAGACTGCTTCAGTCTTCTTTCCTGTTCTTTAGACAAGTCATTTTGCTGCTTATGCTGTCAAGGGGGAGTATAATGCATTGTCATGGATGCTCCTCTCTAGGGGAATTAATTGTGCGTTCATTCATTGCTTGCAAATACAGTCTTTCCTTCACAACTACAGCGCCCCCAAAACTGATCGTTTATTTTCACTTCCTTACAGATTTGCTGCGGATGTTTTTTGACTGTCTGTACGACGAAGAGGTAATCTCCGAGGATGCCTTCTACAAGTGGGAAAGCAGCAAGGACCCTGCGGAGCAGAACGGGAAGGGTGTGGCCCTGAAGTCCGTCACGGCGTTCTTCACGTGGCTTCGGGAAGCAGAAGAGGAATCTGAGGATAACTAAAATTTCAAATACACAAAAAGAAACAAAAGAAACAATTTAAGTATTTTTTTAAAAAGTTTCACGTCTTCGCCAATCACAGTGCAGCAAGGCCAATTCTCGCAGAAACCCCCACGTGTGCACGAGTGGGAGAGGGGAAAGAGAACAAAGGTGATCATGGAGGAAAAAGGTACTGGAAATAAGTACACTTCAACCTGAGGGCGGGAGCACTAAAACCAAAATACATGTATTATTTAAAGAAAATATTTTCTGTTATAATCTTTTCTTTTTAAACGAGGACTCATACTTTAAAAAAACACATCTGTTTAGCAAAAAAGTTGAGAACTTTTAATTTATTTTAAGGACTGCAAATGCCAGTGTAATTTTTTAATTTGCAGTTTCTGTAAACAACTTGTATAATAGAAAAGCAGAGAAATAAATTTCCCTCCCCTTCAGATGCACCTCAAGTTTGTTTTAAAGCATAGTGGTTAGTCCAGATTTAAGAAGGTTTGGGGTGAACAAGGTAAGAAAGATTTTTTTTTTTTGGCATCAAATCTTTCTGCCTGCCTCTCAGCTTGCTTCAGAAAATTTAAAAAAAAATCTCAATAGTAATCAAAACATACATAACCTTGGAACAGAAGGAAATGCTGTGGACCAGAGAACTCCAAGAATTGTTTAAAAAAAAAAAAAGTGCTACCCTTGGAAAAGTACTCTTAATACTTTTGAAATCTTTAGAGCAACTATAAGGCTTGTAAATACATAGAACAAATATTTAAAAAAACAAAAAGAAATTGACTCAATACTATTTCTTTTCACTTTCAAAATATAAAGAACAAAATAAAGACAAACATTGCAAGTTTAAAAGAAAGCAAAGTGACTTCTCCTTTCGATAGCTGCTGCTTGTGTGCCCATCTCTGGGAGGGCTGTCTGTGGTCTAACCCGCATCTCCCGGGAGGTTGGAGAGGGAGCGAAGGTGGGGGGAGAGGGAGAAAGAGAGGGAGAGCGCCTGCGTCTGCAGTTGGGAAATGCAGCTGCTTTTGGGTAAGGAGAGCACCTGCGCTTGGATGGGAGAGCCCCTCTGGAAGTCCAGGGAAGCTTCTTTCCAGCACCAACTAGACGCGCATTCGGGGTGGGCGCGACCTGAGGGCAGTTTTTAAATAACTAAGTGTCCCACTGTATGTATTAGGACTAGGGATGCTAATTCACCTTGAGACTACCACACTGATTTTTAAATCATCAAATTTCTCCAAAGATGTCTTCTAAAGAATGAAAGAAACCAAAGCTCAATTATACTTTTTAAAAAGTGGGCATGGGGTTTAGAACCAAACTAAAATACTATGTGTGAAAATCGCATTGTTCCCCAACTTTATCTTCACTGCAGCTATTCTGGTGAGTATAAAACCAACTGTGGTTTTTGGCCTCTCCTTCTCCTACAGATATTGGAATGCTGTGTTTTTTGTTTGTTTTTTTTTTCTTTTTTTATGAAGCCGTAGAAACAGATGGTTTTCCATTTCAGTTGTTTGTAGGCCATGACTCTACAAAATGTACTTTTGAAGAAAGACAGGCTGCTCCCAAATAAACAGTCTTCGTATTTTGTATCTGGATAACCAAAGAGTTCTTCTGGCTTCCATCTCTGAAGAAATATTCACATTAAGAGACTTGGCAAGATTTGTGAAGCACAGGAACAAAATTTTCCATAGCAGTAACAAGTTTTCGTCAGAGTGTAGTTGAACACAGCACAGGATTCCCACCACGTGAACCACCGGGCCCATTGCACAGTCACAGAAAGCTGTTCTCAAAGAACCAAGCTCTGAAAGTCTTGTGACAGGCATGTGACAGCATCTGTCATAAAAGACGGGGCCTAAAAAGCTGGTGGGGGGTCTGGCTGCAGGCTCTTCCTGGGATTCGTCATTTGGGAGAAGCAACCTGATTCTCTAATATACTGAGTTTTAACAGCTGCTGGAATCCAAGTGCAGAGGGTTCTAATCCAGGAATCTCCTAAAGGATAGAGGTTTTTAAGTGTTGGCAGCACTCACAGGAGGTGAAGGGTGGGCAGTTGGGGAAAAGCAGGGTGGTGACTACCTCTTGAAAATCCGTGGCTGTTGTTTGCAGGGATCTGGCCAGAAAGGAGTTTCAGGTAGTAGTAATTGCCTAGTATTCATCAGTATTTTAGAAGTGCAAGGAATGGAGGAAAGAGAATAATATTTTTGGAAAAAAGATCCAAGGATTGAAAAAACTTCAGATATAAATACCTACAGCACAGTAACAGAAATAATGGTTAAAATCTCAGCTATAACATGAAGTGTGGTAAGACTACGAAGTTACTTCTGGGTATCTTGTTGCTTTATACACTGTTAGAAGGGTTACCTAAGGATAAAATACAGGCAGAGTGGCATAATTATTCCCTACTATTCATATCAACCGAATTGCAAAACCTTGTCACAATTCTTACCCCTTTACGGTTTTTTTTCACTAGGAAACAGGGTGTTTGGGTTTTAAAGTAACGGGGCACGGCCTGCCTTGACGTGATTGCCCTCCCCCAGACTGTCACAGAAGCTTTCACCCATTTGCACTTAGGGGACAGGTTCATTAACTAAGATGCTTTGCCTTATGTCTGTATTCAGACTAGTTGACTCACAGCTATTTAGTAATTTAAGTGAGAGTTTTTCCTTTTCTAGCAAAAGAATGTAATGCCAATTTTTAAAATAAACTCATTTGAGATTCTTGCATTGACCAACAAGCCAGTTCACAGCTGCATCGTGAACTTGGTTCATTCTCAGATGTTCACCGAGCGCCTGCTCTGTACTAAGTGCAGGGAATGGAACGGTGAGCAGTCTGTGCTTTCAGGGAGCTCTCTGTGAGGACAGCACTCGAGAGGTTCACGCACCGACCGCATCCGCATCTCACCCCGCTGAGGAGTGTCTGCCCCTCAGTACTCCGGCGATCTTTCATTTGTTTTTTATCTTACTTTTATATTTCGAGATGCATTCTAGATTATTTGCCACAATTAAATCCAAAGGCAGTTTTATCTGTTCTAGAATCACTCTCCAAACAAGTTATAATTCTGGGGGGTTTGACATACATTTTTGTTTCAAATGGCTCCATTCGAGTCAAAAGGATTTTAAGCTAGGAAAAAATAGTCCTCAGCTTTTGGATCTCATTCTGTGTTTTAGTTATTCAAGTGTCGTTCTTTTTAAAAAATGTGTAGAGATCCACTTTCTCGATTTGGCCGTGCCGTTGGCGCTCCCGCACTGCTGGAGTCCCGTTGTGCCGAGGAACATTCTACAGTGCTTTCCGTTTCTGTGCGTTGCTTTCTTCTCACTGAGATATAGTTCGTGTGCTATAAAGCTCATCCTTTTAGAGTGTACAATTCAGTGATTCTTAGTGTATTCACAGTCGTGCAAGTAGCACCACTACCTAATTTCAGAACATGTTTATCATCCCGGAAAGAAAGCCCCATACCCTTTAGGAGTCTCTCCTCATTCTCCACCTCTCCTCCGCCCTTGGGAACCACTAATCTGCTTCTTGTTTCCATGGGTTTGTATGTCCTGGACATTTCATATAAATGAAATCATACATTGAATTGCTTTTTGTTTTGACTTCCAATCAATGTGTGGTTGCCTCTCATGCAACGCCCCCAGCCCAGACTGGGAATCGAACCGGCGACCTTTTGGTTCACAGACCAGTGCTCAGTTCACTGAGCCACATGAGCCAGGGCTCCAATAAAAAATTATTTAAAAAAAGAATAAAAATGCCTTGAGACAGACATCTACCACTGGTTAGTCGCAGGTCGGTGGTCTTGCAGAGATCACTTTTCCTGTTCAGTAAGCTTGAGCTGTAGGTCTCCGCGTGCTCCAGTAGTTCAGTGAGAGAGGCCCTACGTACTTACCAGCTTCAAATACCACATGTAGCCCCCAGAGGGAAAAACAATAATAAATGATAATCTATTAGTGTTAGGACTACCAAAAAAAGAGACATTACCAAATCATGAAATGATTTACCCATCAAAGAAGCTACAGAGAATCATGTGCCAAATGTTTTTAAATAAGTGTTTTATTTTAAAATAATTTTAGATTTAAAAGGTTCAGAGAAAAGTACAGAGTTCCATATACTCCTCTCCCAGTTCCTCCTGTTATTACCATCTTACCTTACCATGGGATGTTCTCAGAACTAAGAAACCAGCACTGGTACATTGCTGTTGTCTCCAGGCTTTATTTGGGACTCACAAATGGCCTCTTTCTAGTCCAGGATGCTATGCAGGATACCACATTGCATTTAGTCATCATGTGTCTTAGTGTCCTCTGGCCTTGGACGGTTTTCAAATCTTTTCTTGTTAGTTCATGACCTTGACAGCTTCGAGGAGTACTGGTTAGGTATTTTGTACAGTGTCTCGCAGTTTGGGTTTGTCTGGTGTTTTCTCCTGATGAGACTAGTGTTATGGGTTCGGGGTAGAAATACCATACAAGTGAAGTGCCTTTCCCATCTTATCATGTCAGGTACCCACATAACATCCTTGGTGGTGTGTAACCTCGACTCTATGGTTAAGCAAGTTACTTGTCTTCCCCCTCTTTCTTAACTCTATTCTGGAAGCTAGTTACTAAGTCTACCCTGCATTGGGGGAGGAAGGTAGGAGTAGGAGGGAATTAAACTCCACTTTCTTCCCAGAGTGGGCAGGATGTACAGCGGCCCCCTGTTATCTGTGGGAGATCTGTTCTGAGATCCTCAGTGGATGCCTGAAACCAAGGGCAGTACTGAACTCTGTGTACAGTGTACACTATTTCTTCCTGTACATATATACCTATGATAAAGTTTAATTTCTAAATTATGCCCAGTAAGAGGTGAACATCAATAACTAATAATGAAATAGAACAGTTGTAACAATACGCTGTAATAAGTTATGTGAATGTGGTCACCTGTTTCAGAGGATCCCGTCCTGAAGCCCCTGTAGGCTTGATGCTTCTTGGCATAACATTGGTTACTTGCTGTGAATCAGAACAGAATTTTCTGTTCATGTCTTCCACCCACAAATGTAATGCCTTTTCCACCTTAACTAAGCACTTACCATGCACGGTGACCATAAGTTTTGCAGTTTGAGGTGCAACAGCAAAACTATCATGAATTTCTTTTTCTGTCTTCACAATTTCGCAGATTTCTTCTTACTGTAGATCTTAGCAACCTCAGCATACGATTTTTATTCTTTCCTTACTAAGTCAAGAACTTTCACCTTCTTACTTAAAGTAAGCACTGTATGAAGGCTCCTCTTTGGCACATCTGAGTTGCCAGCATCACTACTGTTGAGCCTTGGGGTCATTATTAAGTACAGTAAGGGTGACTTGAACACAAGCGCCGCGATACTGCACCGGTTGATCTGTTAGCAGAGACAGCTACTGAGTGACCAGTGGGCGGGCAGCGTGGCAGCATGGAGGTGCTGGACAAAGGGCTGACTCAGGTCCTGGCGGGTGGAGTGGGACAGTGAAAGACTTATCATGCTGCCCAGAATGGCGTGCAGTTTAGATCATTAATTGTTTGTTTTTGGAATTTCCCATTTAATATTTTTGGACCACAATTGACTGTGGGTAACCGAAACCACAGATACTATACTTAAATTATTTGGCATTCTCCTGCAAGTAAGATTTGTCTCTTCTATTTTTTTCTCATTCAGTCACATATATGTGTGTATGTGTGAGTTACATAATTTTATATATAAATGTATAACTTTATATATAAAATTAGAGTTTATATCATTACAGACTTGCATATTTATTTTATTTATACTTTTGAATTATAATCCAGTATCATGTAATTTTGTTCAGATTGTGCCAGCTTTGACTTGATGGGCTGTTTCAAGTCAGCTCAAGTGTCCCTTCGACTTTCCCTCATCCTTTTCACCGTATGTCACTTTGTGATACTACAAGATGCCACAGGCATGTCTTGTCTTTTTCCTGCCCCAGCCCTAGAATTAGCCTTTTTCTTCAAGGAGACATGGTTTTTGTTTTTTTTGTTTTGAGGTTTTTGTTTGGTTGGTTTTTCTTTTTTTTTTTTTTTTTAAGGAATGGTATTTAGAAACCAAAATCTGAGCACTGAGTGAACTTTAAAGATTTTATTTATTTATAGAGAGGGGAAGGAAAAGAGAGAGAGGGAGAGAAACATCACTGTGGTTGCCTCTCGTGCACCCCCCTACTGGGGACCTGGCCTGCAACCCAGGCATGTGCCATGACTGGGAATCAAACCCTTTGGTTTGCAGGCCTGCACTCAATCCACTGAGCTACACCAGCCAGGGCTTTTACTCTAATTTTTAACTGCCAGGTGAGTAAGCCACTTTCACAGGAACATTGTGACTCTTAGAAAATATGCTTCATTTATTAGAAGACGACTTTGGTACCTAAAACACTCAAACCTATAGATGTCCCAATTATGCTTTTGCTCATGCTATTAACAATAAAAGATGGGAACAATTCCCTCTCTCTTATTACAATGATTACTTTTAACTTTCCTGTGGCTAAAAAGTGTCCCATACAGTGCAGTATCAAAATGTTACCTGGGTTACTCAGTGGGTTCAATGATAATAATGGAAACTGTCAAATAACCAGAAGTTAGCTAGCAATGGGGATACTGCCTATCAAAACTGGCGAGATGCCACCAAAGTGGTACTGTGAGGTAAACAGGCCGTCAGAGGAAGCACGTGGGGGCACAAACAATACCTGAGTGGGCATCACAGCGTTCGCACAGGAAGAAGCTGTGTGCTGCGGCGGAACAGGGGTCTGACTGCAGTTGGGAGATCTGTGCTCTGATGCCGACGCTGCTGTGTGTTGGTCATTTTCCGTTCTCAACTCGTGTGTATCTCCCTGTTCTCTAAAAAGGGTGCACTTGTGCCAACCATAGGAGTACATCCAGAGTCACTTTTTAAAAAATCTTTACCCAAGGGTTTTTGTTTTTGTTTTGTTTTTTTTTTAATTTTATTTATCTTCAGAGGGGAAGGGAAGGAGAGAGGGAGAGAAATATCAATGTATGGTTGCTTCCTGTGCACTCCCTGCTGGGAACTGGCCTGCAACCCAGGCATGTGCCCTGACTGGGAATCAAACCGTGATCTCTTGGTTCACAGGCCCTCGCTCAATCCACTAAGCTACACCAGCCAGGGCTACCCAAGGGTTTTTAAAAATTGATTTTAGAGAGAGAGAGACATTGATGTGAGAGAGAGAGACATCGACCTGTTGGCTTCCGCCTGTGCCCTGACTGGGGAACCCACAACCGAGGTGTGTTCCCTGACCAGGAATCGAACTGGTAACCTTTTGGTGCGTGGGGCGACCAAACCAACTGAGCCGCCCGGCCAGGGCCAGAATCGCTTTAAATGCTGCTTACCAGACTTAACAAGGAAGTAAGCCTTGGCAATAATAGGATATTACACTTTTTAAAGAATTAAGTATATCAAGATTTTTGGAGATTTTTCAAAGCAAACCACCACCCAGCAGTTGAACTTGTACCACCAGTGATTTCCTTTCTGACATCCGACGTATTTACCTCTTGGAGGTAAATAATATGTCTTACGGCCTGGAGTCCTTAGAAACGATCTTTGCAAAGCTCAAATAACTGTCCTACCTTAACTTCTCGCTAGAACATAGGATAATAGTGCTCAGCATTGCCGCGTGTTACAATCACCTAAGACTTTTTAACAGTACAAAACCTTGGACCACACCTCAGAGTAGTTACTTCATAATCCCTGGGGAGGAGACTTGACTTTTTCCCCCTCAGGTTCTCTAGGTGATCCTAATACAAGCCACACTTGAGAACTGTGTGGAATGGTGACAATAGCCTGATTTACCTAACACTTCACCAGACAACCTCTTTTTTTCAGATGTTTTTAATCACAAAATGTTGGGCACACAAATATGGCGCATGTTTTAAGAATAAAGTGCTGTGAGAACAGATATGAGGACACTGTGAACTGGTGGGTTAGGAAACGCTTCCCTGAGCAAGAGAGTTTTAAGCTGAGAAATATAAACAGACAGTTACGGGGACAGGTTCAGACGGAACACAGTATGAGTGCAAAGGCCCTGTGGTGGAGAATGCATGGTGTGTTTGGAGAGAGGAGAAAGAGGGGCAGAGTATGGTGCGAGTCCATCCTCACAAGCAAAAGTGAAATTTAAACCTGCCCTGTGACAACTTAATCCAGACAAACCTCTTCTGGACAAATGAGTGACAAGAACTTTATGAAAGTTGTCTTGTACTCTCAATTTGGTAGAATTCACTAGAAACCAACCTAAGTAGGTATTTATTTTATTTTTTTAGTTCTTGCTTGACAAAAGGATGGCAATACTTTTAATCATTTCCAGTCCCCAAATTTAGCCATGCAGTTAGTGCATTGGAATAATCAGCCTATTTGGAGTGAACAAGTTACATTTATAGAAAAGAAAAAGCAAAAAATTGGAAATCTAGTTGAAAAAATAATGAAAGAAACCTTCCCTACTTTGGTAAGGAAATAGACATGCAAATCCAGGAAGTACAGAGTCACAAACAAGATGGATACAAAGAGACCCACACCAAGACATCATAATTGAAATGCCATCACTTCTTGGACTTTTGGCTAAGATCAAGTGTAACTAAAATACCAAAGGTTAAAAGATAATGGGAGAATCTTAAAAGCAGCAAGAGAAAAGAAGTTAGTTACCTACCAGAGGAGTTCCCATAAGGCTGTCAGCTGATTCCTCAAAAGAAACTTTGCAGACTCGAAGGGATTGGCAAGAAGTATTCCGAGTCATGAAAAGCAGGGACCTACAGCCAAGACTGCTCTACCCAGCAAAGCTATCATTTAGAATTGAAGGGCAGATAAAGAGCTTCCCAAACAAAAAACTAAAGGAGTTAATCATCACCAAACCATTATTACATGAAATGTTAAAGGGACTTATTTAAGAAAAAGAAGATCAAAACAATGAACAATAAAATGGGGAAAAAATACATATCAATAATTGAATCTAAAGAACAAACTAAGACAAGAACAGACCATCACGGATGCAGAGCGTTTTGATGGTGGTCAGTTGGGGGCTGCATGTGGGGGAATGGGTGAAGAGGTGAGGGGATTAAGAAGTACAAATAGATAGTTTCAGGATAGCCTTGGGGATGTAAAATACAGTGTAGGAAATGGAGTAGCCGAAGGACTTATTCGCATGGCCCATGGATGTGAACAATGGTGGGGGGAATGCCTGAGAGAGTGGGGACAAGTGGGGAAAAGTCAGGACAACTGTAAGCGCATAATCAATAAAACATAATTTTTTTAAAGTTACACTTATATCTAAGGTGAGGGTCAAAGTATGAGCTTTAGGCCAGTAGCATCAGTATCACCGGTGATCTCATTAGAAATACAAGTTCAGGGACCCTAACCTACTAAATCAGAATCTGAGGGAGCCCAAGAAACATTTTAACAAGCTCTTAAAGTGATCCTTAGGCACACTGAAGTTAGAGAACCACTGCCTAGGATTATTTAACATCTCCGCCACCACTTAACAAAGTTCTTCACCAAAAGCTAACTAAAAACAAGTACTGTTTTTAAACGGTTTGGGTTTTGTCTTATCGTCTGTATGCAAAACAATAAGCTCTTCCTACGTCACAGTATCATCGAGATAATGTGTGTTAAAACACTTTGTAAGTTGTAATTTGCTGTGCGTTGCAGGTTGTCATCTAATTCAACCTTCACACCAGCCCCGTGATATGTATAAGGTGGTACTGCTTCCTTCCAACAGGTAGGCGACTATGAACCACAGAAGTTATGTACCTAGCAAGTGTGAGACGTGAGACTTGCACTTGGCCTTCTGGAAGGCAGTGGTTTCCAAACAATATTCCCTCTCACTATAATGGATATACTTTGGAGCCTTGGACTTGGAAAAATAAGGGTTTGTTTACACCTCAGTTTCCTCATCTATAAAAGAGGGATGACACCATCTACCTCATCGGGTGTTGTGAGAATTCATTAAAGGAGATCAGGGAAAGCGCCCAGGGTTCTGCCTGGAATGCCTGGGACTTGGCCTGCCTGTGTCCAACGTTCTTTTTCCACTACGTTCTACAGCCTTAGTCATGTTCGCCACATACAGTGAAACTACACTATCTTCAGAAGTGTAAGAAGTTATGGTTTGCTTATTCACATTTTTTTAATATTCTGTGCATAGTTCAGACTTTTTTATTGCTTTCCCTTGCATAAACATAATAGAACTGATGAGTAGAGGCTTCTAGCCCCCTCTTTTCCTAGGATTCAGTAAGGCATTGAAAAATTATTTTTTCTTTCTTTCTTTTTTTTTTTTTTGCACAAGGACTAATGAAGAGGGTTCTTTACAAGTTACACACTGCCCCACCTGGGAAGAAAGAAAAATTTTTGACTAGTTTTTGCTACAAAACCATAATGAACTTCTAAAAATACCAGGTACTTTAAAATGCATATTCTGTCCCATCCAGCTCTGGCCCTGTCCCTAATGTAGGAGATGCTAACTACTTTGGATAAAGAGGTAGCTATACCAAACAAGCTTGCTGGTTAGTTAAACTAAATTTCAATTTTTTCCTTTAGTATCATAGTCTTAACCAAATAGAATGTAAAGCAGAGACAAAAATTTGAAAGTTATAGGGCATTTTTGGTCAAAATACTTGATCTGTTGGGAAGAGCAGGGGCATCATTGATGATAAAATAGGAATTTCCGAAGTTGAACTAACAGTCTTGAGTCTTGACACATGTAGTTCTCAAGAAGTGTGCTACTCTCCAAACTTTGGGTTGAAACTTTTACAGCCTTGCTGCAAGTAGTTTAAGAATACTCAAAGACTCCCTGGCCGGCGTGTCTCGGTTGGAGTGTCATCCTGTCCACCGAAAGGATACAGGTTTGATGCCCAGTCAGGTCACATACCGAGGTTGTGGGTTTGATTCCTGGTCAGGGCATGTACCTAGCTTGCAGGTTCTGTCTCTGGCCGGGGAACCTATGAGAGGCAACCAATTAGTGTTTCTCTGTCACATCGATATTTGTCTCTCCCCCACTTCATCTCTCTCTAAAAGCAATGAAATAATGTCCACAGGTGAGAATTTTCAAAAATAAATACAATTCAATCAATCAGTAAAAATTTTTAGCCCTGGCTGGTGTGGTTCAGTGCTTGAGCACCAGCCTGAGAAATAGGAGGTCACTGGTTCAATTCCCACTCAGGGCACATGCCTGGGTTGCAGACAGTCCCTGGTTGGGAGCATGTGATTAATGTTTCTCTGACACATTGATGTTTCTCTCCCTCTCTTCTCCCTTCCTTCCCCTTGCTAAGAATAAATAAAATCTTTAAAAAAAAATTTTTAAACACTCAAAGCCAATGTTTTCTGGTTTACCCTTTTTGAAAACATTCCATTTCCTCATCACCATGCAGTTTCATTTTGTACAGAAAAGGATTCGTCCCATCATCTTTTTGGAACTTCATTTTTTAAAAAATTTTAAACAAATCCAATTTCATAATTCTGATTTTTAAAATTCTGTCTTCTTTCCAGTCATAGATTTGACTCCTGTGTTACTTTAAATTACTAGGTTTTATTGGGGGCAGGGGTGTGTGGAGAAATCTTCCCCTTTAAACTTGAAATTTTCTCAAACTTACCCATAACCACAAAGAAAAAATGTCTTTTTTCATGGGTGATCAACTCATTCTGTTGGGACTTTCCTGGGTTAAAAATTGAAAGTCCTACCTCCCACTAACTCTCAACCTCCCTGCATTAGGTAAACCATGACAGTTGGTCACCCTTGGTGTCACTGATCTGACCCTCACTCATCTCTGGCCGCCATCACTGGCCTGGATGCCCTGCAGGCATCTTCCTGAAAATAAGATTTGCCCTTAAAGCCAAAAAGTAGAAATGAAGGAAGAATAGTAGCATTGGCAAATTTTCTTCATATTACATAGTCAAAACAAAACTAGATATGCTTTGCTTTTTAGTAATCCGGCAAATAGAGTTTTAATCTGTCTAAAATGCGGTCTTCTAGTCTGCTCCGTCCTTGTGAGTGTTGTTAAAATAATATCCTAGTTCTGTTGATCATAATTCAGTTTGCAAAACCTTTAGTGCAGCTTAATTAAAAACACAGATTCCTGGACCCCAGCCCCTGAGATTTTAATTCAGTAAATTAGATCCGGGGTGAGACGGGAAATTTGCAGTTGAAAAAATAAAGTAAAATGCAGTTGTCTTGCCTTTGGTGTTTGAAAAGGGGAAAAGATGGTTCAATACATACAATTCCCAGAACCTGATATGAAAACAGGCTTGACAGCTAATCTTGTTGTTTTCCCTGGAGATGGCAGGACTAAGTACCTTAGTTTCCTTGGTTCTAGGTTGTGTTTTCCACTGAAAGACGCCTGTAATAACATTCACAAATGTTTTCATTCCCTTGAGGGGCTGAATTGTAACTCCATCCAATACATCAGATGTTTCAAACTGAGGGACAGCTGCTGTTCTTCACTGTCCTCAAAATGATAGTGAAGCCTGGGCACTAACATTTTTCAGACGCCCGCAGGCAGCCAGAAATGTTGGCTCCAGTAGAACATCAAACAGCTGACGACATCAAGGACAGTGGTTCTCAAACGGTGAATGGCAAAATTAATGGGTTGCGACCACCATTTTTTAAAAATAACTAGAATAGAACATATGAAGGTAAATGCTATTTTATAAAACTTACTTGGCTTTTAAATACTGGTCCACAATCCTTTCTCCAAAAGCACTGGGACCAGACATGTTTCAGAGTCAAGATTTTTCAGAATTGAGGAAAAAGTTTTCAGTGACTGCTGAGCTGAATGGAGTACTCTTATTGCCACCAGTGAGTAGAGCCAAGTGCACCATTGGCAGAGGGGAATCCAGGGATGTTGCTTATCTGTAAACCAGCGTCTTGGCCTCAGGTAACAAATAAGAAGAAGAAGAACTTTGATGGGGTGGTGGCGGAAGAATAACATTAAATCTTTTCATCAGCCCCCATTTTCTCCCTGATGGTGTAAATTGTTCATTTTCTTGCCATCCCTTTCCAAGCTGCAGCTACATTGAGAGCTGTTTCACATCTTTCTGGCTGGAAACCAGGAAAGTCAAATGACCTCCAACCCTGCCAGGACCATACATTCTTAAGGGATCCAAGCCCTGACCTGGCTTTGGGTTCCTTCTGCATGAAATCACGGTCCCACAGCCTGGATTTATGGGCAGACTAAAGACCAGCCTTGCTAGCAACAGAAACTTTCTCATCAGGCACTCAAGAATTGTTCTCCAAACTTCTTTTAATATGAAGCGGAATGTGAGTAGATAAAGGAGCAGATGAGTCTTCCCGTGCTCAGCCCTGTGACTGCAGTGCCGTTGCTTTGTTTGGGGACACTCTTGGAACCTGCAATTGCTTCATCTTCCTCTAGCCTTAAGCCTAAAGTTCCAAAGTCACCTATTTTGCTTTTCTATACAAAACAAGACCTTTTAGCCCTAATAGACTTAAACATCACTTAGCTTTAAATTTGTGGGATAGAGGGAGAAAAACCTGTTGTATTGACAAAAGGCAGTGAAGTCTGCAAAGCTTACTGTTCAAAGGTTCAACAGGAAATTGGCTTCTGAAAAAGTGTTTTTGTTAAAAACTAGAGGTGATGACAGTTGCTTTATGGGGACTTCTAACACTTGCTTTTCTAGCTCACAAACTCTGTATTTCCTCATGATTATGGGACTCCCAAGTCCCTCCTGTAATCCTGGGCAGAGTCGTGAAGTCATGTACTCCTCTTTCTCTCTCCTAGAAGCTCCTCTAGTCAGACACCCCGAATTTTTATTCTCCTGATTCTTTTTTTTTTTTAAAGATTTTATTTATTTATTTTTAGAGAGGGGAAGGGAGGGAGAAGGAGAGAGAGAGAAACATTAATGTGTGGTTGCCTCTCATGTGGTCCCCACTGGGGACCAGGCCTGCAACCCAGGCATGTGCCCTGACTGGGAATCGAACCTGCAATGCTTTGGTTTGCAGCCCGCGCTCAATCCTCTGAGCTACGCCAGCCAGGGCTTATTCTCCTGATTCTTTACTGTGGAATGAAAAGCTTTAGATCCTCAAGTCTCGAGGCTAAAACAATGCATTCCCAATGATCACTTTGAGGCTTGTCTGTTAGCTCTCTTTGGTATTAGCGCTTTAAAACTGCTGTAGAAGAGAGTGAAGCTTAAACCAGAGGAATGGATCTCTGGTGGAGCTTAAGGGACTTTGAAGTCAGTGTGAGAGGTCTCTGAGCAAAAGAATCCTTCCCATGCTCTGATGGTAGGAATCTCCGTACACCGGTTAAGAGCTGACCAGGTCCTAAACTCGTCAAGGTGCATGTCGGGCAGTGCAGGTCAAACAGCCTAACGGTTTAAGTAAAGGGTACAAAAATTATCATGTAACTGTTTACCAAACACTGGAATATTTTTACCAGTTTAGCTCAAAGAAGGCCAAATGAGGTAAACTAAAAACATACCCTCGTGGAGTCTTTAACTCAGATGCAGCTAAATATGGAAACAAAAATGGCCGATTGTATTCGGCAGAAGTAAAATGCCTCAACCAAAAAACACAACAAAAATTTCAAACCCCTTTAAAGCTAAAAAACATACAGCTTCAAAATTCAGCAAGTGGTAGACTTCATGCGTGGTTGCGTGTGTATGCATACATTACATGCACTCGAGAAAGAATTTTGTTTCAGGGTTTTCCCTTCTTGGGTGGACATGTGAACAACAGAATAAATTGTGTATGAATTTAAGCAAAAATCTGCAGGAAGGAAAATTCTAATTGGGTAGGTTATTTTTTTAAGATTTTATTTATTTTTAGAGACGGGAAGGGAGGGGGAAAGGGAGAGAAACCTTGTGAGAAACACTGGTGACACAGGCATGTGCCCTGACCAGAATGAACCGGCAACCCTTCACCTTGCTGGATGACCCCTAACCAACCAAGGCACACCGGTCGGGGCGGTTGGATAGTTTGTTGAATGAGATGGGGTTAAAACCATTTTAGGGAAGAAGAGCGGTTGGATGTTTTAAGCATATGAATACAGAAAAATGAAAAGCATCTTTGAGAAGGGAGACAGAGGATAGAAGTGTTGATAAAGTACAAGGAAGTGAGCAGGATGACGAAATGGCGAAAATGACCAAAACCCCTAGTGAACAGGTTGAATATGGTATCAGGACATTAACGACAGCGCTCATAAGGGATTTGTGGTGGTGGTGGTGGTAGGTGGTGAAATTTTTCACATATCCGAAGTTTGGGACTGATGGAGTGGATAGCTATGGCTGGGAAGGCTGCTGGTGGGCAAGTGTTAACCGCAGAGACTGAGGAGTGGGCTAGCCAGTGCTTAAATGATTTCATAATCATTAGAATGATTTGCACGTGCATTTGATTTTTTATAACACCGCTGTTGAGCCTCGGGCAATTCTAGTGTTTATTATTGCCCCATATTCATCACCAGCATCTTCTCTACCCCTACCCTTCCCGGAACCACCTGCTACTTTAAATACATCGAATTTCACCAAACCGACTTTGAAAAGTTACGTTTTCATCCGTACGTACATCGTTAAGGTACGCGGATACCAACGTAATATGACAATTCCAAGTCAATTCCTGCTTTTCTAGTCTCAGTTTCCTTTTTGAGACCTTTGATTGTGTAGGCTAATGAAGGAGTCAAGTATGATCGCTTCATAGACTTAGAAAAGCAACTCCCGCAGTTCTTTTCCCGAGTTACTAGTCTGCCCTGTACTGTCTGCCTACTTAATGACAACGAATGTGAGGTAACGAATTCTCCGCTATCGGGTTCTCCAATTCTCCCACGGTCTTCAAAGTTGGGTACTGCAGTTTGTCCTTGTGGCTAAACCGAGAAGCGAGAAATGCCTACCATTCTAAAGGCAGACAGATCGCCAAAGCGGACACCCGGTTAACACCAGAGACTGATCTAGAGAGGAGAGAACGGGTGAAGAGTGAAGCGTGCGCTTCTGAGGAAAACGACATCGAACCGCCCCAGCTGACCCGCGCCACCAGCGCTGTGCAGGCTGAACGGTGCGTGGACGCACAGCCCGCGTGCGCGCAGCCTAGGGTGCTGGAGCGCCACCTCGCACCAAGTCGGGAAGGCACGTCTCCGCGTCCCCTCCACTCCCGAGAGCTGGGGCCGCGGCCGCCGGCACGCGGAGGGGGGCGGGGCCGGAGCGGGAGCGCGCGCACGGGGCCGCGGACAGGGGGGCGGGGCGGCAGAGCTCGGCGGCTGGGCCTGGAGGACGGCAGCGGCGGAGGAAACGAGTAGCAGCGGGAGTGGCGTGGAGAGGCCGTACCGGACGCGGGCACCAGGAAAGGGGAAGCGCAGAGGTAACAAAGGATGGAACTGGCGGGCGGGAAGTGGGCACGGGCTCGCTAGATCCCGAAGGCGAGTGGCAGAGGCCGCTCAGTTGGGTACCGACGCCACTTCTCGAGAAAAGGGGGCGGGGCGCTGGGGTCCCCGGAGGTGGTGCCTTTTGTCTGCCTCCCCGGCCGCTCCGCCCCCTCCTTCCCCTCCCCTCTGCGTCCTAGCCCCCTGCCCCTCTGGTTGACGCTGCCTCTGGGGCCCACGCGCGCGCTCCCGCCCTTGTTTTGTTTGGCCGGGGGTGGGGGAAGCGGGAAGAGCGCTTTCCTGGTCCAGGGCCTTGCTTCCGAGCGCGCCTGCGCCAGTGTCCGCCCACCGCGCCTCTATTGGCTGAGGATTTGCGCATGCTCTGAGGTCTGCGGCTGGCCTCGCGCGCGGCGCCCGCCCTCCCCATTATTCCCCACTCCCTCAGCGGTTTTCGTAGCCGGTTCGAGAGATGCCGGTGGCAGTGACTGGCTGCGGCGGGCCCGCCTCCCGGGCTCTTCGCCTCTGCCGCCGCCATTACGGAGCTCCCTGTGGTGAGTTAGTGGAGCGCTGGTGCCAGCGGTCCGCAGCTTCTTGCGTCGCGCGGGCCGGCGCCGCCGGTTGGTGGCGTCGGCCTCCGCCGCGTGCATCCCCGAGCGTGAACCCCGAGCTGCTACCGCTCCGCAGCCCTTTGGCGTCCGCCGCCGCCGAGCCCTCCCGTCACTTGCTTAGCTGCCTTCATTTTGGCTCCGCTCTCCCCCCGCCTTCTGCTCGCGCACCGCACCGGCCGCTCCCTGCGTCTTTGTCTCTGCTGTTCTTTTCTGTCGCGTTGGTCTCGGCGAGGGTTGCGGATCCGTGGGCGCTGCAGAGAAGGTGCTGCTGCCGCTGCCGCGACGCGGGCCTAAGCTTTCGTTTTCCCGTCTGGCGTTCCTAGAGCTTGTCAACTAATAAAGTCAAGCTTGTGAATAGGAGCGTCTATAAAGAGATGGAGGCAGGAGTAGTGAAGTGAGGGCCCCAGGACCGAGTTTTGGTACCTAATTGACCACTGTCTGTGACCAAGGACGAGCCCCTTAACCTTTCTGAAGGAGTGTTCTCTCCAGCGCAGAGGACTGACCAGATGAACTTTACCGCCATTTCCGCGCGTACGTTCCCTGTTTATTACGCTTCCTGAGTTCCCGTTGCATTGAAAAGTGAGAATCCAATTAGAAATTCACCTGGAACCTGACGGTCAAGCTGTCTTACCTCAGAGTGAAGTTAGATTTGGAAGATACTTTAATTTTGTTTAATTTGACACAGGCATAAGATTAACTGTGAGCTTTTTAAGTTGCATTGCTCTATTCAAAAGTTTAGTGTATTTGTTTCAAAGTAGAAGTAATATTTTAAAGGGTTTTTTGGGGGGGCTTTGTTTTAGGCTTATTTAGAAGATTGAAAGCGGGAAGTTAGTGGAGGAAGTGTGCAGAACTCTTCATATAATGATGAAAACTCTTTAGCCAGTTATTGTGATTACTGTGTCTTGTGAAGAAGGGCCATGAGTGTCCATAGTATCAGTTCCCTAGATAGACGCTAACTAAGTACATACTGATTTATGGAGATGTGAATGTGGGGAAAAGCTGCCGGCAGTCAAATTACAGGCGTGCCTTCTCTGACATTGCCCAATAAGTCTGAATGTCGTGGAAGACTTGAGATTAGCAGCCACTTGATGTATTCACTGCATAGCTGGTGACATTATAATGTACAGCATACTTTTTATGGTAAAGTATGAAATAGTAGTACTTTCCTAGCATGAGTATTTTCAAAGATATCAATAAACTGAAACATATGAAGCTCCTGATTATTTGTCTATTGCTTTCTCTTAATGTGGAGAAAGTAATCTAAAACTCTGAAATTCTGGACTTTTTACTTTTACGTTTTTTTCTGTATTACCTGTGTATTAAAACAATTTGCATTTCCCTTGACCAAAGCAAATCTTTCTATTATTAATCTAACATTAAATTTTAAAAAATCAGATTTATCACCACAGGAGGGCCACATAAACCACAGAGAAACTCAGATTGTTTTTGACACATAGAGGACCTCAAGTGAAAACTTTAATAAGTTCCATCTATTTTTTTTCATTTAACAAATATTTTTTGAAGACATTCTATGCCTGATATGTTCTTAGGCACCTAGTATGCAGCAGTGAACCAGCTAGATAAGATCTCCCAAAAGGAACAAGTAGAGCAGCCTAAGAGTCTGATCATGCTCATGTGTATCAACAAAAGTTAAGTTAATAGGTACATGGTGATGTTAGGGCAGAGTGAATTAATCATTCATGTGGTTTTGCTAGCTCTCTAAAGAACAGTGAATTTACTAAATAAGTCATTAACCAACTATGACAAAGAAAGTATCATAGACTGAACCTTTAAATTCCGTGACCTTTACAAAGGAAAGTCAGAGCTGAGGCAAACATGTCTTAATATTTATCTCAAATAACTTTGGGTTTTACTTTTTTAAGTATTCTTCACATACTGAATATAGTACTAAGTACTATCAGATATCATTGTCCATTTAACTTTTTTCCCCAGTATTTATCCAGCACCCACTATGTTTGGACACTTCTCGGTGCTGGGACTACAGTGGGAGAGACACATGCTAAACCAGTAAACAGACATATATTGACTTTTATGTGGTGTTAAATGCGATAAAGAAACCTGAAGAGGGATGGGAGGCCTTTCTGATCGGGGGTAGCATTGAGCAGAAACATTGAGCAGAAACCTGATTGAAGTGTCTATGCAGAGTGTACCTGTTGAAGAGAACAGCAAGTGCAAACACTGACACAGGGATGAGCAGAGGACAGCCCAAGGGCCAAAAGGTCTGTGATTGGGGGCTCAGGAGAGCAGAGTGATCTGTACAGCACTAGGAGGTGAGATTGGTGAGATATAGGAGGGGGGTAGTAATTGGGAGGTTTTAAGCAGAAGAATGTCAGGATCTTGGAGGTAGCTGTTGGGCAAACTAACTTATTCCTCCCTCTGTGCGTATTTCTGAGGTTATTCCAACTGGGGCATACTTCTTATCTGGTCTGATTTAAGCCATCATTCTTGTTCTGAGGTTGATGTCTGATGCCTTTATGGACTGTGTACCTGTTATTGTCCAGATTTTAGTCCGTTTTATCACTTGGGCATCAAGGGCAGCTTCCTGTGCCCCCTCCCTTTGTTAACCTGTTTTAATTTTTAGTAATTAGTGAGTACAGAGTTGACTGGAAAGGTTTTGACACTTTTTGCAGTAAGTATTTTTAAAGATACCCTATGAGTAAAGACTGCTGAAGGTTTTGTTGACTTCACCGTAGGATTTTCAGTCTAGTGTGTTATCATGGGTTAAGAAAGATGAATTCATTAGCAATATCACTTTACCAAAATAACCTGATAGTGATGTTTTATTTCTGTATAATGTTCACATAATAAAATAGCATAGCAGATTTGCCTAGCTTTTTATTACTATCAAAGAAAGCATATTACTATCCAAGTGCTAGTAGATGATTGAATGAGCTGATCTATATATTGAAATGGTTCCAAGATAGACTTTTAAGTTTCACAAACCTAAATAATGCCCTTAAACCCAACTTGGCTCTCTTTTTACAAATCAGAAAACAACTGTCTTTATTCCTGTATTTTATAGTTGTTTGAAGTGAATTGCTGTATGAGCATTTTAAGTAGTTTTGTAACAATTGATAATTTTTAGATATTCATGGATATTCCTAATTTATTCTTGATAATAAGTTTTAGTGTGCTATACTATCTTGAATTCTTTCAGCTCCTTTCCTTGCAGCTGACTGACAGTTC
This sequence comes from Trachops cirrhosus, assembly GCA_028533065.1. Lineage (NCBI taxonomy): Eukaryota > Metazoa > Chordata > Mammalia > Chiroptera > Phyllostomidae > Trachops > Trachops cirrhosus. The sequence continues at coordinate 10,982,932 of CM052542.1, read as the reverse complement.
ACAAATCTGGTATTGCTCTTGGTGTTCCAATAAAAAGATTTTCCCTGTAGCTGTGGAAACATTCTCTATGTTTGGATGTTTGTTGTATTTAAATATTTTATTTATTTATTTTTTTAGAGACAGGGGAAGGGAGGGAGAAGAGGGAAAGAAACAGCAGGTGTGGAGAGAAACATCCATTGGGTGCCTCTCACATGCCCCCAACTGGGGACCTGGCCTCCAACCCAGGCCTGTGCGCTGACCAGGAATTGAACTGGCGACCTTTCAGTGTGCGGTACAATGCCCAACCTACTGAGCCACACCAGTTAGGGCTATATTTGGATGTTTTGGATTTATCCCAGTTGTTTTAGCTTGGGACTGTTACTTGACAAGTTGAAAGGTCTTAAATTCCTAGACAAGGTTGGAACTGAAAGTCTACCAACTCTGTTAATTGTTCATTGGCATAGAGCTCTAAATGCTAACTGATCTTTTTCTTATATTGTGGAGGGATTATAAAGTGTCATTGAGTCCCAGATGAGATTTTGGTGGGGACAAAGGGTGTTAATGATCAGATAAATTTAAGTGACATGGGTTTTACTTTTGAATATTTTGTTATGTTCTGTGCTAGTTTTGCTTACATTAAAAATATGACAAGTGAGGTTTTAGAAGCATACTTCTGTTTTCCTCAGTGATGGTCTAAATCAGGGGTGTCCAACCTTTTGGAGTGTCTGGGCTGCACTGGAAGAAGGAGAGGTATGTTGGGCCACACATTATTAAATACACAAACACTAATGAAAACTGGTGAGGAAAAAAAAAGGTTTTAAATAAACTTACAATTTTGTGTCAGGCCGCATTCATAACCACCCTGGGCTGTATGTGGCCTGCAGGCTGCAGGTTGGACACTCCTGGTACTAAGTTAACTTCTCTGAGTCTGTAGACTTTTAGTATGTTATGTTCTTCCGCAGGTTTTTTTTTTTTTTTTAAGTTAATCGATCTGTGAGTAAAATTTGAATAAATTGTTCCTTAATCTCATCCTGTCCTAGTTGCTGATGGTAGCGGGATGGGGTGGCGCTTGGTTCCTTACGAGCTTTCTTGTGCTTGTTGCCTTCGTTCTTGTGGAAGGTGCGACAGCGGCTGTGGCTTGTGCATTCATTAGTCCCTGCTTTACACATTCTGTGTTTTGATAGAGATTTTATATTTCTGAATGATAACTGACCAAGTCATGTGTCACTTAACTATAAGTATTATACTTTTTTGTTCCCTTTGCATGTATGTTAAAATTTAGATGTTTTAGTTTCGTTTTGTTTCTTTTAATCTTCACACCAGATTTTTTCTGTGCTTTAGGTTGACTTTTCACCACACTGAAACCATTAGGAAAAATCCTTGTGGTTAACAGCAGAGGCTTCAGAGTGTAACCTGTACTCGGGCCTAGAAATTATTTTAAATGGCGACTGATATGTCTCAAGGTGAACTCGTCCATCCTAAGGCACTCCCACTTATAGTAGGAGCTCAGCTGATCCACGCGGACAAGTTAGGTGAGGTAGGGGCTGACATATTCTTGAAGCTCACTCTTGGATCAGTCCCTGACTTCAGGCTCTTCTGGGTCCTTCTTGGTACATGTTCCTTCCTGTACTTTGGGCAGTCTGGATTGTGAATCTGAAAAAATAAAATATACAGAGTTCTTTTCATCTCCCTTTTCCCCGCAAATTTCTCAGAGAACCTCCAACCTTCTATATTTATTCTAAATCAAGTATAATTATTTGTTTCCATTTTAAATTCTTGCTAAAAGAAGTATTTTGAAAAGTACTTCTTAAAAATCATATTTCACTTCAAAAAACTTGTTAATGTGCATCAGATCCTGGAGTAGACTTAGAATTCACCATCTTCTGACACCCAGTTAGGCCCCTTGGGAAAGAGAAAAGAGGATTTTCTAATGCATGTGTGATTATGGCCATCTCTTTTCTTAGAAGGTAGAAGATAGCACCATGCCGATTCGTCGAACTGTAAATTCTACCCGAGAAACTCCTCCCAAAAGCAAGCTTGCTGAAGGGGAGGAAGGAAAGCCAGGTAAAGTATAGCAGTGAACAACTTAAAAAGGTGAAAGCTTTTATTTCAATTTGGAGTGTACCATAAATTCTCTTAACCTTAATTTTTTTTTCATAGCTAGGTGTTTTGGGAGAACATTTAAAGAGAAGTGGTACCTGTCGGTATGTTATTTCTAGACCATGTAGGCAAAATAAGGGTTTTATCCTGTCTCTAAAGATTTTTGGAAGGTGAAAATCTCATGTTTTTGGAATTAAAAAAAAAATTTGAAGAGAACAGGAACAGTCGAAGAGTAGCTTCTGGGCAGACAGTGTCACAAAGATGAAGACTGGAAGAATGGAGGACTTGGGCCTTCAAAACGCACAGTGGAAAGCCTACCCAGAAATCATCAGGAGGCCTTAAGGAAGCAAATGGGTGATCAAAACATTGGTTTAGAACTTTGGTATTGGTGAAGAGAAGGTTGGCCACACAGAGGTGGGAACGTAACGAATTGAGAAAAGTGTATCACCATCAACCTATTCAATCCTCTATGGCATTTCTAACCACCTCTTCTTTTCCTTGCTTTTCTTTTTTCTTATAACCTTTTTCTTCTTATTTTCCTTTTCTGCTTTCTTGCACTTTATCTCAGGTTTTCCAGAATGAACACATGGTGCTGTCCCTGTCATGGCTGTTAGAACCAAGGATTTACTGACCAGCGTAGATTAGATATTGACAATATATGCACCGTAGCCTGGCTGGTGTGACTCAGTGGATTGAGCACAGGCCTGTGAACCCAAGGGTTGCTAGTCTGATTCCCAGTCAGGGCACACGCCTGGGTTGCAGGCCAGGTCCTCAGAAGGGAGCACGCCACACATTGATGTTTCTCTCCCTGTCTTTTTCCTTCCCTTTCCCTCTTTCTAAAAGTAAATAAATAAATTCTTTTAAAAATAATATAGATATATATGTATATGTGCACCCTTGTTGCCTTTATCCCTTGGTTCACCAGGGTTATAATGTTTTCAGGCTGAGCCAGGATTTTGTCTCAGATCCTCAGATAAGTATTATAGGTACTTTGTGTATCCTGGCCTAAGGCATTAGGTGACATGGGAACCAACATGTTAAAAAATAGGCGGTGCTGGTGAGTTGAAGACTGGTTGTTTTGTTCAGCACCGAGATAAGCCGCTTTGAAGCACATCTTGAGCCATGTTTACCAGCCAGCTGAAGCCACTAAACTAATAGTAGCTTCAGTTTTCAGAACACGTGCCAGAGGGTTCGGGTGTAAGGTATTAATTAGAAAGGTCAACCAAGAATTTATAAAGGACCAGTAAGTCACTTCACATGTATGTTTGTTTAATCTTCTCTTTACCCCACTAGAGTATTTCGTACATGAAAATAATTAGACTTCACTTATATTTTGAATTTTATAAGCCCTATGTTTCAAACAGAGGCAGACAGTAGTTTAATGGGTTGGAAGTAATGTCTTATACATAATATATGCTCAATATCTGTTGAGTGACTGAACCTTTATTAGATAATCATGATAAAAATACATCTTACAGTTATCTGTATTGCCAGATATCATTATTATAATGAAGCTTTAGCCCTAATACTTTGAAACAGTTCTAGAAACGGAGGAGGCCAAAGGAGTATGGGAATCACCTACGTAGTACAAGTGCTGGCCTATAGTCTTCCCCTAAAACATTTTGTTTTTATTTTTTAAAGATTGTATTTATTTGTTTGTTTGTTTGTTTGTTTGTTTATAGAGAGGAAAGGAAGGAGAGAAACACCAGTGTGTGGTTGAGATAGACACACACACGCACACCCCCACCCCCCCCCACCCCCCCCGGCCTGCAACCCAGGCATATGCCCACACTGGGAATAGAACCGGCAACCCTTTGGTGTGCAGACCACACCAGCCAGGGCAAAAGCATTTTATATAATCCTAATAATAACGGTGAAGTAGTGTTACTTGGAGATGTCAAAGAATTTGCCCTAAGATACCAAGCTGGAAAATTATAAACACTGAATTAGAATCCAGATGTTTCTGACTCAAAAAACCTCAATTTTGGTGAAACATATGGGAGGAGTTTTCTATTTACATGTAAGTCTGGTTGAAGAGCATGATCCAGGATGACAGTTACAAATGCTAGTTGACTGGCCTGAAATTTATGATTTAGACATTTAATTTGTTGAAAAACTAGAAATTTCTTTAGAATTGTGTGTGTGGTCTGGTTATAAGAAGGAAGTGGCATTTTTTAATTATGTTGAAGTCCACAAAGAGGTCTTCATCATTATGCCAGTAATCCACATAATTTAAGTGACCAAACTCTTGAAATATGTTTTTATTTTTTGCCTAATTTTTTCCACTGGAGTTATTTTCTTTGAAGCCCCTGCTTAACCATTCCCTGGGGTTCTGTGTTTTATAGAAGCTGCTCAAAGAGATAAGCAGCTGCAGACCTCAGTATCTCCTCTCAGGTTTCTACCCTTGCCTCAGTCATTTCACTTGGAAAACACATGTTAATTTTCTGTTACTTATCCCTTACTAGGATTTGTCTTTTAAATTATGAAATGGCTCATTTCTTAATATAAGTCTCATTAATATTGCAGAGTAGAATGATCAGGATACTTGATTTGGGGTGAAATGATTTTCACTTTTTGTGTAATTTCCTGGTCTGTATCCTTTTCTCACATAATTGTCAGGATAAACACCCTCTTGCATAGGCAACTTGGGTGACATAAATGAGGAAAGAAAACTGTACTCATAGTCATTTGATCATTTTAGACTCCATTTGATAATTGGAACATTTTACTTACCTGTGTAATAAGATAAACTTTTACCCTTTTATTGACTCAGGCTCTAATATATCTACTTGGTGCAATTCTGCTCACCTGATTTTTTAGAACCAGACGTAAGTTCAGAGGAATCTGTCTCCACTGTAGAAGAACAAGAGAATGAAACTCCACCTGCAACATCTAGTGAGACAGAGCAGCCGAAGGCAGAACCTGAGAATGAAGAAAAGGAAGAAAAGAAGTCCTCTGAGGAAACCAAAAAGGAGTAAGGAGTTACATCTTCTTGCTTTGTGTAATTAAAGACTATGTAAAAGGCCTATAGACAAGATTGGTTTGTTTGGTTTTTTTTTTTAAAGATTTTATTTATTTATCTTCAGAGGGGAAGGGAAGGAGAGAGGGAGAGAAATATCAATGTATGGTTGCTTCCTGTGCATTCCCTGCTGGGAACTGGCCTGCAACCCAGGCATGTGCCCTGACTGGGAATCGAACCGTGATCTCTTGGTTCACAGGCCCGCGCTTAATCCACTAGGCTACACCAGCCAGGGCTCAAGATTGTTTTAAAGTGTTACTAATACTGGCTTATGCATTAATTTTAGAGAGAATACATCGGTTTGTTGTTTCACTTACTGATGCATTCATTGGTTGATTCTTGTATGTGCCTTGACTGGGGATCAAACCCACAGCCTCGGGTTACTAGACAACGCTCTAACCAGTTGCACTTAACTCAGCCAGAGCAGAGCATTGACAGAATTTCAATCAGAAATTAAACATGAGTATAAAAATCTGACCTGGGAGACACTTAATCATTGTACTCCTCCTCTGTGCCAGGAGTGGGTTATTTTTATATGCTTATATTAGAAAACATTAATCTGCAGGATCCAGCAGAAGTAAGGCCTGCTTGAGTGTAATTGGTAGAGGGTAATAATATGGGTGTAATAATTTATAGTGTTAATTTAAACATTTCACCTAAAATGTTATATGGTGTGCTTTGAGTGTGATGTTGTTAATGTTAAAGAGTTACATGCTTATGATTTTGTAGTAAAAGAGTTTGTAATTTAAATTTAGTTGTTATTTGTGCCAGACCCTGTATATCAAACCATTGCTGGAATGACTTAAAACTCTGTGTATGTTTGAGGAATTATTCAATTGGAGGGTGACTTTGAGAATCGGAAAAGAGCCCTGGTTGGTGTGGCTCAGTGGATTGAGCACTGGCCTGTGAAACAAAGGGTCGCTGGTTTAGTTCCCAGTCAGGGCACATGCCTAGGTTGCAGGCCAGGTCCCCAGTAAGGGGAGTGTGAGAAGCAACCACACATTGATGTTTCTCTTTCTCCCTCCCTCCCCTTCTGTCTAAAAATAAATAAATAAAATTTTTTGAAAATCTGAAAACAAAGTCTGCTGTTGATAATCTGTACAGTGTAGTGGCAATTCTTTTTTAACTAAATTTTTTTTGCAAGACAGCTGCTAGCATTTATTTTATTCTTTTCATAATTGGCCAGAACAGTTAGGAATTACTTTTTAAATAAAAGAATAACTTAGTAATAACTGTACCTTCTAGCCGTAATCCTCAGGGAATCCTTTATCCCAGTTTCATAGATACACGTAAAGTCTCAAGAGTTTTAACAGCTTCCCTGTGTTTTCAGTTCATGTAGTGCTGTTAGCACATAGAATAACTTGTGTAATGCTTTGTGGCTCACAATATTGTTTTATAAACATAACTTTATAATTCTTTTAACAGCCTTGTAAAGTGTTTGATATTATATTACAATTTTATAGCTGAGGAGGCTGAGACTCAGGTCACTTGCTAGGATCACGTAGCTATATGTTGGGGCTAAAAAACTCAAACTAAAGTTATCTGATTTCAGAACTTGAATTCTTTCCACTGTCCTAAATTGCAGCTATTTAGTTGGAATACATTTAAAAATTCTGATTTTTTTACATGTGCTGACTGTTTATACCAGCACTAATTTATAGGACTCTTCTCTCCTGTACCTAAGAGAAAACACCTTTTTGGTTTATTTATAGTACTATATTTTTAAAAATGTGTTTAGTTTAAATTTGTTTAAAATTTTGCTTATTTCATTTGTCACTTTACTGTGGAGATAAATTAAAACATTAATTTTTATTTCTCCCTGGTCTTATCCTCTTTCTGACTTTATGCCTCTTTCTGGAGAGTTTACCTTGCACAATAACAACTCTTTGTTTTAAAGAGAGAAAGAGCAGCCTAAAGAAAAGGAGAAGAAAGTGAAAAAAACAATACCTTCCTGGGCTACTCTTTCTGCCAGCCAGCTGGCGAGGGCCCAGAAACAGACACCCATGGCCTCCTCCCCACGTCCCAAGATGGATGCGATCCTGACTGAGGCCATTAAGGCAAGTTTTTCTTTCAAGCAGTTCATCTTAGATGTGCTCTGTTCATCTTTTGCTTACTTGAAAATGGCATACTCCTGTGTAATTCTGTTTGATGAGCACTGTTAATTTTTTTATTCATATTTACTATAGCAAGTATTTTTAACTTACCTTTAGATTTTTGTACACAGTTTACTGGTTGACTATAGTTTTTATTGAAGGCTTAGCATGTTAATTCATTGACAGATATTTAAGGACTAACTTCTCTGTGTCAGGCAACTCTACTAGTGATGTAGCCTAGAAAAAGACAAAACAAGGCCCTTGCCCTTCGGAAATCTAATTGTGCCTCAGGGTAAGTGAATAACATTGAGAATTTTTATTTTTAAAAAATTCACAATCTATCCTTAGGTCCGTTTTCAAAGTTGAGTGTCTTATAATTGTTAAAAGTTATCTTTCAAACCTGAATTATAAAAAATGCTCTTACTACTTTGCTTCATCACCTAGCCATTCCAAAATACTTGCAAAATTATCCTCCTTGCATAGCCTTGTGACTTCGCTATAATACATTGACTTTCATTAGTTTATGCAATCAAGTGTGGATTTTTTATTTTAATTTTTAAGGTTATCTTCAACCTGACCTTGCCGGTTTTTGTGTAAATTCATCTGGTTAATTTTGCCTTGTTTATTTCATGTGATCAGGTGGTAAAAGGAGTTGAAATAGAAGCCATAGACCCCTCATTTCAGGGACCCTGTCCTTAGATCTGAAGAAGAACTGGGGAGAGAGATGCAGATCAGTCTAACCAAGGGTGGTGTCTGTAGGAAGGAGCAGTCTGGCGGTCATTCTCAGAACCTGAGAAAGCAGCACTGACACGGACTGGACAAGGGTGTGCCCTCAGACTCTCCCTGCACTCTCCAAGAGGGCTCTCAGCTCTTTAAGAGAACTTCCTTGTTCTACATAGCTTGACGGTAGTAAGATCTTTCTTCTTTGTTGTCTTCCTTCAAAGAGTAGGAACAGTGAGGATAGAGAAGGGACTGAAATTTTAAAATAGTAAAGCAAAAATTTAAAACAATATGTAATCGGGCCTAAAGAATAGTTTGAATATGATTGCCTGTGTCTGTGTGTCTGTATTCTAAGCATTGTAACAAATCATGATTTCAGACCACTGATAGAATTTTCTGAATCAAACGAGTCTTAACATCTACTTCCATCTCATTTTAGCATTACAGTTCTTTTTTGCCTGTTTTCTTTTATGTTTTTTTTTTTAAACTAATACCAGGAATAAGCAGTAGTTTGTAATAGGTCAGAGACATTTACTTGAAGTAAGTAGACTCATATTAGCACAACTTGTTTTTTGTTGTAAAATCTTTTCTGGTCCATCTATCTGTGAGTTCTTTTTTGTTATTATCAAAGTGTATACAATAACACTCACCGAAATTTTTGTTTAATGAAAATGACTTTGTATTACTTTGAGTTTATAGACAATGGCAACACAAAATTGGTGGTCTGGCCCACGAGATAAGTAACAAATGCTGTTTGTGTGCTTCAAAATGTAAAACATCTGAAAAAATTTGCTGCCTTTGTGACATAATGACCTGCTTAAGTCTTCCATGGGCACTAGTCAAATGGAATATAGATAGAATGGAAACAAAAGAGGGCACTTCACACTGCAATTTAATGCCCTATTGTTATCCAAAACTCCCCTTAAGACTCTGCTCTCTGGTGGCCAGAGGGGAGGGAATTTCAGGGGGAAAGGGGAAGTGTTTACAGGGACAAGTATAAAGGACACACGGACAAAAACTAGGGGGGAGGTGGAGAGGGCTGGAGGGGTGGGCTGGGATGGGAGTAAAAGACAGAAAACTGTACTTGAACAATTACAATAAAGTAAAATAATTAAGATAAAAAAGACTATGCTCTCTGTATCCAGTTTTATGCCATTTATTCAGTGTCTTTGCTTATGTTCTCTGTTGACATGCACACTGGTCCTGGTACACCAGAACTTATTCCATAAATGGGCCCGGTCTGTGATCCAGCATTCTGCTTTCCTTGTGTTAAAGCTAAAGCTCTGTCTTCTAAATACAGAACTGAATTAAAATGGAAAGAGGTTCCTTATTAGCATACAGAATGTTATTCATGTGTTGTATCTTCTCTTTGGTGTTTTGAACAATTTTAAATTAATTGTTGCAGAAATATTTTAATTCTTCATTTCTCCACAGCCATGATGAACTGAACTGAAATACTGTTATTCTCTTCTGCATTCTCCATTATGAAGTTCACTTCTAAAATAATTGATTTTGAAAACATGTCAGCTTTTCTGTCTAATGAAAAAAAAACAGCTAGTTTAAAGTAATGTGTATGGTTTGGTAAATCTGTTTTCTAGGCATGCTTCCAGAAGAGTGGTGCGTCAGTTGTTGCTATTCGAAAATACATTATTCATAAGTACCCTTCTCTGGAGCTGGAGAGAAGGGGCTACCTTCTTAAACAAGCACTGAAGAGAGAATTAAATAGAGGTGTCATCAAACAGGTATTAAATAGTTGTTGGTAATAAAATCATTCCAACATATAAGTCTATATTTAGTAACATTTAGGCTTTTTGTGTCTTTTTTTGTTAAAGATAAGATAACATAATGAAATACTTAAGCTTAACCTAATTTTATTATCTGAGACTAAGTTTCAGAATCACTGCCAGTTACCTTTTATAACAGTAGGGTAGATAGTGCAATTATTTTCTAGCTGCTTGTATTTTTAATTGGATTTTCTCTGGGAGCTGCTTGTGCTTGAGATCATACAGTGCTGAAGAGGAGAAGTGGGGTTGAGGGGTCCTGTCATCGCAATAGCAGAAATGATCATTGCTTTTGTCTTAGGTTTCAAAGCCTTGCTTCGTGACTGGACTTGTTGCCTTTTTAAATGAGCTTTGTAAATAGGTTCACCTGTACTTAATGGTATCTAAAACTATTAAAGTTAGTTAGCATGAAAGAAGCCTGAGTAACCTGAGACTAGTACTAAAACCAGTATTGATTTCAAGCATAAATCTGTGTTACTTTCCATAGTATATCACAGTATTGCTTAGAATCATGAAAATCTAAAGCTGAAATGGACTTTATCGTATCTAAACCTCTTCAGAGGCTCAGAGGGCTAAAGTAACTGTCAAGGTCCCATGGGAGAGACAAAGGTGGTTCTAAGGACCCAGTTCACTGCATTCCCACAGTCCTCTTGCCTTTCTTCTCTACCTTCCTGCGTAGTCTGGTTAATACAGAAAACTGTTCCTTTCAGGCATTTAAATTCTGTTTAGAACCTTTCATCGAGTATTTAATTGCACAAGCGTATCTCCTTGTTCCAGGTCCTTGGGTGTCCGTCAGTGAGGAAAACTGATTCCTGCTGTGTAGAGATTACATCCTATAGCAGCTTTTTCCAAATGTTATAAAACCAATATTTAAGTGGCCTTTAAAATAATCATTGATTAAAAGATACTATCTAACCAATATAATTAAAACACCTATCCTATATCATAATGTATGTCAGCACAATTTATGAGCTGACTTTGTTTTTCTTTATGAAAATATGGTTCGTGACCTATTCTTGCCTCATAGCCTTACCCTCCATTTGATGCTTAAACATTTTATAGGCTAGAAGTATTTCAGCAGGACTGCTATATTCATAGCAGGGTAGGTAAAGCTAAAGTGTGGGGGACTCAGGTTAATGTAAATCAACTTTAAAAGTCTGAAAGTGCTTTCTTTGTGAACTGGAAATATGTGGTGTGACTTACATAACCTTTCCCGTATGCAGGATTAATCTCTAATGGGCAAACTGTGGGAAGTGTCATGGCCTGAGATCAACTAAGCTGTAAACTTTTGCCAATTAGCTATCTTCCTTTCAAGATAGAGATTTTTTTTTTTTCCATTTTCCCCAGGAGATTGTGTCCCTTCCTTCCATGAGACTTTTATTTTTATTCTTTGAAAGTTTATAGTAGACTGTTCAATCTGGTATCAGCATTCTTCCCCAGTTTTGTAGATGAAGAACCAAAAGCTCAGAGGTTTACGGGGTTGTCTGTTATTGAATAGCTAGATGGTACCATGCATAGGATTCAATCCCAAGTCTTTTGACTAATCCACTGGGTTTTTTTTTTTTCCCTCTGACAAGTCGAACAGCATTTTACAGTAGTTCTTGTATCACTGTGCCCTGTAATTTGCTTAATCTGAAATAAAGTTATAAATATGAATACCAGAATACTTTAAAATAATAAAATTGGTTATTGTAACTAAAATTAATTTACTTTAGGTAAAAGGGAAAGGTGCTTCTGGGAGTTTTGTTGTGGTCCAGAAATCCAGAAAAACCCCTCAGAAATCCAGAAACAAAAAGGTAAGGAGTGTGTTCCACAGTCTGGTGGTATGCTGTGATACTCTGACTACTTACTCAGAGTAGCAACTTTGTGCCAGGCGCTGTGTCGGGCTGGCCTTTCTGTTAAGTCCTAGAGAGATGACAAGCACTTGGCTCATTAAACTAGAAGAGGCAAATGGGCACATTCTCATTCAGTATTACACCCCAAAGCTATATCCAGAGCCAGTTTTTCGTCTCTTTTTTAATAAATACTAAGTGTCCTCCCCAGGATACATAATTTCATTTATGGAAAATATACGATAATAAAGTGAAACATCTAGTATTTCCTCTATGTCAGTACTTGAAATCATGAATGAATCTCACATCTTTGTTTTAACAACTCTTGAAGATTTTTCTCTTTTTTCCCCATAAAACTGGCCAACACTTTCAAAGTGAACTTCTATATGCTGCTCTTGAGGACTCCATGATCCTTTTCATTTTTTTGTATTGAAAGCCAAAAGCTAATTAAGACCTTAAAGTCTTATCATTCCTCTTTATTTAACTCAGTCTAAAATTTTTATCTTAAATTGCCATGCAACTAACATTCCACCACTGTGATGCGGTTTGTTTGAATGTGAAGTGATAGTTTTGTGTTGGTGAGTTGATTTGACAACCAACTTAGAAAAGCCTTTGAGTTGAATATAGAACATTTGACCAGAAAAGCTTTTATTTTCTAATGATAATTTTGTCACTGCATTTCAGAACAGGAGCTCTGCAGTGGATCCAGAACCACAAGTAAAATTGGAGGATATCCTCCCACTGGCCTTCACTCGCCTTTGTGAACCTAAGGAAGCTTCCTACAGTCTCATCAGAAAATATGTGTCTCAGTATTACCCTAAACTTCGAGTGGACATCAGGTATGATGTGTTGTCCCGACTGTAAGGCACAGATGTCTGTTACTCTCTTCGCCCCTTTGCATGGGAAAGGAGAAGATTAAATACTCAGTGAGGGTTACGTATCACTGAGCCAGAAATAAAACTCTTTTTGTGGGTTTAATTTTTTTGTCCCATTACGTGTTCTTTTTCGTATCTCCATATATAGTTTTTTTTGAAACCCACACTGCTTGTTAACTCTTGTAAGACCCTGACAGAGTAGCTCTTTCATGATGACAACTGCTAGAATATTCAGCCTTAAACTCTGTACTCTCACCTGCTCATTATTTTTAATTTTTTTCTAATTTTTTCTTATTGTGGTAAAGTACACATAAAAACAAATTTTACTGTCTTAACCGTTTTTAAATGTACAGTGCTTAATGGTATTAAATGTATTCATAATGTGCTTCTGTCACCACCATCCATCTCCAGAACTCTCTTCAGCTTTTAAAACTGCAGCTTGGTACCCATTAAACTAGAACTCTTCATTTTCTCTTTTTCTTCAGCCCCTAGTAACCGCCATTCTACTTTCTGTCTCTGATTTTTCACTGCTCTGCGTACTTCATATAAGTGGAATTATACAGTGTTTGACTTATTGTGACCAGCTTACTCCACTAAGTATAACATCGTCAAGGTTTATTCATGTTTCTCGTGTGTCAGAGTTTCCTTTTTAAGTCTCAGTAATATTGCATTGTATGTATATACTACATTTGGATTGTCTGTTCATCTTTCAGTGAACACTTGAGTTGTGTCACATTTTAGCTCTTGCAAATAATTCTCCTAGGAACATTGGTGTTTATCTCTTTGACACTGTGCTTTCAGTTCTTTTGGGTGGAATTGAAAATTCTATAAGTGGAATTGCTGGACCATACAACAGTTGTATTTTTAATACTTTGAGGAATCACCATACTGTTTTCCACAGTGACTATACCATTTTACATTCCCACCAGCAGCGCCTAAGGGTTCTAATTTCTCTACATCCTCACCAATAACTTACTTCCTGTTTTTGTGATAGTAGCATTTTTAATGGGTATATAGATACTTACTATATTTTATTTTTAATTTTTTTAAAGATTTTATTTACTTATTTTTAGAGAGGGAGAAGGGAAGGAGAAAGGGAGAGAAATATCAGTGTGTGGTTGCCTCTCACGTGCCCCCTGCTGGGGACCTCGCCTGCAACCCACACATGTGCCCTGACTGGGAATTGAACTGTCAACCCTTTGGTTTGCAGGCCCGCACTCAATCCACTGAGCCACACCAGGCAAGGCATTTTTCCTTTACTCTCTGAAACCATATTGGTTTTCTTTACCTCTGACCGTAGTGGAGTCCTCTTGTCATATTTTTTTAATTTCACATGAAATTTAACCATATGTAACTGGGCCAAAGGAACAAGAAAAATACAGTTTTATAGTATGAGTTGTCTATAATTGCTCACTATAATTTTTGTTCTCCTACTTCCACTTACACCCACTTCTGTCACACCTTATTTTAACCTCACCATTTTACCTGAATTCCCTGTCAGTGTCACCTGTGACTTCCATGAAGCAAATTTCAGTGGTTCAGTGGTTAACTTATTTGCTAGTGGTCTCTCATTGGCATTTGACAGAGTGAATGCCACGTGCTTGAAACACTCTTTACTTGCTTCTCAGGACACTATGCCCTCCTGATTTTCCTGCGACTGCACTACTTACACTTTCTCAATCTCCTAAGGATTGCTAATTTCCCATCTCCTGACTCCTTAATATAGGAGAGCCCCATGGTTAGATCTTAGGCCTCTTGTCTTTTCTCTCCACATTCTCGCGGTAATCCTTTTCACTCTTAATGCTTTAAAACCACTACTAGTTTGTATACTACTAATTTACAGATACATAAATCTAGCTCAAACCTCCCTTCTAATTCCACACTCATAAAGAAGCCTATTTTATTTTACATCATCATCAATGTCTAACTTGACCTTTCCAAAAAAGTCTTGATTTCTCCATTTCCCTGCACGCCCCCCCGCCCCCCCAAGAATAAAAACCCTGTACCTTCCATATCTCCATCTCATTCAGTGGTAACATTATTTTCCCAGTTGCTGAGGCCAAAAAGGTTGGGTGTGTGCTAGTCTCTTCTTTTTATTCCCCACCTGTATCTAATCTGTAAGCAGTTACTTCAGATCTGTCTTGAAAATATATCTATAGACTTTATCATCTACATTGTTAACACTCTCTTCCAAGCCACTGTCATCTCTTATCCATGTAAAAGCAGTAACCTCTTAACTGCTTCTCTCACACCCTTCCCCTTCGGTCTGGTTTTATTTTTATTTTATTTTTATTTTTAATTATTTTATTGTTCAATTACAGTTGTCTGTATTTTCTCCCCACCCTTCCCCCAGTCTGTTTTTAATATAGTAGTGAAAGTGAGACTTAACAAAAAATGTAAGTTAGATCATACCACCTTGCTGCTCCAACCTTCCAGTGGCTTTCCCTCACATTAAAGCCAGAGTCTTTAGAATAATCTACAAGGCACTTCCATTGCATCTCTACTACTGCTCTGAATCTCCTACTACTATTTCTGCACCCCTCACTGGCCTCAGAGCCTTGCTGTTCCCTTTGCGTGGGTGGTTTCCCCCATAATCCACTTGGCTCACTCCTTCACTTCCTCAGGTTTCTGAGTCTACTGTTATCACCACAGACCTGCTTAGATGACCCTACTGGTTTTGTAAACACTTCATATTGAAAATTTTCAAACATACACATATGTACATAGTTATGTACACTTGAAACTCATGTGACCCTATTAACCAATGTCACCTCAATAAATTTAGTAAAAAAAAATACACATAAATTTTAGGGGAACATAACCATCATACTAACATTGTTTCTAGCAATATTAGTAATTCTTGCCCTGGCTGAAGTGGCTTAATGGGTTGAGCGCTGGCCTGTGAACTGAAGGGATTCCCTGTCAGGACGCATGCCTAGGTTGAGGGCCAGGCCCCCAGTTGGAGTCATGTGAGGGGAAACTGGTAGATGTTTCTCTCACACATTGGTATTTCCCTCTCTTCCTCCCTCCCTTCCCCTCTCTAAAAAGTAAGTAAGGTTGTTTTTTAAAAATAGTAATTTTTTAATATTATCCCATAATGTTAAAATGGTCCCAGTGGTCTCCAAATTTCTTTTTTCTTTTTTTATTTTTATTTTTATTTTTTTTATTTTTGGAGAAAGTGAGGGAGAAACATCAGTGTGTGGCTGCCTCTTGTGCGCCCCCATCTGGGGACCTGGCCTGTAACCCAGGCATCTTCCATGACTGGGAATCAAACCAGTGACCCTTTGGTTCTCAGGCTGGTACTCAGTCCACTGAGCCACACCAGCCAGGGCCAAAATTACTTTTTACAGTTGTTTTTTCAGGTCAATATCCAGACATGTTGCATTTGGTTGATAGGATCACCTAAATTACATTTGCAACCTTGCCCTCCTTTCCCAGCATTCAGACCTCTACTTCTCTGCCTTGTTTTTCTCTATAACATGCATTACATTCTAACATAATGACATATTTCATTTGCTTTTTTTAAAAAGGTAACCTGTCTACCCCATGAAAATGTCAGAATCTTGAAGGCCAGGATTTTTTTATCTGTATTGTTTTCTTCTGTTTTCCTCAAGCCTAGTGCACATTGGATGCTTAAAAAATTATTAGTTGAAGGAGTAAATGGATGAATATGAGTGCTTCACCTGGACATTCCAGTTCCACTCAAGGGACATAGGCCCTGGAGAATATGAGATTAAACATGGATTTCTGCTTCCATATACTGGAGACTATAGGCTTTGTGGTTAAGCAGAGACTTTGCAAGCAGTCCCCTTAAGTTTAAATTCTGATTCTGTCATTTCCTAGCTTTGTATGTCTGAAAGAGTCATTTCTGTTCCTCGATTTCCTCATTGACAACTAGTGTTTGACTCACAAGGTTGTTAGGAGGCTTAAATCTGTGAGTACATGTTAAGGCTGGCATGTAGTAAGTGTTACATGTAAGTATTAATTTTCATAGTGTGAGCATGAGACCATGCTAAATATGGTTCTGATGTTTAAAGACGGTGTTTTTTATGTAATACTTAAAGCATTTCAATTTAATAAAAATGATTTTGTGCGAAAAAAATCATTATTTTTGGGTTGGCCTCTAAGAAGTTAGTTGCCTTTAGAAACTTTCGAAGGTAATTGTCATATGGCATTAGAAATCAAATTTTAAAACAGAATCCTAGTGTATCGTCAACTTTATTTATACTCTTTTTATGTTTCCCTCTCTACCCATCCCCAAAATGATCATAGCCCAAGATTCAATTTTATGCAGAATATTTTACTCTAAACATAATAAGGTCTGTCCAGAAAGTTTCCAGCTGTGTAATATGAAAAATAAAGGCATTTACTGAAGAAGATATAAGCTATGTTGTACATAGGACAATGACACCTCAGTCCCCTTCAAAGTAGGCACGTGGGGGCCTCATAGTTTTCCCAGTCTCCATCAGCTGCCCTATTATATTTTCCTGAATCTCATCGATGGTCTGAAATTTCTTTCCTTTAGTTTTGGGAAAGGACAGAAGTCACAGAGCACCAAATCAGGCCTGTAGCAGGGCTGAGTTACCTGGGTGATTTGATTTGCCAAAACACTCTGCACAAGACATGCATAAGCAGGCTAGACTTTTTCTGGACAACCCTCAAAGTTCTTTAGCGATCTTTTAGGTTCTTAACAGTTTCAACTCTTAAGTAATTTCACGAGTATGTCATTCTTAATTCCATCTATGCATTTCTAAAAGACTGATGTAACTCTCATATAGATTCTGGCCACTCAGAACCCTTGCTGCTATTGGTTGCAATTTGCAAATCATTCTTTACTTTCGCTTCCCTCTTTGCATGATTTTTGTTTTACTCTCAATGCAAACTGAATTTCTCCAAGTTGAAAACATGGCTACCAAGAGTTGCCCGCTATTCCCTGCTTTCTAATTACTCTGGTCTAATCATCTTACTTTAAACAGTCCTTTGAATTTGTATAGGGCTTTATAAAACACTTGTTTACATTGTTTCCCATAGTTTTCAAAATAGACAATATATTCGTACCTCAATTTTGCTGATTAAAAACTTTATCCAGAGGACTTGTGGTCAAGTCGGAGGCATAGGTAAACATGCTTCGCCTCCTCACTCAGCCACAGAAAGAATTACAACTAGACCTCAAAACAAATAACATCCAGAACTATCAGAAAATTGAGCTGTGTGGAAGACCAACAACCAAGGATTTAAAGAATCCACATTCATCTAGACAGGTAGGAGCGGTGGAGACAGAGTGTAACGTGGAGAGGCAGAACAGGTGGTTCCACATTCACGTGTGGCAGACAGAAATTGGGAGGGATACCTCGGGAACCAGTGATTGCAGCCCCAGACCAGACCACATAGTCCAGGGTTCCAATACCAGGAAGATAAATCCCCATAACTTCCAGCTGTAAAAACCAGTGAGGGGTTAAGGATGCAGAAGAAACTGCCAGATATGCAGGAGACTCTGCTTAAAGAGCCCACATGGATGGAGGATGTAAACAAACCCACCTCCATGGGATTCAGCACCAGGATAACAGCTGCAAGGGTACCAGTTGCATATGGGGAGTAAATGACCTGATTGGAAACAGGGAGAGTGCCAGGCAGCCACATTGTCGCCTCTCTGAGGCCTATCCACCCTGGCAATTACCTAAGGCTCCATTTCATGCAATTTACAGGTGCCTTTTCTACAATAGGCCAGACTACTAAGATGGAGTCAAAGTAGCTCTACCTAATACACAGAAACAAACTCAGGGAGGCTGCCAAAATGAGGAGACAAAGAAGTGTGGCCTAAATGAAAACCTCAGCAAAAGAACTAAACAAAATGGAGATAACCAACCTATCAGGATGCTCAGAGAACTCACTGAGTATGGCAACAGCATAAAAAAGACCCAGGAAGAAATAAAGTTTACATTAAGTGAAATAAAAATCTACAGGGAACCAACAGTGGAGGGGATGAAGCAAATATTCAAATCAACAATTTGGAACATAAGGAGAAAACAAGCATTCAACTAGAACAGCAAGAAGAAAAAAACAAGGATACTATTAGAAGCCTCTGGGACGTCACCAAATGTACCAACATCCAAATCATAAGGATGCCTGAAGGAGAAGAGGAAGAGTAAAAAAATTGAAAACTTATTTGAAAAATTGAGAATACATCCCTAATTTGGTGAAGGAGATAGACATACAACTCCAGGAAGCACAGAGAGTCCCAAACAAGTTAGACCCAAAGAGGACCACACTGAGACACATCATAATTAAAATGCCAAAGCCTAAAGATAAAGAGAATCTTAAAAGCAGCAAGAGAAAAGCAGACAATTACCTACAAAGGAGTTCATGTAAGGTTGTTAGCTGATTTTTTCAAAAGAAACTTTGCAGGCAAGAAGGGACAGGCAGGAAGTATTGAAAGTGATGAAAAGCAGACCTACAACCTAGATTACTCTATCCAGCAAAGCTGTCGTTCAGAATGGAAGGTCAGATAAGTGCTTCCCAGATAAGGTAACGTTAAAGGAGTACATCATTACCAAGCCATTATTACATGAAATGTTAAAGCGACTTATTTAAGAAAAAGATCAAGATCAAAACCATAAGCATTAAAATACCAACAAATTCACAACTATCAACAACTGAATTTAAAAATACCAACTGAGCAAATAACCAGAACAGGAACAGAATCACAGACATGGAGATCGTTTGGAGGGTTATAGGCTGGGAGATGGAAGGGGGAGGATGGGGGAAAAGTGTAGGGACGAAGACGACTAATTGTCAGGGAGAAAATAGGGATGTTAAAGAATAGTATAGGAAATGGAGAAGCCAAAGAACTTACATACATGACTCATGGACACGAACTAGGGGGTGATGGCTGGAGGGAATGGAGTAGCAGGCAGAGGGGATGTAAAGGAGGGGAAATTGGGACAACTGTAATAGCATAATCAATAAAATATATTTTAAAGGGGGTACCCCAAAACATTTTTATCCAGGGTTATCTGTTTAAGAGTGAAGGCAGAACTTTATTTTTAAATTACACACCTCTTGCCTTTTGCACTGTTTAGAGTTTTATATTGGAAAAGGCAGGCATTGTATAATGAGTAAGAATGCAGAATTGGGGATCAGACTGCCCAAGTTTATAATCTGGTTCTTCCACTGCCTAGTGGTATGACTCTGGAGAAAGTACTTAATTTTTCTGTCTCACTTAACTTTTCACCTTAAGTGAAGAATGGGCAATAATAGCACCTATTCCTTGGAGTCGTTGTGTTATTTATTCCACACATGTAAAGTATTTAGAACAGCACTTGGCACCATAGTATGCGCAGAATGGTGTGATACAGGCTAGAGAATTTTTTCAGAAAAGAACTGCGTGGGAGGTAGCAGTAAGTTAATGAGGTGGGCCTTTGATTAGCTCTAGAAGAATGTATATTTAGGTGGGCTAATAGAGTGGGGAGACAAAGGTTTATGAGAAAAGGATGGGAAAGGAGCTTCAGTAGGAAATTTCAGAGCCAGGCGTTGGCGTTCTTTTTTGGGAACTGAAAGAAGCCTGGGTCTGACTGCATCTAGACTAACAGGGTGGGACCATGTTGTGGAAGACTTTGAAGGTGGGTTCAGGCATTTAGACCTGGCACCTGTTCTGTTAGGTAACTTCATGAAGGGGGAGCTTTGTAGGCATATTGAGCTCATAGTGGAGTGCACAATGAAAACAGTGCAGGGCCCAGAAGGTAGGGTGTGGTGGCTTGTACAATACGAAGGTTATGGCAGAGACTGAGAGATTGGGTCAATCTGAGAAGCTTTAAAGCAGTTGGTAAATATGGATTTACCTGAAGATAAGAGTGACAAAGAACTTAGGGTGGGTGATGGAATTCTTTCTTAGGACAAGGTGAATGCTAAAGTAATAATTGATGTTGAAGAGAACTGATTTAACTGATACTCAATCCTGGAGCATTAGAACCTTGGCTAGGACAATTTTTTTAATATATTTTATTGATGATGCTATTACAGTTGTCTCATTACCCCCCCTTCATTCCCCTCCACCCTGCACACCCTCTCTCACCCACATTCCCCCTTTTTAGTTCATGTCCATGTGTCATAAGTTCTTTAGCTTCTACATTTCCCCTACTACTCTTGCCCTCCCCCTGTCTGTTTTCTACCTACCATCTATGCTACTTATTCTCTGTACCTTTCCCCTTCTCTCCTCCTCCCACTCCCCTGTTGCTAACCCTCCATATGATGATCTCCATTTCTGTGGTTCTGTTCCTGTTCTAGTTGTTTGCTTCGTTTGTTTTTATTTTTGTTTTTGTTTTAGATGTGGTTAAGTAATAGTGAGTTTGCTGTCATTTTACTATGCATGTTTTTTATCCTCTTTTTCTTAGATAAGTCCCTTTAACATGTCATATAATAAGGGGTTGGTGATGATGAACTCCTTTAACTTGACCTTATCTGAGAAGCACTTGATCTGCCCTTCCATTCTAAACGAAAGCTTTGCTGGATAGAGCAATCTGAGATATAGGTCCTTGCCTTCCATGACTTGGAATACTTCTTTCCAGCCCCTTCTTGCCTGCAAGGCCTCTTTTGAGAAATCAGCTGACAGTCTGATGGGAACTCCTTTGTAGGTGACTGTCCCCTTATCTCTTCTTGCTGCTTTTAGGATTCTCTCCTTCATCTTTACCTTGGCTAATGTTAATTATGATGTGCCTTGGTGTGTTCCTCCTTGGGTCCAACTTCTCTGGGACTCTCTGAGCTTCTTGGACTTGCTGGAAGTCTATTTCCTTTGCGAGATTGGGGAAGTTCTCCTTTATTATTTGTTCAAATAACTTTTCCACTTGTTGCTCTTCCTCTTCTCCTTCTGGTACCCCTATAATTCAGATGTTGGAACATTTAAAGATGTCCTGGAGGTTCCTAAGCCTCTCTTCATTTTTTTGAATTCTTGTTTCTTCATTCTTTTCTGTTTGGTTGTTTCTTTCTTCCTTCTGGTCCACTCCATTGATTTGAGTCCCAGTTTTCTTTCCATCACTATTGGTTCCTTTTGCATTTTCTTTCATTTCACTTAGCATAGCCTTCATTTTTTCATCTGGTTTGCAACCAAAATCAACCAGTTCTGTGAGCATTCTGATTACCAGTGCTTTGAACTGTGCATCTGATAGGTTGGCTATCTCTTGGTCGCTTAGTTATATTTGCTGTGGATCTTTGGTCTGTTCTTCCATTAGGGCCTTTTTTTTTTTTGTCTTGTCTGTTACCTATGAGGGGCGGAGCCTTAGGTATTCACCAGCGGGGGGCAACCCTGTTGCTGGGTTGTGATGCTGTATGTGGGGGCGGGGTCCAAGAGGGAACCATGGTGCTTGTTCCGCTCTCCAATCGGACTTCATTTACTTCTGCCACTTCCCCCCAGCAAACCGGCCCTTCTGGTGCTGATTCCCATGTGGGTGGGCTTGTGCACGTTCTAGGACCCCATGGGTCTGTCCAAAGAACTCTCCTGTGAGGCTGGGAGCCTCTCCTGGCACCTCAACCCCCACAGGTGTTTTTTAATCAGTGCCCCGATTTCCCAGGACCCTGGGCTGCGAGCAGTGCCTCGCCTCACAATCGCCACCTCAGTGGGTCTGCCTGTTGCCACCCTGGGCCTGGGGTCTGCCAGCCGCTGCCTGCGTGCCCAGGGCCCGCCCGATGCGGTTTTGCGTGCCCGGAGCCACCTCTTTTTGTGCCACCACCCCTCTCCGCCCGGCTGCCTGACTCCGCCCTTCCTACCGGTCTGGATGAATGTGTCTATTTTAATTCCTTGGGTGTCCGACTTCCATACAGTTCAATTTTCTTTCAGTTCTGGTTGTTACTCGGTTTCTAAATTGTTGTTGTCCCTGTCTTGGTTGTGTGAGGAGGCACAGCATTATCTACCTACGCCTCCATCTTGGCCGGAAGTCCCCAGGACAATTCTTTTCAGACCATTAATTTCATTTGGTAAGAGTCAGGGTTTCAGTGTTCTACTTACGCTTACGTGATTACCCTCATATGCAAACTAACTTACAGGGCAAGTAATAGAAAATTTGTTTCACAGTTAAATTACTTCCGCAATTAGGTTCCCAAAGCTCTATGTACGTACTTCAACCCTGATCCTTACCATTTTTTACCATAATTATGGTACTTAGAGTCTCCTGAATTCCTTGAGTTTAGTGACCAGATCTGTGTGTTGTTCCTGCATAACCATTGTAAATACTTTATAAATGTTTGTGGATGAATGACTTGAGACTGTGTGTGTACGTTTTGGGTCATGACATAAATCGTATTAGTTCTGACTTATGAAAAGTGCTGGCTTTTCATTGGGGGTTGTTTTTAGTGGGAATTTATTCATCTGGAGTATCAGGGGTGCACAAAATTTGACAGTATAGTTCTACTCTATAGCATCCTGTTAGAACATGAGGGATCCCTTCTCCTCTTTTTTTTCCCAAGCATATGGATGATGTAATTAGTAACTCTGGTGTCAACTCAGACTGTTATGCTTAGTGGTTACAAAAGATTCAACATTTTTCCAAAGGAAAATATCAAAGCTCAGTGAAGCACCTCAAATGATAATAATTTGGCCGTTATTATTCTGCCCCTCCGTGGGCTGCCCCACTGATCTTTTCTGCCTGACCAGCAGCTGACCAGTTTTAGTTTAGATAAGGTATTCCCCTGACTGGGTGCTGTTGCAGCATTCTCGAGAGATGTGGCAAATCACATCACCAAACTTTGGTGTTACGATGAAGCCTTTCTTCAGATGTCCTGTTGCTGGCCCTGGTGTACAGCTTTCCATTTGACTATCTTGTTCCACACCACAGATGCCTTTAACCCCTAAGTTAGCTGTTTTCTCCCTGCACCTGAGGTTCCCTAGCCACCATTCAGACCTCTGCCCCTTGACAGAACAGCTGTTGCTTCAATACTTTGTTGTTATGTTTTTCTAAAACTATTTTTTGTTTATTATTGATTTTAGAGAGAGAAGAGACATCAATTTGTTGTTCTCCTTATTGATGCATTCATTAGTTGATTCTTATATGTGCCCTGACCTGGGATCCAACCCAGGTTGACTATCAGGATGATGCTCTAACCAACCATCCTGCCCAGCCAGGCCTATTTTTATTTATTCTTATGGGGTTTTTTTAAGGTTTTATTTATTTTCAGAGAGAGGGGAAGGGAGGGAGAAAGAGAAGGAGAGACACATCAATGTGTGATTGCCTCACACACCCCCGCAACTGGGGACCTTGCCTGCAACTCAGGCATGTGCCCTTGACTGGGAATTGAACTGGCGACCCTTTGGTTCACAGGCTGGCATTCAATCCACTGAGCTACACCAGCCAAAGCTATTTATTCTTATGTTTTTAATAATACTCAGTTTCTTCTTGCCTGCCATTTGGTTTTGATAATCTAGTTTGTTTGTTTGCTTTTTTAAAGGACAAGCCTCTTAAGCCAGAAAAACTGTGTTAAAAACAATCTTGTTCATTCTCAGGGAATGGTATCTCATTAAGTGTTTTAAATACCACTTTATCAAAAGTGATCCAGTTTTTTGTTAATGTGTGTATATACCTTTTAAAAACCATCTGGGAATTTTGCCTCAGAATTCTGGAGTTGGATGGAACTTTTTAAAGATACCCATTCTTTGCTTGATTACACAGTTTGGTTGCTGTTGTGGTCTGCTACTAATAAACGATAGGTTTTGGAGTGTCCTGACATTTTGGGAACGGGTCTGTATGTACAGATAATGACTTAGTGTCTGTGCTTGAGGAAAAAAGGGTACCAGTAATTTATTGCTTTATTTTCCATTTTAACAAAGTACTACTTATAAAAGAAATCAGAACATTAGTTCAGGGAGTAACCCTGGATCTATTTCTTCAAATCTTTCCTTCATTGATAACATTTATCACTATTTTTTGTTTTCTCTACAGACCTCAGCTGTTAAAGAATGCCCTGCAGAGAGCAGTAGAGAGAGGCCAGTTAGAACAAATAACTGGTAAAGGTGCTTCTGGAACATTCCAGGTTAGAGGCCAAAAACACTGGGTTATAGTGAAGCAGTTCTCAAAGCTTTGGTTTCAGGACCTCCTTATGCTCTAAAAATGTATTGAGGACCCCGAGAGCCTTTGTTTGTATGGGTTATACCTATCAATATTAATCATTTTAGAAATCTAAACTGAAGAAAATATTAAACATTTAATTCATTTAAAAAATAACAAAACCTGTTACATGTTCACATAACATTTTGTGATAAATATTTTTTTAAAAAATGAAAAGAGGGACACTGTTTATTACTTTTTTGTAAAAGTCTTTAAAGTCTACCCCAATAGAAGACTGCCGATAATTGTTTTCAGTATATTTTAGGTTACATCTGCAAAAAAATTCTACTCAGAAATAGATTTAAAAGGAGGGAGTACTTTAAGATAATTTTCAAATAGTTGTGGATGTTATTCTTTGATACTATACCCAAACTCTTGCTTTTTATTGAGGTATGATGTACATACTGTAAAATACACTAATTTAAAATTAAAGTTCATAGCTCAGTCATTTTTAGTAAATTACAGAGTTGTACAGCCATCCCGGCAGTCCAGTTTTAGAACATTTGCATCACTCAGAAAAGATCCCTCGTGCCCATTTGCAGTCCCCATTCCCATCCCTGCTAATTCCAAGTCTCCTAATCTACTTTCTGTATGGATTTGCCTTTTCTGTATGTTTCATATTGAAAGGACTACACAATACGTGGTCTTTTGTGACGGCTTTCTTTTACTTAGCATACAGTTTCTGAGTTTTACCTATGTTGCAGCATGAATCAGTACTTTTATTCCTTTTCATTGCCAAATATTATTCCATTGTACGGATCTAACACATTTTGTTTATCCATTCATGAGTTGATGAACCTTTGGGTTACTTCTACCTTTTAGCTATTGTTATTAATGTTAACTATTTACATTAATTTACATTCAAATCTTTGTGTGGATGTATGTCTTTATTTCACTCAGGTATATAACTAGGAGTATGGACTTGCTGGACTGCATAGTAAATTTATGTTTTAAGAAACTGCCAAAGTGGCTGCATCATTTTAGTCTCACCAGCAGTGTATAAGGGTTCCAGTTTCTGCGTGTCTTTGTCAACAGCAGTTAACGTCTCTTTTATTGTGGCCGTACCAGTACTCACAGCATGGAGTCTCGTGGTTTTGGTTGGCATTTTCCTGGTGATACTAATGTTGACCATTTTTTCATGAGTTTAATGAACATTTGTTTATCTTCTTTAGTGAAATGTTTATTCAGATCCTTTGCCTGTTTTTAATATTGCGTTGTCATATTGAATTAGAAGAGTTATATAACTGGACACAAGTTCCTCATCAGGTTGATGATTTGCATATATTTTCTCCTAGTCTGTGGCCTGTGCTTTCGCTTTCTTAATAGTATCTTTTGGAGGGTAAAGGTGTTGATTTTTTTTTTATCCTCACCTGAGGACATTTTTTCATTGCTTTTAGAGAGAGAGGAAGGGGAAGGGAGAGAAACATCGATGTGAGAAACATCGATTGGCTGCCTTCTCATATGCGCCCCAGCTGGGGATTGAACCCACAACCTGAGTACGTGCCCTGACTGGGAATCAAATTGCAACCTATAGGTCTGCCTGACAGTGCTCCAACCAACTGAGCCACGCTGGCCAGGGCAAAAGTGTTGAATTTTTTTTTTTAATATTTTGTTTTTAGAGAGAAACACCAATGTGTGATTGCCTCTCACACACCCCCAACTGGGGACCTGGCCTGCAACCCAGGCATGTGCCCCGACTGGGAATCGAACCAGTGACCCTTGGGTTCACAGGCCCGTGCTCAGTCCGCTGAGCTACTACATCAGCCAGGGCAAAAGTGTTGAATTTTGATGAATTCCAATTTATCGTTTTTTTAACTTACTTGTGCTGTTAGTGTCATATTTAATAAATCATTTCCTACTTTAAGGTCACAAAGATTTACTCCTGTGTTTTCTGTTAAGAGTTTTACAGTTTTAGTGCTCACATTTAGGTCTGTGATTGGTTTTGAATTAGATTTTGTTCGTGGTGTGGGGTAAGGGTATAAATTCATGTTTTTGCATGGGACCATCCAATTGTCCCAGTGCCATTTGTTGAAAAGACCGTCCTCTCTCTTTGAATTGCCTCAGTACCTTTATCAAAAGTTAGTTGACCATAAATGTGTAAGGGTTGATTTCTGTACATTCATTTCTCTTCCATTGATCTACATGTGAATCCTTATGCCAGAATCACATTGTCTTGGCGACTCTAGCTTTGTAGTTAAGTTTGAACTTAGTAAATATAAATTGTCTTTTCCTTTCTCAAAATTATTTTAACTAATCTGGGTCCTGTGCATTTCCATATGCATTTTAGGATCCACTTGTCAATTTTTACAAAAAAGTCAGCCTGGATTTTAGGAGAGATTGCAGTGAATTTATAGATCATTTAGGGGAGAGTTATTATTTTTACAACATTGAGTTGTAAAGGGCACCTGTCTCTTCATTTATTTAGATTTTTAACTTCTCTCGGCAATACTATGTAGTTCCAAGTGTATATGTCTTATATTTCTTAGTTAAATTTTTTCCTAAATATTTCCATGCTATCGTGAAAAGAATTTTCTTATTTTCATTTTCAGGTTGCTCCTCAGTAGTCTATAGAAATACAGCTGATTAATCTGTTGCTGTTGTGTCTTGAAACTTTGCTGAACTCATTTAGTAGTTCTAGTAGGTTTTTTGTGGGTTCCTTAGGACTCTCATGGATTCCCTAGGGTTTTTCTATATATACAGGATTATATCACCTGCACATAAAACCATTTTACTTCTTTGCAATCTGGACGTCTTTTATTTTTTTTCTTTGCATTGGATAGAAATTCCAGTACAGTGATGAGAGCAGGCATCCTCATCTATTCAGTTAGCTGTAGGTTTCTCATATGTGCCTATTATCAGGTTGAGAAAGTTCCCTTCTACTACGGTTTGTTGGGGTTTTTATTATAAATGGATGTTCCATTTGTTAGGTACTCTTTCTGTGTTTCTTGAGATGATTATGTGGTTTTAGTTCCTTAATTCTGTTAATATGGTATGTTAATTAATTGATGTTTGTTGTAATTCCAAAGGTTAGTTGACATATGGAACCTGAAATGTCAGTGAACTTAGACTCTGTTACCTTAGAATTCTTTGGTCTGTCTTGAACTTTGAGTGGCTCTTCTGACCATGCATAATTTTGTAACAATCATTTGGAAAGTAGTGGTTCACTGAATTATGCAGATTTTTAAAATTTGACACATTTCATCAGTAACAAAAATCACATGCACTGTTCTGATGAGATCGCCCCTGATCAAGCTCACAGTGTTAGATAAAAGTTTTCCCAATTTGTTTTCTTTTAATAAGTTTAATTTTATCATTGGCAAGAAGTACTGTTAGTTGTTTTCCATAAAGTGAGAGGCTTGCTTAATTTATTTTCAAGAAAATGTCTACCAGATACCTAAGTCTGAATAACCATGTTTATCTATTAGTAGTTCCTTCAAGTAAAAAGGGTATTCCATGAAAAATGCTGCCAGTTCAGCCCACAACTCAAATAATCATGGCTGTTTTTCTTGAGACCATCATCATATATATACAGCCTGCATGCATTATGCGTTCTTCCCTATTTCATCCTATAAAACATCAGGACATGCGTTGGGGTTGAGATTTAATAAAATAATTTGTACTACTTCGTCAGGAATATTCCTAAGTGAAATTGGCTTTTTTTTTTTTAAACCACAAGAACGTAGCTGTAAAGACTACAATAACTACTGTGTAGGTTTTGTGCTTCTGCCTTGATGTGTAGTAAGGTAGCAGTTTTATCCATCAACTTCTCCACCATCTGCAGATGTCACCACAGTCAGTGAAAAGAGCAAATCACATCTTAATATTATTAGGAAAATAGTTTTGACTTGCATATGCTTTGAAAGGGTCTCAGGAGCCTTCCCCTGGGTTATGTGGGCCACTTTTTGAGAATCACTGTTGTGAACCATACTTGAGTTTCCTTCCCCCATACTTTTGCTTATTGGTGCTCAGCTTTGTTTCCTAGCCCTTTGTCCTTGAACTATTGTATGTAATTTTCTATTGTATGATATCCTAAATATTTACCAAGCTTTTCTTTTGCTATTTTCCTATAGAGTTAAAAAGGCTATTATTTTTTAACTGCTCCATTTTTCAGGTTCAAGAAAAGGAAGTATTCTCAAGTAAAAGCATCTTGATTTATTTTATTTATTCATTTATTAAAGATATAGTTTATTTTATTTTTAGAGAGAGGGGAAGGGAAGGAGAAAGAGGTTGAGGAACATCAATGTGTGGTTGCCTCCTGTGAGCCCCCCACTGGGGACCTGGTCCCCAACCCAGGGGATGTGCCCTGAGTGGGAATGGAACCAGTGACCCTTTGTTTCGCAGGCCCATGCTCAATCCACTGAGCTATACCAGCCAGGCCGCATCCTGATTTATTAGGGACCTAACAAATTAACCTGTTCGTTGGGGTAGAGCTGTCACTCTCTCTGGGTTAGGTTAGCCATTGCTATTTTAGGTTGGATGGAGGGGTAGATGGAAGGAGAAAATAGTCATAGGAGGGCTGGGACTCCTCAGTTAAATTGAATACCTGATAAGTGGGAAGAGAAAGTCCCTAACCTGACAATTTATTGTAAAACATATCTGTGCTAATGCAGGAACTCCGACCCACCTGGTGCAGAGGAGTCTTGTCTTGACCTGCTTTGGGAGAGTGTTGTCTTGATGCTTTTCTCTTCCTCCTTGGAAAACAGCTGAAGAAATCAGGGGAGAAACCCCTCCTTGGTGGAAGCCTGATGGAATATGCAATCTTGTCCGCCATTGCTGCCATGAATGAACCGAAGACCTGCTCCACCACTGCTCTGAAGAAGTATGTCCTGGAGAACCACCCAGGGACCAATTCTAACTATCAAAGTAAGATTCAAAGTTGTGTGCATTTTACAGAGATTAGAGCAATTGTGGAAAATACCTACAGATGATGCTCTCTATGACAAAAGCACTAGCTGCCGACTGAAAACCAAGAACAACTTTACGAATTTAATACATTTACTAAAAGAGAAATAGACAAAAGCAAGGCTTATCCTTAATTTACAATGTCTGCTACAGATCAGAATTTGATTTTACTTTGCTGTAAATATTTTTCTGATATTTTTATTATAATTTAGATAAGTCTCTATGTTCAAAAAACCTCTCAAGTCCCTGGCTGGTGTGGCTTTAGTGGGCTGAGTGCTGGCCTGCCAACTGAAGGGTTGCCAGTTCAATTCCTGGTCCTGGCACATGCCTGGATTGCAGGCCAGGTCCCCAGTAGGGGGTATACAGAAAGCAGCTGATGAATGTTTCTCTCTCTCTCTCCCTCCCTCCCTCCCTCCCTCCCTCCCTCCCTCCCTCCCTCCCTCCCTCCCTTTCTCTCTAAAAATAAATAAAATATTTAAGGGGAAAAAAATTTTAAATACCTCTCAAGTATGCTGTTTACACCTCTCAAGTATGCTATTTTCTTGCTTATTTCTGAATGTTTACCAAAACATCTAATTTCACCTTGAAACCAAACCAGTATTTTAAAATACTTACTGCTTAAAGTTATTTTCTGATTGACGTAAGCCCTGTAACAGAAAATACTTTTTTTGTAAAGTCTGTTTACCCTGTCAGGTGGTAATTTGAGATTAGAAACCTTGCCTCAGCAGTATTATCACATACAGATTAATGAGATTGTGTATTTTCCTCAGTGAACTACTAGAATAGGCCCATTGATGTAGGATAAAGAATATGGGAGTAACAGAAAATGCACACTATAATACAGGGTTCAGCAGAAGTAAGGCCTGCTTGAGTGTGTTGGTAGGGTAATAATATGGATGTAATAATTTATAATTTTGATTTGAACATTTCACCTAAAATGTCATATGATGTGCTTAAGTGTGGTATTGTGGTGTTACAGAACTACATGCTTATGCCCTGGCTAATGTAGCTCAGTGGACTGAGCACGGGCCTGTGAACCAAAGGGTCACTGGTTCGATTCCCAGTCAGGGCACATGCCTGGGTTGCAGGCCAGGTCCCAAGTGGGGGCCATGTGAGAGGCAACCACACATTGATGTTTCTCTCCCTCTATTTCTCCCTCCTTTCCCCTCTCTCTAAAAATAAATAAATAAAGTCTTTTTTAAAAAAGAATTATATGCTTATGATTTTGTAACGAAATATTTTGTAATAAAAAAGGGGTGTTTGTGCCTGACCCTGTGTATTATTTTTAAAAAAGGTAATTTTGAAATCTCAGTACTGGCTTTTGACATGTATGCAGTGTGTATATTTTAACACTGTGAAGGAATGCTTTCTGATTGTTTTCTTCTTGTGTACTTTGAAAACTGATGTTTTCAATAAACTTTTCTTCCTTAAGATATATACTGTGTTTAATTGACCCTTATAGACTATTTAATGATTTTCTCTTTTTGCCAAGTGTTAGAAGGTGAAATTGCTTATTAACCTTTTTAGTTTCACTGGTATTGCTGCTCTTTTTTAGACACAGAATCACTATAAAATGTATGAAAGTGAGAATTAGGCCTTTAGGAGCCATGATATTGTTCTGGTACTCTTTGCTGATTCATGAGAAATTGGTTCCGTTTATCTTTATGGATAGTCTCCAAGATGATTATCTATTCTTACAGGTACTCAGTAGATGTTTGAATGAATGGAGATAATGGGAGATTTAATCGTAGGTCAGCTATTAGCCATATATACGCAACTGTGGGCTAGTCACTAACCACTCTGGGCTTCTCTTTCCCTTTCTGTGAAATGAGGAATTTAACTCAGTGGGCTCTAAACTTTAGCCATAATTTAACTATTGCCAAATTTATGGGCCTTAATAATTATTTAATGAATTAGTTAACCCGCTTGACCACAAAGGATTCTCTTAGAACATGTCAATTACTGTATATGCCAGGACATTAAATTGATATATAAGTGATTGTGGTTGAGAGAATTACCAAATTTGAATAACTTTCTTCATTTTTTAATATTTTTTCAGTGCATTTGCTGAAGAAAACTCTGCAAAAATGCGAAAAGAATGGGTGGATGGAACAGATCTCTGGTAAAGGATTCAGTGGTACCTTCCAGCTCTGTTTTCCCTATTATCCCAGGTAAATAAGCACTTAGCCTATAATATGAAGTATTGGTCATTGTAAGTTTAAAATCTGATACTAGGTTACAGGCTTGGCTTATTTGACCCGTATTACTATTACACTGAACTGGATACACGTGGTCTGTCCAGAAGGTATCCAGTTTTATAATCTGACAGATAGAGACGTCTATTGAAGAAGATAGGAAATGCAAGAAACATTGTACATAGGACAGTGATGCCTCAGTCCCCTCAGTCCTCAGTTGACCTCAGACACCTTGGGACCTCACAGTTCTCCCAGTCACCATCAGCTGCCCCGTTGTATTTTTCTGAATCTCATTGACGGTCTGAAATCTCTACCCTTTCAAAGATGATTTTAGTTTTAGGAAAGGTCAGAAGTCACAGGGCACCAAATCTGGGTTTTCGGGGTGCTGAGTCACCCGGATGATTTGATGTTTTGTCAACAAACTGTATGAGATGTGATGCGTGAGCAGGCATGTTGTCATGAAGAAGCTCTCAAATCACCAGTCGCCCATACCTGGCGACCTTCTGAATCATCCAGATAGTTTCCACAGAGAAATGTTCAGCCTTAACGCAAGATTTAATGCAGATTTGTTGCTCTGCTTGTTCAATCATTTTGAATGCAATGGCCACACATTACACGTGCTCACTCAGTAGTGTCTACTGCCCCCACTGACTAGTACAGGGAAGTTGTCGTTGTTCACGCTCCATGCTCTTTCACTGTCAGGTTGCATCAATACCGCACAAACTGTTCTTGTTATATTAATAATGGCTGGACTTTTCCTGGACAGACTTTGTGCTTGAAAATAAAGACTATTTAAGAGGCAGTATTGTTTTAGAGCAAAAGGTTTTCATGTAAGAACAGAGGAATTTTGGCTATCCTGCCAAACCTGATTGTTAGCCAGATGTTCCTGAAATTAAGAATTGAATTCTTTGGGATCGTTGACCAGTTATTTTGACGTTTGTTCCATCTTTAATAAATATCTTTAATAAATAATTGGTAGTAACAGGAAGATTATTAGAGGATTTTGTCTATATATGTTTTAGGTGTCCCACACCAAGTAAGAATATTGGCTCCTTCCAAGAATCCTCATCTGCCTTCTTCATACTGTAGAGACAGGGACATTACTTGAAAAACCTGTCTAATACATACCTTATTTATTCATTGAACCAAAAAATATATTGAGCACTTCTTATGGGCCACGCATTGTTCTATGCACCTGTGCTGTAACACTTCTTATACTTTCATTTCTAGTAAGGTCATGACATGTACCACTAAAGCCCTATTTTAGCAGGAGTAAAGTGTAGCTTTCTCATTCTTTCGAGCAAGCCTAGGTGTTACTGCTTGAATGCATATTCTCTGAAATGTTCAAACATTGAACTTTAAGTTGGTTCTTAAAGTCATACACATGACATGTCATAAATGAATGATTGAGAGTCAATTCCATTGAACGGAAGGAGGAAGGGAGTGAGGTATGGTCTGGGACTTTTAGATTTGTCATAACTTTGTATGTATTTTCAAAGTAGGTTAAGTTGTAACCTGGTATTTGTAACCTAAACATGACATCTTTGGGGAAGCTGGAGGAAATGGGGAATAGTGAGGGAATACGCATCTAGATTCACATTATTTCCCTTGTCCTATATGGGACTTCTCTTTACCCAGTCTATTTTTGTTTTTTGTTTTGTTGTTGTTGTTTGTTTGTTATTATTTTTTTATTTTTCCATAGCCCAGGAGTTCTATTTCCAAAGAAAGAGCCAGATGATTCTCAAGATGAGGATGAAGATGAAGATGACTCATCAGAAGAAGACTCTGAGGATGAAGAACCTCCACCTAAGAGAAGGTGTGGATGTGTGAAAACTCAGGAACTTTCTCAAGTTGTTTGTGTAACATTTGAATTTGTCTTGAAAATTTAGAGGCTCTGAACTTAAGAAATGAAGCATTAGAATATGTAGTTTATACTTTGGTTGAGCCTGTATATTTATCCACAGTTTGGTTATTCAAAAAAAGCCCTGCTTTCTTTTTTTTTTTTTTTTAGTTTTATTTTTTATCTTTAAGAGGCGAAGGGAAGGAGAAAGGGAGAGAAATATCAATGTGTGGTTGCTTCTCATGCATCCCCTGCTGGGAACTGGCCTGCAACCCAGGCATGTGCCCTGACTGGGAATCGAACCTTGATTCTTTGGTTCGCAGGCCTGCGCTCAATCCACTGAGCTACACCAGCCAGGGCCCCTGCTTTCTTAAGAAAGACCTCATGAAATGTATATGTAGCCTTCCATCAATTGGTTGAATTTTATACAATTTTAGTAAAGCCTTTAGTTAAAAAATCATAATAAATTACATTTCTAGGCTTATCACAGGTGACTTGTAAGTAGTGTTTCATTTTTTGGTGAAGTATTTGGTCATATTAGCAAAATGACTCTCTCGGGTGCTGAGTGACCCCCTTTGCTCTCTGGTCCATAGGTTGCAGAAGAAAACCCCAGCCAAGTCGTCATGGAAGGCTGCACCCGTGAAGCAGAGAGCGTCCAAGCCTGGACCTAAAGTCCCAGCTGCCCAGCGAGGGAAAGCGAGGCCCCTGCCCAAGAAAGCCTCTCCAAAGGCCAAAACTCCTGCCAAGAAAGCCAAACCCTCACCCTCAGTCATCAAGAAACCTAGTGGTGGCTCTTCAAAGAAGCCCGTGGCCAGTGTGAGAAAGGAAGTGAAGTTGCCTGGCAAGGGCAAATCCACCGTGAAGAAATCTTTCAAAGCAAAAAAGTAAATTTTATAGGAAAAAAGGGTATTGTGATGGAATTTAAAATCTTATTTTCTAAGGTCGGTGTGCATTTGTTTTAGTTTTGATGCTTTTAAAATTACATTTTTCCCTCCCCTCTAAACTTGTGAGGAGGGAATAGAAATAAACCAGTTTAGGTATTTGTTAGCTTTAGGCGCTGTCTTTGGTGCCTGCCCCCTTCCCGCCGTCATTTTAATTTCTGCAATAATTCTGGACTTCCTGAACTGTATAATCTACCCCTGTCCTTTTTCTCCCTCCACCCAAACCCTTTTTTTTTTAATCCCTTCCAGCTTTATCTAAACAATTGCAAAGATTTTTATATTTGTAGAAAGCATCAAGAACAGAATGCTGGTCAGGTGCTGCAAGTGAAAAGAAGGCATATAGCACTGACTGAATTATAACGCCTTCTACCTGGAGACTCCAGCTATAGCTATAATAATTAATCTTATTTATAAAACCACTCCACTAACCCTTTCTCTCTTACTATAAACACAGAGATGTCTTAGCTTTGGGAATAAGCCAAAAATATTATGGTTTAATTAGATTCTGAAGATGCACGACTCCTTTGGGCCACTTTTCACATCGATCATTTCCAGGTACCTGTCTCTGGCCCAGGGCATCCCATCCCCTTACCGGCGAGCACAAGTTCTCTCCGCCATTGGTTTCTGACTAAAGAGGAAATAGGAGAATATTGAATTTGTGGTTTATGGTGTCACCTGTGTTAGCAACACTCGAAACATAAAATCTTGATCAAATGTTTAAATATATTTTTTAATATTGGGAGCATGAATTCTCACTTCTCATTTGTCTTTTTTTATAAGGAAATGTTGGAGAGTTACATCATTGCTAATGTGGAAATGTTAAGTGGAAAAACAAACACTTTGCAAAATAAACCAGATTCCAGATCCATCCGTGGGTTCTTTTCCCCTCCTTCCTTTCCTTAGCACTTTCAATATCAAGCAAGTGGCTTCCTTTTTGAGACTTTTTTTTTTTTTTTTTTAAAGAAATGAAATGAAGCCCAACTACCTAACCTCTTATTTGTTTTGTTTTACTGTTGTGAAGTTGTGTTAAATAGTACTGGCTTTCTACTTGATTTTTGGTTACCATTTATCCTCCCTATGGCACTTGACATTTTAATTGTCTTAAACTTTTTGGTGTATATCTTCTGGCCACGTGCTGCCAGAAGCAAAAACGGTTCGTTTCATTCATTCCACTTGGCGTTGTCTCCTGGGATCCCATCTGCAGCCTGAAGTCTGGCTGGGAAACGGACTTGAGAAGGTTGGCTTGATCAGACTCACAATTATGTGTGATCCCATCATGAGTTAATTGGAATTTATGTCGCATGTAAGGCAATCTTTCCTGTTGTAAATCTTCCTTTTTTATGTACATATATTTTGAAAAATATGAATAAACATGAAATTTTAAAAGCTGCTGAACTGTAGCTAACATTTAAGTTTCTAGTATATTCTCAGAAGTAGCTAAGTGTTACTCTCACTTAGAATCTTTTCCACTTCTTGTAATAGCCACCATCCATTTCCTTTTTAAAGTCAAGCTCTAGTTTATGTGCTTCTTACATGGATGGTAAATGATTTTTCTAGATACATTGAATTGATTAGTCAATAAGAGGTTTAAAAAAATCATTTTGTATTTTAATAAGATCCTTGCCTTCCATATCATAGATTCCAGTTTTCCACGCTTAATTTCAGCTTACATGCCTGGAAGAATACATCACTGAGACCTAAATCTAGAAAGTAATTCTGTCTCTTAAGTACTTTGGCAGGTAATAAATAATTCTAATAATATGGGTGTTAGGTACCTATGCTACTAATTCTCTGCTGTTCGGGAATCACAAGTAGGATTTTGGTTGGTTTCTCTGTTTTATGATGCTGCTTTTTTAAATGATTTTTTTATTTATTTTTAGAGAGAGGGGGAGGGGAGGAGAGATGGAGAGAAATCAATGTGTGGTTCACTCTCACGTGCCCCACACTGGGGACCTGGCCCGCAGCCCAGGCATGTGCCCTGACTGGGAGTCAAAACGGCAATCTCTTGGTTTGTAGTCCTGCACTCAATTCACTGAGCCACACCATCCAGGGTTTGTGATGCTGCTTTTAAAAAGATGTTGGGAACAGGTTACCTGATGACTGCATTGTCCATCAAGTGCTTCAGTGCACGGTGAGAAATGTAGTTTATTTAAGGTCCCTTCCAACTCACATTCTGTTAACTTCACAAAGTTCCGGTAAGAACGAAACTGTCCTGCTTAAGCATCGTGTACAGAGAAGGGACGAGAGAGCCAGTGCACCCTTCCAGTGAAAGCTGGTTGTCAGATATGTGTACGTTAACTCACTTATGCCAAGATAAAGAAATGTTTGGGTTTTTCCCCTCCAGGCATTCCAGAGGAGCAGAACACATAATTTTTACTTTCCTGTTACAGAAAGGAAGACAGGAAACCAGAGAGAGAATCCCAGCAGTTTCTAGCATGGATCAGTGGCTCCAGTACTCTCCACAGTGGTTTAGTGAACTCAGTTCCAGTGTCTGGTAAACTCTTACACCACCTACAAACCACCTTAGGTGAATGCGTCTTAGACGTGCTGGGAGAGAGGTCATCAGCTTCTTAACCTACAAGATGGAGAAAAAGGGGTAATTTGTAGAAAACATGGAGACCTTTCATTATGTCTGTTGGTTATAATTAAGAAGAGTACATGAACACAAAACTTAGGTAATACGTTAATACCTTTGATAATTTTTCCATCATTCCTTTTACAAAATTTTGTCAACCCTAGTCTGGGTTTGCTAACCTGTTTTTATACTCTCTCATACCTGCTCTAGAAAACCTACATAATTATTTTGCTTGGGTTCAGATCTGATACAGCAGAAGAGGTTAAGCCAGAGGGACTTCCGGCCAAGATGGAGGCATAGGTAGACACGCTGTGCCTCCTCGCACAACCAAGATAGGGACAATAATTTAGAAACAGAATAACAACCAGAACTGACAGAAAATTGAACTGTATGGAAGTCGGGCAACGAAGGAGTTAAAATAGACATGTTCATCCAGACCGGTAGCAGGGGCCTAGTCGGGCAGCCGGGTGGAGAGGGGTCTCGGCACAAAGAGCATTGGGACCGGGCACATAAGACCGCAGTGGGCAGACTGTGGGCACGCAAGCGGTGGCTGGGAAACCCCGGCCAAGGGGTGCAACCGGCAGACCCAGCAGGGCGGCGATTGTGAGGCAAGGCACTGCGCACAACCCAGGATCCCAGCGCTGGGACATAGAGCCTCGGGGCACTGACAGGAAACACCTGTGGGGGTTGAGGAGCAGGGAGAGACTCCCGGCCTCACAGGAGAGGTCATTGGAAAGACCCACGAGGTGCACAAGCCCACCCACATGGGAATCAGCACCAGAAGGGCCCAGTTTGCTTGGGGGAAGCATTGGAAGGGACTGAAGTCCAACAGAGAGTGGAGCAAGCGCCATTGTTTCCCTCCCAGACCCTGCCCCCACGTATAGCTTAACAACCCAGAGACTGGGGTGCCTCTCCCTGGTGAACACCTAAGGCTCTGCCCCTCATACATAACAGGCTCGACCAGACCAAAAAAAAATAAATAAAAGATGGCTGAAACAAGAACAAATGAAAGCCCCAGAACCAATCCTTTTAAGTGACCGAGAGATAGCCAACCTATCAGATGCACAGTTCAAAACACTGGTGATCAGTGTTGGTTGATTTTCAATCAGAATTGGTTGATTTTCGTTGCAAATTAGGTGGAAAAATGAAAGCTACAATAAGTGAAATGAAAAAAAAATGTGCAGGGAACCAATAGTGATGGAAAGAAAGGTGGGTCTTACATCAATGGGGTGGACCAGAAGGAAGAAAAAAACATACAATCAGAAAAGAATGAAGAAATAAGAATTCAAAAAAATGGAGAGGCTTAGGAACCTCTAGGACATCTTTAAACGTTCCAACATCTGAATTATAGGGGTGCTAGAAGGAGAAAAGGAAGAGCAACAAGTGGAAAAATTATTTGAACAAATAATAAAGGAGAACTTCCCCAATCTGGCAAAGAAAATAGACTTCCAGCAAGTCCAGGAAGCTCAGAGAGTCCCAGAGAAGTTGGACCCAAGGAGGAACACACCAAGGCACATCATTATTAACATTAGCCAAGGTAAAAAGGAAGGAGAGAATCCTAGAAGCAGCAAGAGATAAGGGGACAGTCACCTACAAAGGAGTTCCCATCAGACTCAGCTGATTTCTCAAAAGAGACTTTACAGGCAAGAAGGGGCTGGAAAGAAGTATTCCAAGTCATGAAAGGCAAGGACCTACAACCCAGATTGCTCTATCCAGCAAAGCTTTCGTTTACAATGGAAGGGCAGATAAAATGCTTCTCAGATATGTCAAGTTAAAGTAGTTCATCATCACCAAGCCCTTATTTTATGAAATGTTAAAGGGACTTATGTAAGAAAAAGAAGATAAAAAACGTATAGTTAAATGACAGCAAACTCATAATTATTAACAACCACACCTAAAAAACTAAGCAAACAACTAGAACAGGAACAACCACAGAAATGGAGATCACATGGAGGGTTAGCAATGGGAGTGGGAGGAGGAGAGAGGGGGGAAAGGTACGGAGAATAAGTAGCATAGATGGTAGAAAATAGACAGGGGGAGGGCAAGAGTAGTAGGGGAAATGTAGAAGCTAAAGAACTTACGACACATGGACATGAACTAAAGGGGGGAATGTGGGTGGGAGAGGGTGTGCAGGGTGGAGGAGAATGAAAGGGGGTAATGGGACAGCTGTAATAGCATAATCAATAAAGTATATTTAAAAAAAGAGATTAAGCCAGACAAATTCATGAACTTCTATATTTAGCCAACTAAGAAACTTTAAAAATTTAGAGATATAGTACTTAAGATTATTCATTTTTAAAGGCTGAAAAATCATATTAATTACTTAATTTTTCTTTGGGCTAAATAAAAACTCAAATTTTATCCATGAAAGAAGAGAAATTCTGTTCTTAATTAGAAAAAGACCATCATTAAGTAATAATGCCTTAGGGGTTCTGATAGACATTACTTCCCAGCATGCAGAGTTGCTTTTGCCTTTTCACAGTAGGACAGATGGTCACTCAGTTCTAGCTCAACCAGACTGTTGGAGACCTTAGCTTTAAGAACTACTTGGCAAAAATGGGCTTGGAAGTCATCAGAGATCGATAAACAGTATTTCTCCTGGCAGTGAGTTCTCCTTTATGAAGAAATTAATCTCAACTACCTTTATTACTGTATTTTCCCCTTCTTTCATTTTCCCCACAGTTCTTCAGTGGCTCTTTTCTGTTGGAGAAATTTCTGTCTTTGATTATTTAAACTAGTTTTTTTTTTTGTAAGGTAGCTTTTCTTAGAGATTTTACTTATTTTGAGAGAGAGGGAAAGAGAGGAAGAAAGAGGAGAGAAACATTCATCGGTTGCCACTCTTGAACATGACAACTGGGGACTGGGCCCACAACCCAGGCATGTGCTCTAACTGGCAACCTTTCGCTTTTTAGGAAAAGCTCAGCCAGTTGAGCCACAGCGGTCAGCGCTAAACTTAATAGTTTTAATTGTTCCTAATTTGTTTTGTCAATAGCTGGTATGTCGCCCTGGCTGAGTGGCTCCGTGAGAGCATCTTCCTGATATACGCCAGAGTTGTAGGTTTGATCCCCAGTTGGGGTGCATGTAGGAATCAACCAGTGAATGCATTCCTAAGTGGAACAATAAATCAATGTTTCTCCCTTCCTCTCTCTAGAATCGGTAAATAATTAAAAAAAAAAAATAGCTAGTACATCAAAGGCTTCAAAAGGAATCTTCTCAAGCCATTTCAAAAATTGCAACTGTTGATAGTGTATGTAAATGTATAATTAATTACTTGCTATTAAGTCTTTTAGCAAAGAGAACTTTATGGTGCCTTGCATAGGTTTGATGAAGTGTAGTTAAAAGTTTGTATTACTTAAGTAATAACAGTGATAATAATAGCTAACCCTGGGTTTCTTCTAATGTCAGGCTTTGTGCTTATATTAATTACCTTGTTTAATCCAAGCACCCCTATGAGATGGTCGTTGTTTATTATACAGAAGGGAAAACAGGCACAGATCAAGGGTCAGAAACGTGCTCCAGTTTGTTGTAAGGAGTAAAACCAGGAACTGAATGCAGAGCCATCTCCAGTGATCAGCTCGACAATCTCCCCTTGGCCATTTGTCAGGCTTCTGAATTCTCTCCTTATCCTACAGTCCAGTGCCTCCGTGTTCTGTCCGTGGGAAAGAAAGGACTTCTGTTAGGTTGCAGAGGATTTGGAGATGAGAGGAAATTACTGTTTGCTAATAGGAGTCAGAATGGTTTTTTCTTTCTTTTTGATTTAATCTTTATTGTGTTTTTTCCATTACCATTTAGTCCCCTTATACCCTCCTCCCACCCCAGCAACCACCACACTGTCATCCACGTCCATGAGTCCTTTTTCCTTTTTGCTCAGTCCCTCCGCCCCCTCACCCACCCCACTGGCTGTCATCCTGCTCTCCATCTAGGAGTCTGTCACTGTTTTGCTTGGTAGTTCAGTTTGTTCACTAGATTCTGCATATGTGTGAGGTCATATGATGTTTGTCTTTGATGGGCTTATTTCACTTAGCATAGTGTTCTCCAGGTCCATCCACACTGTTGCAAAGGGTCAAGTTTTCTTTACCGCTGGGTAAATATTCCATCGAGTAAATGTTCCATAGTTTTTTTATCCACTCATTTATTGGTGGACACTGGGGCCGCTTCCATTATCCTGGTGGTTGTAAATAACACTGCAATGAACACAGGGTGCTTATGTTCTTTCAAATTAGTGTTTTGGGTTCCTTTGGGTATATTCCTAGAAGTGGGATCTCTGGGTCAAAAGGCAGATCCATTTTTAACCTTTTGAAGTATCTTCACATTGCTTTCCACAGTGGCCACCCCAGTCTGCGTTCCCACCCACGGTGCAGAAGGTTTCCCCGTTCTCCACATCCTCATCAGCACTTGGTGATAGCCATTCTGCCAGGTGTGGGGTGATACCTCATTGTGGTTTTAATGTGCATTTCACTGATGGTTAGTGACACTGAGCATCTCTTCGTATGTCTGTTGGTCTGGCTGTTTGTTTTAAGAAGCTTGGTAAGAACCGTTAGAATTCAATCCTGGGTTACTAGGCTGCCCTGAGTTTTTCGGGGGACTCTGCACAAGTACTCGGTCATTCACACCACCTAGCCAGGAGCGCTTGCTGGCTTTCTCAGTTTCACTTATCACACGCAAATTCTTTGAATGCACGGGATGCTGATGCTTGGGCGAGCTTTTCCTCCAGAGGCTGCAACTTCTGTCGGAACTTTTATGTTGCTAAGTGAGCAGCTTCCTTACTCCTGTAACCTGGGAACTCGCGGCTGGTGAGGCCTACCAAGAGACATTGCGCAATGCGATTGTCTGACAACTGAATTTTTTGGATGTGAAATCTGTTTAGTAATCATGAGCTGGAATATTAGAAATCCTTGCTCGTATACTCACAATTCTGAAAGAAACCTTACTCATCCAGTCTCCCCTGTCTTTGCTTTGTTTAATGCCAAAGGATACTTTTTCCTAAAACCCAGAGTTACACAACATCCTTACTCATCCACTTTACTGATTAAGCACTCTGAGGAAGTTCTCCTTATGTCCCACCTAACCTAAATCCTTTATGTTACTTGTTCGTTTAATTTAAATGTGCTTATATTGTGTATAGAATAAAGGTTTTGTCAATTCCAAGTTGAGATTGAACCCTGGTTTGAATACATCATTCCGGCCAGTATTCTGTCTGTAGCTATGGTCCCATGCAGTGATCATTGGAGGCTGTGTCACTTACCAACTGTGTGAGCTTAACCCAAGCCTCTTAATCGCCCTGAGCCTTGATTTCTTCATCTTAAAACAAAGGGGTTTAAATGCACAACTTTTTTTTTTTTTTTTTAGAATAACCATCCAGAGGCCGTGTGAGATTATCAGGTATCAAAGATTGAATCATGTTCACTACACCCAGGTTACTAAGGCATTTTAGGATTTAGGAAAAAATGATTCTTTTAAATAAGCCAAAACACCCAGTTTTGCAACATTTCAGTTTTGTTGTTTAAACTACCACTTATTAGAGTTTCCTGTTGCTAGGCTCTTTAATTACGTTATCTCAAATTCACAAGTATATTCATAAAGATACATGACATGCCAGATTTTCAGAAGCAAATTCAGCTGATGTCCCCAGGTTAAACATGTAACATATGATGGAGTTAGGCCTGCACCCAGGCAGTCAGTCAATCGCCTTTCCTGCGCACCTTCCTGAGAGGTTTCGTGCACCGACAGCGCAGGTAGCGAGGGGTCCGGCAACAGTCACAAGAGTC
Organism: Trachops cirrhosus; assembly: GCA_028533065.1. NCBI lineage: Eukaryota > Metazoa > Chordata > Mammalia > Chiroptera > Phyllostomidae > Trachops > Trachops cirrhosus. Next base: position 10,940,223 of record CM052542.1, on the reverse strand, counting down.
ACGGTAAGATCGGTGGGCCATGGTTAGGAGATTGTTTCTTAACAGATTTTAAAATCAGGTTTTCAAACTGTTAGGTGCTTGTTAAAAGATGAGCAAGAAGAGAAAAGAAATGTATGCAGCTTTAAGTGTCAGATGCCAGGGAGCAGTAGAGAAGAGAAGCCAGGTGGGTAAGAGGTGCGAGTGCCTTCTAAGCCGGGGCGGCCAGAGGCCCAGGAATCCATCAGCTGCCCCTGGCCAGACGCGGGGCCTTAGCCGGCTGTGGCTGAAGAGTGGGGCTGCAGAGAAAACTGGCTACTTGGTGTGCAGTCTTTTCTTTTCCATCTCCATTAAGTGTTGTTACCTTGCCCCAGCCGGGTGGCTCAGTTGGAGGGTCGTCCTACACAGCAAAAAGGTTGCAGGTTCGATCCTGGTCAGGGCACATACGGGAGACAGCTAGTCGATGTTCCTCATTCCCATGTTTCTTTCTCTCTCCCTCCCTCCCTCCCTCCCTCCCTCTCTCCCTCCCTCCTTCTCTCCCTCCCTCCCTTAAATTAATACACATATCCTCAAGGAAGGATATACACGTAGTTTTTTATATATATATGGTTACCAGTTCATGATTTACAACATAGACATTATTGTAAGTGGTCCTGAGGGAGGGATCATCTTTATACCTGTACTTTGCAATTTAGAAAGTACTAGGAACCATGGCTTTTTCCAATGGGGTACAGGTAGCTACAAGAGAGCACAGTGCCAACTTCTGAGGCACCCGTTACAAAGGCATTTGGGAGGGAATGCCGTTACGTTAATGGTAATACTGAACCGAATGAAAGGGAATGCAAAGTCCACCGTAGTTACTAAGATAAAACAAGATTTCCTAGAAATGGGCAGCAGCACCTGAGGCTCCGCCAGGCGCGCCCCGGGCAGTGCACATTCGCTCAGAAAAATGAGAGTCGCGGCCCCACCGCGACCCTCTGAGAGGCAGGGCGCCCACAGTCTGTGTTCCCTTTGGAACCAACTGCAACTGCAGGCGAATCGCTTACACGCTGCTGCTCAGCCCGGAAGGTGAGACCTGAACTAGGTTACACTTCCTGGGTCCTCTAACCCCCACACCTACCACCACAACAGACCTGTGGTCTGCTGTTCAGATGCATGAAAAGGAAACTGTAATCACTATCCGTCTGCTCGGGCTGCCGTAACGAAGTACCATGGACCCAGGGGGTTAAACAACCGCAGTTACTTCTCACAGCTCTGGAGTCTGGGTCCAAGATCAAGGGGTCAGCAGGGTTAGTTCCTTCCAAGGGCTGTGAAGGAAGGATGTGTTCCAGGCCTTTCTCCTTGGCTTATGGTTGGCTGCCTTTTCCCTGTGTCTTCATATCATCTTCCCTCTGGAGGTGTCTGTGTCCAAATTGCCTCTTAAAAGCACACCGGTTACCCTGGCTGGCATAGCTCAGTGGATTGAGTGCAGGCTGTGAACCAAAGCATCGCAGATTCGATTCCCAGTCAGGGCACATGCCTGGGTTGCAGGCCAGGTCCCCAGTGGGGACCACATGAGAGGCAACCACACATTGATGTTTCTCTCTCTCTCCTCCCTCCCTTCCCCTCTCTAAAAATAAATAAATAAATAAAATCTTAAAAAAAAAAAGCACACCGGTTATACTGGACTAAGACCCACTCTAATAACCTCATTTTACTTTACCTTTTTTTTATTTTTTAAATTTTATTTATTTCTAGAGAGGGAGAGGGAGAAAGAGGGAGAGAAACATCAATGTGTGGTTGCCTCTTGCACGCCCCCTACTGGGGCCTTGGCCTGCAACCCAAGCATGCGCCCTGACTGGGAATCAAACCAGTGACCCTTTGGTTTACAGGCTGGCATTCAGTCCACCGAGCCACACCAGCCAGGGCTTAATTCACCTCTTTACAGACCCCATCTCCAAATACAGTCACATTCTGAGATACTTTGTGGTTGGGACTTCAACGTATTGCTGGCGGGGGGGGGCACAATTCAGCCCATAACACATCTCAGAATTTTTTTTTAATTTCCTTCCTAGGTCACTTATTTGGGGGTGCAGTATAGAGGGTAAGTGGCAGGGACAGCCATTAGGACAAGCGTGAGAGAACAACACTGGTGCTCAAGGCTGAAGGTGACCGTCAGCCTGGGAAGGTGTTACTGAGGACCCAGGTGGCAGCCTGGGCTGTGGAAATCAGGTGCGGGTGAGATGCGGTGCCGAGACCTGTCCCCAGCTCCCCGTCTCGGCTCCAGTTCTCAGTCCTATTGTAGGATGTCAGCTCTGGAACGATGTGATGTTAGTCTCACTCACATTTGTCAGCTGGCAACCCCAGTACCAGCTTCCAGGATTTCAGAGGAAAGGGAAAATCGTGATAAAACGCTCACACCTGTGTGATTTAATCATTGTCATTGATTCATCCGGAAATACCATGACATGGCCGTGTGCCCTAACATGTTCAAGGATCATAACCCCACCCCCAGCTTGCCTTTTTCCGTCACTCCCTCCCCTGCCGAATAGAGGTGACTTCTTCAGGCTTCCTGCAAAAGTGAGTCATTAATCTAATGGTTGACATTCCACAGCTGGCGGTGCCTGAGGGCTGCATTGTCGTGCATGTAGGGTAAGCTAAATGGGCCAGGCGACAATGCAGTGATGGCTGTTGGAGGCTGCGGTCCTGAGTGGAACTAGGTTGGCTTGCCCAGGAGGTGGCCGATACCCACCAAAGTTTGTCTCCTTTGAGGCAGACCTCTGAACTTGTGTATCTGACATATCATCAGTAAGTCTACGTGCCTGGTAGGGAGCTTGGAGTTTCTGTGCTTTGGGGGGAATTAGATAAACTGAATTCCGTAACCTCTCGGAATAGCTCACATGGGCAGTTATATTTGATACAGAAATAAAAATGAAGGAATGAACTTCAAATGTATAAATGCTTTTGGTTTTGAAACACTGTTCCTATGTGGGGGTGAAGACCAATAACGAAAGGGATCCTTGGGGCTGTAAGCCAGGAGTCAATGTCACGTACTTTTACACATTTATCTTTCCAGATCTGTTTTTTGTGGTGTTATGTGTGTGTTGTTGTAAATCTCCATATCCCGGGACCTAGCACAGTACCTGCCCCTCAGATCCTGACCCCCTGTCCCCTTCTCCCGAGAAAGATTTAGAAGCAGAATTATCCTTTTGGTTTCAGCTGTTTCGCTATCTGAATTTAATTCCTCAGTCTTTTTTCATTTTGACCTAAAACAAATTCCTGTCACTATTTTTTAAATTGCAGGCATCCGATTGAATTGTATGCATCAGAAACTTGTTAGAGCCAGCAGTTAACAGAGTTGTGCCTTGTGTTATTGTCTCTGAATTGTCTCAAAATGGAACTGCTGTCTGGTCATCCGCAAGTCCTCTATTTAACGGGTACATGCTTTTTTTAGGAAGCTAGTGAGAATTAACCCTTTATCCTTTGTCTACCGTGAGCTTCATAAATTGGGATTTGGGGAGAGCAGGACCAACCCGTAAACCATCTCTATCCTTCTTCTCATTTCTGGACTCAGGGATGTCACATGGCCTCCTCACTGCAGGGTTTCCCAGAGCTCCTGGCATGTGGCATTCAATAAACACTTGCCATTCGGTCACATACAAAAGACACTCCAGGATAAACGCAAAGTCTAACACCAGCTAATATTTACCCAGTGCTTCACTAACCATGGGCCCGGTACTGTGCCAAGCACTTGGCCCACGTTATCTCATTGGAATCCTCCCGTCCCTGTGAGTCAGGTGTTAGTAACACTTACAGATGAGGTACTCAGGGACCAAAGGGGATCACAGTGATCACGGTGTTCGCCTAAGGTCCCACATTTAGCCAGGGGAAGTGCCCACACTTGGGACCACGCCTCTAATCATTACACCTCCCTGCTGCCTCTGGAAGGCACCCAGATGCTCTGGGGAGACAAAGAGAATGGCCGTCACTCTGGCGTGGCCCAAACCTGCCTCCTTCCAGGACCAGCCCCTGGCCACGTTTCTCTCTGTGGGGCCCCATCTGCACCTGCTGGGTGCAGCCTTTGCTCCCCCCTGGACCTGAGCTCCCGTGTTCTGGCCCTTCTGAGGTGTGACGCAGGGGCAGTTGCTGGTGGTTCCTCTCTGTGGGTTTCAGGTTAAATACACATCAAAGGTTGGGCTGAATCGCGTTTGCTAATTTGGGGGGGCGGTGCACCTACAAAGTGCCTGTCCTGATGGGATCAAAAGTGCTCTCCAGCTCAAGGCTGTTAATCTACACTTCTGGCTAACTTGGCTCAGCCTTTTCCCCATCTAAGTGGATTTCCGTGTGACCCGAAGGAGAGGGTCACAGCCCAGTGCAAGGACTGTTGCTCGGGAGGAGACTTCTCAATGCGGGCCCTGAGCTGGACAAACTCAAATAATCCTCCTCCAAGAAGGGCCCAGAGACAGAGGGTGTGGAAGAGGATGAGCGACACCCCACCCCACCCCATCCCGGGTGAGGGAAGGAAGGGTGAGACCAGATCCTGACCTCATTCATTCGCTCGTCAAGACAAGCCTACCGTGAGCCAGGCTCTATCCTTCCCCTGGGGACGGAGTCCCCTCCTGACCAGGGACGCTGGCACTCCAGGGAGAGGAGTGGGATGGCCAGCAAGAAGTCTCCAGGGCTCTGCAGGGGGTACAGTCAGTCCCTGGTGGTCAGGGAAGGCTTCCCGGAGGAAGACTGCCGGAGCTGCGCGGATGACGACGAGTAGGAGCTAGCCAGGGGGCGGGAGGGGAAGGACTCTCGGTAGGAGGGAACCGTTAGCGAGGCTCCGGGCACTCAGGGATCCCAGCCCTGCAGGAACGCTGTCTGAGGGCTGGCCCGCCGCTCCCCGACCCACCCCTCACCCCCTACCCTTGAGGCGGAGCGTCGGGGCGGGAGCCGGAGGGGTGGTCTTGGGGCCCCTCCCGCCCGCTGATTGGGCGGTGCGCGGAACGGTGCCGCCCCGCAGGCTCCAATTGGTGGGCGGGGGCTGGGCTCCGCCGCCAGGTGCCGCCCAGTGCTCTTCCCGCTGCCACGTGGGGGGCAGCAGGGTGGGGGGTTCTGAGCGAGACGCACCGAGCTCCAGCGACGGGGACTCGACACGCGGAGGCTGCGGTGAGTGGGCGCCCAAGAGCCGGGGAGCTAGGCAGGGGCTGGGGTCGGCGGATCGGCCAGCGCGGCGCCAGGTCCTCACACGCAGAGATGGGGGGAGGGTCTCGGATGGCAAGAGCACCTCTGTCCTGCCTCCATCACCATCCATCACATCCACCGTCACCTCCACCGTCCCTCCTCCATCGTCTTGCCTCGCTTGTCCCTCGGTGTACCCTTGTCCCTCGGGGAGTTTCCCTGCCCCGGGCCGGGCAATAGCCAGCTGAAAGCCTGGCAGCGTTCCCCAGGAATCATAACAATCGTAGGAATAACAGCCCACGCCTCGGAGCGCGCCACACCGCCCAGGCGCTGGTATGTGGCTTCGCCCCCATAATCCTGAAAACAGCACGTTCCACTCAGGGTCGTCTGTTTGGAGACGCAGTCCTCGACCACCCGTGTTAGATAGCACCCCCTTCCCCGCGGCCCCCCCCCCCGCCCCACACACACACCTCATAGCCTTCTCTCTCTACACTGTTCCTCTCTCAATCATTTACCTCCCTCCCCCAAAATGGTGTTGGGGTTCGGCACCGTACCCCAACCGGGCTTGAGCGCTCCTCGAGGGCTGGGACTTTGTTTTGTTCAGCTGGCACATAGTCCCGCCAGCAAATAGTCTCAAGAAACAAATGCACCCCGGGAGGTAGCCGCTATTGTTAGCCCCGATTTACAGTTGAGGAAAAGGAGGCTGCTAAGTTCAGTGACTTCCCCAAGGTCGCCTCAGCCAACCTTGTGTGACCCCATAATTCTAGGTCTTGGCCCCTGGCCCTTGGCCGAGTGGATTTCTTTTCTGTTCTACTGGCCTAAGGTAGGTGGGGGTGGCACCAGAGGGTGTGTCAGGGCAGGGGGCTCACTGTGCAGCTGAGCCAAAGACAGCGAGGGTGAAGCAAGTCACTGAGGTGGCTCCGGCAGCCCCAGACCATCTGGCCCGGGAGGCTGATGGAGAGACAAAGCTGCTGTTTTGCGAATGAGAGCTGCCTCCCAGCGCCTGAGGTTCCAGCAGCTGGATAGCTGGACCCACCAAACTCTGAAGGTGGGCACCCTGCTTGGGGAGGGGCATCTGAGAGAAGGGCACCTCCGTGGGCTTGAGGAAAAGCCCCAGAGACCAGGGTTTGCTTCCAGGCTTGCTCCCCGCTTATGCTGTGTGACTCTGGGCAAGTGGCTTCACTCCCCTGAGCTCCCCCTTTGCTAAACCCAGAGTCTGCAGGCTGAGTAGTCTCCCAGAACACTAGGAAGGAGGGTGGGCCCTTCCTGTGACTCCGATCAGCTATGGCACAGTGAGGGGGGGGCCTCTGTTCTTGAACCCTTCAGGCAAGTCAACCCATCCAGTCCCCGTCTCTAAGCAGGGCCACCTGGAAAATCTCAGAGGAGCAAAAGAGCCCCTCCTCATTCCAAATGTGTCCCTTTAGGGAGGTGCTGGCCAAGCCAGGTTCCCCTGCAAAACCTCCGAAGAGCAGGTCTGGTCCAGGGAGCTAAGTGGGCGGTTGTGCTGGAATGGGTGTGTGGGCTGTTACACAGGTCAGGGGTAGCCTGGCCCCTCCCTGGTCCCCTGGGCAGCCCCCAACTCCAGGTCTGCAGCCGAAGTGCCCCCCCAGGCTTGGGAGTGAGGGAGAGGGAGGGAGAAATTTCCAGTTTCCTGGAAATGAAGGATTAGGTGATAATGGGTGGGGTGGGGTTCACCCCCCCTCCCCACCGCCTAGATTCGGGGTGTCCCCTAGGAAGCTGCAGCTCTCTGTCTGGAGGGCAGAGGCTGTTCGCAGCCCTAGACACAGCTGTCTTGTGGCAGGTGAGAGCATGTGTGTGTGTGTGTCAACCCATGTGGCTCCTTTCTCTCTTACACTCTTAGTGCCTGAGCGGCTGTGTCAGCACCGGCAGAATGAGAAGTGTGCTCCTTACTTCTCCCTCCTCCCATCTCTCCTCTCCATTATCCCTTCTTCTTTTATCTTTGGTATCCCTCGCCGTTTCCAGTTCCGTAGCTGCCTTTTCAGCCTCTGTTCTTTCTCTGTCTCTCCCTCTCACCCCGTCTGGTTTCTGGTCTCTGCCTCCTCTGATCCCCATCACCTTGGGGTCCAGAGCATCCCAGCCCATGATGTGATTATGAAGTTCAGAAAGGGACGCTTACTGGCAGCCCCCCTCTCATGTCTGGAACAGGGGTCAGGTAGCTTTTGTGTCAGGTACACGGCTAAGTTTGCTTTATTTAAACGTAGCAGGAACAAGGGGTAGGGGACATGATGTGGAAAATGATCAGGATCAAAAAGCACAAGGATGCGAGGGCCCGGAAAAGCAGGGAAGGAGAGGGAGCCGGAGGGAGGGATCTGAAGGCAGCAAGGAAGGCTTCAAGGGGATGGTGCAGCCTTTGGGTCCCGGCTCTTCCCTTGGTGGCTGCTCCCAAAAGTAACAGAATGCTGCTGGTGCCCCCACCCTGGCCTGAGCCTGGGGCTGAAGGTCACGGGCAGGGGCCTGTGAAGCAGCTCTGGCCATCCAGCTCATGGGCCACCCCCGTAGGCCACAGAGCTCCTGTCCTGGAACCTGCTGTGGCTCCCCACTGCCCACAGGGCAGAGCCTAAATTCCCTAATTTGACATTTAAGGCCGATCTCAGTCTGGCTCTGGCCTGCTGCTCTGGAAGGGTCTACCGAAGGGCCCCAGCTGCCGTCACTCCTCTGTGCCCTTGCGGACTGGTCTCCCTGCTGTCACATCCCTCCTCTCTCCTCTCAGGTGTTGCGGTGCCACCCTCTGCCCCCCGCCACTCCCTGGCTCCCGGCTCTTTGGACCAGCTGGCCGTCTGGCAGCCCAACCCAGGGCACAGAGGTGCTGGTGTTTGACCCAGGGCGGGATTCCTGTAGCTGTCTCCCCAGATCTCAGCCCCTCAGGGAGGCCTTCCCAGCTGCAGCCAGCTCCCAACCTGAATGTCCCATCCTCCTCTCTGCTTTAGCACCATCTAGCATATTCCGTGTCTTACTTATTTTTTTAAAGATTTTTTGTATTTTGGCCCTGGCTGGCATAGCTCAGTGGATTGAGCGCGGGCTGCGAATCAAAGCATCGCAGGTTCGATTCCCAGTCAGGGTACATGCCTGGGTTGCGAGAGGCAACCACACATTGATGTTTCTCTCTCTCCTTCTCCCTCCCTTCCCCTCTCTAAAAATAAATTAATTAATTAAAAAAAAATCTAGTGTTTTAAGCCCTGACTGGCGTAGCTCAGTGGATTGAGCGCGGGCTGCGAACCAAAGCATCGCAGGTTCGATTCCCAGTCAGGGCACATGCCTTGGTTGCGGGCCACATCCCCAGTGGGCAACCACACATTGATGTTTCTCTCTCTCCTTCTCCCTCCCTTCCCCTCTCTAAAAATAAATAAATAAAATCTTTAAAAAAAAAAAGATTTTTTGTATTTTTAGAGACAGAAGAAAGGAGAGAGAAAGAGAGGGAGGGAAACATCAATGTGTGGTTGCCTCTCGCACACCTCCTCCTGGGGACCTGGCCTGCAACCCAGGCCTGTGCCCTGACAGGGAATCGAACCGCTGACCCTTTGGTTTGCAGGCCGGCACTCAGTTTGAACCACACCAGGCAGGGCCCATGTCTTACTTATTTAATGTCTTTCTCCCCCACGAGAGTGTTGGCTCCATGAGGGCAGGAGGGAGTTTGTCATTTTGTTCAGGGCCCCCTGTCCCCAGTGCCTAGGACACTGTCTGGCACACTGCAAGGGCTCAGGGCGGGTTTGTCTAGTGAAGGAGCTCACCAGTGTCTGATGGGAGCACCGTGGCTCGACTTCGGGGAACCAACCCTTCTCCCTCGCCCTCTGCAGCCTTCTCTCCCGTGGGGCTTCAGGCTGGGCACGCTGGGGGCCATGCAGAAGGCTGGGGCAAGGGGCCGGAGGGCCTCGGACTGCGGCCCCGCCCCTCACCGGCCCAGGAGCATCACCAAGTTTGCCCAGGTGGGTGGGGCCGCCCCCGCAGTGTGCTCTGGTGGGTGTGGACTGGGTAGCAGGTCCTGGGGGTGGGGAGGAGCTGTGGGGAGGACCTATTTCTGTGCCTTCCCTCCCAGTCCCAGGCTCTGGAATGTGTGTGCACGCACAGATGAGGAAAGGGGGGCTCGGGGGGCTGAGTGGTGAGACCGTGGCCACCCGCTGGGAAAGTAGCAGAGCCTGGACTCGGAGTACAGTACTCTGTCGCTGTCCACAGCTGCCCCCACAGAGCGGAGTGTGTGTTTGAGGGGGAATTTGGAGGGTGGGGGTCAGGAGCCGTGAGCCTGACTTCCCTGCCTCCCCCCCCCAACCCCACCTCACCCCCAAGCAGTATGTGGGCTCCTTCCCCGTGGATGACCTGGACACCCAGGAGAGCGTGTGGCTGGTGCAGCAGCAGCTGTGGGCGCTGAAGGTAGGTGAGCCGGGGAGAGCACTTCCCTGGTGGGGATCCCGCCTTGATCCCTGAGACCACCTGCTCCTCCCACCCTCCATTCACAGAGATGGAGCAAGTGAGGCCCAGGGCGGGGCCGGAGCAAAGCCATTCTGAGCAGCAGGCCCCGCCAGGACCCCACCCAGGCTCCTGGAGCCGCATCCCTTATGCCCAGGGACTCTCTTCCCTTAGGGAGATGAGACCTGTGCCCTACAGGTGAAGGCACAGGTGGGACATAGGGGGGATGGCCTTGGCTGGGGGGTGGTCTGCCAGGAGTTGTTCAGGCTCCTGGGGGTCCATTGTCCGGGGCTCAGGTCAATGCAGGTGGGGGGGCACTTGGCTGACCAGCCCCTAGTGCCTGGTACTGAGGCTGGGCGGGGCAGGGCCTGGGGGGTAATGGCTGCCCCCCACCAACTCTCTTCCACCCAGGACTGTCCCCGACGTCGGGCCGTCGTCCTGAAATTCAGCCTCCAGGGCCTCAAGATCTACGGCGGGGAGGGTGAGGTAGGAGCCCGTGTGGGTGCAGGTGAGGGCCTGCCAGGACAGGCGTCCTACTCCCTCAGGACGCCCTTGCCTCCGCCCAGGCCCTGCACCGCCCCTTGAGCCTCCGGCTTGGCAGCCTGCTCAGGGTCTTGGGAGTCCTCTCTCCAAGGAGCCTCCCAAGAACTGGGAGGTGGTGTCCCAGAGCTGTGCACTGAGGGGGCCCCGGGGTCAGGTCCCGTGCCACTTGCCCGAGGTCTCACTGACCCCACCAACAGCCATATCACAGGGGTACTGTCACACCTAACACTTGTCACAACAAGGGCTCAGAGAGCTATGATCATCCGCCCAAGACATAAAGAACAGAGAGAGACCAGGTGGCAGAGGCAGGATTCAAACCCTGGCCGTCCGACTCCAGAGACCAGGAGTGCCACCCCAGGGCCTGCTGCCGCCTCCTGTCTGTCACCCCACAGGCCGCAAGTGCTCTGCCCCTCAGTTCCATAACGTGGGCGTGGTGACCTCATCCCACAGGTTGGCAGTAGGGATCAGGAGACCGAAGCTGGTGGCTGTGGGAAGGATGAGGGTTTCTGTTCAAAGCAGGGTTTGGGCTGGACCAGAGGGAGGGAAGCATTCTTCACCCCAGAAGCTGGGTGGGCCCTAAACTGGGCGCGCAAGCTGGAGAGCGGTCTAGGGAGGCCTGCCAGCAGGTGTGTGGGGCCCACAGGCCTGGCGCACACTGGGCTGGCAGCTGCAGGCCTGGTGGGGGTCTCACGGGGGCTGGTGTGCCCCCCCAGGTGCTCCTGATGGCGCACGCCCTGCGGCGAATACTCTACTCCACCTGGTGCCCAGCCGACTGCCAGTTTGCCTTTGTGGCCCGGAACCCCCAGAGCCCAGCCAGCAAGCTCTTCTGTCACCTTTTTGTGGGCAGCCAGCCTGGAGAGGTATCTGGGGCCCAGGGAAGGGACAGGCACTGGGGCTGGGGTGCAGGGCCGCTATGCATCAGCGTGGGTCCCAGGGACGGAGGGGCCCCTCCGGATGTACACCCTTCGCCACACAGGCTCGCTCTGCCCCCTGAGGACTCACAAAAGCAAGTCAGTGGCTTCAGCGTGCCGTGAGGATGAGGCCACGCACTTGGGGACTGGAGGGTCTCCCTGCCACACCTCTGCTCCTGCTCTCCCTACCTGGAATGCCCTTCACCTTCTCATCCTGGCAAATTCCAGTGTGCCCTTCGGGGCTCCGCCCACATGTCTGTGTGGCCCACTTTGACTCCTCTAGACCGCCCCTCCCTTCTGGGGTCCTGTGACATGAACCACACTCTGTCATCATTAGGTCTGCCTTTAGTTACAGATGCCGGAGTTCTTTGACAGTAGAGACTGGGTCCAGGTTTCAGTTCTTGCCGTGGAGTGAGGGGTTGGGCAGGCAGGTCCTGGAAGTCAAAGCCAGCGTGACCACCGTGAACAATGGAGCCCTGGCAGCCGATTGTCTAGTGAGCAGACGCGGGTCTGGGACCGCCCCGTAGCAAGCATTAGCCGTCACCTGTGTATGTCAAGCCCCATGCTGGCTACCGGCATGACAGGTGGCGAGACATGGCCTTTGACCTTCTGGAGCCCACGGCCCCAATGTATTGGAATGATGTAGGTGGTGGTAATGTGCTGGGCCTGTGCCGGGGAGTTTTTGGGCTCCACTTCATTAAAGGAGCACAGGGAGGTGGGGTGAGGAAACTGAGGACAGAGGCGCCGTGTTCTGCCCAGGGTCACATGCGGCTCATAAGTGACAGAGCCAGGACTGGATCCCAGGTTCTGTGACTCCACTCTGTGGATCCCAGGAGGGCCTGGGTTCTTAGCTACTTCTCTAAGAGGCCCTGAAGAATGCACAGGATGGGGTGGTGAACCCAGGGAGAGGAGTGCGTTTAGCCCAGGTATTCCCGGCTCCGAGCACGATGCCTGGAACAGAGTAGAGGCTCAGGCAGGGAAGGATGTGTGGTGGTGAGGTTCTGAGGGGTAAGTAGGAGTTTTCCTCTGGTGGGGGAGAGCAGCCCAGGCCATGCCCCTACGGGGAGTGGGCTGATGCCTAAGGAATTGCCCAGGAGACCTCCTTTGACTGAGCCCCTCCCTTCTCTTCCTAGGTCCAGATCCTGCACCTGCTGCTGTGCCGCTCCTTCCAGCTCGCTTACCTCTTGCAGCACCCTGAGGAGCGGGCACAGCCTGAGCCCTGTCTGGGGCCCGCAGGGGACACGTCCCTGAAGTCGCTGTCCAGCCCCGGGGCCCGCCCCGGCCTAGTACAGGAGCCCTTTGGCCGCGATCAGCTCTCGGAGAACGTTTATGCACTGGTCTCCTTCCGACGGCTGCCAGCGGAGGGGCCCACGGGCAGTGGGGTACGCAGCACCCCGATCCCAGCCAGGGCAGTGGACAGGGAACTGGGTGAGGGTTTGGGGGTTATGTGTGGGGAGGAAGGGGGCTTCACCTGACCTCACATGGCTGGGCCTCATCTGCCTGCCCCTCTGGGCCCCTCTTGGTGCCCTAGAAGGAGCTGCCATGGTTGGAAGGCCGTGGGGGTGCCCGCCACGTCCGCCTTGGGAATCCCTACTGCTCGCCCACTCTGGTGCGCAAGAAGGCCATCCGCAGCAAGGTGATCCGCTCCGGGGCCTACCGTGGCTGCACCTATGAGACCCAGCTGCAGCTGTCCGCCCTCGAGGCCTGTGAGTAGGAACCCACAGCCGCCCCGTCCGTCCCTGGGGCACGGGCCTGTTTGCCCCCGTGGGAATTGGTGGGGGGGCCCGAGTGCCTGTTCCTACAAGGCTGCGACTGCACCTCCGAGCAGATGCCTGTAGGGGGATGTGTTTCGTGCCCACCTGAGTGAGTGTGCGGGGCCGGGGCTTGCATGGGTGGTAGCATAGCCTTGGATGCGCTTTAACTGGTGAGTGGCTGTGAGTCGGGGGTGCTTGTGTGGGTGTGTCCTTCGGAGGGCTGGGTGTGTACCTCTCAGTGGGGAGGGACGGGCTTGGTGAGGAAACTAGTGTGAGGTCGGGGGGTGGGGCGGGTTGGTTAGGGTGAGACAGCCTCTGACCCCTGGGTGGTCTCCCTAGTTCCTGCTGCCTGGGAGAAGTGGCCCCGGGGTCCCGGTGGCTCCTCGTGCTTGGTGGAGGGTGAGGGCAGCCTGACGGAGAACATCTGGGCCTTCGCCGGCGTCTCCAGGTAGGAGGGGCCGGGCCTGGCTGAGCACCCACTCCCTCCGGTGAGCAGAGGAGTGGGCTCTGCCGCCGCCGCCGCCGCCCCCGCCCTTGGGCGGCAGTTTTCTCAGCCGTGAGGTGGGAATAATCAAAGGACCGTCGTGGCAGGGCTGCGGAGAAGATCGAGATGAGTAAAGGCCTTAGCGCCGGGCAAACAGCTCCCTGAATGTCCGGTGTTTAAAACTCTGCTCATTGGGTCTTGAGGCTGTCAACTGAGGACGCCCTAGAAACCGTTCGTAAAGGACGTCTAACAGCTTCCTGCCCTTGGGGCCCTCCGCCCGGGACAGGCACTGTGGTCACGATGCTGCGCGCTGGCTTGCCATCGCCCTGGGAGCAACCTGAGGCTGGGTGCGGACTCCCGCCTTCAGCCTCTCCCTCTGCCCTCCCAGGCCCAGTGCCCTCGCCCTGCTGCGGAGAGACGTGCTTGGGGCCTTCCTGCTGTGGCCTGAGCCGGGCGCCAGTGGCCGGTGGTGCCTGTCGGTGCGGACACTGTGCGGCATCGTGCCCTACCAAGTCTACCGGAACCACCTGGGCCGCTATGGCGTGGAGGTGAAGAGCTCCGGCAATTGGCCCCGCCCCTTGACCTCAGGCCCCGCCCCTTGTAACCGCTGAGCTCTCCTCACCCTCAGTCCAGACCCCTATTGGCTCTTCCCACCCTTTCACTCCATTAAACCCTTTTGTCATTGTCCGCCCCAACCCTACTTCTACCTATGGGCTCCGCCCTAGGGCCCCTCTCTCTCCAGGGGGGACCACTAGCAGAATCTGGGGCTAGCGTCATGCCTCACATTTCTGTAGGAACCCCGGCTTTTAAAAGCCTGCCCTCCCACACCCTCAGGCATGTCTTAGCAGAGGAGGAAGCTGACTCTGAGGGTAGGGGCTGGCTTAAGCTCTTCCAGCCTCTGTGTCTCCAGGTCTGGAGTCTAAGCTGATCACAGGTTTCCAGGGACTGGGATGGGCAGGGGGCTTTTAAATGTGCGCCCTCACCTCCACACCAGGTGCCTCAGTCCTGTCCAAGCTGGGAGGAAAGAGCAAATGGTGTCTGGCTCTGCTCTGAGGAGGACAGCGACCTCCCGGAGCTCAAATTTCCTCCTCTTCTTTAAGTGGGGCAGGACCCCACGCGAGGGGGTGGTTGGTGCCTAGCACCGCACGTGGGGAAGGGAATGCTGGACTGAAGCCCCTTCCTCCCCCAGCACCTGCCCGCCGAGTTCCCCAGCCTGGAGGCCCTGGTGGAGCATCACGCTGGGACCGAGCGCAGCCTCTTCTGCTCCCTGGACATGGGCCGCCTGAACCCCGGCTACGAGGAGCACGACTGTAGGCCCGAGGGCAGGCCTTCCCGGACACTCCGGCCCCTCAGCCATGCCAAGTCAGAGGCAGAACTGCAGGGCCTGGGCTAGGAGGCCAGCCCCCACAGCAGCAGGCCCTGCGTCAGCCCGGCCCCTGGGCCTCAGCCAGCCACTCTGCCCTTCTTCCACCCCGCTCATCACCAGTTCCAGCCGGTCACTCTGCCCCTTGGACCAGTCTTCTGTCTCTTCACTGGTCGTGTGGGGGAGCCCTGAGATTGGGGATTGCTGATGGCTTCTCATACGACATGTGGCCCCTTGAGAAGGGCAGGCATCTGTGAACTTGCCGGTGACTTTGGATGCCTGTCCTCTGTGGGCTTCACCGGAGCTTTCTGGGGTGGGCGGGAAGGCTTACTCACAGTGGAGGTGCAGCCCTTTCCAGGAGGCTGGGCCCTGCCTGACTGGGCGTCTCCAGAGAGCTCATGACTGAGGGAGGGGAGTCTGGGGAGGAAGTTTTCCCTGCGGGCAAAGGCCTGGGGGCGAGCCACCCCAGTGAGCGACACAGAGATGACTGGAGCCTGCGGGTCACATCTGGGCGGCCTGTGTCACAGGCCATCTGAGGTTAAGGGAGTCTTCCCTTGAGTTGTCAGGAATTGGGGTTAGAAGGGGCAGGACGGACAAAGCGGTGCCACCCAAAGCCCGCTTGTGGGGTGGACGCCCGTGTGCAGAAAGGGGCGTGAACCAAGGAATCTCTGCGTGTTGCTTGGGAAGGCTGGTTTGTCTCCCCAAAGCCACAGGGTTGTGACTCCTGCTTACTGGGAAAGGTCACCCAGCCTCCTCCGCTCCCCCATGTGCCCGAGAGCCTCAAGTCACACACGTTGCGTTTCCTTTCGCCATTTGATTGGGAGGGGCTTGCAGTGAGCCAGGGACTTAGAGGGGTGACCACTGGCATTGCCCTTAGCGTGGTGCTGGCCAGGCCTGTCTGGAGCCATCTCACCTCCTTAGGCAGCTCCACTGGGGAGCAGAGTCATCCAGAGTTAGAAATGACGTGAGCCCTGCCAGATGGGGCTCAGCCTCTGGACAGAGGGATCCCCGGCAATGACTAGTCTGAGGCACTGGGCCTGCGCTGCCCGGGCAGGTCCGGGTACCCCCCTTTATAAGTCAGCCTGACACACACATCTACCAAGTGAGGGAGCAAGTTCACTTGGGGTGAACTTCTCAAGCAGAGGCCTAGTCCTGTCTGGGGGCTGCCCTCTTCCCCTTCTGAGAGCAGGAAGTGACTGTTCAGTGCCTTGAAAATAACAGACTTCTGACCTCTGGGAGGAAGATGGCGGCCCTAAGAGAAGAGAAAGAAAGGATTCTTGGAATCCCCAACTTACAGTCCACACCCAGGAAATGGTCTTGGCGGGGGCCTCGTCACTCTTGTCCAAAGGGATGGGAGGACGCTGTCCTTCGGGGGCTCATTTCACTGGAACTAGGCTGTTGATTCTGTACTGAATGTGAGTGGGAACCCGGGATTCCCTTTCAGCCATTTCTATCAGAAGCCATCTCCGTGGGCCCTAGTGGGAGCACCTGGTCCCTCCATTTCCCTGGCAAGGAGAGGGGTTCGGGGCCTTACAGCACGGGAGCCACGCATTTAAGGAGACCCGGTAACTGGCCCAGGCTTAGGCCAAAGCTCACCTCTTTGCTGAACGCACTTCGTTGTGTGGGTTATCTGGGTGTCAGGGATGTTCCCAAAGCACTTCCCCATTCTCCACACAGCATTTATTGTCGTGTGGTACAGATGGGGCAAGGTTTTTCAACCCATGCGTGCAGACACCCCAGTGTCTTAATTACAGACCATTCTCTTCCAGCCAGCACCACCTGGGCAGCCTGGTTCTTACTGTATGTACTTGAAATAAAGTGCATTTCCTTGGATTGTTTAATACAGACTTTTTCTTTGAAAGGTGAGGTCTTTGTCCCGTTTTCCTGTTTTGTTTTTGTATGCCAACATACCTCTAGAGAGTGCCGAATGGCAAACCAGACAGGTCCTGTCCTCAGAGGCTCAAGTGTCCCAAAGGCATCGGTATATTCAAGTCCCCTCTCCTGCTGAACACCTCCAGCGGTTATTTCCCATGAGCAAAAGCCCAAGTCCTCCTCTCTGGCAACTTGGGCTTTCCTTCCGCTCCTGCAAACATGCCGCAGGACCTTTGCACAGTCTGGACAGGTCTCCTTGTTTGCCCCACCTTTTGCCTGATTTGACGACCCCACCTTAGCATCTCAGCTTCTGTCATTCTCAGGAAACCTGCCCCCCTCCCCCCCATGGGAGGGGCAGTAAGGTTCCCTTGTTGGATGTTCTATAGAACTGGTCCTTTTGTTTGTAACGACTAGTTCCTTTAAGGGATTTTTGCATGTGGGAGATTTGTCTTTGATGTCAGCCTCCCCTGCTGAATTGGACCATGGACTCCAGGAAAGCAGGGACTGGGCTGTCTCCCAGCGCCAACCCCAATGCCTGGCAGGTAGCTGACGGTGTTTCTGTACAAAGCGGAACCTAGAAGAGGCTGTTCTGGCTGGAGGGACTTGTGTGGAGCCAGCAGAGGTAGGACAGGCATTCTCTGAAGCTAAAAAGACTTTGGCTCTCAAAGTTGTTTTTGTTTCTTAATCTTGTGTCTTAGAAAAAACGAGAGGCAGCGTTAGAAGGAACCTTGAGTCTGCCCCAGGACCGGTGATGTGCTCCCCTGTGCCAATACAGGGATGTGAAGAAAAGCGAGGTCCTGGCTGCCTTTCGCAGTAGGTATCTAACCGCGGAGAGAGGTCTAACCTCGGGTCTGCCTCAGAGGTGGAGTCAGGCCTGGCCTCCCCGCCTCTGAACTGGGGTTATGAGTATCCGACACGACAACGGGTGTGAAGCGCCTGGCACCGAGCAGGTCGACGCTCCAGCAAAGCCAGTGCGGTCCTGCACGAAGACAGCCCACGCGCGTGGGCTGCTGTCGGGCGCGGAGAACGGGCGCCACCACCTGTGACGACACGGCGTTGCTGAGCAACCGCGAACGCCACGGTGCGAGAGGGCGGCTGGGGGCTCGGGTCCTGCGACGTCGCCTGCAGCGCGGATCCCCCACTTCCCCCGCCCGGGCCAGGCCTCAGGGAAGGGCGAGCCCGGGCGCGGGAGGAGGCGGCGACCCGGCTCCGGTCCTTCGACTCCCCAGCCGCCCCCTTCCTCCTCTCGGAGCGCCCCCAGGAGACCCGTTTCCCCTCCCCCCACCCAGCCCCGCGCCGCGGCCCCGCCCAGGCCGCGAGGCCCCGCCCCCCGCGTCTGGCTCTCGCTGCGTTCTCTCGTCGCAGCGGCCGGGGGTCCCCCGCCTGGAGGCCGTGTGTCCCGGCCGCGGCGTCCACGTCGGGCCGCGCCCCCGGGGACCCCTTCGGCGCGCCATGGCCTCGGAGTCGGTGAAGGTGGTAGTGCGCTGCCGCCCCATGAACCAGCGGGAGCGGGAGCTGAACTGCCAGTCTGTGGTGACGGTGGACTCGGCGCGCGGCCAGTGCTTCATCCAGAACCCCGGCGCCGCCGGCGAGCCCCCCAAGCAGTTCACCTTCGACGGCGCCTACTACATGGACCACTTCACCGAGCAGATCTACAACGAGATCGCCTACCCGCTGGTGGAGGTGAGGGCGCCCGGGAGGCCGCCGCCCCCGCGGACCGGCGGGGCAGGACTTGGGGCCGCCCCGAGGGGTCCTGAGGGACGGCACTGCCCCCAAGCCGGCCAGAAAGCCCTTCTGGAGACGCACAGGTGGACGCCAGCAGGTTGGTCCGAAGACTTCCGTGCAGGCGGGAGGCAGCAGGAGCTCGCCTACTAGGTCTGCGTCCTGGCCTCCACTGCCCCCGGTGCCTCGGCTGTCCTCACCCGCCCCTCGCCCACAAGAACTCCAGCCCCAAGACCCCCTGCCCTCCCCCCTCATCTGAAAGCTGCAGGAACTTCTCTAAACTCCCCAGCTACTTTCCTCGGCCTTCTCCTCCCCTCCCAGGAGTCCCGGATTTCCCTCACCTTTCCTCCCCCTTGCCCTCCTCCTCCCCCTCGCGCTCTCCATCTTCCCCTCCCCCACATCCTCTGCTCTCCCCCTCCTCCCCGTCCCCCTCCCAGGCTGTGGCCTCTGCTTTCTCCCGCTCAGCATTCAGAACCCTGTCCCTCATCCTCCTCCCCGCTTCCTGAGAGGCGGTGGCCGTTACAAGCCTGGGGTGGCGAAATGGGGGTGTGGGGGGAGGGAATCTCACCAGTTCCCTGCTTTTGCTTGTTTGAGCTTCATCACAGGGGAGACACTCACATTTCACAGATAGGGAGACTGAGTCCGGCGGGGAGGAGACTAGCCAAGCTCCCACGGGGAGTCTGGCGCAGGCGGGGCTGGAACCGCTCCTGCTGTCTGCGGGGCGAGGGCCCTTTCCTTTCACCAACATCTCCCCAGCCTCCCGCGCATCACTAGTTCAAGGCGTGTCACAGGCGGTCCCTGGAAGCAAGGACCAGTTTGGGAAAGGCTGCATGCACTCTCCCTCCCCCGAAGAAGCCAGTGTAACTTATTTAACACTGGTGACTTGTTTAGCCCAGCATATCCTAAGTAGATTTGAGCGTGGAACTTTTTGTTCCGGCTGGCAGGCCATTTAACATCCCAGAACACCAACTTTGGCTGCCCCATCTCTTCCTCCAAAAGAGTCAAAACCCTGGGGCGGGCTGAAGTGTATCTTCACAAGACTCCGTGAATGTATGGAGCTGAAGTCATCATTCATGATGGGGAAACTGAGGCCCGGAGCATTACCGAACAAAGGAGGGGTGGTTTCAGCTCCTAGCAGTGCCCGGGGTCGGTGCTCCATCCAGCTGTCTGCTATCAAGTGAGCAGCATGCAAATCGCATGCAAAGCCCAAGCCAGGCCGCCGTGAGCCCCGGCAGCGCCACCGGCACCATTAGGGCTGGGCGGCTGAGTGCCTGCCCTGGCTCCCGCTGCTGTCCCAGGGCTGTGACCGCCTCCAGGGGCCTCCTGCCCAGAGACCTTCCTTTCAGGTCCTGTTGCACTAAGATTTCCAGGACTTCTAACTGCCCCTTTCCTTTTCCTTTCCTTTCCTTTCCTTCTCATCCCTTAAATCTAGGCTCTGTTCCTGATCTTCCCTGTCACTGGGTGACCTCTTGGACTCTCCACCCCAGACCCAGGAGCTCCCGTGTCCTACCAGGAGCTCCTCCCCTCCATGCAGGGCTGCAGGGCTCTTTCCCAGCTGGTGGCCTGGCGCCTCCCCGTCTCCCCGTCCTCCTTCCTTCACACCCATGGCCTTAGAGTCACCTCCAATGACCCACCCAGGGGCCAGGTACCACGACTTCTATCATGTCCAGGCTGAGAATGGTGGGCCTGGATTCCAGACTTGTTGATGCGGTAGAAGCCATAGAATTTGGCCTCTGGAGGGGACATGGAGCTGTTCATTTTGGATGGGGAAGAAAGGGGACGTGAGGCAATTTAGGACTGATGCTTTTTATTTCAATTTCAATACTGAGGTACTTAATGTGACATAGAAAAATATTTAGCACATCCAATCTGGAATGCAGTTTCATGGGAATTATTGCTGAGGATGACATCAGGCTAAAAAGAGAGTCAAATCACAGTTGATTTCATGAAAGATCATTTAGTAAATAATGGTACTGGGAGGCGGCAGGACCTGGGGGGGAGTGCAGAGTGGCCGATACTGAGGACTTTCTCCACGTGAGAGCTTGTCCCTGGCCGGTCTGGAGGTATCCGCCGACGGGTGAAACTTTTTTTAAGTTTTATGTTTTGCCTTAAAAACGTGGGTACGTTGTTTCCCGCCTCTCGCTGCGGCAGTGCTGTTCTGCAGAACGCTCCGCGGGGGCGAAAACGTCCTGTATTTGGGCTGACGGTGAAGTGCCCGCCGGCTACAGGTATGCAGCCAAACGGGCCTAGTGCCACCGAAGGACGGAATTTTAATTTCATTTCATTTTAAATAAGTTACATTTTAATAACCACATGTGGCTAGTGGCTCGAGAGCTTTCCAGTACAAATATGACGTGAGCCACATGCCTGATTTAAATTTTTCTAGTAGCCACATTTTAACAAGTAAAAGGAGACAAATAGAATTAATTTTAATACTGCGTTTTATTTACCTCATCATACTAACGTATTACCATTGCCATAAACATAATGGATGTGATCATCGTAATACCTACTGGGGAGCTGTTCTACACTCTTCGCACGAAGCCTTTGAAACTGGGTCTGTTTTACCTTTATAGCGCACCTCACTTCAGATGCTGGTGTCACTGGCTAAAACGAAATGAAGCACAACCCAAGTTGTGTTTGATGGAAAAATATTTTACACTGCTTCCGTTTTTCAGTGTGAATTAATTAAACTAGACCAAAATAAATTCAATTTCTCAGTTGCACCAGGCGCATTTCCGGCAGCTCGTAAGCGGTTGCCCTGTGGACGGTGCAGTGATACCTGTGTTACGTTGATCCTCTCTGGGTTTGGGCGACACTGATACTGTGGGTGCTAAACCACGCGCGTTGTTCCTGGGACTTCCTGTGCCCTGGCTCTGAGGGGCCCAGCCGGGGCCCCTCGTTGGGGGATGGGTGTGCAGTCCCCGGCCCTCTGATGAGCTGCAGGAACCCACCCACTCGTGGTCAGGGTCCCTCAGACAGGGGAGAGGTGCTCATCCAGTTCTGCCCATTACAGTGAGGCCTTCCCTCAGAGGAACTGTGGGCTGCAACTTCGGTCTCCCTTCACCGGCAGTCAGTCCCTGGGGTCCCGGAGCCCTTGTTGGTCTGTCTGAGGGTCTGGAAGCAGCTCTCTGGGCCCATGTTCTGACACCGGGATCCTTCTCCCTCATGCTAAGTTCTAGAACTTGTGTCTTCACGTGTGAGGACAGGGACTGGGTGTCGGCCTGATTCGTCACTCTGTCCCCCGTCGGGGCACAGTGATGGCGCAGGGAAGAGAGTCAGTACCTAATGATGAAAAATGCGTCCGTGAATGAGGAATGACCTCGGGGTGCCACCCTGTTTGCCCCCTACCTTCCTTCCCAGCTTCCCCTTCCATCCCCCTCACCCCAGCCCCTCACCTCTCTGTCTTTGCTCAAGCTGTGCCCTCCGCCTGGAATGCCTTCCTCTTCTGTCACCTGTCAAAATCCAAACCACCCTTTCAGTTCCCCGGGTGCTGCCTGCCCAGGAGGCTGTGCCAGGCTCCCCCTGCCCTCTCCTTGCCCGAGGCCTGCAGTTCCGACTTCACACACACCTCCGCTTGCTCTGTATGGGAACCACTCCCCCGCGAATCCAGGCAGACAATCAGTGCACTCGGCTGCCCGCCAGCTCCCCTCGTGCCAGGCGCATGCGGGAGTTCTCTGTTAACCTAAACCTCACAACGGCCTCGGCGGAGGGGCTGCTCTGCCCCTTTATTTCAGAGGAAACTGACGCTCGCAGTGCGCCTGGGTGAGAACCATCCACAGGCACAGTCAGTAAAGGGTGGGGACTGATTTGAACGCAGGGGGCTAGGCTCCAGGACACCTACTCTTAACCACACACCGGGACAGTCTCCTGCCCCACCAGGCAGTGAACTCCTTGAGGACAGAGCTGGTATTCATCTCTACCTGCCCACCCCCACCCAGCCCAGGGACAGCGTGGTGGGAGACCCGGAAGGGGCCCCGAGTCCGCGAGGTAGGACACGGCACCGCAGCCCTGGGTGTGTTGAGTCAGCTGAGGACTGGCCTTCTGGTCCTCTCGCGCAGGGCGTCACGGAGGGCTACAATGGCACCATCTTTGCCTATGGCCAGACGGGCAGTGGGAAGTCCTTCACCATGCAGGGCCTGACGGACCCTCCCTCCCAGAGAGGCATCATCCCCAGGGCCTTCGAGCACGTTTTCGAGAGCGTCCAGGTACTCGTGGTCTGAAGGGAAGGGAGGGGAAGGGCCTGGTGGAGGGAAGGGGCGGGGCTGGGGCTCAGGGCCTGCAGACTCCCCAGCCACTCCCACGAGGGGTCCCAGAGCACGTCTTTCTGACTGTGCAATGCGGTCAGAACCCGAAAGGTGATGGGAGAAGGACTTAAAACTGAAAAAAGGATCCCCCACATCCCCCACTGTTCCACGTTTTTCTCCTGCCAGTTTTGGATTTTGACATTTCATTTAGCATTTCATTTGGATACCTTGACCTTGAGAAGTGGTTGTGACGATCAGCTTCCCTTTTTATTGAGCAGTTGCTGCAGACCAAGCCTTGTGCAAAGCCCTTTATCACCCCACCCTGGCCCGGGACGTAACTATCATCCCCGTGTTCGAGATGGGGATGCTGACACTTGGAGCCCCTGTGGGCTGGGTCAAAACCAGTCACCCAGTGTCCAGGCTGCCGGTGAGGAGTGCCCTGGAGACATCTGTGGTGATTCACAGAGATTCCTGCAGCTGTGAAATGGCAAAGTGGGGACTGGGATCCCGGTCAGCTGCAGAAGCCACTGTACCTGCACCTGGGACTCATCTGGTGACCCACAGGAGCGAGAGCTGCCAGGGATCAGCTCGGGACCAGTGCTTGGTCCAGGCCTTACCTGTGGCCTCACTTTACCCGAACAATGGGGAAGCCTCTCCCATTTCTTTTCCTCTGAGGCCTGTAGAGACAGCATTAGACAACAGCAATATGAGAATTACGCCGTTCTGGGAAGCCTGACCTCCCCCAAGCCTGTGTCGCCGTGATCTGGCTGCAGCGGGCTCAGATGGCAGGGGCAGGGCTGGTGGCAGGTGCTCAGGTGTCGATCTGTGCTCCCTCTGCCCATCCCCTGCAGTGCGCGGAGAATACCAAGTTCTTGGTCCGGGCCGCCTACCTGGAGATCTACAATGAAGATGTTCGTGACCTACTGGGGGCAGACACCAAGCAGAAGCTGGAGGTGGGCACGGACCTGGCATAGGCAGGTGGGGGCTGGTGAAGAGGGGAGGTTGGCATCCGGTGGTGGTCCCTCAGAAATACAGGAAAAGTATCCTGAGGGCACAGGTGCTGGTTCAGACTACAAAGGGGACTTGTGAACTTGAATTTTAGAGTATCCTCCGAGTCCATGACACAGGGGAGGAGTTAATGGACCTACCTCTACCACATGAGGGGGGCTGGACCTTGCCTGGAGTAATGCCACCTACATCTATTGAAATAGATGGACTTTGGTAATAGATATCATTTGAAAAAAGGGTTCTACTTCTCAGAAACTATTTTGCAAATCTCTAAGGGCCTTCAAGCTGAAAAGAAGGTGATAAGGGTTGTCACTGACTGCTCTACGCACATTATCCCATTCAGTACAGCGACCTTGTGAGGCAAATACTGCTTTCCCCTGTGTGCTGGCGTGGGCAGGGAGGGTTAGAGAGGCTAATTAACTTGCTCAGGTTTCCCACAGCAGTAGGTGGCCACACTTGGATTTGAACTCAGGTCTGTCTGGCTTCCAAGGTCCCGAATGTCAAACATCCCATTTTACAGTTCCTGCTGGGCTCAAATTCAGGGACCTTGTTTTCTCTGAAAGGGGTCTGCTGTGGGTGGGCCTGAGGATCAATGATGCAACCTCACAGAATCACCCTGAGATTCGAGAGGGTAACGAGGGGGGCCTGTGTGTCGGAGTGCCAGCGCACCGCAGGCGCCCGGCGTGCGAGCTGTTTCAGGCCCCGGGGGTTCTGAGAACAGGCAGCAATGTGACCGGCGGTTGCACAGTGGGAACCCAGGGAGGAGAGTCAGGACTGATGGGCTCGTGTTTTGTCAGTTGTCCTTAGCCTCCCAGGAGGCTAGAGCCAGGACGAAAGAGCG
Source organism: Trachops cirrhosus (assembly GCA_028533065.1). Lineage (NCBI taxonomy): Eukaryota > Metazoa > Chordata > Mammalia > Chiroptera > Phyllostomidae > Trachops > Trachops cirrhosus. The sequence continues at coordinate 10,915,935 of CM052542.1, read as the reverse complement.
CCGTTTCCCAGCACGTGAGCAGGACTAGGTGCTTTGAGGGGCCCATCCAGACAGGCAGGACTTGGCTGATCCCTTGGGGAGACCGGCAAGCTCAAGTGACCTAGCAGGACTGGACAGTTGGTGGCAAGGCCACCAGGACCCTTGGACCTTCATTGTAGTGTGAGGCTTTGATTACATATCCTCCCGGGGACGCTTTAAATGCTGAGTGGCCTGGTCAGGTCCCAGGAGGAGAGGCCAGTGGGGGCAGATGCTGGTGGCTGCACCCCAAGTCTGGTGCCTCTCATCTGACCAAGCAACAACCAGTAGGGTCCTAAAGGCCCACGACTAATGTTGGAGGTTGGCCACCTCCTTCGGAGTCAGATGCCCAGGGTGGGGGAATGTCAGTCATTAATGAGCATCCACCTGGGATGTTGCTATGGAGATTCCCATGTTACAGGTTGAAAACTAGGCTGGGAAAGACGGTCCCAGAGTCAGGGTTGGACATTTTCTACGACCCAAACTGCTTAACTCTCCCCAGGCCACACACCTAGACAGACATGGGGCGAGGTGGAGTGGGGGCAGAACCCCTCCCAACCCTCTGGACGCTCCCCGTCCTCCCGACTGGGCAGGACACTGGAGCCCCCCACGTGGGGGCAGGGCTGCTTCTCCGCTCCGCTGCAGCGCCTTCTACTTGCCTCCTAACCCCCCACTTGCCCTGCTTCGCTTGAAGGGCTGTGAGTCCCTCTCTGACTGGTGACCACTCCACGGCCCAGTGGTACAACTCACGCTTTTGGGAGCCTCTATCTTGAAAAACTCGTTTGTATCTGTCATATCATTAAAAAAATCCTTAAGATTATGAGCTGGAAGGACCCTTAGAGAATTTCTAACCCAACCTTTTCCTGGTACAAGTGAAGAAACTGAGTCCTCTGCAGAGGAAGGGACTTGGCCAAGGTCACTGAGCAAACGACTAGTTGTTGAACCTGAACTTGTGCGATCTGGATGGTCAGGTGCTTTCCTCCCAGTATTTGGGGGTCAGCAGTATAGGAAACCCCGGGACAATAAGAAGGCGGAAATGAGGTTCCAGCTGAGGGAGAGACACGTGGATTCACTCATTGAACAAAAACTCACTGGGTGCCAGGCCACAGGCTGCAGCAGGTCCAGGCCGGTGTGGATTCCCTCCCAGCCCCCCTCCCTCCTCCCACCCAGACCAGCACCCACCCCCGCCTTCTCCCGACCACCGCAGTGCTTTGCGGTTCTGTGCAGGAGCCGCCAGCCGCCCACCTGGAATCTCTCTCCTGTCTCCAGGAGCTGGAGCAGCTGAATCACACCTCAGCCCCCAGACAGGGAGACGGGGGTGGGGAAAGGCACGGGGAGTTTCTCCCATGAGTCAGCCCTTACAGGCCAGCTTTCGGGATCAGGGTCCCTGGACCAACTCACACGAGGACAGCAGGGGGCCCCTCCCCTTTGTCAATACCCCGGCCCCTAGAATGGCTCAGTCAACCCGGCGCTGAGAGGCCAAGGGCTAGCACTTGCCCCAGCTGGGCCAGGGGCCTCGGGCTTGGTGGGCCAGGCTGTCTGGGGGGCTGCCGGTGACAGATGCACTCCCAGGGGTGCACCGAGCTTCAGACCGGGGATCAGACAGCAGCCTTAGCAGGAGGTGCTGTTCCTACCCTTTATTACAGGTGGGGAAACTGAGGCTCACCGCACCTGGGTAAGACCAGCCTAAAGACAGTGAAGTAAAGGGTGGGGACCTGGTGTGGATGCAGGCGGTCAGGCTGCAAGGCACGGCTCGGGGCCTGCCCCTTGGGAATCGGTTATTGGATCAGCTAAGGCCAGCGAGAGCTTTTGGGAAGCAGAGTTACACCTTCCCCTCTCAAAACCACGAACTATCATGGAGCCCCACTCAGCGCTGGGCGGGGGAGGTGGGCCCTTGGGGGCCTCTCCATTGGGCCTGCTACCCGGTGTCCCAGCAGAGTGCCAGCACCCCCACCTCCAGGGGGTATTTCCTGGCTCTAGATCAAGGGGACATTTCCTGCTTGTACACCATCCCCAGCCATGCCACGTCCCGGCTGGTTGTCATGGTGACCGGGCGGCCTTGTAGCCAGAGGAGCAGTTACCAAGGAACAGGGCACAACGGGCAGCTGGCACTCCCTGCCTCCCCAGCTCTGGTGGGTGGGGGCAGCAATGTCAGGGAAGGGGTGGCAGGAGCCAGGGATCACGAGGTGGGGCGCAAGCTTTCCTGGGTCTAAACATGGCGTGGGGGGTGTCCTCTACATTCTGCTCTTGAGAGACAGATTGTCCGCACCCTCTTCATGACCTGTGCTCACTGAGGCCCCCGCAAGGTCCCCCAGAACTTTCTATTAGCTCCATTCCCTTCTTAATCCTCATAGTAGTCGTGAGCAATAGGATTTATTATCCTCATTTTGCAGATGAGGAAACCGAGACCAAGAGAGGCAAACTGACTTCCCCAAGAAGCAAGTGGCAGAAGCGGGTTTCCGTCCCTGGCCTGTCCGACTAAATCGGAGCGGCCTTCTTTCTGAAGCCTGGGGCAGCCGCTCACTCACCTGGACCTACTATGTGCCAGGGAGCCTTTTAGGTTCTTCCAGGGAGTGTAGCTATGATCAAAAACAGCCCCTCTCAGCCCAGCTGGCGTGGCTCGGTTGGTTGGGGCGTTGTCCCACGCGCCAAAAGGTCGTGCGTTTGATTCCTGGTCAGGGCACATACCTAGGTTGTGGGTTCAGTTCCCAGTTGGGAACTGAATGTCGCATGTGGGAGGCAACCAGTCGATGTTTCTCTCTCTCTTTCTGGAATCAATATTTTTTTTTAAAAAAAAAGCTCTCAGGCACACAGGTGGGTGTGAATGAAGCCACCAGGGGCTGCCCGGCATCCCGCTGGCATCCCCCCAGGCTCCCGTGCAGGGCCTCCCGCTGCTGTTCTTTGTTCCCTCTTCACAGCTGCCCCTAGGTCAAGGTCAGCCCTTTGTCATGTCAAGCTTTAGTTACGGCAGGATGCTCCAGCCTCTCTCCAGTCCTTCCCTTTGGACCCTTCCACTGTCTGTGACCTCATCGGTGCCCTGCCACTAATAGCTGTGTGACCTTCAGCACGTCACTTAACCCCACAGTGCCTCAGTTGCTTATCCACACCATGAAGCCCGGTCCTTCAGGCCGGCTCTGGCTGTTTCTCCACACTTCCTTCCGCAGACAGGGCAAGCCTGTCCTCCCCGGCGCGGCAGGGGCCCAGCCCCACCCGGTGCCCTGAAGCTGCCGGAACAAAGCATTGGGTCCCCTGGTGGCTCAGCCCAGCAGACAGGTGACTTTTGTCCTGTTCACTCTGCTCTTGCCAGAGAAGTTTTATTTCTTCTCACACTTGAAAAATATTGCATTGCACAGCTCTGTGTAAGCAACACAACTACTTGGCTGCCTGGAAAGTGAGCGGGGGGCAATCGGATAAATTAATTTGCTCACTGCCATTGCGCCGAGAGCCCGCTGGAGCGGCGGGCCATCGGGAGTTCTGGGCAGCACATGGCACTTCACCTGCCATGACGCGAGGTTCCAGGAACATTCCCGTGGCCCTGGAGCAGAGAGGTACCGAGCTGTGTTGACAGGCAGAGAAGGAGCACGCGGAGCCCGTGGGGGACTGCAGTGTTAGCCCTGGGGAGCCAACACCCCCAGACTGAAAGGCACCTTCACAGTAGTGGCACAACGGGGAGGACAGCAGCTGGCATCGTGGAGCCCTTGGCACGTGCCAGCCACTGTGCCGAGCACCGTATGGGCCTCAGTTTACTGAGTCCTCACCATCTCTTCAGGAGAGAGGTATCTCATACCCACTTTACAGATGGGGAAACTGAGGCTTAGAGAGGTTAAGTCGCTGGCCCCAGGTCCCACAAAGCAACAGGTAGGGGTGGGCTTGAGGCTGGCTCCACCTGCAGCAAGCTCTCTGCCTCCTGGGGTATTTGGGGTGCTAATCAGGGCTGCAGGACCGCAAAAGTGGTCTGAATGGGGCCCTTCCCTCCGGGCCCCCTGGCCCCCCGGTCCCTGACCCGTGCCTGCTGCCCGCAGCTGAAGGAGCACCCGGAGAAGGGCGTGTATGTGAAGGGGCTGTCCATGCACACAGTGCACAGCGTGGCCCAGTGCGAGCGCATCATGGAGACGGGCTGGAAGAACCGCTCGGTCGGCTACACGCTGATGAACAAGGACTCCTCGCGCTCCCACTCCATCTTCACCATCAGCATCGAGATCTACGCTGTGGGTATGTGGGGCCGGACGGGGCGGAGGGGGCCCCGTCTGAGCCTGGGAAGGACGCTGCAGCTGCCTGGAGGAGCACAGGAGGCCCCCTGCCCCCCATGCTAGGACCCGTGTTTCTGGGATAAACAGCCCCGACAGCAGCAGCGGCAATGCTGGCGGCCACCGCCGGGCACTCACTGTGCTCCGTGCATGTTCTGTGCGTGTAGCGCACACGAACACGGGTGGCGGCTGCAGGACGGTACGTCACTCAGGGTCCTGTCCCGACCCGTCCTCTGCCAGGTGCCACAGTCCATTCCAGTTTTCCAGTGTCTAGAACCCCGTGGTGAACATCTTGGAGTTCAAAACCTTTTCTGCATTTAGAGTAGTTTCCTCCGATTTGGCTCCCTGGAGCAGAGGGCACAGACCTGCCAAAGGCGCCTTCACGTTCTGCAAAGAGCTTTCCAGAAGGGCAGTCTCAGGACCCTCCTTCCTCCTCCTTCCTCCTTCCTCCTCCTCCTCCTCTTCCTTTTCTTCCTCTTCTCCTTCTCCTTTTTATTTTGGTAACAGCCCAAAGAAGCGAGCCCCTCCTGTGTCCAAGCCTGGCCTGGGTACCAGCCAGATCTGTTATTGCCCCACGTCCGGTTCCTGCACTCACGGGCAAACTCGGCCAATTCTGGTTTCGGCCGCCGGGGAGCTAAGGAGGAAGCCCCTGGCCCTGCCCTGTCTCCTCTCGTTTGGAACCGAGTATGGCGTCGTCTAGAGACCAAAAACCAAAAAAGAATGATTGATAGTGTTAAGAGCAGCAGGCTCCCGTCTAGTGAGCACTCGCTACGTGCCAGGCACGCCCCGAGTTCTTCCGTGCGTGCAGCCGGTGTCCGCACAACTGCCAGGGCGGGGCTTGATCCCCACTTCACGGAGCAAGGCAGAGGCTCAGAGTCCAGTGGAGTCACGGTATTTCCCCGTTTCCCAGCTGCTGAGGGTGGAAGCCGGCTTGAACCCCCGAGTGTCTGTGTCTCCAAAATCCGTGCTCCAAGTCCCTGCTACCAACCAGAGGGTGCCCAGCTCCTGTCACCCTCAGTGCTGGGGGCCTGTCCCGGGGCACAGCCCCCCATCTCTGCAGAACAGGGCTGGTGCTCAGAGGAGAGGGAGGCCCGCTCCGCGCCGGGCCTGTGCAGACACCGTGAAAACGCACCGTCGTTCACTCTTCTCCTGCCAGCAGCCAGCCCCTCGGGGGAGCTCCTGTCAGTCCCAATTGGGTGATGGGAGAATTGAGGATCAGAGAGGTGCCTGGCTCTGCCAAGGTCACACCACAAGGAGGAGGCAGGACTGGGATGGGGGTGTCCAAAGCCAATGATTTTGCATTAAAGGGCACAACTCCATGGTGACCCAGTCACACACCCCCACCCCCACCTTTGGCCTCACAGGAAATCTGTAGGAGCCCTTGTGGCAGCCATAAAGGTCTTCTGCTCTCATGGAATACTGCAGACCCCCCAGCCCCTGCTTCCTGGGCTCGGACAGCCTGGGGGCGGAGGCAAGTTAATAGCTGTGGGGCCTGTGGGCCTTGCTGAGCCTCAGTTTCCTGATCTGTAAGATGGGTACAGTAAGAGCACCTCCCTCAGGGGTGAAATGAGACCCTCGGTGGGTGGGGAGCACCCAGTGCCTGGTGGCTGACTGGCCCCCTTACCAGGGTGGGGGTGCCGCCTAAAGGCCCTCAGCCCACGGCCTGGTCTGTCTGCAGACGAGCGGGGCAAGGACCACCTCCGGGCAGGCAAGCTGAGCCTGGTGGACCTGGCGGGCAGCGAGCGGCAGTCCAAGACCGGTGCCACGGGGGAGCGGCTCAAGGAGGCCACCAAGATCAACCTGTCGCTGTCAGCGCTGGGCAACGTCATCTCGGCCCTGGTGGACGGGCGCTGCAAGCACATCCCCTACCGCGACTCGAAGCTGACGCGGCTGCTGCAGGACTCCCTGGGCGGCAACACCAAGACGCTGATGGTGGCCTGCCTGTCGCCCGCCGACAACAACTACGACGAGTCCCTCAGCACGCTGCGCTACGCCAACCGGGCCAAGAACATCAAGAACAAGCCACACATCAACGAGGACCCCAAGGACGCCCTGCTGCGCGAGTACCAGGAGGAGATCAAGAGGCTCAAGGCGATGCTGGCGCAGCAGATGGGCCCCAGCACCCTGTCAGGTGGGGCCGCTCGGGGGGGAGGCGGCGGGAGGGCCCCTTGGCTGGCAGGCCGGCCGGCCTCCAGCTGGGTCTGGGAGACAGGGAGGGGCCGCCCTGTGTCCGTTCACTTCATGGGAGCGTAGCTTTGGAACAGCGAGGGGGTCCTGGTTGGGGACAGCTCGGACAGCGTCTGCCCGCTGATGCCCCTGGAAGGGGCCAGCCTGTCCGTCCTGTCCCATCAGCTGGGGGTGGGGGCTCTGTCGCCTGCTCCCTGCCTCTGGGCAACACACTCTTCATCCCCTCGTCTGCCTGCCGTCTCTGTGGCAGCATCAAAACGCTGTGCTGCTCAGCAGCTGGGTGACTCACGCGCCCACGTCCCACCCCCACTCCCAAACAGGCACCTTGTGACGGCAGCACTCACGCCCAGGTGTTTGGCTGTCAGCTGGTCGGTAGAAATCCGCACCTAGAGCATAGGTCTGCAAGCTTCTTGCAACTGAAGGACTTTTTTCTCATCTGAGAAAACTCTGGGGAAGGGAGCACAAAAGAGCCTGAGTCTGTCTGTCCATTCATCCAGCTCCCCACCCACCTTCCTCACTACCCATCCATTCTACACACACACCTAACCCCCCATCCATCACCCTCCCACCCGTCCATCTATTCATCCAACCACCCCCACCCGTCTGTCCACCCCCACCCATCCATCTATTCATCCACCCCCCACCCATCCATCCACCCCCTCACCCATCCACCCACCCATCTGTCACCCCCCCATTCATCCATCTATTCATCCACCTATTCATCCATCCACC
>CM052542.1:10804870-10908254 GCA_028533065.1 Trachops cirrhosus | reverse complement strand
GTGTTCTCAGCTCCGGGCGGCGGAGGTGGAGATCAAAGACCTGCAGTCGGAGTTCCAGCTCGAGAAGATCGACTACTTGGCCACCATCCGCCGGCAGGAGCGCGACTCCATGCTGTTCCAGCAGCTCCTGGAGCAGGTGCAGCCCCTGATCCGCCGCGACTGCAACTACAGCAACCTGGAGAAGGTCCGGCGCGAGGCCTGCTGGGATGAGGACAGCGGCTTCTGGAAGATCCCCGAGCCCGTCATCGTGAAAACCAGCCTCCCAGTAGGTCAGGAGCCCGGCTGTGCCCTCGGCCCTCCCTCGCCTCCTTCTCGCTTGGCCACTCTGCAGACTGACGGGGCCGTGGGCCACGCCCTGCTGGCTGTGGGTGAAGGGGACACGTGGCCCCGAGATTCCAAAACATGGGGACCTGAGAGAGCGGTGTGTTCCGAGTCAGACAGATGTGGGTTGGGATTGTGGCTCCACCACTCCCTGCGTGACCTCTTGGGGCCTCAGTGCCCTTTCTGGGAAACGGGCATTAATAACACCACCTTCCGTAAAGATTGCTGGGTGGCTTAAAATGGTTAATCCCATTAAGGGTGTTAATACACGTAAAACCCTTGGAGCCGCGTCTGGCACGTCTCATGTACCTGGAACGTTTAATCACTATCGTGATCATCGCTGTCATTTCACCCTGTAACCGTCCTGTGAAGGACAGGACCATCACACCTGTTTTACCTGTGAGGAAGTGGAGTCGCAGGGAGTGTAAGTGCCTCATCCCGTCACCATCCCCAGAGAGGTGCTGGGCGGGGATGGAAACGAGCTGGTCGGTTTCAGGCCTGGTGCAACTTCTGCTTTTGCCGCTGATCTCCTGTGTGTCCTTGTGATGGTCACTGTGCCTCTCTGGGCCTTGGTCCTCCGATCTTCACAAGGAAAGGGTTGGACAAAGGGATCTTGAAGGCCCCTCCACCTCTACTGAGTCTCAGAGTAAGGTCAGACTTACAATGGCTGTTTCTGCAGCCACCTCGAGGGCTCTGCCCATTCAGAGGGCAGTGTGGCTACGGCTCCCAGGCCCCCACCCGTTCTCCCCCTGGTCAGTGTCTGTCCATGTCTCACGTCTCTGATGTTTTTGGCCCTGGCCACCATCCTCGCTGAAACTCCGGGCGGCAGCAGCCCTCCTCCTGCCCCCGCCAACCTGCTGCCTCGCCTGGAAGCAGGGGAATGGCTTCCTTGGCGTCTGAGTCCTGTTGTGTCCCCCAAAGCCATCCCTTTGCTCGGGCTGGGAAGTGTCCCCGCTTTGGCTCCAAGCCGGAGCCAGGCCTGACCCCCACCCCATCTGGGAAGAACGCTGAGGTCCACCTTGTCCCTCTGGCCCTTGAACTGAGCAGCAGTGACCTCAGCTTTTGGTGTCTCCTAACAGTTTCAACAGGCCCACAGAACAAACCGGCCCGAAAAACCTCTGCAGCAGACAACGGCGGCGAGCCCGGCACGGTGAGGCCTCCGGGACACGGGGTGGGGTATGGGGGGGGCTGGGCCCCAGCCGCAGCGGGTCAGCATTACAACGGGGAACTGGATTAAAGCAAGCGGCTGAGCCTGGGTCCTTTCTGTATGACTCAGTCGGCACCTAGGCCCTCAACAGCCTCCGGCCTTCATTCAAAGCCCCTTCTGGTCAAAGACCAGAGTGGAAGCAGATGGGTCCAGTCAGCCGGCGAAGGACAGAAGCTTCGGCTTTAATCCCAGAGGCCCAGCAGTACACGTGGTTCCCTGGGCCCGGCTGGCACCCCTGCACCGGAAGGGCCCCTAAAGGGTCCATACACAGTAATTGGGATTCTGACCTCACTTTACTTTCGTACCCCCACATTTTGTGTTACGGCAGGAATATATGTCCTTACAGCAGAGGTCAGCAACCTTTCCTGTGAAGGGCCAGGCAGTAACATTTCAGGCCTCGTGGGCCACGCGTCCCTGTCACAACTACTCCACTCTGCCACTGGCGCACCAAACAGCCACACGTGATATGTAAATGAACGGGCGTGGCTGGGCTCCAGTAAAACTTTCCAGGAGCAGTCTGTGGGGCAGGTCTGGCCCAGGGACCGTAGTTTGCTGACTCCTGCCTGAAACCATTAGATATTTTGGAAACCCACTCAGAACACGCCTTTGCTGGCAAGGCCACGCACAGATTAACGGATTCCAGCCCAGTGTCTCTGGTGGGGCTCAGGGTGGCTGCAGGGAACGTCTCAGGCTGGTCTAAAGCTCAGACTGCCTGTTTTTGATAGCTTAACTTAGTAAAAAAAAAAAAAGGGAAAGTTGTTCCTGAAAAAAACATTTTTAACCAGGGACCACATTTCCTGGTGATAGTTACCCAAAGCAAACAATCATAAGCAAAGTAGGGAATTTACACCAGTTTCAGGCATGGCTGGATCGAGGGGCTCACACAGGGTTCTGCTTCCCCTAATATTCTAGCTCCGGACTCAGGCAGGCTCTCTCCACGTGAGAAAGGCAGGAGAGATGGCTGCTGGCTGTTACTGATCCAACAGGAAGGGTCTCTTAGAGCATCCTGAACCGCTTGTGGGAAGCGGTTCTGATCTGTTCTGTCCGGGTCATGGGCCTACTCTTGGACCAATGACTATGTCCAGGAGATGTAGTTCTCTGACTGGTCCAGGCTGGGTCACATGTCCGGCTGTGTGGCCAGGAAGTGGGTAGGCAGGTGGGAGGTGGCATTAGGGCACTGTAAGTGATCACGCTGCCAGGACAGTGTCAAGTGGGAAAAGGATGGTTCCCTGAAGGAAGAGATTCGAGGGGAAGAAAGCCAGTCTGTGATAGTGGTGAAAAAGAATAGTTCTTGGCAGTAAAAACCGAGACGCCAGTTCCAGTGATCATACACGTGCCCGTGAGCTGAGAACAGTGTCACCTTTTGTCACCTATCCTGTCAATATGTCCGGGCGGGTTTGGGCGTGTCCAGTTGTCCTTGCCCCTAATGGAGCTGGAAGGATGCCGTTTTGAGTTTTGCAGGAAGGAAAGACGCGCTTCCCAGTCCCAGGGAAAGGGCTGTGTAGACTTGGCTGGAGACGGGGACCGCCCTGCCCTGATCTGCCTGAGCCCACCCGGGGGTCCCGGCCTGTGGCAGGGCACAGCAGAGTGGGCGTTGCCGCTCAGGGAAGCCCCCTCCCACCAGGAGCACAGAGGCCGCTGAGCCCTGGGTGGGGGCCCACATATGAACTGCACAAATAAGGGCCCTTACCCCGAGGACTCGGAATGTCAGCAGGAAGAAGACCGCTACAAGGTGATGCTCAGTCGGAGCGACAGTGAAAATATTGCCAGTAACTACTTCCGGCCCAAGCGGGCCAGCCAGATCCTCAGCACAGACCCCATGAAGAGCCTCAGTGAGTGCCCCGCCCGCTCCTGCCCTCTTCTCCCTCCCTGAGAACCGAGAACTGTCCAGGCCTGCTGCCTGCTGGGAGGGTCCAAAGCTCTGATCGGCTGCTTTTGATAGCTTAACTTTGTAAAAAAAAAAAGGGAAACTTGTTCCTGAAAAACAAATTCTTAACCTGGGACCCCTGAGGGGTTACATTAGTCAGAATGCTTAGATCCAAGTGAGGTTGTACTTCTAGGAATGGTGGAACTGGGCTTTGAACCCAGGCTTGGGTGGCTTGAGATTCCAGGCTGCATCCCAGCCCAGACCCTTTGGACACAGACAGAGTACTGGGTCTGAGGCTTCACCCAGAGCAGAGGCTTAGAGCTTAAGGTCCTAGCTGTACGACCAGGGCCTCTGGCTGGGTGGGAGCTGGGCCCGGTTCTCTACCTACACACAGTGCCTTCTCTCCATACCCTGCACTCCTGGCTTACCAGGCCCTCTGGCCTCTTCTCTACAGCACGTCACAGCTCGCCGCCAGGCCTCAGCTCCCCGCTCAACAACAGCTCCGCCATCCCACCCACCCAGGCCCCCGAAATGCCCCAGCCCCGGCCCTTCCGCCTCGAGTCCCTCGACATCCCCTTCACCAAGGCCAAGCGTAAGAAAAGCAAGAGCAGCTTTGGCAGTGAGCCCCTGTGAGCACAGCTGCTTGCTGCCCTGTGTCTGGGCTTCTGTAAGACTGCCAGGCCCCGCAGGGCAGCCCCAGCTGGGCCTCCTCCCACCTGCCCGTAGTGACCGGGGCACTGGAGGGGGCTCTTGTCCTGGGAAGACAAATTCCCTTCCCTGTTCCCCGAGAGCCCACTTCTGCCCGGGGCGGGAGCCCTCGGAGGCTGGACCGTCCTCAGGCCCACTCCAGCTCTCAACACCACATCAGTATTTCCATCTGCTCACCTGCCAGAGCCTGCCGTTCCTGCCCGCCAGTGCTGCTCGGCTCCTCGGTGGGCTCAGGAGTCTCGGTTCTGCCTCAAGGCCTGCGCCAGCAGCCCCGACAGCGTGGGCAGCCACTTCCACGTGGATCAAGCCTGACATGCTCGTGACCGAAACTGGTGCCTCCATCCACGTGGCCCACTTCCTGCGGGCCGCCCTGCAGGACGGGTGCCCAAGGCCTGAAGCAGCCGCTCCCCTGCTGCCCACTCCTGGCTGGTCTGTGGCTCAAGGAGGCCACTCCACCTTAAGCTGCCCCAATAAACTGTCTTTTACCTACAAGCTGCCCTTCCCTGATTCTCTGACAGTGTCCCTGGGGCCCCTCCTTGCCTGGTCTCCAAAGGGAAGCTCTTTCTGGAATAAGGTTCTTAAGTATCTGAGGCCTTTAAAACAAACAGGCTCCAAACTTTCTGCTGCTCCCTGCAACTGTGAGTACAAGTGCTTTTCCTGGGGAAGGCATCTGAGCTGTCGTTAGATTCTCAAAGGACCTGTGACCCAGGAAAGCAGAGCCTTTGCTGTGCTGGCAAACAGGTCATGTCTTGCTGAGGCCCAGAGAAGGCCCAGGATCTGTCAGCCCTCAGGGGCTGTGCTGGAACTGGGCGCCCTCCCGTGGCCAAAATGAACCCAGGCCACCCCAACAACCTAGGATGCACCCCTCCCCTTGCCCACTGTAGCCCAGACCAGCCCCGTGGGAGGGGCTCACACTGAGGGAAGAGGTTTGGCCTTGGGTGCTAAGTCTCATTTCACTCAGAGCCTCATCTGTGTGACGGGGTAACACCCACCCCACAGGGTTCATGTGAAGTTAAAATGAGTTAGTGTCTAAAGTTCAGGTGCATAGCAGGTGCTCTGTGTCAGCCCGTCATTCCTTCGCCTCTGTATCTTAATGACTGTGGTATATGCAACTAGCCACGTGCCTGGGCCAAGGAGCTCAGGTCCTGGAGAGGCTGGGGCAGCGTGGCGGGTGCTTAGGTAATTACGGAGATGAACCTAACCCGAGGCAGGCTGCAGTCTGTGCTTTTGCGTACGAGGAAGCGGGACCAGGCTTCATGGGAAACAAAATACCCTTGGTGAAGGGAGCAGCATGGTGCGGGGTGGGGCTCCCATTAAGGGTGGAGAGAATGCCCTGGGAGGCTTAAGACACGAGTATGGTGAGGGGGCTTCCGGTAGAGGGAGCTACATGAGCAAATGACAGGAGGTGGGGAAGCTGAGGACATGCTAAAGCTGGAGACCTATTCCAGGTAAGTAAGTCCTGAGCAGGGACTAAGAGAATGAGGCTGTGGGGAGGAGTGTAGGGGATGACCCGGAAGTGAAAGCCTTTGGGTGTCCCTCAACTGCAGCAGACTCCTAAGCGACAGTTTGGCAGCATCGGGTCTGCGTTAGAGGGGAAGTTGTAGTTTCTTGTGGTAGCTTTAACTTAAGACTGTGATGGGACTGAGGCAGGTCTGAGGTGAGCCCCGATCCTGGATCAACGTAGAACGGGTGGGAGCCTGCATTACTGAGTGGTTGCTCAGCCTAGCCCTGCACCAGCGCTTTAAAGCCTGCTCCGGTCTGCCCAAGAGCCCAGGGCTGTTCCAAAGGCACACAGATGAGTAGGAGAGCTGCTTCTGGCTATTTTTATTTTCAGCCTAGGACAGTGGCCTGGAGAGAAGTGAAACCCGCGGGTACAAGGGCTAGCGGCAGGCGGAGCTTGGGAATGAACCCAGTGAGAGAGCTTTCTAATCGCTAGGCTAGTCCACTGCCTTTTCACGCTGTCTCCAGCGTGGGACACCAGGCAGGGACGCACAGGCCCGTGCCAAGGCCCCTGGGCCCAGAAGCCGCAGGAGATAAAATGCCCCTGATCTTATTTTTCCAACCCTTTCCTCTCTGGAGATGGTGGAGATGGGGCCTGCTTCCTAGTCCCGAGTCGGCCCTTGACCAGTGAGGAGTGAAGAGCTGGTCCCGGGCAGCCACAGCCACTCTAGCTCCCGATGGGGACGCAATAGTACAGCGAAGCAGGTCTCGACCGTACTGGTGAAGATCCCTGTTGATTGGCCGCGCCTGCAGAGCTGTCTCTCTAGGATTGAGCCGTTTCCTTTGGGGGGGCGGAGCCGCGCCCCACTTCCGCCAATGCAATTTTAGAGGCTCCGCCTACTCCAGAGGCACTTCCGGTAGTGCCTCTGGATTCTATAGTCCGGGCGGGGTCACCCGGCGACCCGCACCGGCGTACCCAGATCACTTCCGGGTGGAACTCCGCAACCCCGAGCAGCAATTGGGCAACCTAACACGGGGTACTTCCGGTGCCCAGGTGCCTAGGTTCTTTTGCAGGAGTATAAAGATGGAGTGTGGTGTCACGGCCCGTGCTCGGTCCATTTTGTGTCTGCACCTGCTGCTGCTGCTGCACTCGCTTCTCCCGGTCTGCGCCAGCGGTCCCCGCACTTTAGTGCTGTTGGACAACCTCAACCTGCGGGAGACGCATTCGCTTTTTTTTCGGAGCCTGAAGGGTGAGTCGGAAGTCCGAGGGGGCGGCGGGTGAGAATCCGGGGTTTGAAAGGTCCACGAGCGGGCTGCCCAGGTCTGGCCTGTCGCTTGGAGGTGACGGGAGGTGGTCGTGATCTCTGCAACGGCGGTTTCCCTTTGCGTCCGGTCTGCCTCAGTTCCGTTTTCTCCTTGTCCAGATCGGGGCTTTGAACTCACATTCAAGACCGCAGATGACCCCAGCCTGTCCCTTATTAAGTACGGGGAGTTCCTCTATGACAATCTCATCATCTTCTCTCCCTCCGTAGAAGGTAAGGGCTGTGCGTCTTCCCCAGAACGGGGATTGGAGGCTCGGGACTGATCTGTCGCTTTCTTCTGGATCCTGGACTTGTTCTGGGTCATGGGATGGCTGCAGCTGCTGCCAGTGACAGGAACCTGGGCTCAGCAAGGCACATCTCCTTTTTAAAAGACACAGCTGAGGATCGTAGGGTCAAGTGTTGCCACAGACGATAGAGCCTGGGGCCCTGCTAATCTGAGAAGTGAGTTTTTGTGTAAAGTGACTGATAGGAAAGATGGAGAACTCCTAGGTGGGCTGGCCTGGGTGGAAAGAGGAGGCGGCATGCTATTAATACGGTGTGCTGTAAAGAGGTGTGTAGCCGTTGACTTAAGAATGCAGGTGGCGCCCTGGCTGGTGTGGCTCAGTGGATTGAGCAGCAGCCTGAGGACAGACAGGTTGGTGGTTCGATTCCTAAGTCAGGGCGCATGCCTGGGTTTCGGGCCAGGTCTCCAGTAGGGGGCGTGCTAGAGGCAACCAATCGCTGTTTCTCTCCTTGTCTTTCTCTCTCCTTTTCCTTCTCTCTAAAAATAAATACATGGAATCTTAAAAAGAATTCAGGTGGATTCATAGTTCGCAGACTGAAAACAAACTTGGTGTCTATGTAGCCTGCCCCCTATTTGAGGCTGGGTGAGTATGCCTGGGGTCCACCAAGGGGCTGGGGAACTGTTGAACAGAATGAGAATCTTTACTAGATTATCCGGTTCCTACCTCAGTTTTCCTGTGACAGAGAGCTTAGTGTCTCACGAGGCAGTCCACTCCACCACTGGACAGCTCTGTTAAGGAGTTCTTGTGTTAGAGTGGAATTTGTCTCCTGTTTCCTGCTTTGTTTGGGGAGGGGGGAGGAGGCGGGGTTCCGGTCACTCCGCAGGGCCTTGGAGAGTCTCGTGCTCACTGCACTTACAGGCAGGGCCTTTGCGTCCTCGTAGCCGGTTCAGCTGTTGCTTCTCCAGACTGAGCACCCCCGCTCCTTTGGCCATTTCTCTCTGTCGTGCTTCTCGGCGAGCATCCTAGTCCTTCTCTTCTTTGGTGGCCTCAGCTTCTCCTTTTCTCAGAGGACTCAGGTTGTCCCCGTCGAGGTAAGAGAGGATTGCCGTCCCTGCGGTCAGCTGACGAAGCTTAGGCTGTCTTGCGCTTCCTGGGCAGCTGCTGTGTTTTCTGTAGTTCATGTGCCGTCAGGCTCAGCCAGGTCCCCGAAGTATTTTCCAGGGACTCCCATCACTAGGCTCCCATCCCTTACCACGTTACCCCCAGGTCCCCCAAAAACGCAGCTTTGGAATTGGTTTTTGGAAGCAAGTGTAGTTGGGTGGAAGTGACCCCAGGTTGTATAAGTTAAAATCATCAAGTCACTGGGCAGGTGAAAGCCTTCCGCAGGTTAACTGCCGTTTGCCAGATTCCTGCTGCCGGGACTCAGACAGGTCCCGAACGGTGACAGAGAGCCTGCGCTGGAGTTGTTTCAGTCCGCCTGTGACGAGATACGGACAGGGCCTCGGAAGGAGTTGCCAAACCCTGAGTGGACGAACCCTCCGAGTTGTGCTGGGGGGCGGGTGGGGGGCGGCACCGAGAAGGAGGGGAGGAGGGTGAGACGGCAGGTGGGAGGCACCGGGCAGAGAGCCTAAGACCACAGTGCTTTCCACAAACGTTCGCTGACTTTCTGTACCGACTTCGTGGTTTGTGCCCTGTTCCACATCGCCTGTGCGAGTAAGTAGTGTTTTTCTTCAAGTTGACTTGCTTTTTAAACACTAAAGCAACGTTTAAAAGGAAGCCAGTGACGACCCCAGTCCCACCACGGAAAGGGGAAGGCGGCGGCGCCCCTGCTCGCCGTGGCAGGTGGCTGTAAGTAGAACCAGCACGGCGCCCAGTCCCAGCCAGACTCTGTTCCCGGCGGGAGGCTCGGAGCCCGGGCTTCCTCTTAGGGGAGGAGATCAGCCAGGGTGAGGGAAGTGTTCAGACAGGCATCACGCCGAGACATTCTCTCTGATGACGGAGGAGTGGTCTCTCTCTCTGAGATTCGGCGTTACTTAAAGCCCTGCCCCACGTCACACTGTGACCTCATCTGCCCCTGGCGGAGTGGGTCCCACACTTGGGAAACGCTGCCGCAGTTCCTTCGTGTGCTCCTGGGGAGAAGGCCCGTCTCTGCTGGAGGGGGTCGGGGTCGGGGTCAGGGACTGGCCCCCGCTCCAAGGGCCCTTCTGTGGTGCCGGGACCACTGGGAGCCCCCACAGGAGTGAGAACACCAGCCCGGCTTCCTTCACTGGGGCCAGTGGGTTCTGTGGCTTCTGTGGGATCAGGATGCTCCCAAGTCGAATTCAGTAAAGTAATGGCTCCTGAAGAAGGATCCATAGCACGTCCTTTCTACCCAGAAAATCTGGAGCCCTTTTTATAGGCAGGAAATGATCCCGGGAAGGTGATAGGATTACCTAGGTTTAAGCCTGAGTGTCTTCATTTTAACAGTAGCACTCTTGATTTTTTTTAAAAAGACTTTATTTACTTTTAGAGGGGAAGGGAGGGAGAAAGAAAGAAACAACAGTGTGTGGTTGCCTCTTGTGCGCCCCCTACTGGGAATCTGGTCCACAACCCAGGCATGTGCTCTGACTGGGAATCGAACTGGTGACCCTTTGGTTCACAGGCCGTCACTCAGTCCACTGAGCCACACCAGCCAGGGCGTACTCTTGACATTTTGGGCTGGATAAGTCTTGGTTGTGCCGTCCTGTGTACTGTGGGATGCTCAGCAGCATCCCGGGCCTCTCCCCACGAGATGGCAGTAGTTGTGTCCCTTGTGACAGCCAGAAGTGTCTGCAGACACTGCCCCTGAGGGCATCACGGTGCTGTACCAAGAAGCTGATTTTGACTTGCCTAAGACTCTGCCTCGCCTCTGTAGGAGAGAGAGGGGCCAGATGGCCGTGTAGATGTGGGATGAGGGGTTGGGTCCTCAGGCACAAGATGCTTTCGTTTGTTTGTTTTGTGAAAATTACCTCAGAAGAGAGGGCCATTCTCATATTCAGATTTTTAGAGCTAGTTTTGGATGCTTATGGTAGTCACCTGACCAAATTGACCAAAAAGGGGTATGATCTCACAATTTCCAATGTTGGAAATTTTGGTGATCACTGAAAAAAAACAGTAGAGCCCTGACCAGGGTGGCTCAGTGGGTTGGGCGTCTTTCTGTGGAGTGAAGGGTCGCTGGTTCGATTCCCAGTCACGGCACACGTCTGGGTTGCGGGCCAGGACCTCTGTTGGGGGCGTGCAGCAAGCAACCCATCGGTGTTTCTCTCGCACGTCAGTTTCCCTCCCTCTCTTTCTCCCTCCCTCCCCGTCTCTGAAAATAAATAAATGAAGTCTTAAAAAACAAATGGCATGTGAAGTGCTTCTGTTATGGCGACTGTGGATGTAGTCGCCATATAAATGGCGGTAATCCGCGGTAATCTGCGGGGTTGCTAGGAGACCACCCTGCGTGTGTGTCGGGCAGGTGAGCACCGGTCTTGGTAGGTGGCGGCGGCGGCAGCGGCCTCGGCCTCGATGCAGGCGGGCTCTTCCCAGGCGCCTTGGATGTGAGGCTGATGGGCTCCTGGGAACGGCTGGGTGAGCCTCAGTGGCTGGGGAGGTGCAGGTGATGAGTTTATGAGCTTGAGTGAAGTTGTTCCGTGATGCCAGTGGGAAAATGCAGCGTTTCTAAACACGTATGTTATATGTGACTTGAAGTGTGTAAATAACTTGACAGCTAAAACCGGGTGTTTGACGGTTTGGTTTATACTTGTCAAAGTTTATGAATTCAAGCCATTATTCTTGGATCATCACCGTGGGAAACGGGAGGATTGCCCTCCATCAGGGCATGCACGTGGTAAACGTCCCTCTCCTTTGGGCCGCCAGAGGGCGCTGTCCCGTCACCGGCTGTGGCTGGTGGGCTGGCTGCCCGCCCCCAAGAGTGGGAGGAGCGGTGAGAGCAGCCTTCTGGATCACTGAGTCTGGGCCCCTTTCAGATTTTGGAGGCAACATCAATGTGGAGACCATCAGCACCTTTATTGACGGTGGAGGCAGCGTCCTGGTAGCTGCCAGCTCAGACATTGGTAAGTCTGAACCCAGAGGTTCCGGTGCTTTCCGCCACTGCTCCAGGAAGCAGCCACACTGGCACTCACGGGGTGTGAGTGAGCCACTCCCGAGCCATCCCGTGCCTCCCGTCCTGTCCCCAGTGCCAGGGAGATGTGGGTCCTGGTACGGGCTGGGAACCCTGTTTCTTCTTCTGTTTTTTTTTTTTTTTTTTTTTTACCCCTTTGTTTTATTTTTATTTGTTTTTGTGGCTCTTTCCTCAAAAGGAGGAGACAAGTAGGGGGAGGCTAGCCGGTGGAGCCCAAAGCATTGGGCAGATTTTCCTTTTGTTTCCTGTTGGAAAATGCTCAGGATACTTAGAAGCAGGAAGAGAATGAGCCCTGTGTACTTGTCACCGAGCTCCAACCATGAGCAACCCCTGGCCAGTGTGGTTTCATCTTCTTTCAGTACCGACAGCTTAATAAGCCGCATTGGGTGGGGTCCTTGGTGAGGTGGTGAGGAAGAGGGAGACCACCCAGGTCGGGTTTGCAGAGGAGGCACTCTGCTCGGCAGGGCGTTCGCGCAGCACCCCGGCCCCTGGGCGTTTGTGGCGCTGCTTGTTCAGCAGTTCGGGTCGAGAGCTGACGTCCGTTACCATGCGGTTGTCCAGCAGCCCAGTGGCGGCTGAGCCCGGCCTGGCGACGCCGCGGGGCTCTGGGGGTGACCGGGACAGGGAGTCGTGGGGGTGCCGGGACAAGTGACGCGGCTTGGCCCAGGGCCCGCCCATAAGGGCTCAGCCAGGCATCTCTTGGGTCCGTGTAGGTGACCCTCTCCGAGAGCTGGGCAGTGAGTGTGGCATCGAGTTCGACGAGGAGAAAACGGCCGTCATTGACCATCACAACTATGACATCTCAGACCTCGGCCAGGTAACCAGGCCTGTCGCCGTCCAGGCTTCAGCCCCTCCCGGAAGCAAAGCTCAGCCTGGAAGCCCCGGCCCGTCGGGAGGGACCGCTGGACTGGGGGCACCTTGCCCTGACCGCTGCCCTCCCTGTGCCCCTGCAGCACACGCTCATCGTGGCCGACACCGAGAACCTGCTCAAGGCCCCGACCATAGTTGGGAAGTCGTCTCTGAACCCCGTCCTCTTCCGGGGTGTTGGGTGAGTGAGCAGGGGCAGGCCGGCGAGGCCTGGGGGAGGAGGCGGTCGCCCCGTTTGTCAGGGAACCAGCCAGATTTGTGACTACGTGGGGACGTTCCTTCCTCCAGAGGATGTGGACGAGGTTGATTCATGACACGACGGGTCAGACTTCGTAGTTACAGGAGAGGAGAGCTAGGTGTTCGGCTGTGAAGACAGTGGGATTCATTCCGGCAGAGATGGCCCTTGGGGGGCCTAGGTCCTGTGGGCTCAGGGTCGGGCGGTTCTCGTTTCCTCCTGCAGGATGGTGGCTGACCCTGACAACCCTTTGGTACTGGACATCCTGACGGGCTCCTCCACCTCTTACTCCTTCTTCCCAGATAAGCCCATCACCCAGGTGAGGGGCCTTTGCAGCCTCGAGGCTCCAGCTCCTGGGCCCCGTGGCAAAGTGCCTGTGTATTTGAAGATGGGAACTAAGCAGGAACGCGTGCTTCGCTGAGGCTGCTGAGATGGGAAGTGGTGGAGTGGGGGGTGGGCGGCAGGCGGGTGTCTCAGGTTCCGGCCTCAGGTGGGGCCTAGGTTGTTCAGGTCTGGCCGGCTGCCCTTGTCCTGGAGGCCCGCGGCCTGTCCTTTGCCCCGGCTCCCTGGGATGACAGCCTCATGTTGTTCCAGTACCCCCACGCAGTGGGGAAGAACACCCTCCTGATCGCTGGGCTCCAGGCCAGGAACAACGCCCGGGTCATCTTCAGCGGCTCCCTGGACTTCTTCAGCGACGCCTTCTTCAACTCAGCCGTGCAGAAGGCCACGCCCGGCTCCCAGAGGTAGGGCCAGGGGACGTGGGCCCCGTGGCTGGGTGGTGGGGTCTGCGCAGAAGGGGAGGGCTCAGTGGGGAGGGGGGAAGAAGGCTTCTGGCTAAAAGTGTCAGAAGCTGAGATCTTTAGGTGCTTTAAAATTATTTGAGGGCTGGGTTTTGTGGCCACATGGCTGGGGTTGGCACTGTGGACTTTTCCAGCAGTGGCTTCTCTGGAGACGGTTCGGAACTGAGTAGGTGGCACCCAAAGCGACACCACCTCACGTCCTTTCGTTTCTTGTGTTCCCACCGGGAAGAAGGTGGTTCGGGTGCTCCAGCCTCTCCCGTTTCCTCGTCTGCAGGTATTCCCAGACAGGCAACTACGAGCTTGCTGTGGCCCTCTCCCGGTGGGTGTTCAAAGAGGAAGGTGTCCTCCGTGTGGGGCCCGTGTCGCACCATCGGGTGGGCGAGACAGCCCCGCCCAATGCCTACACTGTCACCGACCTCGTGGTAAGAGCTCGTAGGGAGGGCCCTAGCTCGAGAGCATTCGTGGAACACTTCTGTGTTGGGCCTCAGGGGCCTAAGTAAGGGGGAATACGTTAGCCTCCGCCCTGGACAACGTCAGGCTAGGTGCAGAGAAACCCACGTCCTGATGGAGACCTCGTGGGAAGGTGTGGTTTTGCTGTGGGGGTGCAGAAGTGGGAGGGGCTTTGCTGACTCACTCTGCTCAGAGTGGGGGGTCACAAAAGAAACGGCCTTGGAGTCGGGTTTGGGGATGAATCTGTCAGGCGAGAGATGTGGGGAAAGGCAGAGAGCAGCGGAGGTGGAAACCGGGATGCCCGAGCGTGCCCCGCACGGTCCAGGGGTGGAGAGCGGTGCGGGTGCAGACCCCACTGCCTGTGAAGAGGTGTGGCTGCCGCGTGCACGGGCCCTCAGTCACTGCCCAGGCTCTCACAAGTCCTGGGAGTGTCTATGAGGCTCGTGAGTGAGGATGCGGCACAGCTCCGAGGTGCGGGCCCCCTCCAGGCCCCGCCCCCCGGCTAACTGGCCTTGCATCTCAGGAGTACAGCATCGTGATCGAGCAGCTCTCTAACGGCAAGTGGGTCCCCTTTGACGGGGACGACATTCAGCTGGAGTTTGTCCGCATCGACCCTTTCGTGAGGACCTTCCTGAAGAGGAAAGGTAAAAGCACCTCCCGCAGGGAGGCTGCAGGAAGGCGGTCCCGCCCCCAGCTCGCTCTCGGAAGGCCACGGGAAACCCTCCTGGTCACCTGTGTCTGTCTTCCCCAGGTGGCAAGTACAGTGTGCAGTTCAAGTTGCCGGACGTGTACGGTGTGTTCCAGTTCAAAGTGGACTACAACCGGCTGGGCTACACACACCTGTACTCTTCCACTCAGGTAAGCAGGTCACAGCCCACTCTCGGCCGGCGCGTGCCGCGCCCGGGCTGCCCGGGCTCTGAGTGGCCGGCCTGTCCCTCTGTCCCGCGGCAGGTGTCGGTGAGGCCGCTGCAGCACACGCAGTACGAGCGCTTCATCCCCTCGGCCTACCCCTACTACGCCAGCGCCTTCTCCATGATGGCCGGCCTCTTCGTCTTCAGCGTGGTCTTCTTGCACATGAAGGAGAAGGAGAAGTCCGACTGAGCGGGGGCCCGGGGGCTTTGTGGGTTGTTCTGTGCCCCTTTGTGGTGTTTTCTGTTGTTTTTAAGCCGTGGGCAGTGGCATCGCCTTTACCTCAGTGGGGACGCGGCACTGAGTTCAAGGGGGTGGTGGCCAGGCGATGTTTTTTATGTGACTTTCCCACCTGATGCTAAGTGGTGTTTTCGTATGTGCGGTCGCGATTGTTTCTAAAATAAAGAGGAATGTTGCCCTCAAACTCCGCCTGGCCCTGGTGTGCTTTGCGGACGGAGGGGGTGGTGTTCGGTAATGACCGGGTACGAAATCGTAAGTGGCCTCTTTTAATTCTGCGAAAGACTGGACTGTACTTCGACTGTGAAATGACAGTGTTTCCAAGCCTCTCGGGGGAGAAAGCAAGGTTAGTAACACCCTGCGGCCCGGGGAGCCACTGGAACGGGAGAGCTAAGGTAACAGCGCCCGCCTCCGTAACAGGCCTGCACCACTGCCTGGTTGAAAAGAACCTTAAATGTGTGCTCACTTGCTTCCGGGAACAGCTGTGTTACTGAAAACCGTGTGCAAAATTACATGCGAAATCCCTTCTCCATTGTTGATCTCTGTCCACGAAACTTCCTTTGTGGTGAAAGAATCGGTCTTAAAGCCAAAGACTTCAAGGCACAAATGTACTCTGTGGTCGTAAATGTGCGTTTTAATTCCTCGCAGTTCCTGTAAGAAACGCGTCAGAAGGAAGCTGGCGCGTACGAACACTGCGCTGTTAACTCCCACTTCGTCCGCGTCTCAGCTCTGCGAGACGCGGTGCAGCGGCTGGAGGAGCCCCGGAAACGCCGCTCAGAAACCCCCGAGCTGCTCGGGACGCACAGCGGGAGTGCAGAGGGCTCCGCTGTTCAGGCCCGCGTGGGTCTCCGTCCTGACACCCGACTCCACTGACCTGTGCACGTTTGCGTTAGCTCAGGTAACACGCCGCCACCAGCACCGCCCTGGCCGGGTTCCTCTCTGTAAAGTGGGGTGCAGGTCCAGCCCTCCTTGGCCCAGCCTCATCTAACGCCCAGCTCAGCCACGAGATCCTCAGAGGATCTGTGAAGACGGAAGGTGAGCTGAGGTGGGGCTTTGTGGTCAGCAGTTAGCACCTGAGTGTATCTTCTCCCCTGGTGCGGGGAACGCCTCCCTTGGGACTTGGGGCACGCATGCACTGAGAGGCTGAGTGGGGGCACGCGTGCACAGAGAGGCTGAGTGGGGGCACGCGTGCACAGAGAGGCTGAGTGGGGGCACGCGTGCACAGAGAGGCTGAGTGGGGGCATGCGTGCACAGAGAGGCTGAGTGATTAGCGTTCTTTTGGAGTGAGACCCTTTGAACTCAGGTAGGCCTGGGATCGGCAAACTATGGCCTGAGGGCCAACCAGCCTACTGCCTATTTTTTGTATGGCCTGCAAGGGTTTTTACGTCTTTAAATGGTTTTAAAAATTGAGGCTATTTGACACATGAAATTCACATTTCAGTGTCCAAATCCAGCTTTATTATCGGCACTCAGCTGCACTTGCTCGTCTGCGTAGCTGACACTGCTCGTGTGCTACAAGGAGAGCCGGGCAGCCCGACAGCTGGCGTGGGCGTGCGGACCCCGGGCCCTCTAGAGGGGAAGCGTGCCGACCCGTCGATGCCAGCTCCTTCATTTACAGGTACGAGGGCCTCAGACCACGCAGGTGGCACGGTCCTCCAAAGTCACACGGCTAGAGGTAACAGCGACAGACCGCGAACTCCACTCGCTCGTTCCTCCCATCTGCCAAACCAGAGGCCATCTCTCCCCCGAGCAGCCCACTCTGCACCATCTTTCCCCCCGACTCCTCCCCGCCCCGCGGACCCCTCCCTCAGCATTCACAGACCATCACGACATGGGTGCTGCCAAGCTCTTTAGTGATTCGCCAGCCACGTCAGCCGTCACGGGGCTGCCCTCCAGGAGTCGAGGAGGAGGGCTGCCTGGCACAGCGCCTCGTACTCCAGGTTGGCCAGAAATAGCATCTTCATTTTTGTCTCCACACAGCTCTTCTCCGAGAGCCTGTTGGCCAGCAGAGTGGCCGCCGACTGCTGGAGGAGCCAGCCGATCACCTCGTCTAGTTTCAGATTCTTCAGGGCCAGGCTGTGTTCGCCCCAGAGGCTTAAGTGAAGCACGTCAGCAGCTACCCGGGCCGACGGTCTCTGCAACAGGAGGGAAGGGAAGCTGAGACTTAGAACATTGGCGATAGTGTTCGGCCCACCACCCTCTTCGGTAAGGAGGCCTCTTTCCAGGCTCTTCCCTGCTCTGACCCTGCCAGCCACGTTTTTCTCCACCCTTCCCTCTCCTGACACGTGCTGGCTGCTCCCTGCCCACGCTCCAGGCTTTTCCACGCAGACAGATTTGCCCGGGGACAGTGTGCTCCCAGCTGGAAGGGCCTCCCCGCTATGGAAGGCCCGAGACCGCCTCCTGCTGCGAGCACTGTCTGGAGCGAGGAGCTGGACCTCGCAGCAGCTGGCAGCAGCACGCATTACCGCGGCCACGACAGCACGCTGGGCACTGGGGCAGCTACGTGGAAGAGGAGGAGCTGGAACCCGGGTCTGCCTCTGCTCCTTCCACTACGGATGCCCCCTGAACTGGACCCACCCCGCCAGCTGCGGCCCTGTGCGGGCGAGCCTGCAGATTCCTTCACAGGGACCCAGAACGCCCAGCTCTGCTCTCATAGCTGTCTTCACGTCTGCTGTCTCACTAGAGCTCAGCCGCTTCCACAATCCACATCTCCATTAGGCATCTCTTAAAACTGCATCTCTTCCTCTCTGAATAACTTAGACAACTGAAGCCAAGAAGAGTTGAATTGCTGGAACTTCATACTAAACCAGTTCATACTAAAACTGAGTTTGTCCTCCCGTACTTGGCCTTTTTATCTTCATGAGACAGAGGAGCCGTCAGTCACACGAGTGCTTGCACAAACCTGACCTGTACTGAGGTTTCTACTCGAAAGACCCCTGCAGAGCCAAGGACGGCCTCACCTTGCTGGCATCCCGCTGGAGCAGTGACCTCACCAGCTGTCTCACAACCAGGGGCACCGACTCGGGCAGTGCAGGCAGCTGAGCCTCTTGGTAACTGCGGCTCTCGAGGTGGACTCCGCCCTGGCCGTAGAAAGGGTTGGCGAGCCCGAAGATTTCGTAGGCGAGTGCGCCCACTGCCCAGGCATCAGCCTTGCTGTAGTCGACCACCACTCGGGGGCCAGGGCAGGCCGTGGACACCTGCTCGGAAAGCAGCGGGTCAGCATGCGTGCTGCTGGTGTTTCTACGCTATTCCCGCTCCTGCATGGCACCTGATTCGGGGGCTAACTGGAACTCTGTCCCAAGGAACCGAGGAGCTGAGTGAGTTGTAGCTTAGACCCAGAAGAACCTGCTTAGAACTGTCTGCTTTGTGCTGACAGAACTCGCATCTCCCAGGAATATTAGGGAGACCCAGGTTAAAGTATAGTGCCCAGGGAGGGGCTTGCGCCAAACAATGGGCCCCACAGGACCGAGCAGGTAAGAAGATAACAAGGGGTCAAATCTCATTCCGTCAGTGGGAACCCCAGAGTCGCTGCCGATGGCGGGAGCACGCTCACCGGGACTCACCTCAGGAGCCATCAGGCTGCTGTTCCCGCCCAGGTCCACATACCAGCTGGGGAAGGGCAGCCGCAGGCCGACGCACTCGTCAGCCAGGCAGCAGCCAAAGTCCGAGATCACCAGCCAGGGGCAGCCGTCTGGGGAAGGGATGGGACATGTGAGCCACTGTTGCTCCGTCTTTCCTCTGAGAGGCCCTCCTGTGTCCCAACCTGAGCCGCCATCAAGACACAGGTGAGAGGGGCTCACAGGGGCTCAGGACTGGGCCAGGGGAGACGGGAGGGCCCCCGGCCAGCTGGGTGGCAGGGCCAGCCCCGCGAATACGGAGACACCTCTAGGAAACCCAGGCTCCCAGACAAAGCCCCAGGTGAAGGACTGGGTGCGCCTGGCTCAGTCTGAACAGCGCAGTGACCGGACCTGCCCCAGGATGGGAGGCCTGCTGTCATTTACCCAACATCATGCCTGGCTCATGTGACCCCTGACAGCCTTTATACCCTGAGAGTCTTTGATTTGAATCTGAAACCCCAAAAGTCCAAACCTAAGAAACAGACACATTAGGAATTAGTTACTTGTGAAAGGATTCACAGACTTCCTTTTAAAAGCCAGTTCCTCTAGTAATTTAATTGCATGTTTACTTATTTTAAATCTATATCAAAAGCGACCAGACATGAATCTACTTCGCAGTACCCCCAAACAACTAACCATCCAGCTTCTACTGGAATGCTTCCGGTGATGGGGAAGTCGTGATTTCCAGAGGCACCCGGGCTTACACTGGGGCGTCTTGCACCGTTTGGAAAGTCTTCCTTACACTGAGCTAAAGTCCACCTGTCTTGTACTTTCTGCAAGGAAACGCCCACCAGTGAGGCTGTTCTGTGAGTGGGCAACAGAAGGGAACTCAGAAACGCTAACTGCCACTCCACAGATCCCACAGAGGGAAGGAAAGCCTCCACTCCCAAGGAGAGACTGCACGTGTCTTGAGCACAGAGCTAAATGCAGACAGCTTGTAACGGGACATAAAAACAAAAAAGGGCCTGTGTTCCCAGACCTCGAGTCTGGTGCCCCCCGGGGCGCAGAGGTGCGTCTGGGCGCCTACCTGCGTCCAGCTCCACGAGGATGTTGTCAGACTTTAGGTCTCTGTGCGCCACGCCCTGCTGAACCAGATGGTCCACGCCCTCCAAGAGCTGCAAGAGCATCACGGCGGCGAGGCGGGGGCTCGGGGTGTTCTGGCGGAGGTATTGGCGCAGGGTGCAGGGGTAGCTGGGGGAGGGTCACGGGGCCTCCGTCACACACTGACTTGTTTACTGTTGGGATGGCCGTCTTTCCTCCTCTTCCTAGAGCTTTCGGGTTTCTTTTTGCCCCGGGTGTCCTTTCCATCCCCACCCACTGGCCGGAAATGAGGAGCCGGGGCCGCACATGTCAACAGTAAGGGTACGGGTGCTCATTTCCTTCAAACGCCCACTTCGGCAGCGCCCGGGGGCACAGAAGTGGAGGAGGACGAAGAACAAGCAGATAAGGCGGCCACAGAGTAGGGACAGCAGTCAAGTGCACTAAAAGCGCTAGGCAGCCCTGGCTGGTGCAGCTCAGTGGACTGAGCGCCCGCCTGTGAATCAAGGGTCACCGGTCGATTCCTGGTCAGGGCACATGCCTGGGTTGCAGGCCAGGTCCCCGGTTGGGGGAGTACGAGAGACAACCACACACTCATGTTTAAAAAAAAAAAAAAGCACTAGGTGAACAGTCTGTTCTAAATGAAGACGGCATTCTGTTCTCCTGGAAAATGTTGTGAAGGAAAGTGCCCTTGGTGTGGCCTTATCTCCCAAAGTGTGAGGATCCCCTCCCCTGTGACAGGCAGGGACCAATCCCGCCCACTCCAGGTCCCGCCACACACTGCTACTTACTTCTTCATGACGAGGAACAGTGTCCGCCCGTGGCCCAGGCCTTCGGGGTTGAGACGCGGGGGCAGCACGTCCGGGTAGTCAACCAGGGCCCCTGGCAGCAGTGGGACAGACGAGGTGAAGGCGCGGAAGACCCGGATGATGTTGGGGTGAGGGGCCAGTTGCTTGGGCCCTCTCTCGGATTTTCTGTTGCAGCCAAAAGGGACAAACGTATGAGGCCAGTAACAGAGCAGTTGGAAAGGTGATAATCTAAGGCCACAAGAAATACTGCCATTCATTTATTCACCCGTTTATTTTTCAAATATTTACTGCAGGTCTGTGTTCCAGGCATAGAGCCTGGTGTTACAGTAAAACACCACTGAGGAGACTCATCATGTGGGATGACTCCACCAGTCCGTCTGTCCTTCCGTCCGTCCAGCCACCCATCTGCCCCTCCACCCCTCCACCCATCCCATCTGGCTGACACAGTAGTTGGGAGCCACCAGAACCAGACAGCCTGGGGTGGGATTCCAGGTCGGCCTTGGTGAAGTTACTTAACTTCTCGGTGCTCAGTCTCTAGTGCCAAAGGGGGAAAGGTAGTAACGTACCTCGTGAGGTCGGTAGCACCAGTTAAGGACCTAGAATGTCTGTGAGTCCAAGTTCTTGCACTAATACTTGGTGTGGGGGAGGAGCTCAGTACACCTTTGCCGAATGAACACACAGACCGCTGGTGGCAGAGCTGGCACCTGCCTGCCCTCCCCACCCTCCTCCTCCAGGGGCCGCACCCCACAGCCCTGCTGAGCAGGGGGACGTGTTTCCGATTGCGTGGCTGCCTGCTGCGTACCAGCTCAGCCCCTCAGCCACAGACGACTGGATGAAGAGGTGGGACTGGACCCAAGCACCACGAGCCTGCGGTCACATCTGAGATCCAGTGGTTGGCGGGAAAAGGGAAGGGGCGAGCTAGATTCTCTCTTTGAGGGGTGTGAATGAGGGTGCATGGCGGTGGCCTGGCGGTCGGCAGAGGAGCTGGCGAGAGGGCGATGTGAGGTTTGCGTGGGGCCATTGGAAGACCAGGGTGTGCGAGCCGAAGGCACCAGGGCAGAAGAGCCGTGGGGTAGGAAGTGAGGACACCGTGTGGCAGAGAGAGGAGAATGGAGAAGAAGCCCAGAGACAGCAAGACGGCTCTCAGGGAGCAGACGCCTGCCGTGTCCTCAGAGCTGCCTCGGTGCCCCGCCTGGCAGATTCAGCCCATGTGGGGCCTTCTGCTCTTCCTCTTGAGCCCACCCCAGGGGCCCTGTCCTGTGCAGCCCAAGGGGTCAAAGCGTCGTTCCCTCAGGAAAGCACTGCCCAGCTGTCACGGGAGCCCAGAGGAGGAGTGTGGCTGTGCTGGGAGACGCGTGCGTGCGGGTGTGTTTGAAGCGAGACCCGGCCCGGGACAGGAGGCCGTGGGGAGGGCAGCCCAGCAGAGCTAACTGCACGCAGAGACACAGGAGTCACAGAGGAGCCGGGTGCCCTGGGGGAGGGCAGTGGGGATCCAGTATGTGGAGCGCGGCGTGCACCTGGGACAAGACCAGAAATCAGGTGGGAGAAGAAGTGAGCGGAGCAGGCAGACGGGACTGATCCGAGGCCCCCAGGTGAGCAAAGGCTCAGCAGAAGTACGCCTGGGGCGCTCTCAGGGAAGGGCGTCAGATGTCGCCAGAACTTCAGGTAACGGACCTTTGGCCACTCGCATCTAATCGCTCGACAGACAGCCCTGAGCTGTGGGGAACGCAGCAGACAAAACCTGACAGCCCTGGCCTCAGAGGGCGCATGGCACAGCTGGAGAGACAGTGAATACACAGACAAACACATGGCCCTGGCTGGTGTGGCTTGGGGTTGAGCGCCAGCCTGCAAACTGAAAGGGCACGGGTTCGATTCCTAGTCAGGGCACGTGCCTGAGTTGCAAGCCAGGTCCCTGGTTGGGGGTGTGTAAGAGGCAACTCTTTCTTGCACAACCCTTCCCCTCTCTCTAAAAATAATAATCTTAAAAACAACTGTAAAAAAAAACAAAGGCACCTGTGATGTACAGTCAGATGGTGGTGGGTGCTAAGGCAGGGTAAAGGACTAGAGAGTGGCAGGGACTACTTCAGACTCTGGGCAGGGCTCTCTGTGCCAGAGACACTGTGCTCCAGCTACGTGACAGCACCCCAAGGGCAGCTGACATTCGGTGGCCCACTGGTCCCTGCCGAGGAATCGGAAGAGGATGGCAGCGCTGAGCCCACAGGCCTGCGTGGACCCTCAGTCACACTGGTGCCTTCTGAGCAATGGAAGGGGCTTTCCCGTACATTTCCCTGAGTCCCGCTCCTACCTTCCTGCCTCTGCCGGAACGCGGTCTGCAGACCAGTCCTCCAGCACACCGCCAGAAACGCGCAGGCCCACCTCTTCCTGGTGGTCTACGAGTGCCGCAGTGGGCGCAGGGGCCTCTGCTGTCCCAGCTCACACACGTGGACACGGGGCGCGCAAAGCCACTGGCAGCCAGGCTGCCGTCCACCCGCTCTGCCCTGAGAGCAATGCCTTTTTCCTACTGCTTTGCCGAGCTACTGCCCATTCACCCTTCAAAAGGCAGCGAGAACTGGCCCTTCGAGAGGGCACAAGAGGCCTTCCTGAATGGCCCCGCCCCCGCCACACACACACCTCTGGACTCCCTCCGCACCTGAGCACACACCACTGCAGAACGCAGCACACCTGACTCTGCCCCTGAGACGTCGGCTCCTGGGCCTCATGGAGAACTGGGGAGCAGGCCTGTTTTTGGATCTGGGCACCGTTAGGTGCACTGCGGCTATTAGAGGAATGCACGTTACCTCTGCTGGGAGCAGAGTTCCATGCTCCACCTGGGCGTTACTTAGGCAGAAGCAGAAACCGGGTCGATATTCCACTTTTTGAAACAGCATTTTGGGATGGCCTCTCCCCTGCGCCAGCGTGAACCAGCCACTGGCATCTTCAGTGGGGTCAGGTGATCTACAGTCGCTCCCAGTGACGTGCCCACCAGCTGAAAACCCGTCATCAGCTACATCATGCAGTGAGCATCCACTGCCTCCTGCGAGTCCTGTCAGACCTTGTGCTGAGTGCTGAGGACACAGACGATGGTTTGTTCTGAGAACTCACAGCCAATCTGGTGGGCAGATGGGCGCTTACCTGTAAGTGACTTCTCCGTACTCCCCGGCCAGGGCCATCCGACTGGCTGGGACTAGCTCTCGGCCCATCTTGCTAAAGATGGCTTCGCTGGAGGAGCCGGCCTAAAATGCATCCACAACAAATCCAGGGTTACACAGACCCGAGCAGAATGGCAAGTCCAAGCCCTCCTTGTATCAGGACCAGAGCGGCTACACTATCCAAAATTGGCTTTGACCTTCAAGATAACCTCTCTAAAGTGTCGAGCCAAGATCAGTTTCTCCCGGGAGAAAGGGCAGAGGTGTCACCCAGGCCAACTGAGAGGCCGCTCCCCATACCTCAAACGCGGGCCGCTCAGACGCCAGGGCAGGACGAGATGGCAAGATGAGCAGGGTGTGCAACCCTTCTTCTGCCACAGGTGCGTCTGGTTACCACCAGACTCGTACTCGTCCTTGTAGGCTCCCTTCAGCAGACAGGCCAGAGCCGGACGAGCCCACCCTGGGTAAAGCTGTGCTGAATCACAGAACGGCCTTCCTATCCCCCAGTAAGAAACAAATAACCCAGAGGAGGAAAATCACCTTATTTTCCTCATTTCACTGTGAACAGCTCTCGGTACCCATGAAACTTAAGTATGGAGATCCTGTAAGAATCGAGTCTCTCAGCTTTTGTGAAGGCGACAGCTGTAACACCCAGCCAGCGGCAGCTGTGATGCTCTGACCGGACATTCCATAGGCAAAGGGTCTGGCCACTTGTTAGCTATTAACCCAGCTCGGAAGTGCCGCCGTCTAACAGCCCTGCTCCCCCAAATCAGAATGAGACACCGCACCCACACGCCCTTCCGCGTCCAGCACCAGCTGCAAGGCTGTCTCTGCCTCAGCCCTGCACAGCTGCTCCGGGCAGGAGAAGGATGGCGGGTCTGGATGAATTTTCTGAACCCTCCTAACGTAAGGGCAAGGAAAAGAACTACTCCAAATAGACAGAAAGCTTCATTTTTGTTATGTACTTAATTTCCCAAACGCTTGAGTCCTCCAAGAATTGACAGCAAGGCGGTGACAGCAAGCCTCTAACCTGGAGGTGAGGTGGGGGGGAGTTTGGAGTCGAGTGTGGCTCCTCCTCCCCAGGGAGGCAGGGCAGGGGAGGGGAGAGGATGCTGGTGAGTGCAGCCCGGAAACCCACTAGCTGACCTGCCAGGTGAGCAGCCGGCGGTTTAGGCCCTTGCTACTCAAGCTGCGGCTCAGAGACCGGCAGCATGGACACCACCTGGGAGCTCACTGATCGGCAGGGTCTCGGGCCCCACCCCGACCTGCTGATCAGCACCTGCCCATCCCCAGGTGATTCGTGGACATACTGTTTGGAGACACGCCGCTTCGCGCTCCTGTGTGAGAGGGGGAGGAAGCCTAACGGTCCAGGCACCGGACTGTGGAGAAGCTGTCTTTCCCTGTCTACTTCCAGGAAAGAGCTCCACCCGGACCCCCAGATTGGCACCTTGCAGGTGAAAGGCCCACCCCTACTTACCGAGATGTTCCACATCATCTTGATGGCCAAGGGAAAGGCGGGGGCCTGTGGAGCGCACCCCTTCTCTGCTCCCGGCCGGGCGATGTCTGGGCCTCTCCCTGGAAGGAGCCCCACGCTCTCGGCCACCTCCAGGCTCCGGGGCCGCGCGGGCACGGCGGCCTCGTACACGGCGGCACTGCAGCCCTTGCCCAGGGACTGCCCTATCAGGTACTCGTCCAGCTGGAAGCCCTGCCAGCGTCTGGAGTCCAGCAGGTCAGGGAGCAGCTTGCTCTTCCGTGTAAAGACCGCCTGTGAGGGAAAAACGTAAGCGCTGTGAGCCGGGGGCCAGGAAGGCTCAGGTAATGGGAAACGGCGCGGAGGCAGAGCGGGCCGGGGGCTCCAGTGACAACAAGCCTGGGAGCTGTCAGAACACAACCGAGCTGGGTGTGACTGCTCAGCCTGGGCTCCGCCGTCCTGCCTCTCTCTCTCAGCTCTCAAAGAGTCATTTTCCCCAAGCTCTGTCGTTTCACTGCATCGGAGACAGCCTAACACTGAACATCGTCGGTTAAATTCTGCAGCTGACCTGCACCACTCCTTGCTGCCCGTCAAGCCCCCAGCGCGATGCTGGAGTTCTGACTACGGAGACAGCTCCCTCTGTGGAGAGCTGGACAGGCAGCTTCTGGGCGGGAAGCAGGGCTGCGGGTGGGCAGGGTATGTGGTGAACAGCCGCCCCTCCATGGTGAGGGATCCGGTCGCTTCTGCACACAAGGGGGGGAAATCAGGAGGATCCCTGGAGCTGAGTCGTTAAATCCTGTGTTTACCTCTTAGGAGTCTGGTGGGCCCACCCTGGTTTCAGAAAGGAAACAAGAACGTAGGAATTCGGATGGAAACACGAGATGGAAGTGCAGGTGCTGGTGGGGATGCACTAGGAAAGAGCCCATTTCCCCCCAATCGGAGTCCTTCCCGCTTCAGGCAGTGACGTCATTTGTCCGGTGGCCCAGGCTCCACCTCAAATTCTGTCTGATCTCTTGATCCCTTCCTTTCCGCGGTTACCCACCCCTAGGCCTTCCCACGCCCCCCTTAGCCCTCCACCCACTTCTGAGCCCAATCAAACCACTGCTTTCCTGTGTCACTCACTTTTCTGTTCAGAAAACCTAGCCGGTGAGGGAAAACGCACAGGGATTAAGAAGCATAATTGGCAGGGACAAAATAGACAGGGGGAGGTTAAGAATCATATAGGAAACGGAGAAGCCGAAGAACTTATATGCACGACCCATGGACATGAACTAAGGGAGGAAATGCTGGAGGAAAGCAGGGTAGCAGGTGGAACGGGGCAAAGGGGGAAAAATTAGGACAATTATAATAGCATAACCAATAAAATATACTTTAAAAAACCCAGGAGAGTGACACTGGTACACTACTGTTAACTAGACTACAGACCTGAGTTTTACCATCTTTTCAAATGAAAAAAGATTTTATTTATTTATTTATAGAGAGAGGGGAAGGAAGGGAGAAGGAGAGGGAGAGAAACATCGATGTGCGAGAGCAACACGATTGGTCACCTCTTGCACGCCCCCAACTGGGGCCCTGGCCCGCAACCCAGGCAGGCGCCCTGGCTGGGAATCAAACCAGTGACCTTTCGGTTCACAGGCCGGCGCTCAGTCCACGGAGCCGCACCAGCCAGGGCTCCCCATTGTTTTTAACCTGCACCCACTGGTGTGTGCATAGCCACGCAACTTTATCCCAGGTATGGACTTGTGCAGGCACCACCACGGCTGTTCCATCACCACAAAAGAACTCCTCTGTGTCACCTGTTTGTATCTGCCCCGCTACAACCCCCACCCCGTCCCTGTCCCCTCCCCTGGCATCCACTGATCTGTTCTCTATCTCTGTTATTTAAAGAATGGTACACAAATAGAACCACAGAGTCTAACCTTTTGGGACTGACTTTTTTCACTGAGCACAATGCCCTCAGGTTCCACGTAGGCTGCTGACCGGCATCAGCAGTCAGCCCCTCCTTACTGCGCAGTGCCTGTGCGCGGAAGTGCCAGTGTGTCTAGCAGTGCGCTTGCTGAAGGACACCCAAGTTGTTCATACTGCTTTGCTACTGTGAGCGGTGCTGCTCAGAATCCTGTGCACGGCTGAAAAATTCTTTTAAAGAACTGCGGTAGAAAATACATAACATAGAACTGACCATTTCACCCATGTTTAAGCGGACAGTTCAGTGGCATTAACTACAGTCACACTGCTGCGTGACCACCACCACCGTCTGGCTCTAGGGCTTTTTCATCTTAAACGTAAATTCCATACCCACTAAACAGTACGTCCCCGTCCCATTTCCCTCCAGCCCCTGGCAGCCCCCATTCTCCTTTCTGCCTCTATGAACTTCCTGTGAGTGGAATCCTGCAGTAACTGTCCTTTTGTGACTGGCTCATTTAGCATATTGTCCCCAAGGTCCATCCATGTCGCACCATGTGTCAGAATCCTCTTTCTTTTTAAGGCTGAATAATACTCCACTCATCCACGGATGGGCACCTGGGTTCCTTCCACGTTTACCTGTGGTGAATAACAACGCTATGAACACGGGTGTACAAATTCCTGTTCCAAGTCCCGGCTTTCAATTCTTTTGTGTATACACCAAGAAGTGGACTTGCTGGATCACATGGTAATTCCATTTTTACTTTTGGGAGGGGCTGCCATACTGTTTTCCACACCAGCAGTGGAAAGAGTTTTTGTTGTTGTTGTTGTTTTGTTTTTAAACAAAAGGTTTTTGTTTAGAATAAACCTTTCCATGGGCGGGTTTTGGTTTAAACAAGTTTTAATTTCTCTGGGAAGTGCCCCGGACTGCAATGGCTGGGTCACAGGGCAACGCATGTTTCCTTGTTTAAGAAACTGCTGCTTTCCAGAGCGGTGTACCACTTTTTATTCTCCCCCGTGCCCGGTCTCTCCGCTCCCTCACCAGCATTTGGTATCACCACTGTGTTTGATTCTAGCTGTTCCGGTCACTCCGTAATGATGTCACACTGTGTTTTCAACCTGCGTTTCCCTGGTGGCTGGTGGTGGTGAGCATCTTTTCATGCGCACATTTGACACCTGTGTCTCCTCTTGGTGAAACAACACTCGTGTCTTTTTCCTATTTTATAACTGAATCCCCCTCCATAGGGCTCCATCCAAAAGGAGCAGGCACTATTCTACTCTCATACCATACGGAATTTTAGGGTTAGAGATGTCATATCTGCTGATTTTTCTTAAAAGTTTTAATTAGCTGACAGTTTTTAAAATTCAGGGGTTTGACTTCTTTTTTTTTTTTAAGACACAGGAGGGTGAAGGGTGGGAAACGGACGTGTAGGTGGTAAGCTCAGGAGGACAAACCCCTCCGTTAAAAAAAGCCTCCATAAATCAAAGCAGGATTATCAGGTTTCCCTAGGCTTCTGCCAGTTAAGCCGTAGCCAAAGACAAGGACATCAGCTGGAGACTGGGCCAGATGTCACCTGTCATCCCAAAGCAGCCAGAGCTCAAACACGAGACACTCTGGTGCTGAGCAGCAAGAACGGGGCTGGAACCTGGAAACGGGAGACACTGCTAGGTCCTCGACCAGCCGCGTCCTTGGGCAAGCCGCCCCGCCTTCCAGCCCCTTGCCCTCGACTGTAAGTTGCAGGAGCTGCACCGAGTCAGCGTCAGCGCGTGGCTCCCCGGAA
The DNA here is from genome assembly GCA_028533065.1 of Trachops cirrhosus. NCBI lineage: Eukaryota > Metazoa > Chordata > Mammalia > Chiroptera > Phyllostomidae > Trachops > Trachops cirrhosus. Next base: position 10,879,759 of record CM052542.1, on the reverse strand, counting down.
GCGAAGGGAGCTCCGGCAGCGGCAGCGACGGCGACGGTGGCGGTGACGGTGACGGCGGCTCTTCCCTGGGTCTCCAGCCTGCCCGCCGACCCTGCGGATGCCGGACTTGCCAGCCTCCGGACCGCAGAGGCACTTCCTTAAAATAAACCTTTTTCTATAAGCACATCCCATTGGTTTTATTTCTCTGGCGAATGCCGACTAAGAGTTTAGCAGAGTAGAAACAGAGGTCTCTGAGCTATTTTAAGCATCTTTTAAAAGCCTGAGAACCCCCACATATCCGATCAGTCCTGATGAACCCCCACAGGTTAGAAACGGTCGGGTGTGATGTTTTCTCCTGCTGTTTCCAGTTCTGACTTTGGCCTCAGCTGTGTTACTGTCTGGCTAAACTGCGTCGGCAGCCTGGCTCAGTGCCGAGGGGCACAGGCTCTGGGGGGCCAGACCTCACCAGCTGTGTGACTTCGAGCAAGTTATTTTACCTCTGAGCACATGTCCTTATCCATAAATTGGGCATGACAACTACCTCAGGGATAGAGTGTTATGATTTGTCATTAATTTTTTTAATGTTATTTTTAGAGAGATGGGAAGGGAAGGAGGAAGGAGAGAACCATCAATGTGTGGTTGCCTCTCACGCACCCCCTACCAGGGACCTGGCCCACAACCCAGGCACGTGCCCTGACCGGGAATTGAACTGGTGACCCATCGTTAGCAGGCCTGCGCTCAATCCACCGAGCCACACCAGCCAGGGCTCATAATTTTTTTTTTTTAATTACAAAAAGCCATTACAATGGTGCAACAGGAGGTATCATTAGCAGCTTATTTCCAAAACATGATGTTTGAGAAGGGAAAACAGTAAAACAAATGAGGTGCTGTCCCCATACCAGAAGTTCAGTAACACTGAACGTGAGCCTCAATTGGTGATTGCCAAAGAATTTCCAGGCCTGAGGAGCACAAATCTGGGCTTACCAGAATTCAGGGTTCCAGAAGCTTTATGCCTCCTAGCCCCTGCCCCACCACGCCACACCCTAGCCCCGACCCCAAGATATCAAGGCCCCGCCCACACCCTGGCCCCGCCCCCAAGATATCAAGGCCCCGCCCACACCCTGGCCCCGCCCACACCCGCTGACGGTCCCCCCCCTCCACCAAGCCCGACTTTGGGCCTCGCCCCGCCCCAAACACGCGCTCACCTGGATCTCCTGACAGGCCGAGGCCGCCCTCCGGCCCTCCGCCTGCTTCTCCTCAATCAGGCCCAGACCCATCCCGAAGGCCAGAAAGACTGCCCGGCCGCAAGGGCCCGCGCCGCCCCGGGCTCGCACCACCAACTGCCGCTGGAGCCGCGCCGCCAGCCCCGCCACCGACTGGCGGAAGAAGCGGTAGCGGTCGGGGAGCCCAAGCCCCAGCCTGCGCGGCTCCGCAACGGGTCCTGCGGCCTGGCCCGGGCGCTCTCCGCGGCCCCGGACGCCCGCGGGGCCCGGCCGCTCGGGCCGCCCCCAGCCGTAGGCCGGGCCAGGCTTGGCGGTGAAGCGCAGCAGCAGCGCTCGGCCCAGCTGCAGGCCCCGGCCCAGCGCCTGTCGCACCGCCATCGTAGTGCCCCTCAGGCGTCCGAGACGCGGGTCACAACAACAAACTTCAGGGGCGGTTCCTCTACGCAGGCGCGGGCGCCGATGGGCGGGGTTGCCGATCTGACCGTTCCAGCGATGGACGCGCGAGGGCGCTGTGCGCGCACCTGGCGATGCGTGGTTTCTTGCCCTTTTGTACTTTGGATGCAGGGTGGTGGGGTTTCACGTCAGGCACGTCTTGAAGTGAACCTTGCTGGTCCGGGGAAACATATTTATTGAGTATCACCCACCGTGCCAGACTCTTTACAACTGTTCACTTATTTAATCTTCCCACCAAGAAGATATGAATAGCATTTCTATAGATAAGGAAACAGGCATATAAAAGGCCGTGACAGTCAGAGGTCAGTGTCAGAGCTGAGGTTAAAGTTCATGTTGTCTTGACTATTGAATTCTTCCCCTCCCCACTGCCCTCAGGCTCCTCTTTGGAAGCGTGCAATCCCTGCTGGCTTCTTAGGACCCAGCCTAAGAGAAATCTCACCCAAAGGCCACATTTTTCGGATGACTTGAGTCCTGGAGACGTGGAGGGACTTGCCCAAAGTCCTATACCTTGTTAGTGGCGGAGCCCTGTTACCCAAACCAGCTGTAATGACAGGCTGATAAAGGGATTCACACTGAGTAATTTCTTTTTTCTTTCTTGTCTTTTTAAAATGGGAATTTTTTAAAGCGTATTTTATTGATTCTGCTATTAGAATTGTCCCATATTTTTTTCTTCCCTTTGTCCTCCTCTGCCCGTTACTCCCATTCCCTCCAGCATACCCCTCCTTAGTTCATGCTCATGGGTCATACATATAAGTTCTTTGGCTTCTCCACTTCCGATACTATTCTTAACTTCCCTGTGCCTATTTTGTGCTACCAGTTATGCTTATTCCCTGTGCCTTTTCCCCAGTTCTCCTCCTGCCCCTCCCTACTGATAACCCTCCATGTGACCTCTATTTCTATGATTCTGTTCTTGTTCTCGTTGTCTGCTTAGTCTGTTTTTGTGTTTCTTTTTTTTAGGTTGAGTTGTTGATAATTGTGAGTTCATTGTCATTTTACTGTTCATATTTTTTATCTTCTTGGATAAGTCCCTTAAACATTTCATATAATAAGGGCTTGGTGGTGATGAAGTTTAACTTGACCTTATCTGGAAAGCACTTTATGTGCCCTTCCATTCTACATGATAGCTTTGCTGGATAGAATAATATTGGGTGTAGGTCCTTGCCTTTCATCACTTTGAATACTTCCTGCCAGTCCCTTCTTGCCTGCAAATTTTCTGTTGAGAAATCAGCTGACAGTCTTATGGACACTCTTTGTAGGGAATTCTCCGCTTTTCTTTTGCTTCTTTTAAGATTCTCTATCTTTTTTTAAAAAGATTTTGGTTATTAATTCTTAGAGAGAGCGGAAGGAAGAGAGGGAGAGAAAGACGAATGTATGATTGCCCCTTGCACGCCCCTCACTGGGGACCCGGCCTGCAACCCAGGCATGTGCCCTGACTGGTAATCAAACCGGTGACCCCCCAGCTTATAGGCAGGAGCTCAATCCACTGAGCCACACCAGTCAGGCTAAGATTCTCTCTCTATCTTTAATCTTTGGCATTTTAATTATGATGTATCTCGGTGTGTTCCTCTTTGGGTCTAATTTGTTTGGGATTCTCTGAGCTTCCTGAACTTGTATATCTATTTCCTTTGCCAGATTGGGGAAGTTCTCTTTCATTATTTTTTCAAATAAGTTTTCAATTTCTTGTTCTTCCTCTTCTCCTTCTGGCACCTCTATGATTTGGATATTGGTACATTTAAAGTTGTCCCAGAGGTTCCTAAGCCTTGCCTCCTTTTTTTTGAATTCTTGTTCTTCATTCTGTTCTGAGTTGACTATTTCTTCCTTCTGCTCTAAATTATTGATTTGAGTCCATTTCCTTCCCTTCACTGTTGGTTCCCTGTATATAAAATGGGAATTTTTAAACATACTCAAAAATATAGTAGTATAGTGAACCCCATGTACCTGTTAATCAGCTTCAACAAAATCATTATTTTATTCACTCATATCATTAAAGGAAAAAAAAACATAAGTTCCAAATGGCATCACTTCTGCTAAAAGCCCATGATAACAAATGTAGATTTAATATCCAATCTAATTGCAATTTCAGCCTCCCCCAGATCTATAATCAACCAGCATGAAATTTTCTGGTCAAGCCCCAGTAATCTGTCACTTGGGCCCTCCCCATCTCTCATGGACAGAAGAGGTGTCATGAGGACGGGGGCATCCCTGAAAGTCACACACGTTTGTGTCTTTCCACAATGTCAGATTCACTAGGTAGACCTCCCCAGTAAGCCAACAAAGTCACGCAGTTTACACACCGAGAGGGAGAGCTGGTACGATAGAAGTGAGCAGAGAGCAGAGTGAGCATCTCGGGGGAGGTCCCATGTATGGTAGGTGGAGAGCTGGCCTTGGTCTCCAGCCAGGCGGCTGCAGTGGTGGCACGTGTCTGGTGCAGTGGAAGTCCAGCGGGGCTCTGAGCATGGCCTGCGGTGCAGCCAGGCTTGAGCCTTGGGCGCCTGAGCTCTGAGTTCTTACAGCCCACAAGCGGCGGGGGTCCCACTCACGTCGGTGTCCAGATGGAGTACCCATCCAAGTGTCCAGACTTGTGGTTTTGGACATCCCAGGCCCCTCCTAAGGGTGTTCTTGTTACGCCCCATTACCTCAGTCTTGACAGAGCACTTGACATACTGTCACGGTCGACAGTGACTCCATATTGGATTGTCAAAGGTGTCAAAAAGTCCTCTCTGCTCTTGCTCTATACATTAAGTAATCTACATAATAAAAACACTTTCCCTTGTCTTTCCCCACAGAAAAGATGACCCTGGCCCAAAATAATCCTTTCCTTTCTGTCACTAATAGCTCCCTTGCCCCACCTTGCTTCCTGTAAAACTGATTTTGTACAACTCCTGGGAGCACCCCTCTGGTTGCTAGACGGGATGCTGCTGACTCATGAATCAGTCAAGTCAATTAGGTCTTCAGATTCGCTTGGTTGAATTTTGCTTTGTTTTCGTTTTTGTTTTAATTTTAGAACAATCATATTTGCCATTTTATTTTTTTAAATATATTTTTTAAAGATTTTATTCATTTTTAGAGAGAGGGGAAGAGAAGGAGAAAGAGAGGGAGAGAAACATCAATGTGTGGTTGCCTCTCGCACACCCCCTACTGGGGACCTGGCCTGCAACCCAGGCATGTGCCCTGACTGGGAATTGAACCCGTGATCTTTTGGTTCGCAGACCCATGCTCAATCCACTGAGCTACACCAGCCAGGGCTGAATTTTGTTTTCTACTAGTGGAAACAACAGTGCTTTTCTACTACCCCAAACCCCTGGTTACTTTAAAGCAAATCCCAGACATTGTTATTTCATTTTTAAATACTTCAGTTTTGATCTCTAAGTGATAAGAAATATTTTAAAAAACATAACCATGGCCCTGCCTGGTGTGGCTCAGTGGATTGAGCACTGACCTGCGAATCAAAGGGTCTCCGGTTCGATTCCCAGTCAGGGCGCGTGCCTGGGTTGCAGGCCAGGTCCCCAGTAGGGGGACCAGGAGAAGCAACCACACATTGATGTTTCTCTCCCCCTCTTTCTCTCTCCTTTCCCCTCCAAAAATAAAAGAATAAAATCTTTAAACAAAACAAAGTTGAAATCTACGCATCTGCTAAGTGTCATTACCATTACAACTCTTTAAGTCTTACTGAGAGGGTACAAGAGGTGTTCTGAGATCATCAGTTCTAAGCCTAAGGACTTTCTTCACTCTTCTGGCAATGTGCCGTGATGAGTACACAGCTGACAAGATACACTCACTAAAGGAAGATCATATGGTTGGTTTGAGCTAAGGAGTGTGTTTGTTATCGGCCTTTGGCTCTAGTCCTGTAGTGGGCAGATACACTGGCCGGACCTGTGAGGCTTAACCCACCCAAATCCCCAGGCCGATGTTACGTAGTCCTCCTTTGCAGGCTGTGTGGTTCCTTGTTCAACAGAGCACTGGACTTTCAGTCAAGATGGCGCTAGACTGGTTCACTTCTCCTCGTGCAGAAAAGTTTCTTTGACAGATCTGAACCAAGCGCAGCGTGAAGCCGGGTGGAAAGGGCAAGCAAGTTCGTTTCTACACAGAGAAGCTTCTGGCAGGAATTTCAGGGGTTCCGTGTTCTCTGTTCTCGGGGCAGAGATACAGCCTTATCATAGAGGAACACCCAGCCACCTTCCTTAGGGATCATGGCCCTGACGCCATTGGTTCCCCTCTGTTTTCTGGAGAAGAAAAACTCCACGGTGGCACCAAGTCTCAGGTCTCAAGGGATGGTCCTGAGGCGCTTTGATAACATCTTCCGTCTCTTTAGTGGTGTCTCAAGAAGAGGAAGTCAGGACATGGTATATGGTTTTCTGCTGAGATATTCATTTATACTGAAGACTGTATATTCTCTAGGAGAGTCTCATTCATTCCTAGAGCATTATTAAGCACTGCTGGGCACAGAGAGGCTCTGACAGGCTCGGCCACAAGGATGAGAGAACGGAGGGGTGGGGGGTGCTGGAGAGACCATGGGGTTCTTCTGTGCTGTGCTCTGCTCTGTGGGCACCCTCCTGTCTTCATTACATTCTTTTCTTTCCAGGCAGCGAGGCTGTGTAGTTTTGGTAAAGTACATAATATTCCTAAGAAGCATCATTTAACCTTCCCCCAAAGGACATGGAGGGGAGAAAAGCTGCTGCTAATGTAAAAATGGAAAAAGACAAGGGAAAAAGAAACCCATCAAGGGCTTTTCGACCTTCTCCCCTGGCACCATTTCAATACTCTTTGTCTCCTCCTGGCAGGGGACAGACACATTTTCCCAGGGCGGCGACGTCTTCTACCCACAGCCCGTTTCAGAAATGCTATCTCTAAATTGCCAGCAGCGAGGGAAGGAGTTTTTGCTAAAACTGTTGACGGCGCAAAGCTACTGCCAGATGAAAATCCGCCTGCCTGACACTCCTGGGCTGTGGATTTTGGAAGCTGGAATCAGACGGCAGTGAGCAGAGAGTGAGATTTCACCGGGAAGGAGAGGTTCGGTGTCTCTCGGACGAGACAGATGAACACGCACTGGTGGTGGAGGAGCCAGATGTCGTGTTGTTGAGAAATTCGATCTGTGATTCATGCAGTCCAGTAAACTGGCTGGCCTGCAGTGATGATTCCCAGAAAAATGTGGCCACGTCACCTGCGGGGGACAAAGTCCTCCATAGGCCCCTTGCCCCCAGGGTAAAGCCTAAGGCACAGAAAGTTAGCTTGGTACAGAAAGTCCTTTACTATTTGGCCCTAGCATCTTTCTTGCTGTCCACCTCCTGTCTTTATTGTCCAGCAATACTGAATTACTTACAGCCTTCCCAAGCATCAGGCTGATCCCCTGTCTTAAAAGAACCCCCATTCATACTTGAGGTCACCTCCTCCAGGAAGTCTTCTTTGACCTTTCCTAGACTGGGCTAGATGTTCCTTCTCCGTCTCCCTCTCTCATCTGTGAGTTCTGTAAGCACAAGGCTTGTGATTTTTAAATCCCCTACCTCCCAGCACAGGGCCTTCTGGAACCCAGCCCTTGTTTGGGAGCCATCTGGGAACACAAGCCCTTAGCAGGCAGGCTCACTCCCAAGGAGGAGGAGAGAGAAAGGGGCCGGGCTGTACTTTCAGACTCCCAGTCACATGGCTTCCCAGCAGGGAGCCAGAAGGAGCCAGAGGAAAATGATAGGAATGTCGAAGAGTTCACCACCCAGAACCCGCAGCAGAATCGCCTACTGCAACTTACACTATGTTATTGGTAAATGAATTTCCTTTCTATGACCTCCTTTCTTTTCATTCCCTTTTTTTTTTCATTTTAATCTTTATTGTATTTTTTTCCTATTACCATTTAGTCCCCTTATACCCCTCCCCCCAGCAAAGTCCTCTAAATAAAACTAATGTGTACACATGGTTTAAAAAACACTAACAATATGTACAGGCACATCATGAAAAGCAACAACCTCCTGTTCTAACTCCTTCTAAGCCTAGAGGCAGCAGTATTTTACCCTTTTAGCTGTTTTTCCCCATGGTTCCTTCAGATCTCTCGTATCTCTTGATCTGGCAGCTCCCGCTATTTAAGGCACAGCGCTGCCGTGTGGCCCCCACCCCTGCCGCCTGGAACCAATGGCTGCTGTTCGAATGAGGTCAGCTCGTGGACAGGCCTAGCCAGGCCTCTTCCCCAGCCCTCCTGCTGCCCTTACCTACTTTTCTGCTTTCTGTTTACTTTTTCTTGTCCAGGTACATTTTTAGTTTTTACATCTCGAGAGTGCCTACCCCCTGGTATTCATGCCTTTGTGTGAGCTAGATCGTAAGGGCTTGCTTCTAAGGAGTAGAGTTTAGCAAAGGGATGGGTGACCTTCTTAATTAGGTTACAAAAAGACTCTGGCTTCTCTCTCGCTCACGGTCTGTCACTCTGCTGCTTGCTTCTTCAGAGGAGAGCCCGCTGCCGTGTGGGCTCGGTGGAGGGGCTCACCAGCAAGGCACCGAACCCCGCCAACAACCACGTGAGTGAGCTTTGAGGCGGACCCTTCCCCCGTCTCGCCCTCGGATGAGACACAGCACCAGCTGCCACCTTGCCTGTGGTCTTGCATGGGACCTTGAGCCAGATGGCCCAGCTCTGCCCGGACCCCTGACCAGTGGAAACTGTGAGATAATACACTTCTGTTTTCCCAAGCTGCTAAATGTTGGCATCATTTGTTATACAGCGATAGGTAGTTAATGCGTCATTATGCCATTTTTTTTTCTGTTCATCTGTTGAGTTTTTAATCCCCACCCCTTAAATTCCCCTTCCCACACCTGTCAGAAGCTAGCAGGCTGGGTGTTCCCTCCATGCCTGGTTCTGTGCTCGTATAATCGCACACAAAATGTTATGTGTGTGGGGAGGCTATTCCATTATTTACTCTAACTTTTTTTTAATCTTCACCTGAGGATATGCTCAGAGAAAGGGAGAGAGAGAGATATTGATTGGAGAGAAACATTGATTGGTTGCTTCTTATATGCATCCCCACCAGGAATCGAACCCACACCCTTTTGGTGAATGGGACGATGCTCCAACAAACTGAGCCACCTGGCCAGGAGCCCTACTTATTCTTGAACAGCGTTTTCTGGCTTCATTTCTGACACAGGCACCCAGAGTACCCCTAGTGCCTGTCAGAGGTGTGCCCTCCTCCCGGTCAAAAGGAAATCCTAAAGAATCTCGTAGTTTACACAAGCAATTAGCAGCAGCTGGCCAGAGTGTCCAAGCATGCATGCTTCTGTTTATTTCCATGGGAACCTGAAACTCAGCTTTAGGGTCCTAAACACCACAGAGGGCTCTGAATGGTAGCGTGCGTGCTGCTCCCAGATCCAGGTGCCGGGAACCCTGGGCCTGCGAAAGGAAAGTGCGTGTGTTTTCAACAAACATCCAGCCTCTCTCCAGCCAAAGGAGCACTGTTCTTCCAAGTGGGTGTCATTCAAATACTTTCTGGAATTCTCCTTTGCAGATTGCCTGCTGCATTGTTTCCAGGAAATACAGAGAACCCGGGCTTCGCCCTTCAGGCCTTCCTCACTCTCTGCCCCTCCCGAGCCCTGTTCCCTAGCCAGGGGGTCCACATCGCCGGGCCACACTGCAAGAAGAGTTGTCTTGGGCCACACATTAACTACGTTGCAACACATAATCACAAAAAAATCTCATCATGTTTTAAGTAAATTTACGATGGTGTGTTGGGCCGCATTCACAGCCGTCCTGGGCCGCAGGTTGGACACCTCGGTGGCCCTTCTCACAGCTTGGCCGGAACATCCCTCCTCGAGGCTCCTTGCCCCTTCTCAGACCCGCTCCATCCCTGCCGCTGCATGCCCCCAGGGCGCTGTTCCCCCTTGGGTGGCACTTGTCATGAAAAGCTGGAATCGACCTCCTCTCCCACAGGTAGACCGAGAGCCCAGTAAGGGCAGGGGTTTTATATCTCTCTATCTCTCTCACCGTTGCTACCTCCCCAGGGTCTGGCCCCAGCCCCAGCACACAGTAGGCAGCCAGTAAATGCTCCTTCAATGGATGAGCAGACAGGCTCTGAAAGACTGTTGCCTGTTTGCAAAATTCAAACCCACGTTCAAAGGACCAAAGTTTGTCGTCCTTAACAGCTGACACATACAAGAGCTTCCCGAGGGTGCAACGCCAGGCTCTTACTGCTCAGTGTCCACTCGGTCCACACTGCACTGCTTCGGGGTGGTCCCAGCGTCCCGTTTTACGGATGACAGTGTCGGGTCTCAGAGCAATGAGATCCGGCCCGAAGCCACACGGTTTGGAGGCTGTCCAACTCCGAAGTTTGAATCTTCAACCATTATGCAATAGCACTTTTTCTTATTAAATGTAAAAAAGTTTTAGAAGTTTAAAAAATACAGATATGTACAAAGAAAAAAAACACACTAATCTAGATCCCCACTGAGCAGAATTTTAACTGAGGTCGACATCCTGGCCTCTTTAATCCCAACGTTCTCTTTTTTCTCCCCACCCCCACATTAAGAACATCCAGCAGGACAGCCGCGTCTAAGGAAAGGCGGAGTGCAGTTTTGCATCCGGCCGGACGGCAGCAGGTAGGCCAGGGAGTGAGTGCTGTGGAGAGGCCAGTCACCCCACAGGAGCACCTATAGAGCGACAGGGCATCAAACGCATTTTCACCGGGGGCCACATCAGCCTCGCAGTTGCCTTCAGAGGGCCGAATGCAATTTTAGGACTGTATAATTGTGACTGCTCCTTAACGGTTAAGCGAGAGCTCGGCGCTGTTGCCGGTAGAAACAAGGTGCCGGGCCGGAGAAAGCGAGGTGGAGGGCCGGATTCAGCCGCGGGCCTTGCGTTTGCCACCTGTGCTGTAGATGCTCCCACCGAGGGCAGGGGCCCTAGGGAAGATCAGCACTCCCTGTGCTCCGGCAACTTGCTCGAGTAGAAAAGAGGAAACCTGTCCTCTGTTCTCAGCCAAGTAGCCAGGCTGGTCCCAAGGCCAAGTTCTCCAGGATGGACACCCAGAGCTGTCGCCCCCTTTAGCGGGCCAGCCTGCCTCCTTCCTTCATTCAGTCCTCATCTTCCTGATTGTGTGAGTATGAGTGTGATGCAGCCAGTGCACTGAGGGAACAGACAGTCCCTCGACCCTCGTCACACCCTGGAAGGTGGCACGGCCCTTGCCACCCCCCTCACCCCGCCCCTGTACCCACCTCATACTTGGGACCTGCCTGGAACACTATTTCTGTGCAAATGGTCTGTTTACACCCCTCTCTCCCTGTCAGATTGCAAGTTCCTCAAGGGCAGAGACATCTTTCTGCAGGATTTGCCATATAAATGATACTCAGGTAGATAAATGCAGCCAGACATTAACTATCAGAGAATGTAAAAGAAACAGGCATGGTTCAAATTCCAGTCTGCCACATTTTAGCTGAGCAACTTTAGGCAAGTGACTTAACCTCTCTGAGCTTTGATTTATTCATTGGTAAAGTGAGGGCAATATACTCAGAGCTTGGTAAGTGAGGACCAAATGGGTTCATGTACGTTGAACAGCTTAGCACAGTGCCCGGCAAAGAGCATGCACTGTTTCCAGACCATAGTGGGGGTCACGAGACCTGGATTCCAGTCTGAACTTTGCCAGAGTCCTACAGCATGTTACTTAACCTCACCGAAGCCCAGCCCCCTCATCTGTGAGAAGGAGGAGACAAAAACAGACACGAGAAATGGACACCGACAGGCCCAGCCCTGAGGGGCCGCCCATCTGCAGAACACAGGGGCAGGTAGCCTGAAACCTTTCTCTTTCCACACGGACGGGTCCACAGTGCAGGTCTCTGTGAGACAAATTGCCCTGCCCCTCCCGGGAGCCGCGAGCAACGAGAGAGACAGAGCGAAACGTACTTCCCTGGGTCTGGATGTGCTGTGATGTTTATAATTAGGAAAGTCGCCGGGACCAGGATAGAACCTCGGGAAGGCTAACGGAGAAGCAGTTCAGACTTGGCTGGAATTTTAATGAGGGCCCACGGGAAGGAAAGGAAGGAATGGGGTGCTCTTGTCTGGGGAGGAAAAGGTGGGTTACAAGGAGGGGCTATGGCCCAGGCTGGACTGAGACGGCAATGCTTGAGTGTCATTTGGAAAAGCCATCTTTGCCCAGCCCCTGTGGGGTCGGGCCCATTTGGAGGTGTGCCAGGTCTGTGAGAGCATCTTCGTGAAGTTGTCTGGGCAGCTGTCCCCTTAAGCACTTGTGGGAACCCAGCTCTCCCGGCCGGTGGGCATTCTTCATCTTTCACTTCGTCTTCGTCAGGTCCTCGGGCCCAAAGGAGACAGGCAGCAGCTCCTGGACTGTATGCACGATATAGGTGCCATCTGGCTTGGTCAGGTAGACATACCAGTTGGTGCCAAACTGGAAAGGAGACAAAGTCAGCGTGAGGGAGGCAGAGTGGCAGAGGGGTTAGGACAGACCTGGGTTTGAGCCTGGCTCTGCCTCTCCTGCCATGACCAAGAGCAACTCATACCTGCTTCCCTCCCTCACAGCATTTCATTGATCCTCACAGCCAGAAGTGGCACGCCTGCCTCCTTCCACACCAGACACTGCACCTGCACGATTTCATCGTCTGTCCTTTGATGTGGGTGCTATTATCACCCCCATTTTACTGAGGAGAAAACCGAGGTTTCGCAGGGTAATGTCAGCAAAGCAGGGTTTTAGCCCAAATCTGTCTCCCCATCTTTCTCCCACACTATCAGGAGCTACCACTTGCTTGCTGTGTGGCCTTGGGCAAATGACTGATGTCTTTGGGTCTCAGTGTCTTGGCCTGTGAAATGGTTTCAGGCAGAATGAACTAGGCAGGAAAGAAGACAGGTGGCGAGTTACATCAGCAGTGGCGTTATGAAAAGTGTCCTAGAGTCAGAGTCGACAGACCAAGGCTCCAAGGCCACACTGGCCAGGTGTGGTGAGGATTACCAACGGTGGGCCTGTACGCAGTGCCTGGCACATAGTAAGTGCTCAGTTATTAGAAGCTATTTCTACTGGTTGCTAGCAGTTGCTCATGGAGGCTCAGGTTTGCAGCCTGCTGTTTGCACACCTCTGTCTGAACCTCCAAGTTGTTACCAGGCACAATCAGCGTTCTGGCTTTTTAAAATTAGTGGGCTTGGCAGGCTCTGCCTGAAGGTGTGGATGAAAGTTGAGGGACTTAAAGCGTCAGGCCCCTGGCCCCCAAGCTTCTTCTGTCATTATTAGCGCTTTGCTTTCAGCGTTGCCTCTCCCCGCTGCAGCCTTTTCCTTTCCCTTCTCCCATTTGCCAGCATCTAATCTGCTGGGAGAAAACAGCAACGAGCAATTGGACCGAGTGAGGCTCCGGAGCCCGGAGCGAAGGTGCTGAGGGGGTTTCCTTACATGGCTGGGACCTGCCGTAGAGCTGGGCAGCCATTTCTGTCCCAGTGAGATGAGGTCCAGATTGCAGTCAGTGCCTTCCTGGTGGCATCCTGCTTCTGGGTTTGGGCGACGGGCTCTGCTACCTGTCTGGACTGCGGAGCTGGCGAGAGGATGGAGCTGGCGTGCCTGGCAAATGCTTTGCCAGCCCGAGGCACAAAAGCAAAATGGAAACAACCGAACCTCCCCCCAAATTTAAACAGCCTCCACAGCAGGAGTCCTGGTGGCAGAGCACCATTATGTCTCGTCCACGGCCGGCCGAAGTGGCTTTGCCCTGTTTATGGAACCATGACGGCAGGCGGTGAGCCGTGAGGAGCTGGCTCGCTGTCGGCCTGAGCCGCCGTGACCGCCAGCTCCCCATCAGCCCGCTGGTCCTGTCACTTCTCTGAGGAGCCGGATTAAGGACCCACACTTCCCTCCTCGGCTGGGGGTGGGGCAAAATGAGACGCTGTGCTTAGAGGGCCTGATGATGTCACATCAGGGCTCAGGGGTCGGCGGGATTCTTTAATCTGGTGGCTTTAACCTTTTGGGGCCCTGGAGGACACCGACCTCTTTTATAGTGCACCGAAGCTACTGACATCCCTCTCTGCCAATTGCGCATGTACACACCAGAAACTCCCGCTGAGCCCAGATTAGGAACCCACCATGATGCCCCCTGGCTGGTGTGGCTCAGTGGACTGAGCATTGGCCTGTGAGCCAAAAGGTCACCGGTTTGATTCCCAGTCAGGGCACACGCCTGGGTTGTGGGTCAGGTCCCCAGTAGGGGGCATGCGAGAGGCAACCGATCAATGTATCTCTTACATGATGTTTTTCTCCCTCTCTTTCTCCTTCCCTTTCCCTCTCTCTAAAAATAAATAAGTAAAAATCTTAAAAAAAAAAAAAAAAAAAAAAAAGAACCCACCATGGAATCCACTCTTGTCTCTAGAGCTGAAGAAATTCCGGCCTTCCCTCAAGACCGTCTTTGTAAAAAGTACATCAGATCCCTTCAGTCCCTTCTTAAAAGCATCCAATGAATTCCCTGATTCTTTCTTTTTCCAACTTTTGTTTTAATGTCCTAAAATATGCTAACATAAGATTTATCACTTTAACCATTTTAAAGCGTGCAATTCAGTCCGCTTTATTCTTGGAATGAAATATACGCTCCGTCCCATGGCGTACAAGACCTTGTGAGATCTGGCCCCACCCGTCCCCGAGGCGTCCTGTCACTCACTTCCCCCTTGTTTGTTCTTTGGCTGCGTTCCAGCCTCCTTGACCTTCCTGTGACCTTCCCGTGACTTGTCAAATTCACCAAGGATGTGGGCATTAAACTTGCTGGTTCCCCGGCCTGGAAATCTCCTTCTCTAGACCTCTGTCTGTCTGCTTCATCTTTTCCCACTATCTGTATCCCCACTCGAATGTCGTTTTCAAAGAGGGGCCCTTCCTGGCCACCTAAAGCAGGGGATGGCAAACTTTTATCCGTAAAGGGCCAGACAGTAAATATTTCAGGCCTTGCGGGCCAGAGGGCCTCACCTCTGCTGCGGTCGGCCCCAGCAGCCACCGACAATCTGTGAATGAGTGGGCGTGGCCGCCTGCCAACGGAACTTCAATAGCTATTTAATAGAATAACGAGCTGTAGCCTGGATCTGCCCCCGGGCTGTTGTTTGCTGGCCTCTGACCCCGATCTAGAGTACTACCTGCTGTTCCTTCTGTCCCTGTTGACTCCTTTTCCTGCATTCTTTTCTCCGTAGCCCTTCTCACTCTCAGGGACCCTACTGCTTACTGTATTTCTCCTCGCTTATTGCTTACCCCCTGCACTAGACTATAAAGTCTGTGAGGGCAGGGCCTGGCCTCTCTTTTCACGGCTGTCTCCCCAGAGTGAGGAGACACGCAGTAAGTATTGTTGAATGAAAGAACAATTCCCAGTCATGCATGCACGCACACACGCACACACGCACGCACGCACGCTCGGGAGGCCTTTGCGGTCAGCCAGGCGAGCAAACGGGACGGCAGCTGCGGCTTCCGCACTGCGGCTTTGCTCACAGAGTCTGGGGAGAGCGGGGAGGCGTCCAGACCACATCCCCCAAAAAAGAGAACTGCTTACCTCTCTCATGACTTGCCTGCAGGCCCCACAGGGTGCAATAAACTCGTCTTGCACGTCACTAGGGAGGCAGAGAAGCAAAAAGGGTCAGCTTTTCCTGAGACTCGGGCCAGTTGCTGATTCTGTGTCCTGGAGGCTGAGAAGCAGTGCTTGAGGGCTTTCACACTTGCAACCTTGCAACCGGCAAGGCCATGGGCGGGACCATTAATTTTTTTTATTTTTAAAAATGTTTAATATTGTTTCCCTTACCGTTTACCCCCCACACCCTCCTCCACCTCCACCCCCCACCCCCACCGAGGACCATTATATTCATTAGTGCATTTAATAAACATTTAGTGGGTGCTGAACTGTCACCCACACCCTAGGGACACAAGGTTAAGGAAAGTTTGTCTCTTGCCTTCAAGAGATTGCTCAACCCAATGTGTGACATAGAAAACTGTCATTTTAAGCAAAATGCAGTGAGAGCGCCTGATAAGAAGGAGACAATCTCTGCCTACAGAATGACAGAATATTTTACAGAGGAGATGGCATTTGGCCTGGTCCTTGGAGGAAGTGTAGAGTTCGTAAGTTACCATGAATGAGCACCTACTATCCTGTGTATCGGGCACCCAACATACATTATTTCATTTAATTCTCGGAACAAACTGAGTGTCAGAATTTTACCTGAGAGGAAAGAGGTTCAGCGAGATCAAGTAACGGGGGTGCTGTTCTGAAGCCCTGGTTTCCCTGTGTTGCAGGCCAAGAAAATAGCATGTGCAAAGGCCCCGAGGCACCAAAGAATACAATGCACGTGAGTTCAAGGGAAAGCTGGGCTCCCTGCATTTGAGAAAGTGTGGAGGAGAGAAGCCTACAGACACAGTGCTGTCTCGGAGTTAAGGCACCTGCAGACAGTGCTCCAGCTCCAAACTGTCCAGAGGGTGGTGCTTAGGGAAGGTGGACTCCGCTGGAGGGACCTCCAGGCCTGCCGGAGCCCCAGAGTCAGCCAGCAACCCCTGCCATCCCTGCTCGTGTAGACCCATTGCTCTGTGACGGCCCGGAAGTCACGGGATTCCCAAGTTGGCTCTTGGTCAGCTCCTCCTTTTGCTAACTACATGGGACTTTGACCAGATCTTTTTAACTCATGCAAGGCTTGTTTCTTTGCCTGTAAAATTGGGCAATTAATGTCATCCACTTTGTAGGAATGCTCAAAGATAAAATGTGACAAGGTGTGCAAAGGACTTTGTAAACTTCAGAATGCTATACACATACTTTCATGCCTGCACTAGTTACCAGGCATGTATTCCTTTAAGCTCTGTCATCATTTCAGTCCCTTATCATACACAGTTTTATTATATACTATGTGCTCTATCTACTAGTTTATAATTCATTTACTCATGATATATTAATAATAACTATCATATTGTTTACTCTGTGTTCAGAATGTGCCAGGAACCCTGCAAAGCACTTCATATGCATTATTTCATTTTAAGGGTCAAATATTTATTGAGCACCTACAGAGGCCATGCACTTTCGGTGCTAAGGATACAGCAGTGAACAAAACAGGCCAAATTCATTGCACAATGGAGTCCTTGACTAGTGAGGGGAGCCAGCCCACCAACCAACCAACCAACCAATCAAATAACCAGTCAACAAACTAGCCAGCCAGCCAATCAATCAAGCAACCAACCTGTATCAAGTGGAGACAGAGCCAGACGCTATGAATTGACTAAAGCAGCTGAGAGGAGAGCGAATGGCGGTTTGCTATTTTACTGAAGCCTTACGGTAACTGCCTTTTATACGTGCAGATTCGGGTAAAGAAAGGTCCTGCTCCACGGAAAGGTGGGTGCTCTCTGAGCACACTCCCCCCTGGCTTCAGAACAAAAGCCCGTGGGAATGTGAGAGGGTGGGGACCCCCTGCCCAGGATGCACACGGAGCCACACTGACCCTTGTGATCACCCGGCGACGGGTGCTGCGGTCAGAGCCTCTCACGAGCTCTTGGCGGTTGGCCTCTTGCTAGTTTTTCCTTCATTCCGCACTTGTTGACCCAGAGCCTCTCTATGCTAAGCAGGCAGGAGGAAGGAGCAACAAAGACCAATGGGAGAATCCCTGCCTTCAGGGATCTTTAGTTTTTAATTAAAAGGGGCATAAATTTATCCCTCATCTGGAAAGGGGGATAAATCTGCATGTAAATTTATCCCCCATCTGGAAAGGGGGATAAATCTGCATGTAAATGCCGTAACCCAGACCCAGACGGACTGTGGTTAGGGCTGTGGGATAGGTGCTCTGGGTGAAATTCAGCCTCCTTTCCATGGCTGTAAGATCTGGCTCCTGCTAAGCTCACCACTTCCTTTCCCAGTCTAGTGATAGTCAGCAACCCCTTCCTTTGCAGGCCAGCACTCAATTCACTGAGCCACACCAGCCAGGGCCCTTCTCTGCTTTTCTTACAGTGTTCCTGTGAGTCTCCAATGAGATAGTGGATATCGAAGTGCTGTAAGATTCAATGCTCTATGTAAATGACAGTGGGTCACTATTATAACAAACTGTAAGCTGAACTAGTGGTTTGGGATTAGGGGAAAGAAAATCAAAATTTAAAAGAGAGAGAGAGAGAGAGAGAGCTTATTTCCAATTGAGGCAATCGGGAAAACATCCTAGAATTTGCGTTTGAGTGGTGCCTTAATGGTTAGGAGGATTTGCCTAGGCAGAAATGGAGAGCATTTCCTATGGAGGTTAAACAAAGGGAAACAAAGGGCAATCGAATGCATTGCCTTGTTTTGAAAGGGTGGACAGCCTGTTGGAGAAGGTGACCCGTGAGGCGGGGTGGGGAGGTAAACATGAATTCCACTGGGAAGCTGGATTTGGCCCAGGGTTCAAAAATCACAAGACGGTGCATCCGGGCAGCACGTCTCTGAGAGATGGGAGAGCGCATGACACTAATAACGGCTTACACTTAACACTGCAATTCTCTGTGCCGGGGACCTTATGTGCATTAACTCATTTAGTTCCCCAACAATCTTTATCATAGAGGGGCTGTGCAGGTACTTTTATTGTGTGTGTGTTACAGACCACGAAAGGTGATGTGGCCTGCCCAAGGCCACATGGCTGGTAGGTGGCAGACCCAGGATTTGAACCCAGGATCTGTGGACTCTGCCTTTGGTAGTTTTGTAGCTTGCAGAAGGAATACTGATAATGTTAAAACAATAGTTTTAATTTATTGCATACTCTGTGCCAGGAACTTTACAGAAGTCACCTCCTGAGTCCTCAGGAAATGGGTAGGTGTTGTTACTCTCCTCCCCTTTACAGATGAAAAGCTGGGCTCAGATTTTTTTTTAAAGATTTTATTTATTTATTTTTAGAGAGAGGGGAAGGGAAGGATAAAGAGAGGGAGAGAAACATCAATGTGTGTCTGCCTCTCGTGCGCCCCCTACTGAGGACCTGACCTGCAACCCAGGCAAGTGCCCTGACTGGGAATCGAACCACAACCCTTTGGTTCACAGGCCCAGGCTCAATCCACTGAACTACACGGGTCAGGTCCAGGCTCAGATTTGTGAAGCAACATGCCTGAGGTTGAAAATGGAGGTGGATTTGAGAGCAGGTCTTAGTAACACCCAAGCCTCAACTTTTAAGTTATTCAACATTCCTGCCAAGAGTAAGAAAAACTTAAAAGAACATATACCCCAGAATGAGCTGGGTGCCTTGGAACATTGCCTCCTAGATTTTCCAAACTCCCTTCCCCTCTCCTGCCTGTGCTGGTATCAAGGGTTTGCTGTGGTTTGCGCTGACCTTCGTCACACACCGAGGCCATGCTTGTCAGACCTGACAGGCTGGAAACGTACTGACTTTGATGACCACATCTAGGACCCCACGGGCACAGGCTCATCTCCCCATTAGCAAGATCCCCTTCTGGGCTCTGAGCTCTCTGTCTCACAGATCTCCAAGGGGTTCTCCTGGACTGTTCACAGTGTAAACGAGGAAGCTGGCACTTCCCATTCATTCTCCAAATCCCTCCCTTTACCACATCATTAATGTAATAATGACTGTATTTCTGGCTCGGGGATGCAGGTGCAGGCTGTGTACCGGGAGTAGAGCAGTTGGGTGCTGGAAAACTGCAGGTTTTATGTGAAGAAGGACATTTGTGCCTCGGTCGCTAGCAATAAGCAGTCAAGTTTAAAAGTAGGTAATGACCGCCAGAAAATGCCTTTCACTGGGAACCTTTTACAAAGAGCAAGGCTACCACGCCATTAACCTTTTGTTGACTTTGGCCTCTTTTCCCCAGAATATCATTATTTTCTCAGATCAGCTTTGAAATTGAGCTATTTTCCTCCCTCTATTAAAAAAAATAAAGTGTAATTTACATCCTGTTCATCTGCACAAAATGTTCCCGGCACAGCCTCATTTATTCCTCCCAGAGCCGAGGGGAGCCAGGAGAAACCTCGGTCACAGGGAGGCTCGGGGAAGCAAGGCCCCTCTCCACCCGTGGCTCCAGTCACTCAGGAGGAAAACCTTCAGTAACCTTGTCCACCTCGGGGCCAGACGGAGGCCAAGTGTAGGATCTTATAAAAGGATTGGGGGCTTGTTTCTGTAAACGCGCCCCGCTGTCCTTGCTCTAGGTCCTTACATTTCTGCCAAAAAGGTCCTGCAGCTTCCGCACGGTGAAGAGAGAATTCATTCCCACCGCACGGCCGTGCAGCCAGGCGTCCCGAAAGACCAGCACTTGGTCGGCCGTGCGGTCTCTTTCCCACGCCATCATCCCCGCACCCTTATTTCCCTAAGAAAACTCTCTCTCATAGACAATGCGGAAGGACACACGTGAGCAATTTGCCATTAAATCAGAAGCACCATGGGGTCCAAATTAGTCAAAGAGCCCGTTCACATACTCAAATCCCAAAGCCCCACGTCTGGGCCCAGGGCTGATGAGAACTCAGTAAGCTCCGGGAACTTGGAAATTTATGTTTAGGGCATGTAGCGGGTGTTGAGTGCTCTTGTTCAGCCAGAATCTGGACAGCAATCTCCTTACTTGGAACCATGACCCCGGTGCACCTGGCTATCACCCCACCAGCTTGTTTGGTATCCTGGTTCTTGGCACTTAGAGGTGAGTGTTGTCAAGTGGAGGAGTCACTTGCAGGGTGACGGGTCCCAGTGTCAGCTCTGTCAGCTCGAGGAGAGCAGGGAGAGTGTTTGACTTCCCAGCACAGCGTGGCGCAATGCAATGAGCCCTGGGGTGAGACTCTAGCGATCTGGTTTTGTCCTGGTTCTGCCACTAACTTCCAGGAAAGTTGTTTAACCTCTCTAAGCCTCAGTTTCTTCAGCTAGAAAACGGGGGTAGTGACCACGCAGTCTAGGTGGCCAGGTAATTTTTAGGTCCCTCCAGTTTTAGGTTTCGATGCTGCTTTTCTGTTGCATCTTGGAGGGGTTCTGTCGCACTCTGTGCTGTTAGAACACAAAGACACTTGCCCTTGTGTAGAGTTGCCTTGGTTGTGGATTGCTCGGTAGGCTCACCGAGGGCAGAGTCCATTTCTTATTTCCCTCCTTGCCCTCAGCACTCAGCCCAGAGTCCTCTACAGGGCCTGTCACTTAGGAAGTGCAGAAGAAGCATGTTAGATGAATGGATGGATGAATAACAGGTGCGTGGCGGACGATGGCTGAGCAGATGAATGAACACGGCTGTGATGCGGCTTTCCCACTCACCTGGCGACAGCAATTGCCTTGAAATCTTTGTGCCCTTCTGAGACAGCCTTCTGGATAGCCGTCCGTTCAGCACAGTTGCCCAGTGGGTAGGAAGAGTTTTCTACGTTGCACCCTGAGAAGAGAGGAGACCCCAGTGGTATTTCCAGCAGAATCACTTGTTTGGAAGAATCACTTCCAGGAATCACAAACCAGGAAGAATCACTTCCTACCGTGTGTGCTGAGTAAGAGGTTTGCCCCATTCTGGTGAAAAGAGGCACCTGTTACTCAGAACAAAGTGGGAAGAAGGAGAGGGCAGTTTGACCCAAACCACTGGGAAACTGTGGCCCACTGGCACAGTGGCCCTTGCCAAGAACCTCCCACTCTCATCACTTACCCGATGCCCCCATCTTGAAGCCCAGCCTAGGAGCGGGGCAGGAAAACAGGAGAGATTAACCCAGCCTCATCTTCCTAGCAGAGGTCAAGGCCAAGGGAGAAGCCGAGGCTTAAGAAGGGGAGCATGGTCCCCAGCCCTGGATCTAGGAGACAGAAGCCATGGGGGTGGGGAGGTGGGAGTGGTTCCGATTCAAAGATTGGGCCTGTGCAACACTTTGGTGCTGGTTACCAGCCACCAGGGTTCAGCCAAGGTTCTCTGTGAGCTGCATTGCAAAACCAACTGTCAAAACCAACAAACTAACAAAACACTGACACACTGTGCAAAAGGTGTGTCTGTGAGTGCACAAGCCTTAAGGCAGCCACGCAGGAGGCTCTCTGGCGGCAGAGCCCACGGGAAGGGAATCCTCCCCAGTGCCCCTCTCAAGCGTGACCCTGGGGGACAATGGACAAAACAATGGTGTAGCCAGATTGGCTGACTAAGAAACTCCCCGTTTAAAGGAGGTTGTGAGACCACAAATTGCACAGGATCTGGGCTTTCCTGGCTGTCAGATGTGGCACTTTTCAGAGCTTGCCTTTGTCCCTGAGACAGGGATCTCGTTCCCCAGTACTCGTCTCTTCCTTCTCCCTTCCAGTAATACAAAGGACTCCCATTCCGATACGGTGGAGGCTGTATTTCCTGGACTCCCTTGTAGGGTAGTGTTGCCATGTGACCAAATTCTGACCAATGGGATGTGGCCCAACGGGAGGTGGGAAGCTCCTGGATCACACTGTTTTTGTAGAGCTTGCTGGGATGGGGCAGGACACCTCCCACCACACGGATTATTGTTGTAGGGATGGACCGCAACGAGACAGAAGGAACTGGGAGCAGAGCTGCCCATTTGCCCTGGACCAGCTGCCTACTCTCAATTTCTATGTGAGGGAAAAAGATTCGTCGTGTTTGAGTCGTTGTATGTTGGGGTTTTGTTATAGTAGCTTAACCTATACTGAACAGAAATGGATGTTGAAAGCGAGATGTAGCTGAAACAAAAAAAAAATATCAAAAACCAGTGGCCTTGGCCGAGCTGTTGGGCAATGCGGAAGAACTACAGGCACAGCGAGGTGGAAGGCTGGTGCCCTGGCTCCTCTGTGACGTGTCACTTGTAAAGCCCCACGCTGCAATACCCTGGAAAGCAGACCTTGTCATCTGCCACCAGGGTTTCTCTACTTGGCATCGGAAATCCACCCTGTGGCAAAGACCTGATTAAGGTGTTCATCTTCTTATCTGTTTGGGGCGCCTCAAGGCAGCCACCACTAAATGAGGCATTGGGGATAGGCCAGGCAGGGAAACCAGTTAGTAAAAAAGGGTTGGCAACTTAAGAACTAAGCCCAGGAAGGACCGTTGGGTGTGATACTACTGTATGAAGGTGGCATGAAGCAAACAGACCAGAAGGCTTCTAAATTTTTGATGGATCTGGATAGCCAAAGAAGCAAAAATTCTGGTCTCCAAAAGCCTGTGATTGTTCCATCCCTCGGGAACCCCTGGCCCCCCGAAGAACCCCCTCAGAATTGAGCTCAGTGCTGTGTTCCCCCAAGGAGGGCATTCTCTCCCATACTAATTTCAGATGTGTGGCCAAGAGTGTAATGGTCAAGGAAGAAGCTCCCTGAGGACCATGCCGGGGGCGCGGGGGTGGGGTGGGGTGGTGCGCAGCCAGTAGCAAAGACCATCCCTAGTGTTCACTCTCGCAATAGGATCCACTGCAGTTTAGCTGGGCACATGGCCACCCAGTGGAGACTATATTTCCCAGCCTCCCTGGAAGCTTCGTGTAGTCCCGTAGTTTTAGCCAATGGGATGTGAGCGGAAGTAATGGGTGTGACTTCTAGATGACGTCTTCCTCGGAACACAGCTTGCCCCTACGTCATCTTTCCCTTTCCCAGGGGCTGGGACGTGGATGCGATGGTGTGTGCCAGTTCTGAGCACAGGGAATAAGACACCGCTCTGCGGATGGCGGAACAGCGAGACAGGAAGGAATCGAGCAGAGCAGAGCAGTCCGCGTGCCCTGGACGCCAGCCCATCCCTGGTCTGTTACCTGGGAGAGAAACAAGCAGCCATCTTGCCCTAGTCACCGTATTTCTGTTTGTTTCATCAGCTTATTCTGTTTCTTAGCTATCACCTCCCTTTTCCTAAGTCTGAGTCTTGGTCGTGATTACGCAGCCTTTTGTTCCTCCTGCAGTCATCAAATTTGCAAATTAGCTGGTCATTATCTCCTATTCTCCTCATGTAGTTTCCTGGCTCTTCATTATTTACCGACAAGCTAGGAGTTAAATAAATCACTGAGACCATGAACCATTACTGCCTCTCTCAGGAGCACAGGCATTCCTGTCCCCCTGATGGAGCGGAATGGCTGTCACTAGGCAGCCTGCCCCTCGGCGTGGGGACTTTGGGGCCAGTCTCCTGCTGGGCCGAGGGTGAGCGCGTTCACTCACAGCTGTGCAGGGAATGGCCGTGTGGTGTCAGGTTTGGAATTCTACTTTTGGGGAGAAGGCAGATGTGCATACTGGTCACCAAAGGGTAGGCTACAGTGAGCCTGTATTATTCTGACAACTTAGCACCTCTTCCTCCTTTTTTTCCTGGGGAATGGGCCTCACCTCGTTCCTTAGCACGTATTTCAAATGGGAGCTGCCATCTTTTCTCACATTACCTTTTTATTGGTCTAAGGGTGAGCACCTGACCCACACTGGGCCCATCAGCCTTCTTCTCTGAAACTAGGAGTGTGAGAGCCTGGGCCAGGAGGACGGCTGGGTTTCCTTCATTATGGAGGAGACAAAGAAGTGGAAGCTCAGAGGAATGGACGAGGGATGAGATGGGAGATGACTACAAGAGTCTGGCTTGATGTACGTTGCTCCCGAGGCCCAGCGGCCTTCCAACGCTTCCCACAGGTCATGGGGGCCAATACGCCCGCCCTCCTTTTGTCTAAAATAGTTTATAGGCATTTCTATCATTTGCAACCATACGGACATCAGTTAATACAGTTGGGATACGGGACAGGAGGTGGTCAGGGCGTTGCAACCCCGAAAACAGTGGTTAACATTTGTCGAACACTTACTTTGGCCAAGCATTTGTGCATATTCCCTTGTGAGTGAGTCACTGTAGCCGTGATAACAGGCACCATATTGCTCAGCCGCTCAGCTAGGTCCATGAAAGTTAGCCCTGGCTGGTGTGGCTCGGTCGATTGAGTGCTGGCCTGGGAACCGAAGAGTCACCGGTTCGATTCCCTGTCAAGGCACATGCCTGGGTTCTGGGTCAGGCCCCCAGTTCAGTTGTGGGTGCTCAAGAAGCAACCATTTGATTTATCTCTCAGACATTTCAGTCCCTCTTTCTCCCTTCCTTCCCCCTCTCTAAAAATAAATAAATAATTAAGAAAAAAGTTAGTCAGTGAACATGTCTCTCTTGCACACCCCGGCCTGCCCACCCATTCCTGCCCTTCCCAACCTTACTGCACTTTGACCTCACTGCATTTGACTTCTGCCTCCCCAAACTGAGATCTCTGCCAGCCTGTCTAGCCTCCTGGCCCTGCCTCATCCCTGACTCAGGGAGACTTTCCCTGTTGGGTTTGGAAGATGCGCAGCTAAAGCAAATGGCCAGACTGCAGAAGGTCTGGTGTCTCCGGGCAACTGCTCGTGTCTGCATTTGATGCTGGAACCCTGTCATCTTCCCAGGTCCCGGGCCATCTGAACAAAGCGCCCATACAGATTCAACCCCTGTCTCTGCTTACTGGGTCTGGTAGGTGACAGGCAGCCCGCACCCCGGCCTTTCCGGTTTCAGTTCTCGCACTCGAGCACGTGGGCATCAGCATCTTCTGAAGAACTTCTTAAAACAGATTTCTGAGCCCCACCGCTGGAGTGTCTGCTTCAGTGGGTCTTGGTTGGAACCCAAGAATTAGAATTTCTATCAAGTTCCCAGGAGGTGCTGAGGCTGGGGGTTCTGGGACCACATTTGAGAATCACAGGACTAATGAAATGTCGTGTCCGTGTGCTTGAAGAAACACTACACTTTCTCCATGTTCCTGCCTCCCTCTATACCAAAAACGTAACACACTGTAGTTTTAGGTAGGAATATGTTCTAACTCAACTATAGAGTTAGGGGTGGAGGGTTAGTGAAGCTCTTCTGGTAATAAGCCACTTTTGAGTGACAGTGGAGAGGGCCAATGGATGAGCCTGAGGTTCACAGACGTGGGAACAAGTGGAAAGTGGAGTGTGGTGGGGGCAGGGCTGTCGGGAGAAGAAGCCAATGAGGAAAGCCTGCTCTGACCCACCTGGAAGTGCCCGGGTGGGTGTGGGGGGGGGAGGGAGAGAGGCTACGGTAGGTCAGCCACTGTGGGGAGGAGGTGATATAAAGCACCAAAGAGAGGTGGAGGCGGAGATATGAGCCTAGGGAGGGAACCAGGAAGCCGGGAGCAGATCTGGGAAAGATAATCGGAGGTGTATTGCCTCAGCTTTCAGCCGTTAAGGTATACTGCCTCGGCTTTGAGCTGTTAAGACAAGGCAAGCTGGATTCAGCGATTTACCAGGACGCCCTTAAGTGCCTCTCTTTGTATGATTTGCTCCTCCCAGAGTTCATTACCGGTGACCCAATGGAGAGGCGCCCTGAAGGATGACGGCGCATGCAGAGTGCTGAAGCTCCTCTAGAGGGAGGAGGAGAGGGAGAGAGAGACCACTGCCCCGGGGCATGAGCTGAAGAGGACCCCCCCTTTCCTTTGGGTGGTGCCAGCAAAAAGTAGACCTCCACGATGCTCCGCTGCCCACCCCACCCGGCATCCCGCCTGAGCGCCGCCTCGCGCTGATTCCATTTCCCTTGCCCAAAGCCCGTTCTGTCCCATCTTAACACTTTTCCCTGTGTCCTCGGCGCCCCTCCCCGTTCCCCGTTCCCTCAGCAGCTCCGCTTCCTGAGGAGCTCCGCCCCTCTCTGCAGCTCTCTCCCAAACGTCACAGAAGGTAACTGGCGTAGCTGTTAATCACCATCCTGGTGGCCCATCTGCAAGGGGTACCAGGCCCTGGCCACGGTTGGCGATCATAGAAAGAAAATGATCATTATGAGATTGTGACAGCAAGGCCGTCTCTGCGGCCAGCAACGCTTTTGAATGGGACAGGACACCAGCAGCCTCTGAGGGTGACAATGCCACAGGCTAGTCTTATGTACAATTGGAACTGGGCAGATTTGTCCCACTATAAGCTATAAACCCAGTGTCTTAACTCAGCTGTACCCCCTCTGCCTCCTAATCTGTAATTCACCCCGTGATGGGTTTCCACTGGTGGTTCCAGGTCCCCTCCTCTCCATGCCCTGCCTCAGGGCCATCTACCCTCCCTTTCCGTCTCAATAAGGAGTCCCAGGGCCTCTGGGAAATGCCCCCCATCAATCCCCCTCTCCTCAGCACAGCTATCTCACCCCTTCTGCATATCCACATGGCAGCAAGGGGCCATAGAGAGCATGGCATTTGGAATCAGATAAACCTGAATTTCAGTTATCTTGTTTATAAAATGTGGTGCATTTGGCTATTGGTTTGGGCTGCTTGGCACCTCCACACTCCTTATGGTAACAGACCTCTACCCCGATTTCCCTGCCCGCCCCCCACCCCCCAGAGGAGGGATGTGTGGATCAGCTGGCCCAATTATACTGCCTCATCCTGACAACAGTGATTGGCCTTAGAATGTGTATGTGATTTGGAGATGGACCAATCACAGCTCTTCCCTGGAATTTTTACATTTGAAGTTAGCAGGCCAGAGTTCTTTCTGCTTTTGAAGCTATAAGAATGTAAACCAGGGGCTCTGATGCCTGGAGGAAGACCACCTTCAGGAGCGGAGAAGGCAACCAGCAAGCACCCAGAAGGATAAAGAAGGGCATGGTGACATTCAAGTTCTTCATCCAGCTGTCCCTGAGACAAGACCTACCATTGCCATTACAGTTCTGGTTGGTTTCTGTCATTTACAACTGAAATGTTCTGACTAATGTGTGTGACATTTATTGTCCATGTGGTGGCTGTGACATTTTAAGGGATTTTCCATCCCAAGTGTTTCATGAGTGCTCAGTGCATTGTGTCTACTAACACTGCGGCCGGTCCTGCCCACCATCTCCCCGGCACGACCCGGCTCGGCCTTCTGCCTCCTGCGTAGTGAGTCTGCCTCATCCTTCCTCCCACCCGTGGGGCTGGGAATCCTGGCCCCACATTTCTTTCCTTCATTTCTAATACGGCCCATCCCAGGCCTGCTTCCTTTGTCCCATATGATAGCTCCTAGATCTTTCCTTCCTTTCCATCCCACCTGGTACTTCTCTGGTCTGAGCCATTCATTCGTGAGTTCACTGAACCTTCACCGAGGACCTATTCCAGGCCAGGCAATATGCTGGCACTGTGGACCGGTCAGCAAACAAGACAGACGTGGTCCCCGTCCCTCCTCCTTCTGCCCCAGTCCTCCTTGAGTGCCTGTCAGACTGATTGTCCTCAAACACCAGTTTCACGTCACTCTTCTTAATAACATTCCTTAACTCCTTATGTCCTGCCTCATCAAATCCCAATGTCTCTACTCGGCCTTCAAAAGTCCTCCACAATCTACCTCCAAACCATCACACCATCATTTTCATCAGATCAGTACTAGCAGCAGCCACCATCTGTGAATGCTTCCTCTGGGCCAGAAACTGCCAATCACTGTATGGGCATTAGCGCATTTAAAGCCTCACAGCCAGGGGTGAGTTTCCATGTGGCCAGTGGCCCGTGCAGCACGGGCACCAGCAATCAGAGAGGACCTTGGCTGCCCCGCCGGGCCAGGCAAACCAGCACTGTTCACAGCCACCCCGAAAGGTGGGCATTGGGATCCTCCATGTACAGATATAAACTGAGGTTCTGAAGGGTCAAAGGTCTTGCTCAGGGACACACGGCTGGTAAACAGAGCACCAGGATTCCAATCCAGGAGCCTCTAACTCCAGAGCCTTCGGCCCAACCCAGAGGGCCTCCCTCAATCCCCACCTGCTCTAGCGGCACCAGGTCCTTCCCTGCCATTGAAATAGTCGACACTCCTGCTCCCCTCCCTGATTCACTCCCACAGTCACTGGCTGTGGCTCCCACTTTGAGCCTGTACAAGGGGCGGGGACCTCCATGGGGGCAGGGACTATGCCGTTTCTGCTCACTGCGCTATCCCTAGCACCTGGTATGTTACTTAGCACATAATCGGCAAATATTTGTTGAATAGATGAATCGATGCAAGGATGAAGAGGGGATGTGGAGGTGCTGGAAAGAATCAATGGCTGATTCATGGGGCAGCATGGGGTGGCAACGGTGTTTGTGGTGACAGTTAGTGTTTAATACTCATCTGAGCCACCAGGCCAGCCTGAATGTCCACACAACACTCAGCGGTTTTTTTATTCTCTACAGAGTAGCAGACTTTAAGAGTCAGGGGAATTCTGGGTTTGAATCCCAGCTCTGTGAGCTTGGGCATGTAGCCTCTGGGAACCTCTGTCTCCTCCACTGCAAAGTGGCGCTATGGTAACTGCCCTGCGGGGTTGTGAGGGTGAGTCAGACAACACTCGTCACTGTCCTTTCTCACACCAGCATTCCCTCCAGGTCACTTTTCCTGCTCCAACATGTTTAAGACCCAGGGAACTCACAAAACCCACACAGAAACTCAAAAGACAAGAAATAACACATGAGAGCCCAGAGGGGACAGGACAGAAGGGGACGTCAGCCCCAAGCTGGACCCACAGCTGAGGGGTGGAGCAGGTGAGTGGCTCACACTGGGACGGGGTTGCTAGGAGTTACTGATCAGATAGACAGATGTGCATGGGCAGGCTTCTGGCGCTTGAATAGCTGCTCCAAGCCACGGGGGAATTCTAGGCAGCAGGGCTGTGCATCCCCTCCTGGCCCTTGGTGCCAATTCTCGTCTCCCCTGGGGTGTCGAGGGCGGGTCTTCCCTGCCCACCCCACACCCACTTCCTTCCCCACTGTCCCGACAGAGAAAGCCCCTAGCTGAGCAAATTCCCCTGAATTTTTGTTCAAGAGAGCTTTTCTATCAAGCCAACAAACCCAAGAAAAAGAGCCAGGGACAGATTAGCACCACCTCGAATTCCTGTCCCCACCTCTCCAGGCTGGCACTCACTGCTGCACTCAGACCATGCCTGGCTTCTTACCCGCCAGACCCTCCGCACCCCATTAACAAGTCGTCCCGTCTGGATTCCTTTGCTTCCCCTCCCTCTGCCACCCCGCAACATGGAGGGTGGCAGGAAGAAATCAGGGTTTGGGGGACCCTGGCCCTGGGTTCTGCCTCCAGTGCTCCATGTGACCTTGAATAAGCCAGGTCACCTCTCTGGGCCTCGGGTTTTTCACTGGGAAATGGGAATGACACCTGGGCTTTGGGTCCGAGGTGAGGACTTGCTGATATAACCTGTGGAAGGCTTAGCAGGGGCGGGACCCAGAGGAGAACTCCGAGAGGACTTGCGCCCTCCCTCCCAGCAAACAGCACTGCTGTTGCTTTCGATTTCGGCTTCCCCCTGCAGCTTCCCCGTCCAGCTTCCTTCCCCGTCCCGCCTTCCACTTCCCAGTCTTTCAAGAATCGAAAACCCCTAGGTTTGAACACCACCTTCACCCCACAGTCTGGGACATTAGGCAGCACCTTCACCCCACAGTCTGGGACATTAGGCAGGGTAGAGGCAAATGGCATTATAGGGGAGGCTCAGCTAAGAGGGGACAGACCTGGGCTCTTCTCTTCTGGAGACTCCCACCCTTCCCTGAGTATCCTGCTCTCACCCCCAAGGCTGTCATGGTCGGGCAGATCGACACCCTCCCTTCCTCTTACCGGAGAAGATCCTCCCGTCCCCCGTGAGGACAGCAGCCCCCACGGGGAAGTGACTGTAGGGACAGTAGGCGAACTTCTTGGCCTCGTGGGAGCAGAGCACCAGTTCCTGGATGCTCTTGGGATCCAAGGCGGAGGCATGATGCACCTGGGCCATGTCAGTCCCCAGGAATCAGCAGAGGAGCAGAGAAAGGAGCCCTCAGCTAGGCTGGGCTGGGACCTGCTACGAAGGCAGCTCCTCCCCCGGGTGTGTCCCGGCGTGGAGGACAGTCTGTGGTGCGTGCCAGTTTCCTTCTGTTTATGGTGGGGATAGCGATAACTTCTGTTTTCCACCCTGTTTTCAAGGATAGAAGAGCTCCAGCCTTGGCATGCAGCAGACCCTAGATTGCGCTCCAGTTCCACCATGAGTTGGCCATATTGATAGGGGACTCAAGGCTTGGGAAATTTTAGCTTAAGGTAAAAAGTTAGGAGTCTAGCAAATAATGTGTATGTTAAAGCCTTTGTTTCAGAAACTACAGATAAAGCCCATCCTGGCTCCTGGGAAAACAGCTGACCTCCTGGGGCACTGCTAGAAGATTACCGCCTGGGGACATCCGAACCTTTGTTCCAGGGAGAGCAGAGGACCACCCCTCCCCCTTGGGATCCGCTAACTGCCCAGGACAGGAATGTTGCAGCTTCTGAATCTCAAAGCCCTCACCGCACCTTGTTTGTCCTCCCCCCAACCTTATAAAAGATCTGGCCAGGAAAGAGAAGGGAAGATGGTTTGTTAGGGTAGGAACCCGCCATCTTCTCGGATTGCTGGCCATCTGAATAAAGCACCCATAAAAGAGTCAATTGCTGTCATTGCTTATTGGATTTGGTAGTGACAGGCAGCCCAAATGGCAGTGTCTTTTCTGGTTACAATATGACCTTGGGAAGTCAATGACACCTCTCGAAGTCACAGTTTTTCCCCTTTTTTCAAATGGACACTCTAGTGGCATCTTGCAGAGTTGTCGTTAGGACAGAATGAGGTGATGTGTGTACAGTGATGGTGGTCGGAGGATCCTGGGACATCAGGACAGGAGCGCTCTGTGACTCCATGAAAATTGGATCATTGTCCTTCAGTAACTCGGCCGGGATTACACGGGAAGAGCAGAACACCAGGTAGGGTGTCCAGAAGCATCCCACTGTCCCCGGACCCCCAGCAAGCAGTAGTGAATCAGTGGTTTCTCTGAGGGCTTGGGTAGGAGTGGGGAGGGGGAGGGGGAAGGCGAGGGGAGGAGGGCAGTGGGTTGGGAGAAATGAGGCAACATCTCTGTGTCCTGGATTCTGCAGCCTGGCCCCCGTGTCCTCGGCCTGGAGCTCTCAGCCACGTAGAGACTCGGCCGCCTCCGTAGAATCGGGCAAGTTGGCTTTACTTCCTCCCCCACTCCCAACCCTACTCCCTTCTTTCCATATATCCAGGGGAAGGAAGCAGCTGGTTCCTCCCCTTACCGTTGCATTTTCTTCCTGTACCTGTACCTTCGGCATCTAGACCGGCTTCCTGGACCTGAGACCAGGCTGGTGGGGAAACCAGGGGAATGCCCCCCTGCCTCCATCCCTGCACTGCCCAGCTTCCCAAAGGCCCCTCCACCAAGGCTCCAGGAGAAAAAGTGAAGGATGTCCTGGGACTGTGTGTGCCCACTCGACATGGGAGTAAGTCTAAAGTTTTTGGGGACCAAGTGTAATGACAACTGGGAAGAGGGTTGTAGGGCCCTGCTGGCCCGCCAAGCTTGTGAGACACCTCCACTAGCAGCCTGCTCCTGTTCCCTGACCCTGTCTGGGCCCATGCCAGTTCAGCCCAGCCCCACCCAGCCCTGGAGCTAGACTGCTTGGCTCCACAGTTCCAGAAGAACTTGGGTCACCTCCAGGCTAAGTATGACCCTTGCTTGGCCCCTTCAGAGCTCTTTTCCTGAACAGGGTCATAAACGGGGACAACGCCCATTGCACACCCAGCGCAGGGAGCTTGAGAGATAGCACTGCGTCTAGAATCCTTACAGACGGGGCTTGGGCCATGGGATGGGAGGGAAGAGTGGGCCTGGAAACTTGCTTGAAGCTGAGTTATTGATCAATAATAGTAACAACATTTTCTAAACACGTTTTAATTTCCACTCTGCAGAAAATTAAGAAATTCATTGCTCAACTCTAAGAACAGGAAAATCCAAGGAGGGGGTTTGAGTGGTGGTGGAGATTGCCAAGGCCACAGAGCCCTCCCCGCCGCCCCCCCCCAGGCCTTTCCTCGGTGAGGACAACCACCCAGAGTCCCTGAGTTAGGGCTCAGGCACCAATCATTTGCTTACTCATTCAATGAACAGTTACTTATAATAACGACTCACTCCTATTTAGATCTTTCCATGTGCAGGGACTGTGCTAAATGCATGATTTGAATTATTTCACGTAGTCTTCACCCTAAGGTAGATACTGGCAATATTGCTGCCCATATTTTACTGAGAACCCTTCTTGATGAGAACCCTTGGGCTCATGGCGATCAGAGATGTTTGCCTCCATCTGAGTCCTGGGCTCTAGCCCGTCCCAGAACGTGTGGGGAGCTGGCATAATGGACATGTGAGGGATGCTGGCCTTGGCCCAGACCAAGCAGTGTAGGCCCTTTGTTACCAGCTGGGCACGTAGGCAAGTCAGCACCTCATTTATATGATGTTCCTCCCTGGTTCCTCATTTATATGATGGGACAGCACTAACCCGACCGTGGTGGCTCATGGTGACCAGAGCTGTGTTCGGCTTAGGAGGGTTTCCCATTTCTTTTGTTTTGGCTTCTTGAGGGGAGAACTTCTGGTGGGCTGCCAATCATTGTGCTTTACTTCCTGTTGGGTACAGGCTTGGGACACAAAATGGTCAGTCAGAGTTCACTTTCCTGCTGAGTCAGTGAGAGTGTTGGTTTTCCCCATTGTGGTTGCTAAGCTATCAGGACGTGCCTTTTGCTGACAGCTAGCTTGTGCTCTGGGTGGAGGCGCCCTGCTTGCAAAGTGAAGCCGGGTAGAGAGAAGCAGAGACGAGAGGGAAAGAACCCTGATTTCTCTCTGAGCCTCTGGATCCAGCCATTTCTGAAGGCACACTTCCAGACTTTCCTTTAATTGATCCAATGCATTCACTTCCCGCTTAAACTTGTTTTGAGTTTTGTTTCTGTGGCATCTCGATGAACACACTACTTCCTAGGACAGTTGTATAAATCAAGTGAGATAATATATGTAAAGCTCAGTGACTGGCAGCTGGTAAGAGTTCAACACTTGTTAGCTCATGTCATAATGAGTGCTCTGTGCCAGGCCCTGGGTGGGGAGCTGGTGAATCAGAGGTGAATGAGACTGGGTACCGGCCTTTCAGGACCTGCAACTAGACAGAGAAGTCACAGACAACAGAAAACAACCGTGACACGTGACGAGGTGCTGGGTCCCACGGCAATGATGGAGACTGACAGTCTGGAGGGAGTGATAGCTTGATTGTTGGAAAAAGCTCCCCAGACTGCAGGAGGCGAAGAGGCGTCTGAAGGGGGTCGGAACAGGCCTCCCCAAGATGTGCTACTTTGGCGTGTGGATTATTTTTAGCTGAAGGCAATTAAGACCCTGTGAGCTCCAGAGAGACTTGAACCTCTCCCTTAAAGAATTTAAGTGTGGGACCTTGCCCATAATAAAAGTTAGCACCAGAAATAACTTTTTATGACTAATCTCTAAGGCAGGGAAAACATCTAACCACTCAACATCTGTTCTTATTCATCTGCAAATGGCCCTTTTTCCTTCTGAAGCCACAGGTGCCAAACTTTATTCCTTAACTCAAGATGTCATATACACCTCATTTTTGTCCGTTTCTGAACCTCTCATGTATGTGAGGTTTCTGACTCTGTCATTATTCGGGGTTCCCATAGGTACATATGTAATTAAACTTGATTATTTCCTCTTGTTAATCTGTCTCATGTTGATTTAATTAACAAACTAGCTGGAAGAAACTAGAAAGGTGGAGGGATTTTTTTTCCCTCCCCTACAAGTCTTAAATGATGGGTAGATGTTCATAGTGAATAAGGTGGGTGTTACGGATCGAATCGTGTCTCCGCCCCAATGGAAATCTTGCCTGGCTGGTGTGGCTCAGTGGACTGAGTGTTGGTTTGCAAACAGAAAGGTCACCATTTCGATTCCTGGTCAGGGCACATGCCTGGGTTGCGGGCCAGGTCCCTCATTAGGGGCACGTAAAGGGCAGCTAATCAATGTTTCTCATATTGATGTTTCTCTCCGTCTCATTGTCCCTCCCTTCCCCTCTCTCTAAAATCAGTAAGTAAAATCTAAAAAAAAAATGTTTAAGTCTTAACCTCCAGTCCCTCAAGATGTTACCTAATTTAGAACTAGGGTCATTTCCAGTGTAATTAGTTGAGATGAGGCCAGACTGGAGTAGAGTGGGCCCTTAATCCAATGTGACTGGTGTCCGTATAAGAAGGTGGTCACGAGAAGACACACAGAGGCAGGGAGAATAGCATGTGAAGGGGGAGAAAAGCGTCTACCAGCCAAGGGATGCCAAGGCTTGCTGGCCATTACCAGAAGTAGCTGACAGGCACGGAACCCATTCTCCCCCATGGGCCTCCAAAGGAACCAACCCGCCGACCCACTGGTTTTGGACTTTCAGCCTCTGTCTCTCTGAGGAAGTAAGTTGCCACTGTTTAAAGCCACCCGGTTTGCTATGGCAGTGGCACAGGAAACTAATGCAGTGGGCATAGTCAACACCGTCAGTGTCTCCCCCACACACTGAGCCCCCCAGAGGGCACCTCCAGCTTCAGTGGGTAGACCCTGGACATACCCAGGACTTTCCCACCTTAAGCTTGCCTTTGGCACAGGAGTGTGCTCAGCCCATGCAGAGGGCAGGCTAGAAATGTTAGGGAGTTATCAGCCCCTAGAGGGATTCAGGCCCATAATATATCAAGAATTTTTAAAATCAGTAAGAATAAGCCAAGCATATTTTATTTACTTATTTTTAAAGAGAGGAGAATAGAGGGAGGAAGAAAGGGTGAGAAACATCAATGTGAGAGAGAAACATCGATGGGCTGCCTCTTGCACACGCCCGGACTTGGGGCTGAACCCGACTGGGAATTGAACCAGCGACCCTTTGCTTTGCGGAACTACGCCCGACCAACTGAACCTCACCAGCCAGGGCAAGACAAGCATCTTAACACGATAGCAGGCAAAAGACTAGAACAGGTATTTTACGGAAGGAATGGGGGTGGAAAGAACTTCTCTACCAATATTCAAGTCTTCAAATTTGGCTGCATAAAAATTAGGGAGTTTTGTTCAAGTAAGAACTTTGTAGATAAAGCGAGTGGAAAGTTAAAAGACTGAAAAAAAATCTTTTTAATGGCTGGAACAACAGTAACTGGATAGTATATTGACTATGTAGAGAACTCGTGGTACATTAACAAGAAAAGCACAGTCAACTGTACAGGAAGAGGGAGAAAGGGTATGAACAGGCAGTTTATAGAAGGAAGGAAACAGAAATTGCCAGGCAGTATTTGCCCAACCTTACAGTCACAGAAATGAACTTAGGACAAGGTTCTAAGGCAAAGAATGGCAAAGAGGGAAAAGCAGAATGATGGCAGGTGTTGTGAAGATAAGGGGAGACTGGAAACCTCACGTGCCCGATGGGGTGTGAGTGTAGCAGACCCTCGGTGCTGCAGGACTAGGAGAAGGCAGGTGTGCCTGCACCTGGTGATCCAGTGGCCTGTAAACAGAGATACTCTCTCACGTACCCACCAGAGGATTCATAGGACAGCGTTTTCTGAAAAGCTTTTGTTTTCTTTTCACTTTTAAAAATCTCTCATTCATCTGGAATTAGTTTTTATCAGTTCTGGTGTGAGGTAGGGATCCCTATGGATGTCCAAGCATCCCAGCACTGCCCATCAAATATCCCTCCCTTTGTCTAGCTGTTCACAGTGCCAGCTGTGTTGAGTTTTAAATTTATATATGAGTGGGGCTTTGGACTCGCTGTTATGTTCTATTGGCGATTTGTTTTACTTCTACACCCATACCACACCTGTATTTCTTATCATAACTTCCTAATAAGTATTGATTTCTGGAGGCCAAACACCGTCACTCTTCCCCCAACCCCTTTGGGCCTTTGATCTATAAATATATTTTAGAATGAGTTTTTCAATATTCTCTGAAAACTCTCTTATCTAGCCTCTGTAGGAATTATATGAGTTTGGACTAACGTATTCCTTGATGTTTTGAAAGGATTTTACTGAAAAATCATCCCAAGTCTTATGTTTTCCTTTAAGAAAAATATTAAGTAATCAATCTAATTTCTTTAAATATTGTAGAGCTATTCATATTTTCACATTTTCTATTGCTTCCTAGCTAATTTTAGCAAACTAGTTGTGTATGTGTGTTTAAGAATTTGTTACTTTCATCTACATTTTCAAAACTGTTGGCATAAAGTTATATATGGTATTCTATTACATTTGAAAATCCTGATCTATCAGTCTTTGCCTGTGACTTAGCACATGGTTGATTTTTTTGTATGTTCCATAGGTACAGAAAAACTTGTATATTTTAGATTGGTTGGGCATAAAGTTCTATACAATACATATAACTAATTGATCATGCTCCTCAAAAACATTGCCTTTCTTATTTGTGTTTAATTTATTTATTCATTTCTGAGAGAGGTTGGTTAAAATCTCCAACTCAACTGTTCATTTTATATGTGTGTATACATATACAATATTTTCATGTATTCTTATCAGTTGTCACTTTATATTTTTAAAACTAAATTGTTAGATGCAAATATGTTTGCCATTATTATGTACGAGGTCTGTCCAGAAGGTATCCAGCCATGTAATATGAAAAATAGAGACATTTATTGAAAAAGATACAAAATACAAGAAACATTGTACATAGGACAGTGATGCCTCAGTCCCCTTCAAGGTAGGCACCTGGGGACCACATACAGTTCTCCTAATCGCCTTTGGCTACCCCTTGGTATTTTCCTGAGTCTCACTGATGGTTCGAAATCTCTTCCCTTTCAAAGGTGATTTTAGTTTTGGGAAAAGCCAGAAATTGCAAGGTGCCAAATCTGGACTATGGAGGGCTGAGTCACCTGGATGATTTGATGTTTCACAAAAAAATTCTGCATGAGACGTGATGCATGAGTGTGTGCATTGTCGTAATGAGGCTGTCAATCACCAGTTGCCCATAGCGGCGGCCTTCTAAATCAGCTGAATCGTTTCTATGGAGGAATGTTCAAGCTGAACGCAAAATGTGATGCAGATTCGTTGCTCTACTCACTCATTTGGAATGCTGTGGCTACACAGTACACGTGCTCACTCAATAGCATCTACCGCCCCCACTGACCAGTACAGTGAAGTCGTTATTGTTCACACATGCGCATTCCAGTCCACTCTCCTTGGCTGCCCAGTTACATCAATCATTCACACAAATCATTCTCTTTATATTAGCAATGGCTGGACTTTCCAGACAGACTTCATACTTTTGATTTATTGTTTATTGTTTTAATATATGATGTCCCTTTTTGTTTGTCATGATTAAAAAACTCAAATCTTTTTTTGTGGTATTTATGTTTATCACCCATGGATCCCTTTATTTTCAGAATGCTTAGCCTTTTTCGGCCCGTAGACTGCTGTAGCAGCCTGGCAAGGCCTATGAACCCCTGTTCAAAACAATGTTTCCAAATGTATACAATTATAAAGCAAACAAATTGTACTGAAATAGTTATCAGAATAGTTAAAGTATATGTACTTTTAAATTAATGTATTAAATAATAAGATCTAACAGTAGGCCTAATATAACCACTGTGACTTTGAAGTAGTGATAGGACTAAAAGATATTTTGGGATAATGCAACAAGGTGATGTGAAAATATTTGTGATTTTTATGGGTGACAAAGTCACAGGTACTATTTATACTTCTGTGACTTGCCAACATTTATAAATAACAGGAATACTGCATTTTAATTAAAGGTTAGCGAAAATAAAGACATATTTTTTTTTTCTTCCAAGTTCATGGACATGCTGAATTCTATCCAAAGACTCAAGACAAGAGCCCTTGCCTTATTTTCAATCTTTTGGTCCTTTGTTAGAAGTGAGCATGTTATAATGGACACATTACTGGCCTTAAAAAAGCTGTTTTGAGTCCTGGCTGGTGTGGTTCAGTGGACTGAGTGCCAGGCTGTGAACCAAAGGGTCGCCAGTTTGATTCCTGGTTAGGGCACGTGCCTGGATTGTGAGCTGGGTCCTCAGTTGGGAGTGTGTAATTGATGTTTCTCTCCCTCTCCTTCTTCCTCACTTCCTCTCTCTCTAAAACAAATAAATAAAGATATTTTTAATACTCTGTTCTGAGAATCTTCGTCTTTAACACTTATTGTAATAGTGTCCCATTTATACTTATTGTAATTATTGGTATATTCATGATTTACCTCTGCAATCTTATTTATCAATATATCAGTTATAATTAGGTTTGACTTATAGAAAATTCCAAATAATAGTGGTTTTATTTATTTTTTAAAATATTTTATTTATTTATTTTTAGAGAGAGGGGAAGGGAAGGAGAAAGAGAGGGAGAGAAACATCAATGTGTGGTTGCCTCTGGTGCGCCCTCTTACTGGGGACCTGGCCTGCAACCCAGGCATGTGACCTGACTGGGAATCGAACCGGCAACCCTTTGGTTCCTAGCCCACGCGCAATCCACTGAGCTACACCAGCCAGGGTGAGACAATGGTGGTTTTAAATAAGATACAATTATATTTCTCTTTTAGTCTAAGACTCCACAGTCATGGTCAAGATGGAAGAGTGATGGAAGCATACAAAGGGTGTGCCTCCACTTACATTTCATTAGCTAGAACTCAAGTATGTGGTCTCACCTAGGGGCAAAGGAAGCTGGGAAATGCTTTCTTTCTGCTGGGTACACCCGTGGCCTGGATAAAATCAAGGCTATTTTATTAAGGAAGCAAAGGACAGTGAATTTTGAATGGCTGTCAGCTGTCTTGGTTTTAGTCGTCTCGCCACAGCTGAGTGCCCTGCTGTCCACAGCAGTGGCTCTGAGCCTTCCATTCCGTACCAGGTCTGGAGAGCACGAGACTGCCATCTGGTGGCAGCTTGGTTACATTGGCTCCTTTCATTGTGGAGGCAGCATGCACTTGTCCTCCCTGGAGCAAACATTTTTTTTTTTCTTCTTCCTGGCTATGGATTTGCATTCTCTGCCTGTCATTCTTCTGCCAGCAACATCATTGGTGGATTTACTGAGTGTCTTTCCCCGTCGGAGTAGCCCAGATAGCATTGCGGCTGACTGGAGACTTCATTTCTCAGCCAAAGAAGTATATAAATTGGCAGCTGAGCATGAGATTTACTGGTCTTACCACATACTCTTATCACCAGAGTCATCTGTCTTTATGGGTCGGTGACATGGCCTACTGGGACTCGGAATCATCCAGAAGACACCCTTGCATGAATTGGAAGTGTTGGCCAAAACTTGGCTTATGCTCTGAATCAGAAACCAGGGCAAGATGATGTTACTCTTTTCCGGAACCCATGAATCAGGGAATCTTGGGCTGCAGAGCTTACAAAATATGTGCTCCCCTCCCCAAGACTTTTGGTTCTGCTAATTCAGAGGTCTCAGCATGTAAAGGAAGGATGTTTCCACCAGGGCACACCACAGAGGTCCCGCCGATATGGGAACTGAGAGAGACATCTGGCCATTGCAGGCTCGTGCCCTGGACCCACAGAGGAAAAAGGAGCGGGGTGGTCCGCTGTTGGCTGGAGTGAGTGACTCTGGTTTTCAAGGGGGAAGTACACTTGCACCATGGGAACAGGGAGAAGAGTGTCTCTGGATCCCATGAAACCCTCTGGACTACTTTCTAATTCCACGATAATCCAGTATGATTGAGCAGGACAACCAAGCGTTCAGCCTCCTGCTGAGTGGAGCTCAGGTGATCTCACTGGGTCGAGACCCCGGCCACATGAGGTTCTTGCTAAAGGCAAAGGGAAAGCGGAAAGGCTAGCAGAGGAAAGCTCTTATAGATGCCTCGCGACCTGTGGCAGGAATGAGAATGCTAGCCAGCCCTTACCTTGCTATGTCATGCATGTATACATTGATGGTGCTAACTGTTCCTCTCTCTTCTTCTACCACTCATATAGGGTGGTCCATTGTTGGCAAACTTTACGATGTTAGTGCATGGATCACAGAATATCAGGATGGGATTGGGATTAGAGAAGAAGAAGTGAACATCAGCCAGACTCCCAGGGGTAAGAGCTGAATGGAGTAACTGTGGGGCTTTGGGGTTTTTTGTTTTTGAGAAAAGGATAAAAATGTTTTTGTTTGATTGAGATACATTTTCAGCAGGTTGCACAATAACATGCTGTGGCTGCTTTGGGAGGTTTAAGAGGGAAAGCAGGATGGGTGAGGATGCTGAAGAACTACGGAGTGAACTGTGGCAAGTACTGAAGACCACGCCTACTCAGCACCCCTCCATCATAACTGCTTCTGCTTTAGAGGCTAGATGGCTAGACTCTCTTGCAGCTAGGATTTCCATGTCACCTGGCTTCTGCCAGGAACGTGCAACAGAACCAGCAAGGGCAGGTAGAATTGAGCGCTGGGAGGAGGTGGCCGCAGGGTTCTTCTGGAGGCACGGTGCTGGAGGTGTTTCGGTTCTCTCCAGCAGCTGTGGCAGAAGCCCTAGTGCCAGATCCATTCCGAGTCTGTTGGCGCTGAGCAGGCATGTCAGCTGCTTCCCACTTTGGCAGCTTTCCCGACTACAAGTCAGGCAGGGAGGTTCCCGAGTCAGCAGTGGTGGCAGCTGTGGCAGAAGTTCCTCTGCAGGTGAGTTTCACAGTGGCATTGGGGGCTATTCCTGGGAATTGGGGGTTGTTCCTGGGTGTTGGGGGTTGTTCCTGGGAGTTGGGGGTTGTTCCTGGAATAGAGCCTGCTTCTCACTCCTCCTAAGGAATATGAAACCTACCGAGTTACCTTTTAAACCTGCCAGGTGGAAGATTTTGTCTGCAATGGAACCCTGACTAAGTCATTGTATTTTATTTCTTTGTCTTGCCCCACTCTTTTTAAAATTCAGATATACTCGACATACAGTGTTCTGTTAGTTTCAGGTATATAACATAATGATTTGATTTTGTATATACTGTGAAATGATCACCGCAGTAAGTCTAGTTAACACCTATTGCCACACAGAGTTAGCAATGCTTTTTTGCGGTGAGAGCTTTTAAGATCTATTCTCTTAGCCATTCTAAAAAATGCAATACAGTTTTATTAACTACAGTCACCATGCTGTACATTACACCCCCAGGACTTTTTTTTAAAAAGATTTTCCTTATTCACATTTAGAGAGGGGAAGGGAGGGAGAAAGAGAGGGAGAGAAACATCGATGTGTGGTTGCCTCTCGAGCGTCCTCTGCCTGGGGACCTGCCCGCAACCGGAGCACGTGCCCCAACCGAGATTGAACCGGTGACCCCTCGGTTCGCAGGCTGGCGCTCAATCCACTGAGCCACACCAGCCAGGGCCCAGGACTTGTTTTATAGTAGGAGTGTGTACCTTTTTATTCCCTGTGCCCACTTTGCCCACCCCCCCCACCTGACCATAACCGGTCACTGCATCTATGAGCTCACGGTGCCTGGGTGTCCCGCACCCCCTCACTCACTCTGTCGCCATGCTCTGGTGAGACCGTTGAGATATTCGACAATGTTTGAATTCAGCCACTTCTCCCCACCCTCACAACCACAGCCCTTGACCAAGAAGCCGCCAGTCCCCGGCTGGACCTCTGCCTTGCTCTCCTGCTTCCTCTCTCACTGTTGCTTCCCATTCTGTCCTTTAAAAGGCCGACTGAGTGAGCTTCCGAGAACACCAACGTTCCAGAAGTTTCTACTTCTTAGAATGGAAGCCAAAGTCTCCACCAAGGACTCAGGTGACCCTGCCCACCTCTCTGGCCTCCTGCCCCGCTAGTGTGCCCCCACCGCCGGCCACACCAAACCTGCCGAGAGCTTGTTCTCACTGGCGGGCCTTCGCACAGGCTGTCCTCTTCCGGGGGCCTCTCTCCCCTGGGGTCCCCAGCTGGCGCCTCCTCTGAGAGCCTTTCCTGACCGCCCCTCCCCAGCACGCTCTCCCCTCACCCTGCTCACTTTCCTTCAGAGCCCTGTTAGCACCAACTGATAACATAAGTTATGGGCTTCATTGTCTGTCTGTCTGTCTGTCTAGAACGGTAGATGGATGTCTGTCTCGTATCCTGGGCACCTAGACCCGTGCCCAGCACACAGCAGAGGATCAGTACAGCACAGGTGGAAGGGAGGGAGGAAGCCCCCAAAGCACAGTTCAGGGCAAACTCGGGGGCTCCAGAAAAGACCTGACCGAGAGCCCTGACAGAGTGGCCTTCTTGGACCCCACTTGACCTTAAATAACTCCCTGTTGGGGTCACCTGGTCTGACATTCCTTTCTTCCCCCATTTTAGGGTAGTCGGGTGAAAGCCCACCCAAGGCGGCCCTTTCCATCCCCCAGGCTGCAGCCGCGGCAGGCGGATTGGAGGTGACCTCACAGAATCCTCTCGTATCAATTCGCTTCACACTCGAGTAACTAAGGAAGCCAAAAGGGAGGGCTCCCGAAACAAAGAAACTTGGCTCCCGATTATATGATAATGACAGCTAGATTCCGTTGAGCCATTACGTTGTGCCAAACAAGATTTTAAGTGCTCCCTGTGCATTTATTTTCTCATTCAACCCTCAGAAACAAACACCCCTCAAGGTCATCGTATCTGTTACCTGTGGCTGCGTACAAACCACCTTAGACTGAGCGGTTTAAAAGAACCACCGTTTCCTTTGCTCACAATTCCTGACTCAGCTGGACAAGGCCCCGACTCCACTGCAGCCGAGAGGGGTATTTCTCCAGACAAAAGGCCACTGTGACCATGTCACTTGTGCCCTGTGCCAGCCTCATGCCCAGGGCAGCCCGGTCCAGTCCACTTTCCCACGTGGAGCTCGACTGGTTTTCACATAAAAACACAGGAGGGAGCCTGGCTCCTTTTCCCCAGGTTTGAGGGACACACATGACTTCAGAGTGTCCACACTGCAGAGCCACCCAGCTTCCGTAGCCTTCCTGTCCTCATTTCCATGGGAAGGGGACAAAGCCTGGAGGGGTAAAAAGTCTTCGCTAAGATCGCCCAGTGTTCCAGTGACCAAGGACTCCCGGCCAGTGCCCCACTCACAGGCACTAGGAATGCCCGTGGGTAGGAGAGTGGGCAGCCGGGGCCCAAGTTGATGAGAAGAGGTGACTTGGGGCCGGGAGGAGAGATGAGGAGGGACACTCTGAGCTCCAGGTGGAAACATGCAGTGGGGGGGAAGTGGAGAGGAAGGGGGAGGTGGCAGGGGGAGGTGGTGGCCTGAGCGATCTGGGAGAGGATTCAGAGAGGGGCTCTGCTCCTGGCTTTGAGGGTGAAAGAAGAACATCATACTAACTTGTCACACCTGAGTCCTTTTAATTCTTACAGGACCCCCCTACCGTGTCCGCAGCCTCTGGGAAGCTGGCAGCCAGCCTGTCTTCAGGATCCAGGGCCACCAGCCTCTGCATCCCTGAGGCAGCAAAGGTACCACCCGGTGTGGACGATGCGTCCATCACTGGACCAGCAGTCAGGAGACTTGGGCTCCATCAAGGAAAATCTTATTTACTACTTATTTTTAGAGAGAGGGGAGGGAGGGAGATAGAGAGGGAGAGAAACATCAGTTGGTTGCCTCTCATATGCTCCCAGCTGGGGACCTGGCCTGCAACCCAGGCTTGCGCCCTGACCAGGAACCGAACTGGTGACCTTTCTGTCCGCAGGCCGGTGCTCAATGCACTGAGCCACACCAGCCAGGGCTCCATCAGGTAAAACCTTCACTAAGCACCTATTGTGTGCCCAGCACTACCCTCAGCAGGCAAAGGGCCTGTCCACGGAGCTTCTATTCCAGTGGGGGAGATCGCTGTTGAACAGTGAACAGTCACATGGTCAGGATCACTTCAGATGATGACAAGCAGTGTGCAGTGAACAGGCAGAGTGATGGGGCAACGAGATCAGTTTGCATTGTGGGGAGCGGGTGAGGCAACAAGGAGGGCCTCTCTGAAGAGGTGACATCTGAGCTGAGATCCGTGTGTGAGAAGGCAGCCATGCAAAAATCCGAAGGAAACTCGGTCCCTGCACAGGAAAGGGCAAGTGCAAAGGCCCTGAGGCGGAAATGAGATTGGCGTGTTCGGGGAGCCTGCCTGGTGAGAGGGCAGGAGGCAGCGTATAAAAAGGGCCTCCTTCCCGTTGCCTTTAATTCTCTGTGGGATTCGAATACCTCTCATCTCCTCATTTCATCCCTAAATTTTGGGCATCTCTGAGCTTAAATAAACCTCTCTTGGACCTGTTGTTATTTTAACAGCTTTTGTACAGAGGAGAGGACGTTGGTCTGGGAGTCAGAAGATCTAAATTATAGCCCCAGATTTTCCAGTAGTAAGCTGTGTGACCTCGGACAAGTGTCCCTTCTTATCGATAAACCAGGGGACTGGACCGCAAGGCTAAGGGTGCTTCCAGCTGAGATGCCCAGCACCAGGAGTTCAGGCGACTCTTCTTGAGCCTGTTTGCTTTCAGACCACACGTGGATAAGCTCAGCGTCCACCTGCTCTTCCTTCCAGGTGGCATGGTCTGGAGATCTCATATAGCAGGTATTTATTAGATGCTTTTACAAATGTA
Source organism: Trachops cirrhosus (assembly GCA_028533065.1). Classification (NCBI taxonomy): domain Eukaryota; kingdom Metazoa; phylum Chordata; class Mammalia; order Chiroptera; family Phyllostomidae; genus Trachops; species Trachops cirrhosus. The sequence continues at coordinate 10,835,063 of CM052542.1, read as the reverse complement.
AGACAAAACTTCCGGCCAAGATGGAGGCATAGGTAGACACATTGTGCCTCCTCGCACAGAAGAGACAAAAGAAGGACAACAATTTAAAAACAAGAAACAAACAGAACTGACAGAAAACCTAACTGTGTGGAAGTCTGACAACCAAGGTGTTAAAGAGGACACAACCACCTAGACTGGTAGGAGGGGTGGAGTTGGATGGCCGGGCAGAGAGGACCTGTGGCAAGGTGGTGGCTGGCGGACCCAGTGAGGCTGTGGATTGTGGACCGGGCGGTCCCACATTCTTGCGTGCAGATAAACCGGGAGGAACAAGTGGGGAGTGGGATGGACTGCGCAACCCAGGGTCCCCGAGCGGGGCAATAAAGTCTCAAAACACCAATTGAAAACACCTGTGTGGGTTGAGGTGGCAGCAGGAGACGCTCCCAGCCTCACAAGAGAGTTTGTTGGAGAGACCCACAGGGTCCTAGAACGTGCACAAACCCACCCACCTGCGAATCAGCACCAGAAGGGCCCAGTTTGCTTGTGGGAAGTGGCAGAAGTGACTGAAAACTGACAGAGGGTGGAACAAGTGCCATTGTTCCCTCTCGGACCCCTCCCCCACATACAGCATCACAACCCAGTCACTGGGTTACCCCGCCCTGGTGAACACCTAAGGCTCTGACCCTCACTATGAAACAGGTGCGTCAAGACAAAAAAAAAATGGCTCAAATGAAAGAAAAGATCAAAGCTCCAGAAAAAATACAACTAAGCAACAAAGAGATAGCCAGCCTATCGGATGCACATTTCAAAACGCTGATAATCAGGATGTTCACAGAATTGGTTGAATGTGGTTGTAAATTAGAGGAAAAAATGAAGGCTACAATAAGTGAAATAAAGGAAAATGTACAGGAAACCAATAGTGATGGGAAGGAAACTGGGACTCAAATCAACAGTGTGGACCAGAAGGAAGAAAGAAACATCCAACCAGAAAAGAATGAAGAAACAAGAATTCAAAAAATATGAGGAGAGGCTTAGGAACCTCCAGGACATCTTTAAATGTTCTGAATTATAGGGGTACCAGAAGGGGAAGAGGAAGAGCAACAAGTGGAAATGTTATTTGAACAAATAATAAAGGAGAACTTCTCCAATCTGGCAAAGGAAATAGACTTCTAGGAAGTCCAGGAAGCTCAGAGACTTGGACCCAAGGAGGAACACACCAAGGCACATCATAATTACAATACCCAAGATTAAAATTAAGGAGAGAATCCTAGAAGTAGCAAGAGAGAAGGGGACAGTTACCTACAAAGGAGTTCCCATCAGACCGTCAGCTGACTTCTCAAAAGAGACCTTACAGGCAAGAAGGGGCTGGAAAGAAGTATTCCAAGTCATGAAAGGCAAGGACCTACATCCCAGATTGTTCTATCCAGCAAAGCTTTCGTTTAGAATGGAAGGACAGATAAAGTGCTTCCCAGATAAAATCAGGTTAAAGTTCATCATCACCAAGCCCTTATTATATGAGATGTTAAAGGGATTTATCTAAGAAAAAGAAGATAAAAAATATAAACACTAAAATGACAGCAAACTCACAATTATTAACAACCACATCTAAAACAAAAATGAAAGCAAACTAAGCAAACAACTAGAACAGGAATAGAACCACAGAAATGGAGATCCCATGGAGGGTTAGCAACAGGGGAGGGGGAGGGGAAGAGAGGGGGGAAAGGTACAGAGAATAAGTAGCATGGATGGTAGGTAGAAAATAGACAGGGGGAGGGCAAGAACAGTATGGGAAATGTAGAAGCTAAAGAACTTATGACTATGACCCATGAACATGAACTAAAGGGGGGGAATGTGGGTGGGAGGGGAGTGAAGGGGGGAAAATGGGACAACTGTAATAGCATAATCAATAAAATATATTAAAAAACAAAAACAAACAAAAAACACAAGACAAGCCTGGCTGGAGTGGCTCAGTGGAGTGAGTGCTGGCCTGTGAACCGAAAGGTCACCGGTTCAGTTCCCAGTCAGGACAAATACCTGGGTTGCGGCCAGGTCCCCAGCTGCATGAGGGCATGCGAGAGACAACTGATCGATGTTTCTCTGGCACACCGATGTTTCTCTCCCTCTCTTTCTCCCTCCCTTCCCTTCTCTCTCAAAGTAAACAAATACAATCTTTACAGAAAACACAGCACAGCCGGAGCACACACGACCAGGGGACGGTCAAACACACTGTGCAGCTTTTGAGAGAAGAACGAGTCACATTGACATCCACTGAGCCGGGGGGCAGGCCGCAGGGGATGTAAGCGAGAATAAAGCCATAAAGCCGGGCGCAGAGTGTGTTCGAGAAGGACTCCAGCTGTGTAAAACCAAACGACAAAATCTGTGTGTGTGTGTGTGTGGGGGGTCAGTTTATTTCACAAGTGAGGAGACAGGAGGGAGAGAATAAACCCCAGTCCCCAAGGCTAGTTACCCAGAGCGTGTGGGTGCCGAGGAGCTGGGGGGCAAGGGAAAGGAGGGGTACTAGGGAAGAGTATTCATTTTCCTTGTATCTTTGTCATTTCACCAGTTGCAAATATACAAAAACGTGTTGCTTTCACAATCCTGGAAGAAGTTACAACATCTCTAAGGAGTCAAACTGCCAGGGGCCCCTCCTCCCAGACAGACTCCTTGCACCCCTGACGACAGGCCTGCTCCGGGACAGCGCGCCACCCCGAGGTAAGTTGGCCCGCGGGTGCTTCCCCGAAGGCCAGCAGGAGACTTCCCAGGGCCCACACGGCCACCCTGGCCTGCGAATCCGTGGAATTTGGCAGAGGGGTTGATGGGATGCAGGCCCCTGAGTCTTTGGCCCTTCGGAGACCGAGTGAGCGAGTGCCCACTTTGATCTTATTAGATGGTCCCTCTCCCGTTTCCAAAGGCTGCTGAATGGCCACCTCTGAGGCCAGCTTCCGTGGCTGGAGACGCACTGGAGCTGTCCAGGGCGTACAACATCAGCTGTGCGATTCCCTTGCACAGAGCGGCTGCTCCGGCCTGCTCTTCCCCAGGCCCTGATGTAGCTTCAGAGGCAGCTGCCACTGCAAGGGTCCCCCGGGCCTCCCCGGCCAGGTCTCTGACTGCAGACAAGATGCACCACTCATCCCCCAGCCCACCCTGGGGGTGGTGTGTGGGGGGCTCATTGTTTGAGCTCCACAAGCTGTTTCCTGGTTATATCATGCTCTCCTCCAGGAAATCCCTGCAGGTGTGTCTATTTAAAGCCTCCCTCTCTGCTGTCTGTGCTCATTTCCTGGGCAGTGGGCTCCTTCCTCTAAACAGGAGCCCTGAGACCTGGATAGTATTGAGCTGCCCCCCCCCCCCCAGCTTTCTTGTCTTAGTGCTAATAAGGAAGTGGTCTGATTCTGGCTTTTGTACGGTTTTCAGTGCTTTTCAAAGCCCTCTTGAATGTCATTTCATTTGAACGGTGCCTTGGAGTAACTCTCTGCGGCGGGACTGCTGGGCATATTACATCCACCTAGCAGGGGAAATGGAGATTGGGAGCGGTTAAGTGACTTGCCCACATCCCAGAATAAAGAAAAGGCAGTTCCAGGCTTGGCCTCCAAGATAAGCTGACTCAGCCCCTACTCCATCGTCAGCAGTGCTCCCTCCTCACTGAAGATCTCCCAAGAAGTGGGCTTAGTGGACCACCTTTCACCTAGTGAGCTCACTCTCAATGGCAGCTGAGAGACCAGGGTGGGTTCGTGGTCTGGGGTGACCGCCCAGAGGCTGGGCCACCCCGATCAGCCACAGGCTCCAGCACCTGAACGAAGGCCGGAGGCTTTGGTTAGACCGAAGAGGCACATGGACTGGGGGCACAGAGCCACCTGCTGATCGAAGGCACGGGGGGACAGGTGCTGTGAACAGGGCAGGGAGCCACTCCCTGGACAGGAGACTGGGAAGGTGTGTGAGAGGCAGCCAGGGTGGAAGCCCGGGTGGCCCAGAGAGGGAAGGGCGTGGGGACCTTTGGATCTCACGAGCAGGCTGGGTGTCCCACAGTCGGGCCCTGTAATGGACCCTGAAACTTTTCGGTGACTCCCCCACGTTTTCCAGAGCTGGGGGCCGGAGGAGCACTGTGATGGCCGGGCCAGGGCTTTCTCAGATTCAATGGGACAGAAGGCCCAGCTCACACTGGCTTGAGTAGAAGGTTCAACCTATTGGCTCAATGAACTGAAAACTCCAGGGGCTGACCCGGGCAGGCCTGATGGGATTCAGGAGCTCCAGCTACGTCATGGGACCTTGCCTTGCTCTCTCCACGTCCAGCTCTGCTTTTCGCTGTGCTGGCCTCTGGGTCCCCCCCCCCCTTTCCTCATGGGGGCAGGATGGCTGCAGTGACAGCAGACACACTCCCCACCTCTCAGCAACTTCAGCAGAAAGTGAGTGTCTCTCTTCCCAAGAGTTTCAACAATGCCCCAGAATCGAGTTCCACTGGCTGTCATCATGTCGCATGCTCATCCTGGAACCAAGCTCTGGGGCTGAGGAGATGGCACGGGTCAGGCCCGGATCACGTGTCCTCCCCTCTTCCCCCGGAGCCCTGTGTGTGCAGTCAGCTCCGCTAGACCCCTGGGAACCAAGAGTGGGGAACTGCGGTTTCACCAGGAGCATCAGCGCAGTGGGTCACAAAGAGTGTGTTGGTCACTGCAAGCTAGGTGCTGCTACAAACAGCCCTGCTGTCGGTGGCTAACACCATAAACCTTTATTTCTTGCTCCCATTGGTGGCAGGGGTGGGACGCTACTTCCTGTGGCCCTCCTGGGACCCAGGCTGGTGCAGGCGTTGTCCTCCTCAACGCGAAGCTTCCGAGGACATTCAGCAGGTAGGCGGGAGAATAAAGCAAAGGTTACGTTTTGTGCAGTCCAGGCCTGGGAATGCCAGTCACAGGACCACACCTCCTTGCAGGGAGAATTGGGAGGATTTAGTTGTGTGCCTTGGAGGAAGAGGAAGCAATCTCTACCATGACGTTTGGGGGGAGGAGGGAAAGGTGCTGGGTAGGCAGAGACAAGGTCCACCTGAGCATCGACTTCTTGCCAAGGGTTCCAGCGTGAGCAGTGCCGGCCCAGTCTTCCCCGCTGAGGTCTCCTTTGGGATGCTTCCCTCAAGGAGGTCTCCTTGAGCTCCAGCTTCCCCTGTAATCCCTCACCTGCCCAACGTCCCTCCCGCTCTTGAGCTGAGTGGTGATGAAACTCAGTTGTTCCGCGTCAATCAACAAACCCATACGTGCTTTATGGACAGGCAGGCAGTGGTGCAAAGGGAGAGAGAGGACAGTTCTGGCTCAGAGACTCGCCAGATTTGCTTGTCAGCCCCCTCAATCCTTGTCAGCCATCCTTCCCTGGGGACCAGCTGGTCCCTAAGCCAGCAGCATCTTCCTTTTCTCCACAGCCTACAGCGAAAGGCACACAGGGCTGGGGGCGAGGGAGAAGCTGATCCATCACTTACAAAGGAATGGCATCCCGACTTCCTGACGACCTGGGCTGGGGAGGCCACATGCCAACACTGCAGCTGGCAGCAGCTAATCATTCATTCATTCATTCATTCATTCACCTCTGGGTGCTTTACTGTGTGCCGGGCACTGTGCTGGGTGCTAAAATGAAAAGGATACACAAGAAGCATATGATATTGGCTCTAATCTAGTGTTAGGTGATCAGGCTTAGGTCGGCTGACCAACTGGAGACAGAAATAAGACGACCTGCCGCTGACCCTCTTTCCCGTGACTTAGAGATGAACGGGACTCCAGCCACATAGCCTCCCTGGGGCAGGAACAAGCAACATGTGTGGTGTCTCGGAGATGGGGCACCCGGTGTCCTCACCCCAGAGCTGTCAGTTAGCGGAGCTCCGGGTGAAATGAAGGTAACGAACGTAACAGTAGCAGCTACCACTTCCTGGGCGCATCAAGCGCTGTGCTAAATCAACTGTGCAAATGCGTCTCCTTCCCTCATTCTCCCAGTAACCGTGTAAGGTCTAGACTCACTCACCTAGGCCCGTTCTTGCAGTTGGAAAACCGAGGCCTTTGGAAGCCTATTCAGAGTTGAATAGCCATCAGGCAGCAGCGCTGGGACCGGCATTCAGGTCTGTCTGAGGCCGGAGCCCAGCCAGGTCAGACCACCTGTGGGGCGGAGCCCGCAGCCATCTGCACGGCCCTGCTGCTGCCCGGCTGTGCAGCTGGAGGCTGGCTGGTCGCTGCCAGGAGCTGCTCTGCATTTTGAGTATCAGTCCTGTTCTGGGGGCTGGACTAGTTCAGGGGGTGGGAAGGTCCCGTCCTGAGGCTTTGGAACGCCGAACAGACTCTGCGGACAGAGGTCTTAGCTTTCTCCCCAGGACTCATCTCTTTGGTTATAGATTTTCTCCCTAAGAACAGCCATCTGTCTGAACGGGGCGTCTGAGGATAGCTCCTCAGCATCTCCAGGCAGAAGCTTGGCAGAGGGAGTGCTTCTCCACCCACTTACTTTCCTGTTTCATCATGGCCCTTCCATCTGGCTCATTCATTCATGTATTCATTCAACAAATTATTGTTGAGCACCGACTCTGCCCTGCTGTGGTCAAGGTGCTGGAGGCGGCGGGCAAAGGAAGATGGGTCAGTACGAGGGACAAGACAGTTTCATGAAAGGAGTCATCCCAGGTGAAACATGAGGGCCACGAGGGAAGCCACAGGAGGAAATCCCGAGTGCGTCCGAGAGGAGGGTCACCCCCAGATTTGGCAGGAGTGGAGAAAGGGCGTGCATTCAGGAAAGGTTCAAAGAGGTGGAATTTCAGCTGGGCCTTGAAGAGAGGGTAGGGTTGACAATGCGTAGCCAAAGGGAAGGACATTCCAGGCCGTGAGAACAGCATGGGCACGGCCTAGCGGTGGGGACAGAGGGTGCTGTCTGGCCCACGTGCGGAAGGGAAGCTGGGGAGTCAGGACGTCGCTGCTGGGCGGGCCAGTGGATTTGTCTGTGAGCTTTGCGCTGTGGCTCCGTCACACCAGCCACAGCCTGGCCCTTCTGGAGTGGGATCAAGAGAGCTGGGACTCAGGCCCCACAAGCACCAGGAAACGCCTGGACCCCAGGTGGCTGGCCCCATCGAGGACACACTTCCCACATTGTCCTGCACTGCCCGTTGTCCTTGGAAAGCCCTCCATCGCCATGTTCACACCCTCTAGCAGCGCATCTCCGGCCCGGTCAGGCCCGGTCAGGCCCGGTCAGGCCGATGGACCGAAACACAGCCAGCATCAGGGCTGGAAGGGAGGTTTAGCGAGCACGCCACCCAGCGATTTAAACTTACAGAGGAATGTCTGGCCCGGCCAGTGTGGCTCAGTTGATTGCGTGTCATCCTGCAAACCCAAAGGTTCGATTCCGGGCCAGGGCACACGCCTGGGTTGCGGGTTCAGCCCCTGGTCGGGGCGCCTACAGAGGTCAACCAGGCGATGCTTCTGTCTTGCGTCGACCCCAGACTCTCCTGTTTCTCTCCCTCTTTCTCCCTCCTGTCCTCTCTAAAAAAAATTAAAAATTAAAAAGAAAAGATATATCTGTAGGATCCCATCATTCAAAGATCCTCACAGGAACTCCAAAGAGAAGCTGCTCCGGTGAAAGCAGGTTGGGGACCTCCCATTTCACCTCCCACCGCTCCCACAGCAGCTCCAAGGGCGCCCCCAGGAACTCTAGGATGCAGAGGGACACAGCTTGAAAACCGCTGGCCCACCGACCCCCAGTCTTCGTTTTGCAGGTGGGGGATCTGAGGTCAGGAGAAGAGACGAAGGAGCACCAGACTTCCTGACCAACGGCTCAGGGCCCTCCTCGATTTTGGTGTAAGATCAGGGAAGAAAACCAGACCGAGGGCGGAGGTGGAGGTGGGCGTGGTTTCCCAGGTTTCGTCTCCCCTCTCCTGGTAGCAGTGACGCCCAGGGCCTCGGTGGCAGAGGAGCCCCAAACACGCGACTCTGTGGCCTGGTGGCAGTTGGCATTGTGCTGTGGCTGATCTCATTCTCAATCCACTGGGGGAGAGAAGCTGGACCAGGTCCCTTCCTACCAGGGAGCGGGGAGTCCCGGGAAGGCACAGTAAAATCCTAATCTACAGAGAAGGGCTCTCTGGGTAAAATGGTTGTTCTCCACATGTGCTGGTCATTTTACTATTTACCAAAGCATTTGCAAAAACTGACTCTAATTCTTCCAATCAGTCTGCACGGTAGATAGTCTCCCCATTTTACCATCGACAAAGGTGAGGCTCAGAGAGGTTGAGTGCGTTGCCCAACGTCACACAGGTGGCAAGGAGGCAGACAGTCAGTCCCCTCACCTGGGCCTTCTAACTCTGGGTCTACAGAGCACAGGGTGGGCGAGAGAAGGAAGGAGGTGGCTCTGTGTGTGTATTCGTGCGTGTGTGTTTTGGGGGGCTGCCAGAGAAAAGTGGGAAACAGGAGGTGAGGCTGCGCATCTGTGAAAGATTTTATGGAACTGCTCCTTTAATCCTGCGTGTCTCACTTGAGACCACAGGAGCCACAAGGAGGGGTCCCCAGGGCCCCGGTGCCTCGTTCAGTGCTTGTCCCAAGGCGGACACCTAGTAAATACCTGCAGCGCGAACCTGATCAAAGAGGGCATGCTTGTGACCTTGTTTCTGGGCGAGGCTGTCTCAGACGCCAGAGGCTGCTTTGCCCACAGTCCATCCTCCCCCTCTCAGGTCTGACATCTCACCACTTCCTTTCTCCTGCAGGTGCGGAGCCGCACCAACACAACCCCTGTCGGTACGTAAGAGGCAGCCATGACTATGCAGGGCATCCTTGTGCAGTGGGTCCTCCCCACCCAGGAAGTGTGGAGTCAAGCCCAGCTTTCCCCTCCAAAGTCCCCTGACCCTGCCAGGGTTTCACCAGGGCCAAGTGGCAGTGGTACCCTGTGTCTTAGCAGCTCCAGGAGAGAGAGCAATCATCACCACTGGCGATTGCAGAGGCTACTCGTCTGGGCTCCGGGTAACTCCGGGATCCATGCCCAGCTCAGCACCGGAATAAAGAAATTATCCAAGCTCAAGATGCATGCTGTCCCAAAGGTCTGGACAGATGTCCTCAGCTCCTCTGAAAACAATACGTGTTATATACCATGTTTCCTCTCAGGCCCAAGGAGACATACCGTATAACACAGGTTTTGACATAGATAGGAATCTTCGAAGATACAGAGCCGATGAGAAGCCCTCTGCCCAGTGCTCTCTTCCTGCCAAGTGTCCCAGAGACACTTGCATCTGAGCGCCCAGGAGGAGAGACGTTCTGGGAGGCCGAGACAGACAGTGGGCACTCCTCTGGGGCCTGACACGTGTGACTTGCAGACAAGGCACCCGCTTTTGTCTCGTTCCCTGACATTAAGGGAACAGCGTCCTGGCAGCAGCCCTTCTACCCCCGCCCCCCATCCTGAGAGTTGACTGCAGCTGCTAACGGGCCTCTTCCTGGGGTCTTCTCCTTTCCTTTAGGGTTCTGACAATAATCTTTCACCCCCAGCAGGCCTGACATCAAACACAACACAGGAATGATGACGAGGCTGAAAAAGCAGGTCCACTTTATTTACAACGACCAGTTGGTGACACAGAGATCTTTGGGCTGTTCGTGGCCTTGCTGACAGACACCTGGGCAGGGGACCACCCCTCTGCTGGGATAACGCACCCTCCTTCCTCATCCTGCTTTGAGAATCCGGCTGCTGCCGGGACCTTCTTGCTCTGACAAACCTCGACTTGGGGCCATCCCTCCCGTGTCCTCTTTCTGGGTAGTCAGTGTCCCCAAGCACCTGCCAAAGGTCCTCCTTACCTCCTCTGGAGGCCCTGTCTTGGTCCTGGTTGTGGGGCACCTAGTGGGGCACCACACGCTTCTGTCTGCAGACTGGGGTGGATGAGCAGTCCTGTGTGGATGCCAGGTGCCAGGGCATGGGCTTGGTGCAGAGAGCAGTCACCCAGCCTGGCCTCTTGTTTGGGTTGGTGGGACCATCCCAGTCTTCTCCAGAGGCAGAACAATAAAGTCCCAGGAGTCCTCCAAGGGGTAGAGAGGCCAGGCATAGGGCCTGAGAATTCTTTCTTGTGTGTATGGCAGCAGACTCAGCTCCCACCGCGGGCCTGGCCTCTCCAGGGCCCTACTATTCCCCGACTAGAAGGCCTCACCAGGATCAGTCTCATCCCAGGGAGAACGGCTAGACTGGCCAAGGGCAGGACCACTGTGTTCACCTGGCCAAGGTCCAAGGCCACCCTCCTGGATTTCTAGAAACTTCTCCCCCCTTTCTCTTGAGAGGATGTTTTGGGTTTACCAAAGAGACTTGGTGTAAAGCGTAGGAGGCAATTCCACAATGGAGGGCGCCCAGAAACTCCGGATGGGGGGAGAGGCGAACACTGAACACTCCTCCCCCCGATTTGTCCCCCAATAATCAAGGGCAAATGAGGCATCACCCTGAGCCAGGATGAGGCGCAGAGCAGACAACAACGGAGACCACGAGGGAGGCAAGGGCCGGGGGACCAGGGAGGAGCCAAGCGGGCAGGGCCGGGGTGGAGGCTAGACGTCAGGCCGGCGGGGTCTGGGGCCACGAGTCCTGCTGTGTCCGCTCTCAGCGCGCCTGGCCCGCCCGCTCCCTCGGGCCGGCCTTCCAGCGGCGGGGCTGTGCAGGCAGCGGAGGCGCTGGGGCGCCCCGCAGGCTGCAGGTCCTCAGCTCCCGGGTCAGGCTGAGCACCTCGGGCCTCTCGGACTGGGGGGCTTCTTCCTGGCGCTCATCCGTGTCCTGATCCTCCTCCTCGTCTTCCTCCTGGATGCTGCTGAGGCGCGGGACCCCACGGCCGCGCTCGGCGAGCGGTGGTCGGTAGGCGCACTTGGCGTTGAGCAGCCGGCGCAGCGGGGCGCGGGGCACCGAGGCAGCGGCGCCCCCGGCGCGGAGGAGCTGCTGGCGCACGTGGCGCGCGTCGCTCTGGCGCTGCAGGCGCTTGAAGTCGCTGAAGGCCGCCAGCGCGGTCTGGCGGAGCAGGCGGGCGAGGGCGCGCGCCTTGTGCGCCCGCGCCAGCAGCACGGCGTGGCAGCGGAGCACCACGGCCTTGTGGCGCGCTTGGTGGCGATAGACCCAGGCGAAGACGCGTGGGTGGCGCCCGTCCGCCGTGCAGTAGGTGATGCGCGGCAGCAGGTAGGCGTGCGTCGGCCTGCGGCCCCCAGAGCCCCCCGCCGCGCTGCGCTCGCACGGCTGCATGCGGATGCCGTGCGGCCCCAGCGTCAGCTTCATCTTGGTGCCCCCACCCGGCCCGCAGCGCGCCCAGATCTTGCCCACGGCGTCGTCGGTGCAGCCGTCGCCCTTGGCGTGCAGGGTGACGGCATTGCCCAGGTACCACACGGTGTAGGTCGGGTCCTCCTTGTTGAGCTCCACTTTCTGGCGCCGGCTGCGGAACACTCGGCCCAGGCGCTCCAGCGGCCAGTCCGGCAGCAGGTCCGGACAGGAGCGCAGGAAGCTGGAGAGTAGCGACGTGTAGGCGAGCCCCGGACTCAGGCTCTTCGCCTTGCACTTGGCCTCGTCTTCCACCAGCACGAATTTGTCACGTCTCCAGGGCAGCATCGCAGCGGCGGCCAGGGGTGCTGGGGGCTCCGGGAGCTCGCGGGCGTCTTGGCCAGCAGCCGGGTGAGGGGAGGGCAAGAAGTCCACGGCCCCGGGGTCGCGAGAAGCTGGCGGTGCTGGAGACAGTCAGTGCCCGGAGATGGCCAGTGGCGGCTAGCTTCGCTGATGCCCCGTGCCCAGCCGGGTTGGCAGCCGAGATGTTCGGGCGGCGGCCGAGAGTCTGGGAATAGCTTCCCCTGGGAGTCGCTCAGCCGTCCGGGAAGCAAGGAGCGGCAGGGGCTGGGTGCGGTGGAGGCGCCCCCAGCCCGAACAGGGGGGATCCCGCGGTCCCCGCTGCCCAGATCCAGGCGTCAGGGAGGTCTCCGGAGCTGGGGCTGGCGGGTAGCTGCTCCGTGGGGGTAGACAGAGAGCGCGACTGCGGTGGGGACTCCTTCAGGCGTCGCGGCTCCACCTCCCAGGGCTGCCTGCATCACCGGGCGGGACCGCTAGCTCTCTCGTCCCCTCCTCTCGTCGTCCTCTCTCTCCTCCCCCTCGCAGGCTAGCGCTGCTTCTTGCCGGAGACCCAGCACAGGCGCTGTAGACCGGGTTTAATCATTATTGCTGGATCGGTGGGGGTGGCAGGGGCGGTGAAGGTAGGAATCTCCTGAAATGTACGGGAGGGCTTTGCCAATGCAAATTTCTCTGGCCTCACTGGTGGTCTCCAGTCTCGCGTAGCCTCCTTAGGGACCCCTTTTCGCTCTTTCTAGGATTCCCCCTTGCCGCTCAGCACGATGTGTCCTTACCCCATTTCTAAGAGTGATTTGAGGTGGGTTCCTGATGGGTCCAGCCCCTCGTTTTGCCTCTTGTCTGCACAGCAGAAAGCCAGCTGAGGTGGCCTGAGCAGTGCAGTGGAAAAGTACTGTCGCCTGCTGAAGCTTTCTCCCAGGTTCCTCCAAGGTCGTGGGCCAGGCGGCTTCGCCTGAGCTGGGAGGCCCAGTCACTGCTCCCATGGCTGGTGATGCCCCTCGCCTGACACCAAGCAGGGAGGGTGTCCTTTGCAGGGGGGACTTCCCAGCAGTTCAGGGGTCTGTGGGCACAGCAGATGAAAAGCTCCTTCTTTCACCTTGGATAATGTGGCTCAGTGGGTTGAGCTCCGGCCTGCGGACTGAAAGGTTGCTGGTTCGATTCCCAGTCAGGGCACATGCCTGGGTTGCACGCAGTTGGGGGCAGCAGAGAGGCAACGGATTGATGTTTCTCTCCCTCTCTAAAAATAAGTAAATAAAGAAAAGCTGAAAGCTCCTTCTTTCTGTCCATCCTCCAGAAGACATTATCTCATTTAATCCTCAGGGCAGCCTGGCCTCAGTTAAGTGACCTGCCCAAGGTCACAAGGCTGGTAGGAGGTGGCACTAGGGCTCCGCCCAGGTAGGTCTGGTGACCCAGGAGTGGGCCCTCTCTCTTCTGTGACTCTACCTTAAGCTGCATATGGACGGGGCATTTTCCATCCTCCTTGGGGACCTCCCAGTGGGGGTCTCTTACTAGGGAGAGGTTCTAGTGTGCTGGGAAAGAGACAATTGTCCCCACACACCGTGGTCCCTCGGTCCCCCGCCCCATCCTTCCCCAGTCTCAATTCTCGCTTCCGAAGACAGCCACCCTTTCACACATTTTAGATGGCATGTTTGTCATCTCCTTATTTTTAAATGACACTTCGGGTCCAGATTTCCTACTTTCTAGACATCGTCTATCGCCCCCTGTGGTGGAAGATGAAGGTTCGCCGCCCTCCTCTCTGACCCCTTCTACCACACACTCTTCCTCCTTTCCCCGTTCAGGTAGAAGGTTTGGTCGTGGTGGCGTCAGTGTTCAGCGTTCAGCGTTTAATGATCGTGACTACGTGGACAGTCGAAGATGGGCCTTGCAGTGTGCTAAGGTTCCATTTCCCTTACTGGACGACCTTTCTGCTTTTCCGGAAGTTATGAATCACCTCACCGAAAAAAGAAACCAAAAAACTTCCTTGCGTACCCGTCGCTAATTCGTCCCCCAAAGGTTCCCCCAGTGGTTCAACCTGGTCGAACATGCCAGGTGGGTAATCTTACAGGTCTACCTGTTTCTTAGGGAAACGCAGCCCCGCCCTCTTGGAGGCCTCCTCCCTGGGCTCCGACCACCGGGACTGCTCACCCTCCAGGCCTGAGTACCTGTTGTCCTGGGACTTTGCTTTACCACCATCCTAGGAATTTCCTTCGCCTCCATCCTGGGTTGGAGCCAGTTTTCTAGATCCCTTGCCCCCCCACCCCCACCCCTCCGCTCTTGATTTATTTCCTTATTTTGGCAGAGCGTGTAGTCCAGTAACTTTGACTGATGGTTCTGCTGGGTGCAGAATTCTGGATTAGAAATAAATTGTCCTCAGAATTTTGAGGACGTGATTTACTGTTGCTGTTGCAAAGTCAAATGACATTCCGATAGCTACTCTTGTATGTGTGAGCCGATTTTTCTCTTTGGCAGTTTCTAGACTTTTCCAGAGGTCTAAAGTGTCAGTATGGTGCACATTTTCTCTGGGCAGTTGGTGGATCTTTAATTTGGAAATCAATTTTGGGGACATTTCCTCCATTCTGTTTTCTGTTTTTTTTTCTTCTATTTTAGTTGAATATTGGGCCTCTTGGCTTGATCTTGTAATTTTTTTAAAAGATTTTATTTATTTATTTTTAGACAGAGGGGAAGGGAGAAAGAGAGGGACAGAAACATCAGTGTGTGGTTGCCTCTTGTGCGACCCCCGTACCAGGAACCTGACCCACAACCCAGGCATGTGCCCTGACTGGGAATTGAACCGCCGGCCCTGTGGTTCGCAGGCTCGTGCTCAGTCCACTGAGCCACACCAGCCAGGGCCAATCCTCTAATTTTTTGAAATGTTCTTTCCAATTTTTAATTTTTAAAAATGGTTGTTCTATTTTCTGGGACATTACCTCAACTTAATCTTCCAACTTTTCTATTAGATATTTTTTAATGCCTTGACTCATACATTTTCACTTCTAAGAGCAATTTCTTGTTCTTTTTTTGTAGCATCCTGTTCTTGTTCGTGGCCATAATATTATCTCCGATGTCTCTAAGAATGTTAATTATAGTCGCTTTAATTTTTAAAAAGACTTTATTTATTTTTAGGGAGAGGAGAAGGGAGGGAGAAAGAGAGGGAGAGAAACACTGAAGTGAGAGAGAAACACTGATCAGTTGCCTCTCTTATGCGCCCTGACCAGGGACCAAACCTGCGACCCAGGCATGTGCCCTGACTGGGAATCGAACCAGCAACATTGCACTTTGCGGAACGACGCCCAACCAACTGAGCCACACCGGTCCGGGCTATAGTTGCTTTAATTTTGCATTGTGGTAAAGTACACAAATAAAAGTTTCCATCTTAACTATTCTTAAGAGTCAAGTTCACAGTGTTAAGTGCATTCACATGGTTGCGCAACCCATCTTCAGAACTTCTTCATCTTGCAAAATCAAAACTCTGCACGCACCAAACCCAGCTCCCCACTTCTCCCTCTCCCCAGTTTCTGGCAGCTGCCATCCAGTCCTCTGTCTCCATGAATTCAGCCACCGCAGAGACCTCCTGTCAGGGCAGTCACACAATGTTTGTCCTTTGGTGACTGGCTCACTTCACTGAGCATAACGTCCTCGGTGTTTCTCCATGTTGTGCCTCGTGTCAGAATTTCTTTCCTTTTTAAGGCTGAATGATAATTAATTATACACATACATATATATATATAAATAAATAAAACAGCTGCTGCATTATTTTATGTCGCACAGGGGTTCCAATTTCTGTACACCCTCGTCAGCACTTGTTATTTTCTGTTTGTGTATTTATTTTTACATATTTATTTATTATAAGATTGTATTTATTTATTTTTAGAGAAAGGGGAAGGGAGAGAGAAAGAGAGGGAGAGAAACATCCATGTGTGGCTGCCTCTCACACGCCCCCAATGGAGACCTGGCCCTCAACCCAGGCATGTGCCCGACTGGGAATCGAACCGGCGACCCTTTGGTTCACAGGCCAGCACCCAATCCACTGAGCCATGCCAGCCAGGGCATGTTTGTTTGTTTGTTTGTTTACAGCAGCCATCCTGAGGGTTGTGAGAAGGTATCTGATTGTGGTTTTAACTTGCATTTCCTTAATTGGTGATGTTGAGCATTAGCTTGTTGGCTATTTGTACGTCCTCTTTAGAAAAAGGGACATTCAAGTCCTTTGCCTGTTTTTAAATTGGGTTATTTACTTTTGCTGTTGTTGAACTGTAAGAATTCTCTATATATGCTGGATATTAACCCCTGGTAAGGTTTGTGATTTGCAAACATTTTGTCCTGTGCCTTATGTTGCCCTTTTACCTGCGGATTGTGTCCTTTGATGCGCAGAAGTTTTAAATTGTGACGTGGTCCAGTTTATCTATTTCTACTTTTGCTGCCTGCACTTTGGTGTCAAATTCAAGAATTCCTCACCAAGTCCAATGTCATGACGGTCGGCCCCATGTTGTCTTTTAAGAGTTTATAGCTTTGGGACGTACTTTTAGGTCTTTGATGTATTTGGGGTTAATTTTGGTGCATGGTGGAAGGTGAGGGTCCGTCATCGTTCTTCTGTGTGCGAATATCTGGTTTTCCCGGCACCGCTTGTTGGAAAGACTGTCTCTCCCCCAGTAAGTGGTTCGACACTCATATATGCAGGCATGTGTTTCTGTCTCCATTCCGTCCATTCCATTGGTTTGTCTGTCTGCATGTCTTCTTTTCTTTTCTTACTATATTTAATTAATTTATTTATTTTTAATTTATTTTTAGAGAAAGGGGATGGGAGGGAGAAAGAGTGGAAGAGAAACATGGATCATTTGCACAGCCCCAACTAGGGACCTGGTCCACAATCCAGGCATGTGCCCTGACTGGGAATTGAACCGATGACCCTGTGGTTCATAGGCCGGCACGCAATCCACTGAGCCACACCAGCCAGGGCTGTTTTTTATGCCTTCTGCCCATGGGGACAGGGCCATGCGGGTCTGGCTGGCAGCGTTCTGGGAGTGGATGGAGATGGGGCCTCCTGTCTCACTGACCAGTGCGCAGGCTGCCAGCCAGTCTGTGCTCAGCATGGCGCCTTCCTCACCCCGGGTTGTGCCTGGGGTCCTCCGTCCAGAGGTGCTTCGGGTCAGTTTTCCCACAGAGGAAAGCTGCAGTCTCGTGGTGCAAGGGGTGCGGTGGGTATCTTCATGCTGCTCAGGAGAGGGGAGGCTATCTGGGAGTCTCGCTGCAAGTTCCATCCGATCCTTGGTTTTTATGCGCCAGCCGCACCCTTACGATCAGAGCTGTCTGGCGCTTGGAATTCCTGGGTTCCCGGGGGCTTCCCAGCACGTTGCGGCTTGATTCTCACTGGGCTTCCATCTTTTTCCGTGTGCGTTTCATCCTCCCAAATGTTGTTAACACCTCTCAGCTGCCGTCAGCGCCTCTCCTCTCTCTTCCCCCTGTCGGTTTATGCCGCTTTTATTCCTCTGCTGTCATTGTAGTGAGGCTTGGGGAAGGGACGTGGACTTGATCTTAATTTTCCATGTCTAACGGAAACCTCTCCTCACTGCTTTTCTGACGGTTGGTAATTGTGCTCAAGATTCATGTATCATATTCACTTGGTCTCATTATCACTTGTTCTTGGGAATGTAAAAATACTTCAGTGCATATCAATTGATGAATTAATGCATATTTGTTCAGGAAATTTTTTCTGCCAAATGAGGAAGCTGGAGTAATTTGCCATTGTCTTCTCCGGTTTGAACCATTTTATGAGGTGGGGACTGAGTTCAAAAGTGGACCCTGTGGGGACACAGTGACACGGAGGCACTCCTGTTGCAGCCAGGCTCCCACGACAGCTCCTGGGGGTCCTCACCTCCTGGGATTCATGCCTCCGTGCAGCCCCCTCCTGCACTGAATAGGGCTGACCTCAGTCGTGAATAAGATATCGTGAAAACGACGTCTGTGAATTGTGAGGCTAGGCCTCGAAGGACCCTGTGGCTTCTGCTTTGTTCTCTCTCGGGTCCCTGGCGATGGTGGGAGCCAGCCCCCAGGTCCTGAGGACACTCGAGCAGTGTGGAGAGGTCCACATGGCAGGGAGCTGAGGCGCCCAGTCACCATCCATGTGAGAGAGGCATCGTGGAAGGGGGCCCTGCAGCCCCAGCTTCGCCTAGTCGGGCCTGCAGGTGACTACGGCCCCCGCGGACACCTGGACGGCAACCTCATGGGGGACCCAGGCTGCTCCCAAATTCCTGACTCACAGAAACTGTGAGATGATGAATGTTTATTGTTGTCTCTAGTCACCAAACTTGGGAAGAATTTGTGTTCGGTAACTAATACAGTCCCTAATCTGTCACACTGGCCCCCAAAGCTCTGCATGACCCGCACCCTGGGCTGGCCCCCTCCCAGTCCCTCCAACTACTGGGCACCTTCCTGCCTCTGCTGCTTTCCACATGCGGTTCCCTCTCGGCCCCACCCTTCCTCTTCTACCCTGTCTCTTTCAAGCCAATGCTTAACTATCTCTGCTCTAGGGAGCTGGGTCCCTGACCTCTCTGGACTTCCCTGGGTTCTGCCCTTCACAGCATCTATCAGAATGGTAGTCAGTTCATTATTTGCGCAAACCTTGATTTAATGCCTGTTTCCCCTACTGCTGAGAGCCCGGGCACTCTGAGGGCAGGGGCACGTCTGTCTTTTCCACTGTCCGGTCCACGGGCCCTGGACGACACCCGGAACTCAGTTGGTGCTCAAAGAGATTTGCTGAGTAGCTTCCGCCACCTGACTCTGTCTTCCTCCTTTCCCTGCAGGAAAGCAGCCCCCTCACTGATGGCAGGTCAGCACATTATTCTAAAAGGGCAGCACATACACTTTTATTTTTTAAATACATCCTCACTTCCGACAGTGACTCATTAGGGCTGCCCACCTTTCCTCTCAGAAAAATGTAGATAGCAGTCGGTACAATGCTTCTCTTGAAGCCTGGGAACTGTTTCTTTTAGAAAGATTTTGGCAAGATTTTCAATATTCTTAAAGTACAATTTTCTTAATATCCAGGTGGTTGTAAATAATTAAATAAGTGATGAACAAAAATGAACTATGATTTATTGTGTGGACATATATTAGCTATAGGTGTGTACATATGCCTTTTGGTGCTAGGTTAGTAAGCTTTGTGTGTGCATAGTAAAAAAAATTAAATTTATTGGTTTTGAGAAAAGAGAAATAGAGAGAAATATTGGTTTGTTGCTCCACCAATTTATGCATTCATTGGTTGATTCTTATATGTGCCCTGGCTGGGGATTGAACCCACAACCTTGGCATATGGGATTGATGCACTAACCAACTTAGCTACCCAGACAGGGCTATGCCTATTTTTTTTTTAAAGAACAGTCTGTGTGCTCTAGAACGCTCATGGATCCAAAATTCTGCTGCAGGTTAATTTGGAGCTGTATTCATCTCTAATTCATTGGCTCTGTTCATTTCTAACAACAACAAAACGATACTTACTTCAGGCTTGCTATATGCCAGGCACTATGCAAAACCTTTTCCTTTATTTGTAGCCAGTCCTCACAATTACCTATGCAAGGTGGGAACTAGCAATTTCTATTTTACAGATGAGGGGACCGAGAGGAGACTCAGAGAGGTTAAATAACTTCCCTAAGGCCCCACAGCTAGTAACTAGCAGGGCAGTAACTAAAATCAGTATGGCATGCTCTTGACCTTTGGAAGAATTGTGTATTCATGACGAAGGAGTAAAGAAGAAGGGGAATGTGACAAAAATGATTACTCATTGTGAAGCGTTTTAAGCATAAAGAAGACTTCAGAACGGTATTAGTCTGCAGTCAGATTCCCGGCCACTGAGAGACTGGAATGCAGGGGATGAGTAAAGGTGATGGATGGAAATGTTGCTTTCAGTGCGCCTGCACTTGAACGATAAGCTCCTGGTCCATCCATCAAATCACAGTCCGGTTCAAAGCAAAATCAGGTTTGTGTAACAGGCAGTCTAAACCAAGGCCAGTGTTAGGGTCCTGCTGGGTCTCAGTAATGAGACAGGCAAGAGCACACACCTGCAGGCCACCAGGCAGGGGCCCGAGCAGGCGGGAGCAAAGACAAGGCCAGCAGAGGGGGTTTCCAGGTTGGCTCCCTTTTGCCCTGACCCTGATCTCAGCATGAATCCCTCCACTGGACCCCCGAATGCAACCACCGATGGTCACTCTTCATTCATTCAGTCCGCCGTTCAACAGACCGTTTCTGAACACTGGAGGTGTGGCAGGCACTGGGCACGGAGGCGATGCGTGGCCCCTCTCCTCTGCGGCTTCCGGTCTTGTTTAGGAGAGAGTTATGCGTCATAGGAATGTACATGAAACAATTAAACTAATAGGCAAATGATTGTTTAATGATGTGGTGTGAGGTGCACAGAGCCGGGGAGAGCCTTCTCCACGGAGGGCTGGTTCCTGCTGGCCCACACCCCCTGAGCCGCTGTGCCTGCCGTGGGGCGGATGTCCTTGCGACTTCCCTGTACAACTCACAAATCAAAATCCCTTTTTCCTCCCTGAATGCCCCACGTCCCACGCCACCCACTCGTCTCTGCGGCGGTCACCTTCCAGCGTCTGGGGTCCCCTTTCCTGAAGATTCTGACTCCCGGCTCTGCCGTCCCACTCCTGCTTCATTTTTGCTGATTTCAATATCCACAAAAATGATCCTTCCACATTCTGGTCTCCTACTTCGTCCTCCGAGGATCCTGCCCTTCACCCTATCTCAGCACGCATGCCCACTCTCATACCCTTGACCTTGCCATTACCGATGACTGCAGCCCCTTCGGCACGTCAGTTTAAAGCACCCCACAGGATAAGAATCTACCTTCTGGTGTCTCATCTCCAGCCACTCTTTGAGTCCAGCTGGTGCTCCCATCCATCGGTCTGACTACCTTGTCATCCTTGTCAGAGCTGCTTCCCCGGTCCGGGACTCCTCGAATAGCCCCGCTAGATTCTTATTGCTGCTATAACACGACCACACATGTAATGGCTTAAAACAACGCAGATTTACTTTCTTACAACTCTGGAGGTCAGAGTCTGAAATGGGTCTCCCTGGGCTGACGTCAAGCTGTCAGCGGGATCACGTCCCTTCCTGAGGCTCTAGGGGGAAGTCTGCGTCCTTGCCTTCCCAGCTTCGAGGGCCCCCCCACCCCACACACGCTCCTTGGCTCCCTGACTCCTCTCCATCTTCCAGTCGGCAACGCTGGGCTGAGTCTTCCTCATGCTGTCATTTCTCCACTTCTGTCCTTCCTCTTTCTCTGCCACTTGTAAGGACCCCTGGGATGACATTGACCTATCTGGACATTACAGGATAATCTGCCCATTTTATGGTTAACTGATTACCAACCTTAATTCTATCTACAACTGTCATTCTAATTCCTGTTTGCCATGTAATCTAATAGAGGCAGAGGGTCCAGGGATTAGGATGTAGATGTCTTCAGGGGGCACCATGATTCTGCCTCTCACAAGCCCCTGAAGTGCGCTGCCTCTCCCCCAGTTTATTTTACTAACCTGAGCAAAATCCCAGCTCTTGTTTCATCCAGCTGCCCACCCACTGTGTCTGCACCGCGCCGCTCAGCCCTGGCTGCAGCAACACAGAAGCCACAGGTGACTCTCCATTCTCGGCCACTCGCCTCCAGTAAACCCTTCCACTGCCAGGCATGTCTACTATACTTCCCCAGCCCATTCACCCTCCTCTCTCCTACGTGATGGTCTCACACCTCCTCCTCTCTCTTCAGACCCCTACGCCTCTGTCCTTGTTCTTATTCTCAGCTGAGGCTCTCGCTTCCTGCTTCCCCAGGAAAACTGGGGCAACGGGAGAGAATCTTCGCAGCCTCAGCAGCGCAGCCCCCGCCCACCTGCGCCAGGGCTCACACACGGGCTCCCTGTTGCCGCTGCGGATGGTGGGCCTGAAGCCAGCCTCTCCCCTGGAGCCGGGAGCCCATGGCCAGCCACTGCCTCAAGGCCCCGCTCCAGAGAGCCCCTGCACGTCTTCTGTGTATCATCAGTTCCCCTGTCCTCTCTTTTGGATCATCAGCATGTAAACACACTGTAATTTCTTCCATGGACAAGACCAAAACAGACAAAAGCAAAATAAAACCCTCTCGATCTTATGTCCTTGCTTCAGCCAATGCTTATTTGTCTGCTTTTCTTTATAGCAAACCTTGAAAAAGTGTTCTCTGCTCCTTGGGTCCAATTCCTCCTCTCTCAGTCTCATGGACCCACTCACGTCTGCCCTTGGCTTCCACTGTGCTTCTCAAGGTCATCTCCAAGCTGCTACCTCCCGTGGCAGATTCTCAGCTCTCACCTTCCTGAGCTCCCACCTGCGCGTTTGGTACAGCTGACCATCCCCTTTCTCTGAACACACTTCCTTTGCACCCCCACTTGGTGTCCTTCTCCCTCAGTGACCACGCATCTCAAGGTCCTTTGCTGAGTTCTCCTCACCTCCTTGACCTTGAGCTGTTGGCATGCCCCATGCTCCCTTGGTGATCTCATCCAGGTTCTCGGCTTGAAATGCCATCTTATAGGCTAACAACCTCCCACAACCACCTGTAGATGATCTCTCCTCTGAACTCCACTTGGAGGTCAAATACGCTTCTCAAAATGAAAATGACCCACTCAGGGATGGCCGTGCCAGCCTCCCTGAGTAACTACTCAGGCCAAGAACTTTAGCATTAATCTAGACTCTTCTATTTTCCTCACACCCTTAACCAAGCTGAACCCGTGTGCGTCAGCCCCCCCTGCGAGTATGTCCAGGATCTGACCTCTTCGCACCAAGTTCACGGCTCCCACCCTGGTCCAACTGCTTTCACCTGAACTGATAAAGTAGCTTCCTCACTGCTCTCCCCACCTGTGCTCGGGTCCCTCCTCAGTCTGTTCCCGTCACGGGGCCCCTTTTAGAAGGTAAGTCCAATTATGTGTCTCCCCAACTCAAAACCTTTCAGTGGCTCCTGTCTGTTCGGGCTGCTATAACAACATGCCACAGACTGGGCGGCTTATAAATAACAGAAATTTATTTCTTGCAGCTCTGGAGGCTGGGAAGTCCAAGATCAAGGCTCTGGCAGATTCAGTGTCTGGTAAGAACCTGCTTCCTTGTTCACAAATGGTCCTGTTCTCACTGTGTCCTTATGTGGCAGAAGGAGCGAGTTGGGGGTCTCTTTTGTAAAGGCGATAATCCCATTCATGAGGGCTCACTCTCATGGCCTAGTCACCCCAAAGGCCCCACCTCCTAGTGCCATCACACTGGTGATTAAGTTTGAACACGTGACTTTTGGGGGGCTACATTCAGTCTGTAGCATTCCCCACGGCCTGCCAGGCCTCACACGAGCTGCCCCACGGCCAGCTGACCTCACCGCCTACTGTTCTCCTCTGATGTGACCACGCCACATCGGCCCCCTCGGTGTCGCTCTAGCAGGCCAGGCCCACTCCCACCTACGGGTCCTCACACTGGCTCTTCCTCAGCCCGGAATGTTCTTCACACACTGCCAGGTCCCTCCATCGCTTTCTTCACACCTTGTGTAAAATATGGCACCTTCTCAGAGCAGCTCGCTAACCACCCCGTTTAAAATTGCAAAATCGTGACCTCCCCACCCCGTACCGTACCAGCACTCTCTGTCCTCACTGTCTGCTGTATTTTTCTCCACTGACGCTTGTCACCATCTGCATTAATTTCCTGTTGTCACTGTGACAAATGACCACAAACAGTGGCTTGGAACAACACAAATGTATTATCTTACAATCCTGGAGGTCAGAAGCCACACTAGGTCCCTAGGGCTGCATGCCTTCTAAGGCAGGGGTGTCCAGCCTGCGGCCCACGGGCCGGCTATGAATGCGGCCCAACACAAATTCGTAAGTTTGCTTAAACCCTTTTCCCCCCATCACTTTTCATTAGTGTATGTGTATTCAATGTGTAGCCCAAGACAACTCTTCTTCCAGTGTGGCCCAGAGACGCCGAAAGCTTGGACGCCCTGTTCTACAGGCTCCAGGGGAGACCCCGTTTCCTTGTCTGCTCCACCTCCTGGAGGCCGCCTGAATTCCTGGGCTCGCAGCCCTTTCCTCCGCCTTTAACACCGGCAGTGTAGCATCTTCTGTCTCTGGTCTCCTGCCTCCTTCTTATAAAGCCCTTTGTGATTGTTGGTTTGGTCCCACGTGGATGATGCAGGAGAGCACCCTCGTCTCGACATCTTTAACTTAATCCCACCTGCAAAATTCCTTTTGCCATGTAAGATGACATATTCACAAAGTGCACAGGGAATTGGAAGTGAACTTCAACCTACCCTGCCTTCTGATAAGCCATCTTTTCCTTGTTTATTTAATTATCATTTGTCTTTTTGAGGGCAGGATTTAGACTCCTCCCAGAGGATTTTTACCTTTATCCCCCGTGGCTTCAACTATCATGGCCAGTAGTAGGTGCTCGATAAACACAGTTGACCCTTGAACAATGTAGGGGTTAGGGGCGCCAACCTCTGTGCAGTTGACAATCCCTGTGTAACTGACATTGGCCCTCCACACATGTGGATTCCCAACTGCCGATAGAGAATACCGTTTTAGTTTGATTGGACCCTCAGATGAGAAACCTGGGGATCCGGAAAGCCAACTGTATACTGAAAAAAATCCATGTGAAGTGGACCTGCGCAGTACAAACTCATGCTCTTCAAGGGTCAGCTGTGTATTTGGGAATGAATGCGCGGCGGCCGCTGTCTAGGCCAGGGGTGTGTTTGTTTCTGAGGTCTGTGCCACCAGCAGCAGTTGGCTGCTGTTTGAAAGCACCCATGTGGCAGGCAGGTCGACAGTGCCTGGGAGGCTTAGAGGAGGGCACTGGGCAGCCCTGCCCCAGACAGGCAGGCGGGAGCTGAACTCCCCTTCCATCAGCGGCCCCCCCCCCTTTTTATTTTGTAGGCTGCTTCAATGCAATTCGATTGCATCCTTTGATGTTTACCGAGTCCGGAGGTGGAAGGCTTGGCCCCACCCCACCACTCCAGGATGTGTCTAGAAAGAGCCTCATCTCCCTCAGATTTGAGCCAGAGATTCATCTTCAGTCTGGCAAACAGTATTTTGTTACCATGGCAACTGAACTTCTGAAAAAAAAATGTCAAGTAACATGAGGATCCTAGTGCTCCTGGCAACCGCCATGGCTGCATATTTTGGGAGAAAATGTGTCTTGCCTCCTTCCTGCCTGTGAGTCGGGGAGGGTGGAGGTGAGATTAGCAGCACCAGGTTTCCGCCCAGACTTGATGAGACACTCAGATTTTCGGCCAGAACAGGGTCAGAGGCTGGCCCCTCCCCCCACAGGTGAAAGCAGCTCTTTTCTACAAGGTCAGGTAACCAATGCCTTCCCCCAACACTCGGAGGGAGGCCTGTCTTCTGCCCCTCTCTTCTTTGATGCTGCTCTAATGCCCTGGGGACTTGCGTGTAGGCATCGCCATGCATCCGTTCTTCCACGTATTTGCTCATTGATTCCTTCATGCCTTCCCTTAGTAAATATTCACTAAGTGCCTGCCGTGGGGTCAGGCCCTGCGCTGGGGCCTCTGGAGGCACGTAGGGCACGCTGTAGGATGCGATCCTGCGCTCTCCAGCCCGGACTCTTACAGAGGAGGTATGTAAACACATAAATTACACGGCAGCTTGAAAGACAGTGTGCAAGAAGGCACAGGAAGGAAGGGAGTGATTAACTCCGGCAGAGATGTAGGTGGGGGGCTGGAAATCAAACAAGCCAGCCTTGTTTTAGGTCCTTTGACAGGAAAGATTGGCCCAACTACATCCGTTCGGGGGAAATTTAAGAAAGGGTCTGACAAGTTTCTTGGAGGAACGCTGACTACTCCACGGGCTCGGCTGCAGGTGCACATCCCCACCCCCACGAGAATGTTTCCGAAACCAGGCGGTGTCTTAGGGTCAAGGTGTATACCCAGTGAAGCGTTTACTTTCCCACTCACAATTACTTTTATGGTGTGTCTTAGAATCGAGGAAACACGAGAGTTTCCTTTCTGCATTCCCAGTCCTTGTTGGTAACTGAGCCCCAGGGACAGCTCTTGGCCTTGCGCTCCTGCTCACACTTCCTCTGCAAAGGAGTTCAGCCTTTCCCATCAGAGGCAGGGTATGGGTCCAGTTAGAGAGCCTTAGAGGGGCTTCTCTGCACCGGGTGGCAGCTCAGTGTTTAAGGGTATGGGTTCTGGAGCCAGACTTTCTGGGTTCACTTCACATCCAGGCTCCATCCCTTCCTAGCCTTGTGGTCCTCTCTGAGCCTCAGCATCTTCATCTGTAAAATCATAATGTTACATACCTTTAGGGCTGGTCATCCTTCAATTCACCCACTTGACAAATATTTATGGAGCATCTACTATGTATCAGGCACTGTTCAAGAGCTGTGGATGTGGAAGCTGATGCAACAGAAAATCTCTGCCCTCCTGAGCTCACATTCTATGGCAGACCAGTGATAAACATGCAGACTACTAAAACAAAGCAGGGAAGTGGCTAGGGGCAGCTAGTACAGGGGAGTCAGGATGCCGTTGAGACTAGGTTCAGTTGGGAATAGCAGAAAAAACAAAAGCCAAAGTTCACTTCTCTTTATAGATGTAGGAAGTGTGGTGTGGCTTCATAGCCACGGGGGGGTCCAAGCCCTGTTTATCTTGTTGCCCTGCCATCCTCAACACCTGGTCTTTACCTCATGACCCATGATCACTGCTGGAGCTCCGGCTATCTTGACTGAATTCCAACTAGCCAGAAGAAAGAAGTTCAGGAAGATGTGCCTCTTTCCCTCTAAGAACATTCCTTAGAAGTTTGATATGACACTTCCCTTTCCTCTCCTTTGTCCAGAACTTAGTTACACGGTTGTACCTCCGCAAGGAGAGCTTGGAAATGTAGTCTTTATGTGCCTAGCTAAACAAGAGAGGTAATGTTACTAGGAAGGAATGGATGGAACAGATATTGGGGTACAATTAGCTGTCTTGCCATAGGTTATCACAAGGATCTGATTAGATAAGGCATACGAAGGATTTGGCATAGAATAAACACTCAGTAAATATTAGCTATGTTTTGACACTAAGTTCTTAGTGTATGTGATCTTGGGGGCTATTGGTACATGGTAAACATTGAGCTGATGGAGAAATGGGGGCACAAAGGTCTTCAGTGACTGACCTGTGGCCACAGAACTGAAAGGCAGCAGGTCCTGTCCGGTGGGCATCGAGTAGGTCTGCCTAGAAAAAAGCAGGTTGTGTCAGGGATGACGCTGAGGAGTTCTTAAGATCCCGGGGACAATGCCCTACATGATTTGAGTCTCTAGATCCAGCCAACCCTGAACTTTTCAGTTATTTGAACCAACATGTTCTACATTGCTTAAGTGTGTGACAGTCGGGCTTCTGCCCTTGTCACTGAGAGAGCTCTTGTATGCAGTTCAGTTTCTATCTCTGTACTGGTATTTGATTGGATGCTGTTGGTGGTGGTACTTACCAATGGCAAGTTCACTGGGACTGCACAATAAGGTTTAACATCTCATTGACAACGAGTTCAAGAATGGAGTGTCTTGCCCTGGCAGGATAGATAGCTCAGTTGGTTAGAGCGTTGTCCCAGTATACCAAGGTTGCAGGTTTGATCCCTGATCAGGGCATATACAAGAATCAACCAATGAGTGCACACATAAGTGGAACAACAAACTGATGTTTCTCTTTCTTTCTCTATCCTTTCCTCTCTGTCTCTAAAATCAATTAAAAAAACAGAATGGAACATCTTAAGGCACAGCTAGATCAAAGCTCTGGCTCCGCCTCTCTATGGCTTTGCTCTTCTCCATGTATTGGTCGTGGTGGCAGCAATGTGGCTTCAACAGTTGCGTCACCTCCAGATACATTGGTCAGAAGCAGAAAGGGAACCATCTCTCTCAGTTTGCGGTCCTGAAGAGGAGACTTTCCTGGGGTCCCTCAGCAGAACCTTCCCTTCTAGCTCATTGGCCAGAACTGGGTCACATGCTCACTCTTTTTAAAAAAATATATTTTATTGATTATGCTATTACAGTTGTCCCATTCCCCCCGCTTTATTCCCCTCTGCCCTGCACATCCCCTCCCGCCTGCGTTCCCTCCTTCAGTTCATGTCCATGGGTCATACATATAAGTTCTTTGGCTTCTACATTTCCCACACTATTCTTAACCTCCCCCTGTCTATTTTGTACCTACCATTTATGCTACTTATTCTCTGTACCTTTTCCCCCTCCCTCTCCCTCCCACTCCCCTGCTGATAACCCTCCATGTGATCTCCATTTCTGTGATTCTGTTTCTGTTTTAGTTGTTTGCTTAGTTTGTTTTTGTTTTTAGGTTTGGTTGTTAATAACTGTGAGTTTGTTGTCATTGTACTGTTCATATTTTTTATTTCTTTTTCTTAGATAGGTTCCTTTAACATGTCATATAATAAGGGCTTAGTGATGATGAACTCCTTTAACTTGACCTTTTCTGGGAAGCACTTTATCTGCCCTTCCATTCTAAATGATAGCTTTGCTGGATAGAGCAATCTGGGATGTAGGTCCTTGCCTTTCATGACTTGGAATACTTCTTTCCAGCCCCTTCTTGCCTGTAAGATCTCTTTTGAGAAATCAGCTGACAGTCTTATGGGCACTCCTTTGTAGGTAACTGTCTCCTTTTCTCTTGCTGCTTTTAAGATTCTCTCCTTATCTTTAATCTTGGGTAATATAATTATGATGTGCCTTGGTGTGTTCCTCTTGGGGTCCAACTTCTTTGGGACTCTCTGAGCACCAAAGAGTTCCTGGAAGTCTATTTCCTTTGCCAGATTGGGGAAGTTCTCCTTCATTATATTTTAAAATAAGTTTTCAATTTCTTGCTCTTCCTCTTCCCCTTCTGGCACCCCTATGATTCAGATGTTGGAATGTTTAAAGTTGTCCTGGAGGTTCCTAAACCTCTCCTCATATTTTTTGAATTCTTATTTCCTCATTCTTTTCTGGTTGGATGTTTCTTTCTTCCTTCTGGTCCACACTATTGATTTAAGTCCCAGTTTCCTTCCCATCACTATTGGTTTCCTGTACATTTTTCTTCATTTCACTTATTGTAGCCTTCATTTTTTTTTATCTAATTTGCAACCATGCTCAACCAGTTCTGTGAGCATCCTGATTACCAGTGTTTTGAACTGTGCACCTGATAGGTTGGCTATCTCTTCGTCTCTTAGTTGTATTTTTTCTAGAGCTTTGATCTTTTCTTTCATTTGGGCCATTTTTTTTGTCTTGGTGTGACTATTACATATAAGGGGTGGAGCCTTAGGTGTTCACCAGGGCGGGGCAACCGTTGTTGATTTGTTGTGATGATATACATGGGGGAGGGGTCCGAGAGGGAACAGTGCTACTTTCTCTGCTTTCTGCCAGTTTTCAGTCACAAGCAAAGTGGGCCCTTCTGGTGCTGATTCCTGGGTGGGTGGGTTTGTGTATGTTCTAGAACCCTGTGGATCTCTCCAGTGAAGTCTCCTGTGAGGCTGGGAGTTTCTCCCGCTGTCAACTCAACCCCCACAGGTGTTTTCAGTCAGAGGTTTGAGGCTTTATTTCCCTGCACTGGAACCCTGGGTTGCTCTGTCTGTCTTGCTCCCCAGTTGTTCCTCCCAGTTAATCTGCATGTGAATGTGGGACCGCCCAGTCCACAATCTGCCATCTTGCTGGGTCCACCAGCCACCACCTTGCCTGCCTCAGTCTTCCAGCCGCTGCCCAACTCTGCCCCTCATACTGGTCTGGATGAATGTTTCTTCTTTAACTTCTTGGTTGTTGGAGTTCCATACAGTTCCATTTTCTGTCAGTTCTGGTTGTTTTTTCGTTTTTAAATTTTTTGTTGTCCTTCTTTTGGTTGTGCGAGGAGGCACAGTGTGTCTACCTAGGCCTCCATCATGGCCGGAAGTCCACATGCTCATTCTTAAGCCAATTGCTGGTGAGGGCTTAGGCCAAGGTCCTCCTCCCTGCAGCACTGGGTCCCACAGAGGATCATCCTACATTTATCTCTTCCTCTCCAGTATGTACAGTCTGTTTCCTTTTCAAGTTCCAATCCATTCATTCGCCTTACACATAGACAGTTTCCTCGCATCTTGAGGAAAAGATGAACTTGCATCCTTTCCAGCCATCATAATGTTCCTTCTTTCCATCAGAATTAGCTGGGCTTCTGGTTGGCAGAACTGGAAGGAAGTCACTGAGATGTGCAGAAGGGCTCCAGATCCAGCTCTTTCCTCGGGATGAGCAAAGGCTCAGGATGGCAGAGCCAGGGCCAAGGAGGTGCAGTGCCGGGGACACGAGACAGTTGACATAGACTCCTTGTGAGGCAGCGAGTTCTCCAGCAAGGGACTGGTTCGGGCAAAGGCTGATGCCCCTCTCTGAGTCCGTATAGAAGGGCTTCTTCTGCTGGGAATCAGTTTGGAACAGGGTTGTTGATTGATTCATTTATTTATTCAACAAATATTTACTGAGCATCTATTAGATACCAGGTACTGGGCTAAATACTGGGAATGCAGCAGCTAACAAGACAGAAAACTCCTGGGCACATTTGGCTTAGAATTCAGCAGGGGAGATGGACCCTAAGGGAATAATTACACACATGAATCTGTAGAATGACCCCTAAAGTTGCTTCAAATCAAAGATTTATGATTCTGTATGTAAAGTGCTTGGCTTAGTGCATGGT
>CM052542.1:10765245-10804770 GCA_028533065.1 Trachops cirrhosus | reverse complement strand
CCTGCCTGCAAACCAAAGGGTCACTGATTGGATTCCCACTCAGGGCAGATGCCTGGGTTGTGGGCCAGGTCCCCAGTAGGGGTACTTGAGAGGCAACCACACATTGATGTTTCCCTCCCTCTCTTTCTCCTTCCCTTTCCCTCTCTCTAAAGATAAATAAATAAAATCTTTTAAAAAAAGAAAAGAATAACTAAAGGGGAGGCGGTAGAGGTGGGGGTAGGGGAATGGGGATGGAATGGATGTCCTGCACATCACAGGCAGGGATGGGGGACAGGGAGGGGGGGGAGGGGAGGGGAGGGGGGAGGGGGCGGGGCTGGAGGTGATGGTCACAGGGCCTGCTGGCAAATAGCAAGTCTGAGGACTAACCGGTCCCCTAGATACAGCCCAGCGTCAGTCCACGGTTAGCTCAGTGCTCCCCTTAAATTTCAAGACCCTTGCCATTCCGTTATCTCCCTTCCCTAGGCCTACTCCCCACCCCCGGTTTTTTGTTGCCTTCTGCATCCTGTGCTCCTAGCGCCTCCTTGTGGCTAATAATATCCACTGCAGCCTTGACTGCTCCTGTTTCTGGGAAAATCCCAGAGATCATAGTGGAGATGGAAGGACACTTGCAGAGCGTTTTACAAATTATTTCCACTAGTCCCAGTGGAATTCTGGCTTCCAGGCAAGCTTCCTAAATAGGCTGTCATTGAGTGAATCTTTGAGTAGGAGTGACCCCCATCGAGCACTAAGTTGTTTTTAGGACCAGAAACGTGAACGAAATAAAAGTAGGTATAGTTTGGTACTTAAGCATGTAACTCTGGAGGAAGATGGAATTGGATGAACGCTGCAACTTCACATCGCTGTTTCCTCGTCGTGAAAAGGGGATAAAATAGTAACCTAACTTACGTTGTAGCAGATGTGATAGTGATGTCATGCAGCGCTGCGTGGAAAGCTGGTGCCTGGCACACCACGTGCAAACAGGAACGCAAAATGGATCATAGACTTACGTGTACGACCTAAAACTTTAAAACTTTTGGGAGAAAACATCGGAGAGAATCTTTGTGGTCTTAGGTCAGGCAAAGACTTCTTCGGTGCAACACCAAAAACCTGATGGTTCAAAGATTGATCATTTGGAGTCAATAAAAATCAAGAACTTGTGCTCTCAAAAGACAATTTAAAAGAATGGGAGGTCAAGCCACAGGGATGAGGAAAATATTTGTAAATCACGTGCTTGGTAAAGAACTTGTATCGGAAACATACAAAGTACTGTCAATAATTTAGAAAAAAAAACGGGAAACAGATTTGAATGGACACTTCATCCATGAAGATATGTGGGTGGCAAATAAGCACCTAAAAAGATGTTCACCATCATCAGTCATTAAAGAAATGCTAATTAAAACCACAATGAGATACCATTACACTCCTATTAGAGCCTCTGAAATCTGCTTTATAGCCGTGCTGAGGATTAGATGGTGTGACGTCTGTGAAGCTTTTTGTCGTAATATCTGACACATAATAGACTTTCAGTAAATGTAGCTGTAATTAGTAGTTAATAAACAATATGCTGTTACATGCAGTGATGGCAGAGTAAGGGACTACTTTGGTGATATAATCTGCCCTCTTGCAGTAAGAGCTCTGGAGTCCAGTCAATTCCTCGTTAGTTCTCACTGGCAGTGTGACTTCGAGCACATCTCCTAACCGCTCTGGCCTGGGTTCTCATCTGTAAAGTGGGAGAATGTAATCCAAGTCTCAAGGTTTGCTCTGAAGCTTAAATGCATAGATGTTTATTATATATTCTGTTCTTTCCTCCCAATCTAATGGCGGAGACATCGAACAACCCATCAAACAACTCAATAACCCCAGGAAATCAACGGGGCCGGGACTAGGGAGACGCGGGCAAGTCAGTTATGGTCGGTGTGTCTTGTGTGTAAAGCGAGCGGATGAAGAAGCCCTGAGAGACTGCTCAGCTCCAGCAAAACTCCCCACGCCGGGCTCCGGAGGCTTCGGGAGGCCTCGGGAGGCCCCGCCCCGCCCCGCCCCGCCCCGCCCCTGGCGGCGATCACTCTGGCAACACATACTTCCGCTTTTCCCCGCCCCCCCCTCCTGTTTGGAACGCGTCATCGCTTGGCGACGGGATGCGGGTTTCCGGGAAAGGCCTTCTTGGGGATTGTTGTCTGGTGTGGAGGGAGGTCGAGGGCTGTGTACGGTTGGGGTCGCGGGTCCTGACCTCGGCGTACCCTCTCGCACGCCGGGCTCGGCTCAGCCATGGAGAGCGGAGGACGGCCCTCGCTGGTCCAGTTCATCCTTCTGGGCAGCAGCTCTGTGGTCACCGCCGTCCTGTACTCCGTGTACCGGCAGAAGGCCCGAGACGCCCAAGAACTCAAGGTCAGTGCTGGAGCTGGCCTGGCCTCAGCCGGGTCATCTCTGCCCCCGGCAGTGGTGGGCATACAGTTCGCCTTGGGCCGTTCCACCGTCGGAGCGCTACCCAAAAGAGGAAATAGGCTAAGGGAGGGGGTCACCCGCTGGAGGAACTGGGATCAGAATTCAGGCCTCGTCCAAATTGCTTCATGGGGCTTCTGACAAGTTCCTCCCATGACTCAGAATGAATTTTGACTTCAGAACTTTATTCGACAAATATATATTGAACACCTGCTAAGCTGCAGGCAAGGGGGATGTTGCATTGGTAGAACAGACAAAAAGCCCTGCCCTCATGCAGATTCTGTTCTGCTACAAGCAGGCGGACAATGAACAAATAAATCAGATGGTATGCCAGATGGGGACAAGTACTGCAGAGTTATGTAGGGAGGAGAGGAAGTGGACGCTGGAGAAAGTGAGGTTTGCTATTTTAAAGAAAGGGGCATTTGAACAGAGCCCAGGAAGAGGTGAGGGAGACCCTGCGGACGTCTCCGGGAAGAGCAGTGCCTGCTGCGCAGCAGGTCCGAGGGCTTGTTTATTTGTCGGAGGCACACTGAGTGCCCCTCTGTGTCAGGCACGGTTCTCGGCCCCAGGGGGCCAGCAGTGAGCGGGACAAGCAAGGTCCTAACTTTCCTAGAGTCTGATGGTCCAGGGGAGGGAGACAAATAGTAAAACAAGTAAGTAAACTGCGTTAGTCGTTACCTTTTAAAATGATCTTCACAGTGTAGGAGGCTTATTGACCTTGGTCTTGTCATTGCCTGTGGAGCAGTGGCTTCATCTTAGATCGACCTTATTATGTATCCAGTGTCTCCTCTCCTCTCCAGGAGTTACTTACCTGGCGTCCTTAAGACTTGTTGATGGGATTACCCTGAAAGTGGGAACTGTTCTTCATTCATTCCTGAATCCCTAGCGCCCAGCACTGTGCCTGGCACATCGATGCTCAGGAAGTGTTTATGAATTGTATTACTTTTCTCGTATTTCTGGTATAGCAGTAGCAGGCTTGCTTGGTTCCCAAGCACAGCAGGTTGGAAACTCTGAATTGGAGTGGTGGGGAGGTGGGAGGATGAGGGGTCATTAAAGGAAGACAGCAGCAGACGTGGCCAAGCTCACCCGATGGTGAGAGGGAAGGAAGGGAAACTGAAAGTAGAATAGTGTTTGGCACCAGCTAGCCCAGCCTTGCCCTAGAAAGCTAAGGCACCCCTTTCTGACAGTGTGTAAGGCAGAGTGTGAATTGATAACGGCAGGTGGTAGTAATACCTACTGCTCCCCCAGCCCCTACCAAGTGCCAGGAACTCGTTTCGGTGCTTTACACATAAGCCCTCCAGATGCGTGGTTCTGTATGGTCAAGAAGAGATTGAATTATGTTCAGTTTATGGTATGCAAGTTGATTCTTAACTTTCATTAAAAAATTAAGATGAGAAGGAGTGTATGTTTCTGTTAACTGGAGAAAGATTGTTTGTGGCCTCTCCACTCTGTAGATGGCAGAGGGCGGCACTGCCCCATGCCTGTGTGGTATAACTCCTGGGACACAGCTTTGGAGCCTGATTCTCCTGTGGTCTCCTTCCTGCCGGATTTCCTCATTCTGTTTACATGGAAAAAGTAAACAGTCTTCTTTCTTGCCCTTTGCGTTTGATTGAACATGTCAGCATTCAACAGTCAGTTTAATATGTTGTTTCCATTTAGGGAGCTAAAAGAATCCACTTGGGTGAAGACTTGAAGAGTATCCTTTCAGAAGCCCCAGGAAAATGTGTGCCTTATGCTGTCATTGAAGGTATGTTTACTTATTGTTAAAAGGAAAAGTAACTTCCTGTTCTACAAGCCTGTTCCTGGCTGATACTCAGGGCCTTTTGTATCCTTGGGGCAGTGATCCAGAACTTGGACTCTGGGGTCAGGAGGACCTGGGTCATTGTAGTGTGGCCTTGCGGAAATTACCCAGCCTTTCTGGACCTCTGTTGCCCCAGCTCTAAAACAGCCTCCACCTTACAGGGCTGTGGCTGTGCTTGGAAGAGTGCCCACGAGACATAACTTAGGGGGATGACATTTTCACCATTTTGATGAATGAAACTAGCTCAGACTAACAACAAAACTTAATTTACCTTAACGGGAAGGGCAGAACAATTCTTCAGAAATGAAATAATTTGTTTTCCCTTTAGGAGCGGTTCGGGCTGTTAAAGAAACGCTTAACAGCCAGTTTGTGGAAAATTGCAAGGGGGTGATCCAGCGGCTGACGCTTCAGGAGCACAAGATGGTGTGGAACCGGACCACACACCTTTGGTATGTGGCCTCCCTCTGCGGGCCCAGGCCTGGCAGTCAGCTTCTCCAGGTTCTTAATTCTGATAATGTTCTTAAAAAGTATTTTATTTATTAATTTTTAGAGAGAGGGGAAGGGAGAGAGGCAGAGAGGGGGAGAAACATCACTGTGTGGTTGCCTCGCGTGCCCCCTACTGGGGACCTGGCCTGTAACCCAGGCATGTGCCCTGCCTGGGAATTGAACCCAACACCTTTCCATTTACAGGCTGGCACTCAACCCAATGAGCCACACCAGCCAGGGCTGATAATAATTCATTAAAAAAAATTTATTGATTGATTTTATTTAGAGAGAGAGAGAGAGAGACATTGATTTGTTGTTCCACTTATTTATGGATTTATTGGCTTTCTCTTGTATGTGCTTCGAACAGGGATCGAACCTGCAACCTTGGCGTACTGGGACGATGCCCTAACCAACTGAGATACCCAGCCAGGGCTGATTATATTCTTGTGTGTGGCCTGAGGACCTCTTAACTCAGAGTCACTGAGGCGTCTTGTGCAAATGCCTATTCCTGGGCTTCGTTCCAGACCTGCCAAACCAGAATTTCCAGGTTAGGGGGCCTGGAGTCTGTATGGCCACTAAAGTTTGAAACTACTGATTTATGGCATGGATGAATGATTTCAATATTTATTAAAATAATTTTGTGGATTACTTAGCTGTTTAGTAGAGTACCATTTTTCTAAATGACCCTAGTGGGGTTTTGTTTCGTGTTTATTTTATTTGATTTTTTGTTGTGGTAAGAACACGGAACACAAGATCTACCCTTTCAGTAAATTTCTAAGTGCAGCCATACAGTACTGTCAGTACGGGCCCTGAGTTGTCCAGCAGATGTCTAGAGTTGGTTCATCTTGTCTAACCGAAACTTCATACTCATTCAGCAGCAGCTCCGCTTTCCTGCCCGCCTCCAGACCCTGGCTGCTGCCGTTTCGCCCTCTGTTTGCATGACTTTGACTGTTTTAGATGTCTCATATAAATGGAATTACACCATATTTGTCCTGCTGTGAGCCGCTCAGTTTGCTTAGTATAGTGCCCTCCCAGTTTATCCATCTGGTTGCATATGGCAGAATTTCCTTCTTTTTATGCCGACTAGTGTTCCAGTACGTACGTGTGTGTGTGTGTGTGTGTGTGTGTGTGTGAGAGAGAGAGAGAGACATTGCTTTACCCACGCGTCCATTGATGGACACTTATTGATGCGGACTCCAGCCCGCGGTGTCCGTGGTGTTGTGGCTGTGATGAACAAATCCACACGGACTGCAGAAGTCCTGTGGGGATAAAGGGATGGCATGGCCACTCTCTGAGTGAGAGAGGTCCCTGACCCTGCCTGGACAGGCCTTTATTGCTTTTATGGGAGCATTACATCAAGGAAAGTCCTCATTCATTTTGCACAGGTTTGCTGTAGGGGATGACCTTTTACAGGTAACAAAGAAAAGGATGTTCCAAATGCAAGGGGAAAAGTGGTCGAACTTGTTTTTGGGAGGCTGGATTAGCACAGACTTTAGGAAGTTACTTCAAAGACAGTCAGTAAACATTTGCTGCCTCAATTCAGGGTGAGGGAGTTTTAGCAAAAGCCTCAAAGCAGCCTGGATATAATGCAGGCCTGGTTCCCCGTGGGAAGACCGATCTGAGGGCCAGGCTCCTGGGTGCCGCCTCGTGCCTGTGGGTTTTCCGAACTGGGGCTGAGCTACATTCGCCAGTGCCACGCGGACTGGTTCCCTGCAGCTTGTGTGGTCTCCGTGTCTCGGCTGTTGTGACCAGCGCTGCAGCGAACTTGGCTGTGATCTCTGCTCAGGAACCTGAGTTCAGTGCAGTACCCGGAAGTGAGACTGCTGGAGCCTGTGGTAGTTCTCTTTTTAATGTTTTAAAGAATCGGATATTTATTTTATTTATTTATTTATTTATTTATTTTTAAAGATTTTATTTATTTATCTTTAGAGGGGAAGGGAAGGAGAGAGGGAGAGAAATATCAATGTATGGTTGCCTCTCATGGGTCCCCTGCTGGGAACTGGCCTGCAACCCAGGCATGTGCCCTGACTGGGAATCGAACCGTGGTCTCTTGGTTCCCAGGCCCGCGCTCAATCCACTGAGCTACACCAGCTAGGGCCGGATATTTATTTTAAAGTGGAAGAGGAGATAGATGATAGAGGTATTCGTTGCCCTCTGACACCACCAGAGAACCTGAGGCGCTTAAATGATGGTTTCTGTTGCGCTCTTCCTGTCCCCTCAGGCTTCTGTCCATCTCTGCCTGGGCGTGGGGTGTGTGCTGCCCTTTATTTCACCTTGACTTCTCTTACTGTTTTAGGAACGACTATTCCAAGATCATTCACCAGAGGACCAACACGGTGCCCTTTGACCTGGTGCCCCACGAGGACAGCGTGGATGTGGCCGTGCGAGTGCTGAAGCCCCTGGACTCCAGGGACCTGGGCCTGGACACCGTGTACGAGAAGTTCCACCCCTCCGTCCAGTCCTTCACGGACGTCATCGGCCACTACATCAGCGGGGAGCGGCCCAAAGGCATCCAGGAGACGGAGGAGATGCTGAAGGTCGGGGCCACCCTCACGGGGGTGGGCGAGCTGGTCCTGGACCACAACTCCGTCCGCCTGCAGCCCCCCAAGCAGGGCCTGCAGTACTACCTGAGCAGCCAGGACTTCGACAGCCTGCTGCAGCGGCAGGAGTCGAGCGCCAGGCTCTGGAAGGTCCTGATGCTGGTGTTCGGCTTCGCCACGTGTGCCGTCCTCTTCTTCATCCTCCGCAAGCAGTATCTGCAGTGGCAGGAGCGCCTGCGCCTCAAGCAGATGGAGAAGGAGTTCCGGGAGCGGGAGGCCCAGCTGCTGAGCCGCGCCGCGCCCGAGGACAGGGAGGGCCTGAAGAGCACCTGCGTCGTGTGCCTGAGCAGCGCCAAGTCCTGCGCCTTTCTGGAGTGCGGGCACGTCTGCTCCTGCACCGAGTGCTACCACTCGTTGCCAGAGCCCAAGCGGTGCCCCATCTGCAGGCGGGAGATCGTCCGGGTGGTTCCCTTGTACAACAGCTAACAGTCTCGCAGCCCCGCAGTTCCACACGAAAGGAGCCCTCTCCTTTTTAGGGTTTTCATCGTTAGGCCTTGGAGGGGCAGTGGTGGGGACGGCCATGTGATGGAGGGAGGGAGGCAGGCAGGCAGGCGGGGAGCTCTCCGGACCCCGCGCCCCCAGCAGTGGGGTGTGGCCTTTCCAGCACCACGTGAGCCTCAGAGCCCCACCGCAGGACCCCGGTAAGCGTGCGTGTGACTGCGGACGCCTCGTCGCTTAAGCGCCAAAGCCAGCGATCTTCAGCTCTTGCGTTCCTGTGTCTTCAGGTCCTTTCTGGTGAATTGTGGGTCCTCGTGGACTTGAGCCTTGAATGACTCAGCCGGAGGGGAGGCAGAGGTGGGCGCCCTGCGTGGTGTGTGCCTGGCAGAGCTGCCTGTGAAGAGACTGTCTAGTCTTTCTTCCCTTCGCTTACGGCCCAGGGAAAAACTGTCAGCCTGGACATGTCACTTGGGTCCCTAAACCTGCTTGCCTCCTAAACGTGTGCACGCGTGTGTCAGGACAGAACGTGAGATCCAGCATCTGCCTTCTTTCGAAAAGGATGGAACTCTGATCAGCGGAGTGAAGAGTGGTCACTTGAAAGGACAGTTGGAATGGTGGTCAATTCGGCGGTCCCTCCCAGTGGCGGAGACAGCAGCGCGGCTACAGCCCTCCTCGTGTCTCCACTGCCCCACAGGGAGGGCCCCCAGGGCAGGCCTCCCACCCGGATCTGGAGCTGCGAGGCCTGAGGCGGCTGCCAGGTGACTGGTTCTCCCTGCCTGAGGCGAGCTGGGAAGGGCTCGAGTCCCGCTGTGAGGCCGCTGCCGCCTGGGCCTCCTGGCTGGCTCGGCCCCCCTCCGAGGCTCTTGCCAAGGAAAAGTCACCAGCCAGCATCCTGCGCACAGAGCCTTTCCGGGCTCCCCACTCCCCCCTGCGGAAAGTCGACACCTCCCGGGGGCGATCCCGTTGCCCTTCCTTCGTTACTGTTCGCCTCTCTCCTGCTCCACTTGAGTTCATGAGACAAGTGGGGGGACCTCACCTGCCCCCTGAGTAGTCTTCTCTCCCTTCCCTGGCTCTGAATGTCCATTCTCCCCTGATCCTCCTTTGTGCGGGGAGGTGGGGTGCTCTCAGGGGGCTGACACCAGTTCTATGCAGTGTCCAGCGTGGACAGCACAAATTAAATTTGCTACAACCAAGTGCTAGCCTGTTTGTGGCTTTGTCCATAAGAGTTCCTCCAATAGGCTGAGCCCCGCCCAGGGTGGAATCGAACCCCACCAGAGAGAATGAACTGGAGACCTTGGCTCTTCCTCGTCCGGGTTTGGGGCTCCCATGGATCGGGTGCAGGTTAGTGGTGCTGAGGCTTGGGGGTGGGGAGGGGTCTCTGGCCAGCCCCCAGCGGCCATCCTGGAGGGTCTTGGCCTCCCTGAGACCGGCGTCTACCATGAAGGAATCTGTTCTGACATCTGGAATAGGGGGGCAGTGAGAGAGCGGGGTGGGGTGGGGTGGGGCGTGGTGTTGGGGAACAGCAGGGAGGAAATGAACATTTCCCTCCCACTAGCATGTGCTCTTTTGAACTCTGGGTTAATCCTCCCAAAATCGCTGTTGGCTGGGGTATCTCCATTTTCCAGATGAGGAAGGAAGCCCAGAGGGGGGAGGTCACTGGCTGAGGGCGCGATGCTAGTAAGTGCTGGGTCCGATTTTAAACTGCAAGTTGTTTCCGAAGCCCCTCATCCAGCACCCTGCTGACCAGCGTGGGTGGGGGGGGCTGACTAATTCCCTCAGCGCTCACAGGAACGTCCCAAAAAGGCTTGTTCCCCAAGTTACGAGAAGGGCGCTGCTGTGGAGGAAGAGGCAGACGTGGTGAGAACCCACTTGCCAGGGCTGAGCGAGGTGTTGAGACCCTGGTTTTACCCAGCAGTGCCTCGGGGGGCGGGGCAAGGTGAGAGGGTGGCCCGTGGGAATGACCTCTGAGTGCCGTGGGGGCATCTGGCCCCTTTGCCTCGTCCATTCCACAATTTCTTGTCCTTTCTGCAGCTGCTGTGTAGGAGGTCTGGGTGTTGGCAGAGGCTGGCTGGGTGAGCTGCCTGAGTGTGTGTGTGTGTGTGGGGATGGGGGGGTGGGGAGGGCGTTGTGTGGTCATCTATCAGAGCTCAGCCCGCAGCGTAGATGTCATCAGTAAATCTGATCACAGTGGTGGAGAAGGGAAGCCCGGTGCCCTGCGTGTAGAGCGGCCAGCATCAGGCAGGGTTCACCTTGAACTGAACAGCTGCTCCCGGTGGGTGTTCGGATGTCGTGCTCAGCACTTTGTATGCATTAATGCCTAGGCTGCTGCAAAGCGCATACTGTTATCCCTCCCCCCTTCACAAGTGAGAAAAAGTGAGGCTCCGTGGGGCGGCTTCTTCCCTGCAGCCACACACCCAGAGCCAGACGAGGTGAAATTCCTCACAGCATCGGTTCTCCAAGACTGACGTTGGCCGCTGCGCTGGCTGGCCCAGTCGGTCGGAGGGTCCCCTGCACCAGGAGGGTCCCCTGCACCAGGAGGTTGTGGGTTTGATCCCTGGTGGGGGGCGTGTGGGGGAGGCAGCCGATTGTTCTCACATGATGTTTCTCCTTCCCTCTAAAATTCAATAAACATATCCTGGAGGAGGACTTAAAAAGAGACACGGCAAACACCGAGGGTTGTATTACTCGTTTTTCAGGTTCTGTGATTTGTTCAAGGCTACCAAGGTCTCACTGTAAAGCCTACGCCCCTGGTGTTTCTATCACAGTAAGCCTGAGAGGCCAAGAAAGAAAGTTGTTCAACAAACACCAGTATTACAGACACTGTTTTTCCAGCCGGTCAGCATGTCACGAGTCACCGGTGACACCCTGGTTTCACCTGCTGCGGGCTGATGTTCCCCAGCTTATCTTGGTGCAGCGGGAGCTGGAAGGCAGCTTTGGAACCCTAGTTCATTCAGCGTTATGACGAAAACTTCAAGAAGCAAACATGTGGAAAACAAAGCAAACAGCATGAAGAACCTGGCCAACCGGACCCCCTGTATTTACAGCCCCGGTCCTAGGCCACGCACACCCCAGCCAGGTGGCGGGTCTGATGCTGGCGATCCCATGGGCCTTGTGAATGCTCCAAGGAGGTTTCATGTCATTGAGGGGCATTCATTCATTCATCTTACAAACATTTGCTAAACGTACCTTCTGTGCCTGGAGATGCAGAAACGAGAAAGACAGGGTCTGTGTTCACAGAGTCAGGGTTGTCTTTGCATCCTACAGTGCAGGTGTGGCAACTGAGTTTGTTGGTACCGTTTGTGGTTCACAGGATAGGGTAGCTGGGAGGGGCTTTTGAGACCGACCTGGTTGGAGCAGTGTCCCTGACTATTCAAAGTACACCAACCAAGGGCGGTAGATCGTGACTGGAGGGGAGCCAGGCAGAGAACACACACAACACAGAACCTAGAACGGCCTAATTAAAACACCACCCTGACCTTGTCCCTTTGCTTCAAGCCCTTCCCCAGGCTCCCTGTCATCTCCAGGCCCGAGCCCTGGCTCCTCCATGGCACACGAAGCCTGTGGCCCGGCCCTGACCCCCCTCTCCAAGCCTCCCCGCAGCCCTCCTGTGTCACGTGTGTGGCTCCAGCAGCACAGCTGTTGAGTCCTTAAACATGCCACGCCGGTCCTGCACCTCGCTAACATCGCCTCACCCTTTCAAACACAGCTGTGTCTCCCGCAGAAAACCTTGCCTGACCTCCCCACCTAGGTAGATGCCTCACCTCGGGGAGTCTGTAATACAGCCTTCCTATTCCTGCTCTTTTTTTTTTAAAGGTTTTATTTATTCATATTTTTAGAGAGAGGGGAAGGGAGGGAGAAAGAGAGGGAGAGAAACGTCAATACATGAGAGAAACATCTATCCATGGCCTCTTGCACGCTCCCAACAGGGGACCTGGCCCGAAACCCAGCCAGGTGCCCTGACCGGGAATCGACCCGGTGACCCTCTGTTTTGCAGGATGATGTCCAACCCCCTGAGCCACCCCAGTCAGGGCCTATTCCTGCTCTTAACCATACTGCTCATGTCTTGGGCAGAAAACTGTATCTTATTCTCCAGGATAATTTTTAGGTTGTCACTATATACACTATATAATGAGTTTTTTTACCTTTCGTGCTTGCTCTTTGCAGGTACCTGCTAAGTGCTGTACATGACTGATATTTAATCCTCTGCCTGAGGCAGGCGCCTGTATTATTTTTACTTTAGAGAAAAGAAGATCAAGGAGAGGTGCAGTGTTGCCCAGGCACGTGAGAGAGACACAGCTTGAGCCTGGGCAGTCT
This sequence comes from Trachops cirrhosus, assembly GCA_028533065.1. Classification (NCBI taxonomy): domain Eukaryota; kingdom Metazoa; phylum Chordata; class Mammalia; order Chiroptera; family Phyllostomidae; genus Trachops; species Trachops cirrhosus. The sequence continues at coordinate 10,792,713 of CM052542.1, read as the reverse complement.
GACTCCTGAGTCCAAGCTCCTAACCACTGGATCTACATGTAACAAATGAGTAGACTAGCAAATGAAATAGCCTGGGGGCGGGCAAACAATCCTGGAAGGCTGCCTGTGGGAGCTGGTTTTTGGGCCATGGCTTGGTTCTCAGGAGTGAGTGAAGGACCCCTCTTAGGGCAGAGGCCGAGATGGATAGACTGTGCAGAGAAACATCCATGTCCATTGACCTCCCTAGAGCTCTGAGGGCCCGAGGCAATGAGGTCTGGACAGTGTCATTGCATGGTGCTAAGTGGTCTGGCCTGGGAGTCCAAAGGCTGGCCTTCTCTCTGGTCTTGGCTCTGTTGCTGTGTGATTTTAATGGAGTGATTTAACCTCTTTGGGCTCAGTTCCATCAATAAAAGGAGCGATTTGAATGAGAAGCTTTCCCAGGCTCCGTCCAGTTGTGGTATTTCGCATGTGGATGAGAGAGCACGTGGATGAGAGAGCAGGGAGGGCAGTTTTGAGGCCCCCCTCACGGCTGCTGGTCGGAGAGATGTGGACCCTCTTCCAGCTAGCTGCCTGCCGCAGCCTCAGAACCATGTCCCCAGAAAGCCAGGGAGCTCAGCACATTCTCTCTAATTAGATAGTGTCCGCTTATCAATTTTGAATGAGATAAGTTTCCGTGTATGATGTCCTGAATCGCTCCCCAGAGTGCTCATTAGTCTCTTCCCCGGCAACTGCCTTATTCTCTTCCAGATGCCAGCCGAGAGGCCTGGCATTTCCCTTTCCCAAGAATGGGGCACAGGAGGCGGAGCTGGTGACTGGGTGCTGGCCGGAGGGGCCGACCAGGCCTGGGTGAGGGCTGTGGGGTGCGATTAGCCGGCCCTCAGCTCTCGCTCTGCACCCTCTGACCCTGCCGGAGCCGTTGCCTCACACCAGGCACCTCAAATCCAGCTCCCTCCAGGACTGGGCCGTGACTCTGCAGGCCAGAGCTGAATGTAACAAGCATTTATTAAGCACCTAGTGTGCCAGGCACTGTGGATCTCTAACCCGAATATTCTCTAGGCTAGGGGAAGAGGGGTGCAAATGAGGTCATACTAATATCAATGTCCAAACTGCCAACACTGCAGGCATCCCACCCCTCTCAGTCTTTCGTAATATTTAAGGTGTTTCACAGTGTGGGGCTTCATACATTCCGGCAGTAAGCTGGCTCAGAATTTTTATTTCTTCCTACTCCCACCCAGGACTGGTGACGGAATCCCTCCTAACGCTGCATTCTCTGTTATGGCCTCCAGGTGGCGCTGCACCCCCATAGTTGAAGCAGACTGGGAGGACGCGGAGGGGAGGCTGAGATTGTGCTTCCAAAAAGGCCTGTGAAATGTTCCCTTCCTTGAGGGATGGGGAGCAGGCGTCCGAGGCCTGAGCGCAGAGGCAGAAGAGGACCCTGGGTTGCTGATCCCAGGTCCAGCTGGGCACAGACTGCAGAGAGGAGAAGCAGGAAGCAGGCATTTTCTCCCCAGTATCTTCCTTTCTCTGCTCAATTCACCAGGAAGCTGGGTGCAGATGTGAAAGTTCTGAGAAACCCAGAAAATTCAGGGGGAAAAAATATCCCACATTTCTCCCCCTATAATTTCCCAGGCATTCACGTCTTTAAATATACTAACCATGATTTCCTTCAACAAAAACGAGATATGCATAATGCATCACATGTTCTTAAAATACCCAAATGACTTCACACTGGCAAAGGGCGCTTAAAAAAACTGTGTGGCATAGACTTTGCTCATCTCCCCAGAAGCTTTTTCTCAGTGGAGGAGCCCTGCTTTTCCTCGCCCGGCCGGCTCGGCTCTCCTGTGCTCCGACCTGTCTCTGCCTTTTGCTCTGCTTCCTAGGCGTCAAGCTCCTCCTTCCCCTCTGCTGCCTCTGGGAGGTGACACCACTTTACTTGGCAGTTCTGCCTCTTGTCTGCCCTGTTTGTGTCCTGCCTCTGAGTCTGTGAAAGAGTTTCTTCCTCTGCACGTGGGTCTGTCTTCCCCTCTGACGCTATTCTATTTCTGTGAGTCTGTCTCTCCTTATATCTTTCTCACCCGTGCCTGGTACCTATCCTCCTGGACCCATTCTCCCCGCTTCCCCAACCCATGCCCAGCCCAGGGCCTGGCAGGGCACCGGAGGGCCTCTGTGACCACGCAGGGGCTGCTCCTCAGTCTTCTCTACCCTTGCTGCTCCACAGGCATTTCCTTTCCAGGAAGAAAAGGCCCTTCTGTCCACTCTTGCAGGCTCCAGGGGGCTTCAGGTGGACAGACTCGCATGTGGAGCTGCCCCCCTGCTCTTATCAGAGTGACCCCATCAGCACCTCATCTGATCTTCACACTGTCCCTTTGAGGCGGACCTGGTCGCCCCTGAAAGGAATTCTGGCTCAGAGAGTGAAGGGCTGCCTTCAGACCACACAGGTAGGAAGGGGGGAGCTGCAGTTGGCTCAGGTCGTCTCGCCTGCCTCCACTGTGCTGGCTGTTGGCAGAACTGGGTCTCGGTCTGGGCTCTGGCTCCGGCTGGACAGCTCATCTTCTCCGTCTGGGACTCACTTGTCCCCACTGTACAATGGGAAAGGACGCTTCTTTGCCCTGCCATCCTCACAGGCCCGGTGTCCTCCCATGGACATCAAATGACCTCCCATCCGTGGGACGGGAGAGTGTTCCCGCAACAGCACGTAGGAACTAGAGGGTCCAGAGCTGTGCACAGTCCTCTGGGTGGACCCTGGGTCCCCAGTTCGTGGCCACATCCTTCTGCTCAGGGTTGAGCCCCCCACAGGCCTGACCCCAGGCTTCGGGGAGAGTCAAGGAGAGGGCCTCTGTGATTGGTCCTGCCGCCTCCGGGCTTGCAGGTGTTAAAAGCCTTTTGGTTGTCAGAGGACTCTGGAGGGGACTGTCGTGTATAGGATCCAGTCCTGCGTTCTTCATGTGAGGGGTCTCTGGGGTCCCCTGGAAATTGTGCATGCCATTTTCTGTGACTGGGGGAAGGAAAAGGATGGATTCTCTTTATCAGACTCCCAGAGAGGTCCTCAACCTGTAAGACCCCTTAATCTACACTCCTCAGTTTCTGTGGGTAAACCAAGGAGCGGAGACTAGAAAGTTGTCCTTGGCTTCCTGACTCCCGCTGTCCTCAGGGAGGCACTGTGACCCAACAGTTGAGAACGTGGCCTAGAGTCAGACCAGCTGCCTGTCTTATGCTGTGCGGCTTTGGGCTTGTCACTCATGTTTGCTGGCCTCAGGGCCCTTGTGGATGACAGAAAAGGATGACAGAAAATAGAGATGGCGACCACAGCCACCTCCTTGGGTTACTGCGGGTGTAGATACCTGTGCGGCAGTTGGCACCATCCTGGGGCATGGTACTCTCTCAACAGTGATTGGTGGTAAGGATTTGGGACCAGAGGGCGGTGGTGCCCTTTCTGAATTTAAGATAACCTCTCCTCCTTAATCCCCTTCAGGGGTCAGGATTTGGCTCAGCTGATTGCCCTGGCAGGAGGGACCAGACGGGCCGGGTGAAATATTCAGAGGCCGGGCTTGGGAGCCAGACCGCGACTCCCAGCCTCCTGAGCTGTCAGCATTTGTCCGTGGGACTGAATCATACCCGCCCTCGGCTGCCCCCAGGATCACGTGGGCACAGAGAGGGCCGTGATGCCAGGCCTTTCTTGGGCTGAGAGGGACAATTGTTTTCCAGGGTGACATGGAGCCCCAGCGCCTCCCACCTGCTCGTCCTGGGTTGGGGGTGGAGGCAGAGCTGCTCTCTCAGAGTTCTGAGCTGTCCTCACTCTTTTAAGTTTTCTTTGTATTTATTTATTTTAAGAAACACAGTAACTTCATTGTTGGGGGAAAAAAACCCTTTTTTAAAAGATTTTATATATTTATTTTTTAGAGAGTGGCAGGGAGGGAGAAAAGAGGGAGAGAAACATCAATGTGTGGTTGCCTCTGGTGTGTCCCGCACCAGGGACCCACAACCCAGGCATGTGACTGGGAATTGAACCAGCAACCCTTTGGTTCACAGGCCAGCACTCAACCACTGAGCCATGCCAGCCAGGGCTAGAACCTTTTATTTTCTGCCTATGCATTGCTGGAGTCCCCGCTCCCATAGAACTTCCAGTGTGCGGTGTGACCCAGTGTGACCCAGACTAGAAGTGGAGGGCCTGGGTTCTACCATGCTCCCTCTGGGCCTCAGTTTCCCCATCTGTAAAGGGAGGTGGTTGCACATTTAGAACCATGGAGTACTCTGAGCATTCTTTGGAGACCCTTTTGGGACCAACTGGGGTACAGGGAACCCAAAGAGTGGGGTCCTGAGCTCCTATCTCCCCAGAAGCTTGCCCTTTACCTATGTTTTATACAGAATCTGGAAGAAGTGAGGCCTGCTTGAGTGTGGTTGGTGGGGTAAGAATATGGGTGTAATAATTTACAGTTTTAATTTGAACATTTCACCTAAAATGTCATATGGTCTGCTTGAGTGTTGCTATGTTATAGAATTACATGCTTATGATTTGTTACAGAATGACATGCTTATGATTTTGTAATAAAAGATTTTGTAATAAAAAATGGGGGCGTTATTTGTGCCGGACCCCCCTATATATTGGGGTTCCTTGAGGTTTTTGTTTAAGGAAGGGGTCTTGGTGATTAAACAAAGAGAAGAAGCTAACACTCCTTGAGTTGTGTCGGGGACGTCCTGCACAGATGTCTGCTGGATGCCGGACAGATGGATGACTCTTCTCTGGCTGCTCCTTGACCCCAGGTCTGAGTCACCTCTAGTCCAATGACGTGCCTTCTCCCCCTGCGAGTGTGTGTGCCTGTGTGTTGCGTGTGTGGACGTGGGGGCAGAGGCCCTGCCTTTCGAGGTGTGTGGGGCGCTGGCTGCCCCCAGGTTCCGGGCACTGCGTTGAGGGGGTGGTGGTGTGATGAAGGGATTTTTACCCAGCCTTGGCTCCGAGTGGTGGTCCCCTGCCGGGAGGCCAGTGAGCCTCTCTGCGGGTGACCAGCTGGCCACTGACACTGCACCTGGCCTTCCCTGCTGACCGGTGACTGGGAGGCTGCCCCAGCAAGGCTCAGCATTCCTAGGGCTCCACCTCCCTGGGATCCTGGCCGGAAGCTGCTGGCTGATGCCCCTATCAGGGCTGAGGTAGCCAACGGCCATTCTTCTCCAGGCCTCTGATGTTGCTGCCCGTGCCTCGGTTTCCCCACGTGGACAGGGCACCGCCGGGGCAGAACCTCCCTTTTCCTACTCTGCCAGCACTGTGCTGAAAGAGCCCACAGACGTGGTCCAGTCCTATCGTTCTCAATTCTGCAAAGTTCTGGGGTGAGGTTTGAGGGGGAAGCCAGTCCCCAACCTTTGCCTCAAGCAGGTTTTAACTAGATGTAGGGGAACTGGCTGATTTTGCAGCTGAAAAAAACGGGGGGTTTTCTCCAAGTTTCCCAAATTACAATATAGAGTCAGAGGCCTAGAGAAGAGAATTGATTTATTCAAGGCCACGAAGAGTCATTAGCTAATAATGGTAGGTCCATTTATTGAGGGCACACTGTGTGCGTGTCAGCATTTGATACATGTATGACCTCCTGCATTTGGTACATGTATGATCTCCTTCCCTGGGACAAATCATCTAGTAGGAACAACTGTTATCCCCATTCGGCAGATGAGGAAACTGGGGAACAAAGAGGTGAAATGATCACGGAGTTAGGAAATGACAGTTTGGGGATCTGAACGGGCAGCTGCCCTGTTCACCCCAAGCTCCCGCACCAGACACAGCACTGCCAGGACGCCTCGCTGGGTGGTGGGAAGGCAGCCTCTGCTGCTACCTCACTCGGTCCATTCCTCCATCTGGACACGGCTTCTTCACCACGGCCCTGGTCATCTGAGCCAGCCCCCTTTGGGGTGGGGAAGGCAGGACTGGAGCCCCGGGATGTGCCTGCATCCAGGTCCAGGGCTCCAGGAGGGAGGGAGGCCCCCCTGAAGGCTGGAAGAAATGGGGAACTAACTGAGTGAGGCCTCTGTAATGGAGCCGGTTGGGAGTGATGGCGTTGGAGGAATGGCGCACTGACACCCACTTGTACTCTCCCAGGCAGAACTTCTGTGTCACCTTGGCGACCTCACTTTCAGCCTTCAAGTACCTTATCTGTAAAATGGGCCTGGCTGACCCAGTCTTGCAGCTTCTGGGTGGAAGTCTCTAAGGAGGTCATAGCCCTGGAGATGCTTTTCTATCTGTAAAGCAGCATATGCCTGGGGCCGATGTGTGGTTCGCCAAGCAGGTGGGTACTGAGTTAGCAAGGTGTGCTGCTGCCACCATTAACCTTATTGGAACAGGCAAGGTAAACATAAAAACAGGTGGGGTGTAAAACCCGGCTTTTCTCCTTACTCTCACTCGCTGTGTGTGCAGGGACTCATCAGCCGTCTCTGTGCTGTTCTGCTTGCCTTCTGCACGGTGGCACTGTGGTAGACGCTCAACTGCTTCATAACTCAGCAGCAAGGCAGAGGCCGTGGGTAGATGAGTGTGGTGGTCCACCCCCCTGCCCCCGCATGCTGTCGCCACTGTGGGGTTTCCCCCGCAGGCGCCTGGAATCGCAGCTGGAAGAGTGGCTCTCCAGGTTCCATCACTAACCTGCAACCTTGGCAAGTCACGGACCCTCGTTCTGCTATGTCAGTTACACAGGGACGTAACTTCTCTTTCTACCTTAAAAGCTATTTATTTTGAGAAGCAAGGTCAGTAATGGATGTGAAAATGCTTTGAGGGAAAACAGAAAGCACGATACAAATGTATGGGCTTCATCTTGTAACCTTCTTCATCCTGCTTGTTCTGCTTTTGTTTTCTCTTCCGGCACTTGGTCTGGTGCTAACCTCAAAGCAAACACTTAAAGCCTTAATGATTGGAGACAGTTGGCCAGCCTTGAGGAGCAAAGGGAGGCCGGAGACCTGCTGCTTCTGCCATTGACAAGCTGTGGGGTTTGGGGCAAGCCCCCGACCCTCTCTGGGCTTCAGTCCCCCCGTTTGTAAATGAGGATTCGGGCTGGGCCATCTCTACGGGTCTGCCTGGCTCTGGCGGCTCTGAAACGGAATGAAGGAAGCGCTACTGTCTTTCCTCACTAATTTCCAAGCCATCTGTCAAATGTTTAGTACACGTCCACTCTTAGGCGCCGAGAGCCTGATGTTTTGTTTCTGTAACAGTCCTCTGAGGTACACAGGCAGGTCCCTGGCCACAAACCCCACTTTACAGCTGAAACTGTGGAAGTTCAGAGAGGGGCCAGGACTTGCGCAGTCCCACAGCTAGCAAATGGCAGGGCTGGCACTCAAACCCAGGCCTGAATCCTAAGGTCACCTTCATTCCATCTGCTGCATGGCCTCTGTGTCCCATTTTTCAGCCCTTCGTCCCCCTTACCCCTAAGGTGTCTGGTCTCTGGAGTCAAGTGACTTTTAAAAATAGTTTGGGGAAGAGACTGAGCAGGCTCCTCTAAAGCAGCCTCTCTACCAGATGTTCTATCACCAACTCCCCTTTCCCTCCAGCGCCCCCCTCCCTGCCCCTAGAGCCCCTAGCAGAGCTCTAGGATTAAGGAGAGAGTGAACCCGAGGATACCCTTCACGGATGGGACCTCTTGCGAGGTCGCAGGTCGAGCCAGTGGAGACCTCGCCAGGGCGACCTAGATGTTTTTCCTAACCTTGCCTGCAGCAGGTGGCGTGACCCCGAGGGGCGGCTGCACCTCTCTGTGCTCAGGCTGGTTCCGTGGAGAGAATGCAGTCGCTAGGGGGAGAGCAGGTGCCCTGGGCAAGGATAACGAGCTCTCCTCGCGCACCTTGCCCCCTCGGAGTTACAGTCTGCTTGGCAGATGCGCCTCCGGGGCCGCTGGGGCTGCCCCAGTTTCCCTCCTGAGATTAGGGACCCCGCTCCTCCGCTCAGAAGCCACAGGCTCTCCCAACGATTCTTGGCTGTTGTTGGAAGGGAGGTCCCCGAGGGCAGAGGGCTGCAGGCCCGGGATGTCCCTGGCTGAGGAAGCTGACGCTGAGAGCCGGGCGTCCCGGGCGAGCCCGGCGTAATGAGGCGCTCCCCTCTCCTCCGGGAGGCGGGGCTGCCCGTTTCCTCCCCCAACCCCCACCAGCCTCCACCCCAGGCCCCCAGGGAGCCAGAGAGCCGGGTCTTCCAGGGCGAATGGAGTGGGGGAGGGAGAGTGTGAGGCCGAAAGGGCTAGGCCCTGAGATTCCGAAGTGGGGCGCAAGTGGGGTGGGGGTTTAGGGGTTCCCCGGCTTGCGGCTGGCAGGCGAGGCCGTGTCCGCAGGTCACCTTGGTGCCCTCCGACCCTTTGCTCCAGCATCTAGCCTCTAGGCAGAGACCGGCATCCACCTGTCCTCCCCGGAGTCGTCTGCCCGAACCCGGTCCCGCTCCCCGAAGCCCCACTCCCCCCAGCTCCCCCGAGGCGGGACAGGCGGGTCCCGCGCGGAGCAGCCGCGCACCGGCTCGGGACGGGTAAACACCCGGCGGGAGGGGCGTGGGGGTGGGGAGGAGGCGCGCGGAGGCCGCCAGGCCGGGGCGGGGCTAGCTGGGGGCCCCTCCGGGCGGGCGGGGCGCTGGGTGCTGGGGGCGGGGGCAGGAAGCCGGCCGCGGCCCGGCCGGTCGCGCGGCCCCGTGACGTCGCTCGGCTTCCAGGGATCTCTCCCCGAGGCCCCGGGCCCCCGCGCCCCCGCCCTCTTTGCTCTCCTCCCGAGCCTCCCCTCCGCGCCGGCCGCTGCCGGCGTTTCTGGCTCGCGCTGCTGGCGGGCGGGCTCCGCAGTCCCGGCCGCCCTCTTCTCTCCTCGCTCGCTCACTCTCCTCCTTCCCTCCCCGGCGCGCGCGCTCTCTCTCTTCTCCCTCCACCCCGTTTCTTTCCCTTTCCATCTCCTTTCTTGCCTCTGCCTCTCGGATCCTGATCTCGTCGTTCCCTCCCCCCTTTCTTTCCTCTCTTTCTCTTCGGTCTCTTTTTGTCCATTCCCTGCCTCCCTCCCTCTCTTTCGGTCTCTGTTTTTATCCCCGTCTCCCTCTCGGTTGCTCTCTCACCCCCTCCCCCGGTACCCACCCACCTCCTGCCCTCCCTCCCCCCTCGCCTCCCTCCCTCTCCGCCCCTCGCCTCCCCGCCGCTCTCAGCTCCCCAGTCAGCCTCTCCGAAGCCGCGCTGCAGCCGCCCGCACTCGCCGCAGGACCGGCCCGCCGGCTCCCGGGAGTGTGCCCTCCTGGCCCCGCGCCCTCAGGGCTCGCTGGGACAGCCCTCCCCCTCCCCCCTCGCGGCCCCGCCCGGCCCGGCCCCCCGCTCCGCGCCCGAGCGCGCCGAGGATGTGAGTCCTGCCGGCCTCTGCCAGAGCAGCAGCCCATTGCGCGTGGATCCCGAGCGCAGCGCAGCGCAGCGGTGGGCGCTCGCCGGGTCGCTCGGGCGGGCTGCGCCCTCCTGCCCTAGCGGTGTCCCCCCTCTGCTCGCCGGCTCCCCAGCCGCCGCCGCAGCCCCCGGGCCGTCCCCGGCCGGCCGCTCCCGGCCCCAGCGCCGCTGACCCTGTCCGCCGCGGGCGGGGACGCGGGCGGAGGAGGCGCCGCCGCGGAGCCCCCGGACGCGACCATGTCGGAGGTGCTGCCCTACGGCGACGAGAAGCTGAGCCCCTACGGCGACGGCGGCGACGTGGGCCAGATCTTCTCCTGCCGCCTGCAGGACACCAACAACTTCTTCGGCGCCGGGCAGAACAAGCGGCCGCCCAAGCTGGGCCAGATTGGCCGGAGCAAGCGGGGTGAGTTCACGGCCTCCTCCCCAGACACCCCCTTTCTCGGGCACTGGGGCCTGTCGGAGCGTTGCGGGGTTCCCCCGCACCCGGGAGCCCGTTCCGACCCAATGGAATCCCATCGAGCAGAACTGGGGGATCCCGCACTGCGGGTCCGGCCCCGGTGGGCTGTAGGAATCCCTCCCGCTCAGCCTGATCCCCGGTGGGGTCACCCAGGGGGCGTGGCGGCTTCGAGCTGCAGTCAGGGCCGAAAGGTTACACCGGGACCCCACCAGCGCCAAAGTTTGTTTTTTGATTTTAACCCCCCCTTTGTGCAGTGGGGCCGCAGCTGCACTCTATCACCGGGGGTGGGGGTGTCCCAGGACTCCCCAGGGGACGGCGTGTGGAACTGCGGGAAGAGGACCCCATTCCTGCGGGGAGGGACGAGGGGCTTTCGGGGTTTTCATTGTGACTTGGCAGCGGGTGGGGGATTTGCCGAGTCTGGGCGCTTGGTGCGAGAGCTGGAAAAGCCCGGGAGAGACCAGGACACAGAGCGGGTCGAAGGGGGGCTCCAGAGGCGCAGGGACAATGAGGGAGACCGACAGCAGCCGGGAGAGACTGACACGCAGAGGTGGGGGGGGTGTCAGTTGGGGGTGGGGACCACGATGGGCAGAGACCGAGACAAAGCTCGGGAGAGGGAGCCAGAGCGGGAGAGACTGCGAGCGGGGACGCAAGTCTGGGGAGGGCAGGGAAGCAGCTGAAACAAAGAGGGCGACCGACACCCCCAACACGGAGAGGGACCCAGAGACCTCGGAAGGTGACGGTGGCGCCGAGAGACCGAGGAGGGATTGAGGAAGGCAAGGCTAGGGCGAGAGGGCGAGAGGGCGAGAGAGGCGGAGGACGCAGCGCGAGGCAGACTCGGAGAGGCGGGCGGCAAGCAGAGGCTCTGACCTCTGCAGCAGCGGCCAGAGCGGAGAGGACGAGTCCGCGCCGGAGCAGGTCGCCCGGGCGAGACCAGATCCCTGGGTCGGCTGCACGCCGTGGTGGGAACCGGCCCCTGGCGTCTCTCTCCCTCCACGCGCTGCCTCGACCGGTCTCGGCGCCGAGGGTCCCAGACCCGGAGACCTCGGCCCGGGAGACCTCTGCTCCCTCTTCGGCCCTGGAGCCTTGTTTCTAAATAAATGCGCCCCGGGGGTGCGTTGGGTGGTGTGGTGGAAACGGCCTGGACTGCGGGGTTTGCGCCCTCTCTGTTTCCTTTTCTTAGAACCGAGCGGGGAAACGGCCAGGGGGTGGGGGGAGTGGTTCGAAGGCAAGGGACCCGGGCAGAGGCCGAAAAGGATGGGACTGTGTGCGCGAAAGGAGCCCTCCTTCCCCTGCGCGTCCCCAGTCTCCCCCCTTAACCGAGACCCCTGGCGAGGCCCAGCTCGCTCACTTTTCCTTTTCTCCCCTCTTTTTTTGCAGTTGTTATTGAAGATGATAGGATTGATGACGTGCTGAAAAATATGACAGACAAGGCACCTCCTGGTGTCTAACTCCCCCAAAGACAATGAGTTAAGGGAGAGAAAAAGAGTAAGATCGACGGTAACAGTTATTGGCAAAAAGAGCATGAAAAAGAGAAAGCACTTTGAAATTTATTACTAGCTTGCTCCCTGCGATGAAATCAACAACCTGTATCTCGTGTCGGGCCGGGAGACAGATGAGGCGTGAGAAGGAGGAGGGGAAGGCTCTGGGCTCCTCTGCAAAAATAAAAAAATTTAAAAATAACAGAATCACTATATACACACGTATAAAGAAATAAAAAAAGAAGTCTCAGTTGCAGCTATTTGTCAAAGTTAATATCCATTTCTTTTTATATACAGTGAATATTGCGCAATTATAGATCTGGATTTTGAACCACTGAAATAATGAAGCAGCAACACCGGGTGTTTTGAGGTGTTGGCATTCTTTGCTGATTTGGCTGTTCCCAATGTTTACATTATTTAATCTTGCAAAAATTATTCTGTGCACTTGGATGTGAAATGCTGTTAAGTTTTATTTTTTTATGTTGCTACCCTTGGATGTACTAACACACACACACACACACACACACACACAAAACGATCGGTATAGATATTGTTTTATTTTGGTCCTCTTTAGAAGTTATCAGGAACGCATTTAGAACAAGAAGAGAACTTTTCTAAGGGATGATACAGAGAAAGAATCCTTGTTTTATTTTAAAATGAATTGTAAAGCTTGTGTTTCTTTGTTGCTGCAAGCTGTTTGCCCAAGTTAATGCAAATGGACACATTTTATATGTCAGGAAAGAAAAACCATAAAAAAAAAGAAAAAAAATGCTTGAGCTTTTTCTAACCTCTCTCTGCAGTCCGTTGTGTGAGCAGCCCGTTTTTCCCTCTAATATTGTGTCAGTTTATTCTCTTTAATGGACTGTAAAAAAAAATGTAATCACAAGAGTGCCAAATATCTTGAAATGCCAAAAGGCATTTTGGTTTCTTTTTCCCTGTGCTCTGAGTCCACGTAAAGGAATGCTTGGAGTGTCTTTTCTGTTATTTATAGGGGTTCTCTTAAGGCACACCAGCTGCCTGTTTTGCATGGTATTTGCAAAAATGCCTCTTGCGTGAGGAAATCTTTTACCATTTCTTTGTTTGCAACTTTGGACCTCAAGAGGTTTCTTCCCTTTTCCTCTTTTCTTAATTCGATATTCTGTATGTTGCACCTTTAACCAGCACACAGGGCTATTTCTCCGATGTACAATACAATAAAAGAACCGTTCCTGTGTCTCACTGCTCTCTCTTCTCTGCTTTGGTTGGGGGGGGCGGTGAGGGGGAGTTGCTTTTCGCCTGTTGGTTGCAGACAGAAAGGAGTGAAGGGTAGCTTTGGTCTGTGAAGCAAAAAGGTGAAGTGGAGGGCACTGTGGGTGGGGCTCAGATGGGAGGAAAGACAAGCTGGACAGGCAAGGCCATCCCTGGAGAGCAATTTCATTCTATGTGGGTTTTCACTGGGCTCTCCCTGCTCCCGGAGGTTTCTGCCATCCCTGGTGGGGTATGGAGAGAGGGAAGGTTGGTGGGGTGTTGAGAGGCGGTCAGTTGTTAAGAGCGATGTTTGGAGACTGACAGACTGGGATTCAAATCCCGGCTCCTTCACTTCCTAACTGTATATATAGACTTGAGCAAGTCCCTTCGAGTCTTTAAACCTCAGTTTGCAAATCTGTAAAGTGGGAATGATGCAGCTTCCAGCTACAGAGATGTTGGGAGGATTAAGACAACAGCCTGTCCATCAAGTACTCAGGATCACGTGTCCACGTCCTTTACTGAGGGCCACCTGTCCAAAGAGCTAGGCTCCTCCTCCCCTTTGTCCTGAGTTCAGAGGTCCCTGGTTGGGGGATGAGCCTGGTCCCCTAGGGCCCACAGCCTGGGATGTCTCGGGCTTCCTCGCTCTGCAGTTTCCCTGCGATAACAGCTTAAAAATTCCCCTTATTAATTAAACAAAACAAAGCAAAAAAAGCCCCCAGCTGTGTTCAGAGCAGTTAATGGACAGAGCAAGGCCCCTGCGGGAGGAGGGCTTGGGAGGAGGATTTTGGCTGAGGAGCTGCTGGGAGAGTCTTTTCTCCTGGACTGTTCCACATCCAGGAGCCCCGCTGCCGGCAGCTTTTAATGTGTTTGTTGTAAAACTGTCAGCCTGGGAGTCACAACACAGCTCACAGTGACGGGAGCCTGCCTGTGACTCAGACTTCAGGTAAGACAGGCCCTGGGGTGGGGGAGGGGGGCTCTAGAGGGGCTCCAGAAGGCCTGTGGGGGAGGGGTGATGCATCGCCTTCCTGCCCAGGCAGTGGAGGCCCAGACCTCAGGAGGGCCCAGCGGAGAGCTGGTCATCCCATCAGTCATTATTAGGAATGACGGGCAAGCTGGCGATGGCAGTGCCAGCGGGATGCTTTGGGAATGCCAGCTTGATTTTCCCAGGCGCATGGCCCTGTCCCTGAACCTGGCTCTGCTCCCTGCTGACCCCAGAGAACCCCAGCATTTCGGAGCTAATGGGCCTTTAGCCGTCCAGGAGGCCAGCTTTTCCCATGAGGCGGCTGAGGGGCGCCTCACGGAGAGTTAGGGGCGGGGCCCACCTTCTGGGCACCATCAATCTGCGGAGGTTGGTGGGAGCCATATGGAAAGCTCCTTTCAGAAGAGACAGTCCTGCTCCCACCGAGGAGTGATCGCCTCTGATCCAAGCACCGTGCAGTTTCAGAGTGCTTTCCCTTCCGTCTCACATACTTGACCCAGCAACTCTGGAAACCCACCACCCCCTGAACTCCATTTAGTAGGCGAGGAAATCGACAACCCAGAGGGGCTAAAAGGATGACGCCACATCCTCACCAACTAAGCTTTTACTGTTTGTCCCACTCGCAACAGCTCCACAAAGTACCCTGATTGTGCAGAAGGAGCCAGGGCTTCGAGACATTAAGTAACTTGTATGAGGTCTCTCAGCCAGTAAGTCCCTGGGGCAGCACTCGAACCCAGAGCCAGAGCTGCAGGATGGGGACGCAGAGTCATCTCGTCCCTGACTCAGGTTCAGTCCCAGCTGCAGCCACTGTCCTTGGGTCTTAAAGATCTTTCTCCGGGTTTGTTGTTCTGAGGCCGGGCTCTCCTGCTATTCTGCACAGCGGACAACTGCGTAAGGGGTCAGAGGGAGGCAGGGCTTGGATGTGGTCAGCTAAGGCCCAGAGCTGCCCTCTGCTGGGAAGGGGGGACGTGGGAGCCCTTGGCCAAGGCTCCAGGTCCATTTTAATAAGTGATGTATTAAAATGTTCCTGCTGGAGGCCATCCCGCCGGCCAAGGCTGGGTTCTCTGCCTGTGAAGACAGTCTGCCTCTCCCGAGGACTCCACTCAGCAAAAGGGAATGTAAATCTTGTAAATCCACTCTAACATTGGGGTAAACATTTGTTGAGAAGGCACTTGGGGGACTGGGCAGATAGCAAATTATACCAAGTGCAGGATATCTGGTTCGGTAGCAATAAATATGAAAAAGGCCATTAATAGTCGGAGGTGGGGGAGGGTGTCTCCCCCTCCATGCGTGGATGGAGCACCCAGGGCTGCATTATTCAAACTCCACTAATTGAATGCTTGTCATAAGCATCCATCTCTTCGGATTCTGCGTCCGCAGCCTGTCCAGACTGACAGCCTGAAGGAATATCAAAAAGCACCTCCAAGGGGGAAATTGGCAAATTAAGTTTTAAAAGAAAGAGACTAGAGAATTACTGCTCTCTGGAGGCCACAGATGAGGGAGTGACCTCGGGGAGCCTCTGCAGGTGGTGGGCAGTGAGTTCCGGGGCCCCAAGGGGCCGGCGGAAAGGGGCAGACATGAGCATGGCTGGTGCGAGTACAGGGCACGAATTTAGGACTTAGATGACTTGGATTGGAAACTTCTCTGCAATGCTTTCTAGTTATGACTTGGGGCCAATTTCTCAAGCTCCTTGGGCCTCTGTAAAATGGGGTGACAAAATGCCTATCACACAATCAAACAGGACCCCCATTCTCCTCCCCAGCACAGGGCCTTGTGGGTAATAAATGGTAGCCATTAATGTGTGAACATATGTGAAGTGCCTACTATGTGCCAACGATGGACTTTCAAGACCTAGTAAACAGTTCTGGCCACACAGAGCTTCCTTGCAGATGGTTTTTGGCAGCCTGAGGGTCCTAAGGGACAGTGAAGGCATCACCATGGGGGTGGGGGGGTGGAGGAGACAGCTTATTTCTTATTATCTCCATCAGCCCCCCCAAACCCCCAACAAATCCAATCCTAAGTACATCTGTGTGCTTCTCTTCAAAGAAGTGTCGAGAGATGTCTCCCTTCCCTTCCAACCAGATTGTTGGAAGTCTTCCCCCTTTTGGATGGAGACTAGCAGGTATGCCTCTGTGCCCTAGGAAGGGAGGAGCTTGGCTTTCTGCTTGGGGTCCTCCTTTTACAGATGACCTGTGCCAGGCTCACGGGGTATGTATGCCATGGTGAGGAAATAAGAGTTTTCTCAGGTTTGAAAATGATGACGTTTCCCATGGAAATGAGTTTGGCAGCTCAGATCCTTAATGTGGCAACAAGAGAGAACCAAAAGGAACTGGCTCTTGGGTTTGCTTGAAATACAAACACGAGAGCCACTTAAAAAAAAATAAACTTTTACTTTAGAATACTTGTGAAGATAGTACATCTACCCTGACCCAATTTCTCCCATTGTTTGCAACCAATATCACTGTGATCCATTTTTTCACAACGAAGGAACCAACACTGGTGCATTACTATCAGCCGAACTGCACATTTCACTTAGATTTCATTTATTTTTCATCTGTTGTCCTTTTCCTGTTCCAGGATTCCATCCAGAATATGTGACTTCCAGTCATCGTGTCTCCGTAGGCACCCCTTGGCTGAGACGGTTTCCCAGACTTTTCTTGTTTTTGATGGAATGCTGGTCAGGTGTTTTGCAGATTTCCCCTAAATTGGGGTTTGTCTGATGTTTTTCTCACGGTTCAACTGGAGTTAACGGGTTTCGGGAGGAAGATCGTAGAGGTCAAGGGTCATTCTCATCACACTGTATCAGGGATCCAGACTATCAACATGGCTCATCACTGTCGACATTGACCTTGATCACCCGTCCGGCCCAGGTCGTGTTTGTCACGTTTCTTCACTGTAGAGTTCCCCTCCCGCACCCCTTTCTGTGCTGTCTTCTTTGGAAGGAAATCTTCCTGTTTAGCCTGCTCAAAGAGTGGGGAGCCACGCGCCCTCTCTGAGGGAGGGGTATCTCTATAAGTTACTTGGGATTCTTCTGCCCAGGTGGTGTGAGTGACCCACTTTCAGCAGTTCAACTTTGCCTTAGTGTTGGGCGGGCCACTGTGGTTTAGACGTAATTGTGAGTTCCAGGCAAACTGGGGAAAAACAGAAATGCCCACCAAAGCCCAAGTCACTGCCTGAGGATGACTGATAGATGGAACCTTACGAAAGAGAGAGGGAGGGAGAGAGATATTAAAAAAAAACTTAATAAAAGCAACTTCCTGTGGAGGGGAACTGTCACCCTCTTAGAAACTGTGCAGAAATTTCTCTTGGAAACCTTCAGGCAGCTGCTCTGGTTTATAAAATCTGCCTATTGGAGGAAAGGAGAGGGGGGAAAAAAGGTTGTCATTCCAGCAACAGAGATTCTCCCAAACCGTGTGCAAAAATAACCCCTGGAGACAGAGCAGTATCCGGGGAAACCGGGCAGCTGGGCTGGAGCTAGTGGGGTGGCCCCCAGGGATAGAAAGCCTGAGTCCCCCCGCCCCAGCCACTGCTCCCACAGGACCAGGAGCCCAGAAAACCCCACCTGGCCCACAATGGGCCCCCACCCATCCCCCTCCCTTTCTGGGATGAAGATTTGGTTGATCTTGTTACCTCTCACGTGGGAGGGTTTGTCCTTAACCCGGGGGCAGTGCTCACCCATGGGCTGAAGGAAGGTCCTTGACCTAGAAACAGCTGTTTTGGAGACAAACGGTCACTAAGGGGAAGGGAGGTCAGGAAGGGCAGGCTGAAGGGAAGACGGACCCGGGAAATGTGCCATGAGAAATCCTAACCTAGTGGTGATGGGGGTGGGGGGGCAGACAGTGAGGACAGGAAGTTGTCAGGGACAGTGGGTGTCTTGTAAGGCAGAGAGTGGGTGGCTCAGGACTTAAAGAGTTTGGTTTGGAAGGGTGTTTAATTAATTAATTAATTACATGTTCATTCAAGAACTCAGCTGTCAGGGGTGGGGTGGGGTGGGCTGGGCACTGGGGAGACAGGCCTTTTCGGACTTTCGGGACCTCACTGCCTGGTCACAGACCATTCAGTGACGGTGAAGCCTCAGAGCTCAGGGAGGGGGCCCCACAGGACACCCTAATAGATGCCTCCAGCCTTCACAGTGAGGATATTAGAATGGATTGGCGATTGCCTTCCACTCTCAAAGGCGCCTTAACACCCTGGGTGAATGTCGTCTCGGTGCAGGTATTTTGCCCCTCCGGGGGCTCCATTTCCCAGCGCGGAAAACGATGTTTATGAGGTGCTTGCTATAAACAAGGAACTGTTCTACACTCTTCGCGTTCATTTCATTTAATTTTCACAACCGCCCTGTGAGAAGGTTACTATCGTTATCATCCCCATTTTACAGACAAGGGACACTGAGGCACAGAGCAGCGAAGTCACCTGCCGAGGTCGCGCAGCTAGAAAGCGGAGCTGGGGCTGAAACCCAGGGATGCTGACCCCAACCATCCCAGGTATCAACCGCTTCCACGTAGGGAAGGGGTGTGGGGCTAGCAAGCTTCCTACCGCTCTTGGCAGCTCAGAGAGCGCAGGGTTCTGAGCCTAAACCGCCCATTTTGCCGTGGGGGAGGGGAGGCTGAAGATCCGGTTGGCCGTGAACCCTGGACCGGGCCAGCAGTTGCCATGGGGACGCCTGGGCGGAGGCGGCCGGCCGAAGCCGGTGGCCCCGCGGGGCAGTTCCGGGGAGCTCCCGCCAATGACAGGGAGTGGCCGCGAGCCCGTGGCACCTGGGGCCGCGTTTTCCTGGCAGACCGCGCCGCACTAAATCTCCCCTCGCAGACAGGGGAGACCGCAAGTCCCCTGCAGCGGCCGGAGCCTCCTCAGCCCTGAACTCAATCTCCCACGAAGCCGTCCTTATCTCCAGTTCATCTGTGTGAATTATTTACTGTGTCTGGCGGCCTCCCCAGCGGCCTCCCCGCCTGCCTCCGCCCTCCCTGCCCCCCGCGGCTTTCCACATCCTGGTTTGCAGCAGCCCCTCCATCCAAGCAGAAGGGCCCCCAGGGAACTTGGGCAGCAGCGTCCTGCAACCAGAGAGCGCACTGCGGGAAGAGTCAGGAGCACTTGCTAATTCTCACAGCGATCCTACCCCTCAGGGACACTCTCTATTATCCCCGTTGGACGTACGAAGAAACTGAGGCCTGCAGGGTTTGACATACCCCGTCCTCCCTCGGGAGGGAAGGAGCCGGAAGTGGAAACAGCTCACACTCTTCAGCGCTGCTAACCCCAGGCCTTGTTGCCTCCTTAGCCTGGGGGCCTTTTGCGCGCACTCCAAGAGGCTGCGTGGGCACCAGGCACAACTGTGACCTGCCACCTGCACAGACAAGGAGCCAGCCTTGTGTGCCTGGCTCTGCGCTGCGCGCTGGGGACACACGGATAAGTTAGGCACAGCCCCTGCCCTCTAGTTGCTTCTGTCTGGAGGCGGGATGGAGGTTAGGGACCGGGAGCAGGAGCACTTTGTGACTAATTATGACCCAAGGTGGCGGGCTGGACACAAGTATTGAGTTGTGGGGCAGAGGGACCATTCGGTAAGCAGATGGGGCTTCAGCCCCGCCTCGGATGGGGTAGAGGTGGGAGGGCCAGTCCTGCTGTAGGGAAGACCAGGAGCAGAGGCTGGCACTTTTGGGGTTTGCTTGAGAAAGGGCAGGTGCCCGGGAGTGGCTGGCATAAGGCGTTTCCCATGCTGCCCCGTTGGAGGGGTGGGGCTTCAGGTCACACCATGGAAGTTCTTGAAATAGAAGCTCAAGCGTCAGTGTAGAGCCGTGCTTTTCAACTTTTGCCCTCCAGGGGACACCTGGAAGGTCTGGATCAGTTTCTGGTTGTCACAATGTGGGGAAGAGGATGGAGTTATTGGCATCTGGTGGGTAGAATTCAGAGAGGCTGCTGAACGGCCCGTGGTGCAAGGACGGGGCCCACAGCACGGAAGAGTCCAGCCCCACGGGCCCACGTTGAGAAATCCTGGTTAGAGTGCGTTCGAGAGCCTTCACCTCTAACCAAAGGGGGATTTCGGGCAAGTCACTTTCATGCCTCAGTTCCCTCCTCCCTAAAATGAGCTGACTGTATTGACTAACCTTTGAGGAAATAACTGTCATTTTTTTCATGCTGACTGAATGCCTGCCACACCCTAACTGCTTTACATATATAGTCTTACCCAATCCTTATAACCCTGTGAAGAGTAGTACCACAACCAACAACCATGAAGTCTGTGGGGCCGTTCCTTAGGTGCCTGGCCCCGTACTCAGCTCTTTACATATATTAGTTTACTTACTTCTTACAACTCCCTGAGGTAGGACTATGATAATCTCCATTTAACAAGTGGAGAAACAGAGTGACAAGAAGACGGAAGCTTCCCCCAGGGCAATGTCATGTCTTTTGCTCCCTCTCCAGCATCGAGAACAGTGTCTAAATGAATTCAGCGCGGGACACAAGTGGGTTTACCGTGGTGAGTACTCGAAACTCAGGGTTTATTCTTTTTTAAAAAGATTTTATTTATTTATTTAATATTTTTAGAGAGGGGAAGGGAGGGAGAAAGAGAGGGAGAGAAACATCAGTGTGTGGTTGCCCCTCGTGCACCAGCTACTGGGGACCTGGCCCGCAACCCAGGCACGTGCCCTAGACTGGGAATTGAACCAGTGACCCTCTGATTCACAGGCCGGCACTGAACCACCGAGCCACACCAGCCAGGGCCAGAGTTTATTCTTGTATTATTTATTAATGATTGCATTGTTTTCAAGATGAACAGGTATAACGTACTTTTGTTCCTCCCTGCACTTGTTGAGGAGGAAATACGTACCCTCAACCCCAGTGGGCTCACGAAACTCCTGCCATTGGGAAGAAACCGGGGCACGGATATGGCCAGGGTCTTGTTTGGAGACACAGTGGGACTTCCACCCCTTTGCTTTCTGGCCGCAGCCTCTGGAAAGCCCCTCAGAGGTTTCTCCGAGCCTCTGGAGCTTTGCTCCGTGCCTCCCCCTGGCAGAAAGGGACCTCATGTGGGGCATTTTTTTAATCCTCATCTGAGGATATTTTTTTTCATTGCTTTAAGACAGAGAGGAAGACAGAGAGGAAGTGAGAGAGAGAAACATTGATGTGAGAGAGAAGCATTGACTGGTTGCCTCCTGTACACTCCAAGACCTGAGCTTAAACCCACACCCTTGGCATGTGCCCTGACTGGGAACTGAACCTGTAACCTTTTGGCTAATGGACAGTGCTCCAACCAACAGAGCCACACTGGCCAGGGCTGGGGCGTGTCTGAGCTGCCCAGAGAGCAACAGGGCTGTGGGTCTCCCCGGAATCCCAGCTGAGCTGGGAAGGACTGCCATCTTGGACGCTGAGCAAACCCAGAACCCAGTCAGCACAGGAGCATGTCCGCGATTGGACTTGTGAACGCAGCGAGAGTTCACAGTTAATCCCACCCCAGTCCTGATCTCAGGACAGCGGGTACCTGCAGGGTGCGTGGGGTGAGTCAGGCACGGTGTTAGGTGGTCACCGAGCTGCTGTGGAGTCTACCCTCTGCGTGCCTCAGGGTACACATCTCGGCCAGTCCCCTCGGCGGCCGGCCGCAGAGGGAGAGGCACTGCTGTCACCCGTGGACAAGCGAGAGGTGGAGGTCCGGAGAAGTGGCTGTTCATCCCACGGCTCTAGCAGAGAGGCTTCAAGCTTGGCCTCTCTGATGCCCACGTTAACCTGAACCCAAAGCACACATTCCACGAGTGACCCAGGGCCTGGTAGTTACTTTGTTTTTCTGACCCTCATCTGTGAAATGGAACCGTGAATCCAGGCCTCAGAAAATCGCTGGAAGTATTTAAAGGCAATAACGATGACAGAATACCCAGCGCCTGGTAGGGTCTTTCCTTGAGCTTCCTGGAGATTCATCAACTTCCAGCTTGGGGGAGTAGTCTGGCTGGGGTGCAATGGAGCCATATTCGAGGAAGGGGGTTGGGGTGGGCAGAGGCTTGCGGGGATGCCTCTAAAGATGGCCCTGTACTGTTCTAGGAAGCCCAGCCCCACTGGCCCAGCTCTGTGGTCCCTTAGACTGTAACGTGGGCGATGCAGCTCCATCATCTACACGTGTGCCTGGGGAAGTCGCCTTCCCGGGAGTGAGTTGTGCGGCACGCTCCCTATTCCCTTAATACTTACCGGGTCGGTGGCAGTAACAGAGCAGATGGGGGTGTCGTCTACCTTGCAAGACTCCTCGATTCTCCACTTCTCTCTAAACCTGCTGTGCCCTGGCCACCTGCTCCTTCCTGTTATGCTTTCTACACCTCCGCACTTTTGCATATGCGGTGCTCTCAGCCTCTCACCCCTTCCCACCTGGCCAAATCCTCCTCCTTCCAGGTGCCAGTTGACATGTCATGCGTCTTCCAGAATTAGGGCCCTCACTGAGGCTTCCTCTGTCCGAGCACTCCTCCCACTGCGGGCCGTTGCTGGTCTGTTCTCCTCCGTCAGATCGTGCTTGCTTCTGGGGCAGCACCGAGGCTCCTTGTTGGTCTCCATGTTCCCAGGGCTTCACACAAACGCCTGGCACGCAGCAGCTCCTCAGGGAGTGCTATGGAATTAATGCAATAATAACAGTCTCTTGCATATGGAGAGCTCTTTTCCAGTTCCCAAAGCCTTTTTATGACAGTTGCGTCATCTGATGCTAAGAGAGAACTTTCCATTTGAGGTGGGCAGGGTTGGCGTTGGTGTTTCCATTTTACAAGGAAGAAAACGAGGCCGGAAGAGATTAGGTGTGTGGCCCAGGTGGCCATGGGGACAGGTGCTCTCTTCCCACTGGCTTGCCTGAGGCAAGCGTGGGTATATTTGGTCCAGGGTGGGAGCCTCCGCAGAGTTCTGAGTCCAGGCTTTCTGTCTTGGGGTGGGAGGCACGTGTGGAGCGTTGGGGGCTGGGAGTCATTGCTTCCCAGTCCCAGCTTCGTGTGGGGGTGACGGGGGGGGGGTGCGGCCAAAGCGAGTCTCTGGAAGGAAAACTGCCGCAGGCAGGGGTTTCTTCTGCGAAGGGTCGTTCGTTTGCAGCTGTGCGGGTGATGGTACCGAGCACTGAAATTTCTGGAAAAAGATATGCAAAATAGGGGAATGACTAAGTAAACTGTAGTGCACCTGCTTAGAATATTGAGCAGCCCTTCAAAATAAGGCTTCTGGAGTGGGCGCGCTGACGTGGGGAAGTGCATGTGTCACACGCTCGAGGCGAAAGAGAGGATGCGAACTGGACCTCTAGGACAGGAGAGCAGCGCCGTGGGGCTGTCTGAACCCGGCTCCGCCGCTCGGTGCCTGTGGGCTCGGGCGACCTGTCCTCTCTGCCTCATTTTCTCATTTGAAAAACAGGCAGAAGAATGGGGAGGGTTAAATGAATCCATACATGTAAAGCACTTAGAACAATGCCCAGTGTATGTGTGTGAAGATTTAGTTATTATTATTATCATCTCAGTATTGCAAATACACACACAGACACACACACGCACACATATATATGAAAAAAAGACAGAAGAAAAGGTCAATGCTATTTTCTTTGGGATAAGGAATAATGGATGATTCTTTCTTTTTTTCTACTTCCCTGAATTCTCTAAATATTTTACAATGGAGATGTGTTATTTTTATTATGAGGAGAGAATAAACTATGTCCCCAAACCACAATAGTGGGGGACACACTCAGGAACACTGGCCTTTTGGACTCCAGGAGTGACTGTACGGAGTTGGCTCCATCAGTAACCCCTGGGACACCCTGAGAACACACCCGTGCCAACGTTTTTCTTTTGCCTTTGTCAGCAGCTCCCAAGCAATCTTTCCCCAAGCAGATCAGGCTGTCCCTTTCGCTTCTCATCTGCTTGTTTACCCTTTTATATGATACCCGTGGAAGCATGTAGCAGAGTTGTGTAAATACCCACTGCCACAAATGGTCACCACCCGATGACACCAAGTTCCCCAGGCAGGGGCGTCCGAGACGAGACTAAGTCATTCTGACCCCCTGTCATCGTCATACTCTCCCTCCATCCAGGGAGACAAGGGCATTTACAGTGAAGGGGATGCCAACTGCTGTGTAAGCTGATAGGGATTCTGTCAGTCTGCTGGCCAGCCGGCGGCCTGCCAGAGGAAGCCAGCCGGCCGGCCAGCTGGTCAGCAAACGACTGTGCTGGACACGCTGTAGGTGCTCAATTGAAATTTTGTTAGGTCCCGCCTACACGCGCGACTCTGTCCTGGGGACTGTCCTGTGTCCTGCTGAGAAGATGGGGTGCTAAAGGATGGCTTTCACCTTTAGGCAGTAAAGGCCCACAGATGCTGAGAATGCGTGATCTGGTCTTTTGGGATGGTGGTGCCTGAGGCGGAGTGGGGGTTCTGTGATAGACTTTGATTTTTCTCCTAATCCTTCCTGGAATATCGGTTTCCATGACCATGATAACCACCATTGTGACATCTCACCACCTCTCACCTCCCTATCCTCCTATTTTCCCATCCATTCACCCATCCATCCACCCATCCATCAGATCCTGGGGTCAGGCTGCCTGGTTGGAAGCCATTTCGTGACCTGGGAGGCAAACAGCTGACCAGACACTGAAGTGGCGGGCAAGTTCAGGGTTCTGTGGGTGCAGAGAGGAGGGATCTGACACCCAACTGGAGCCTCAGAGGAGGCTGCACTTCGGGAGCCACGACCACCCTTACTATCATGACTGGGATTCCTCGGACCGGTGGTGGGGCCTCAGCCAAACGGAGCCCTCGGCGAAGCTGGCCCGTGGACCGTGGCCTGGTCCCTGGCAGGCCTCCTCGTCCCCGGCACCCTGGCCCTCCCGGCCCTCCTGGCCCTGGCCCGTACTCTCTGCTCTGCAGGCTTCTCTGGCTCAGTTCCCCACTTTCCCCTGACTGCTCCATCCCTACCTGTTACTGGTCAGATGTAACTCCCTAGAGCCCTGCTTCTTGCTAGATGACGACTATCTGGATTGACAATCCAGCTGTGCGTTAATATGTTCCTATGACGCCCTCCCTGGTAACATTTGTCATCGTCATCACGTGTCTAGTCGGTGCATTTACTGTGCGCTGTGAAACCACCTACTGTGTTACTGAGCACCAGTGGTGTGCAATCATGTATTTCGAACACCGAATATGTGCCTCGACTGCATTGTCCCACATCTCACGTGTGCTTTTACTGTGAATGTCAACTGGGCCTAGATTTCTGCTTTCTTTGAAAGACATCTCATTGGAGTGGGGATGCTAAGGTCCCATCAGACCAGCCTGGGTTCACATCCCACCACACCTCTTGCTAGCTCTTGGGTAAGTCATTTGACATCTCTGAGCCTCAGTTTCCTTATCCATAAATGGAGACAATAATACCTGCCTGGACGATGTGCACAGGGTCACAGCAAACTGCCATGCACCCTGTTAGTGCAAGAGTTATTTCAGGAACTTTAAGTGCTCCATGGATGGTCCCCCCTGCAGATGCGGAGGTCCAGGTGGCTGGAGACGCAGGGAGCATTCGGAGTGGACTGGGGTCCCTGGGGTGGCAGCTCTGGGCGGACGTGATGTGGTATCCAGGGGTGTGTCAACAGGATGGCTAAGACTGGCTGGCATTTGATAGCCCTTCCCTGGGTCCAATTATGCAGGGCTTTGCAGGAAGTCTTATAAGCTGAAGATGAAGATTTCACCCACGCTGATGTCCCCCAGGGTCTCAGTCACCGTCGCTGGGCGCCCTGCCTTACTTTCTGTCTTGTGGATTCATCTCACCCACCCCTGGATCACTGTGTTCTTTGCCTGAAGGAGGGTTTTGGATTCTGACTAAGTACTCCAAACCCCCTCCTTGGTGTTGAGTCAACACTTGCCCCCCTCCTAGACACTAATCCTTATTCATTTTAACACAGGTTTGTGAAGTCCTACCACGTGCTGAGCCCTGCGTGTGAAACAGGGGGGCATGGGTGACTGGTACTGAGCTTGGATGTATCTGATGAGTGGATCGAGGCACTTTCCCCCCTTCCCAGGGGTCTGTTCACAAGACTTGATGGGCTTAGGGTCAGAGACGTGGGTTGGGAATGGCACTTGACAATAAAAAGCATAAACTTACAATTGGACACACCCATTTTGATGCTTCTGGGTCTGAATGCTGTGTGAAAATGTCACAACTCTTGTAGACCATTGGCAGTGGAGGGATCCGAAGAATTGTTGCAGCTGGGAGATGCGGGTTTGAGATTATGGTCTTGAAGACAATGGGTGACATGATGGGGGTGGGTGTTACTGCCTGGGCTGGGGGCCAGGAGCTGGGGGATGGAGAGAGAGAAGAGGACAGAGGAGGGGTTGGAGGGGGAACCCTGGGAACAGTCCATTGAAAGACCAGGAGGCCAGAGGAGGCATGGTCTGAGCAAAGCGGGCAGAACCAGATGGGCTGAGAGCTTGAAGGGAGGGTGGTGGTTCACAGTGTCGAGGAGATCCAGGGCCTGGTGGTCATCTGGGCATTGGTGACCTTGGGTATGGCCACCTCTGTGACCTTGAGGCAAGAACCAGAACATAGGGAGTTGGGGTCAGAAGAGGTGGAAAGGGAGCGGGGGAGCCTTGGCCGTTCTTAGAGGGGGTGGGCAGTGAAAGGAAGGGGTGCTCTTGGGGTGGGGGACAACTTTGGTTAGGGTGCAGTTTGAGAGAGAAGAGGAGGGTGTCCTTGGTGCCGTGCACTCCAGGTGTCCTTGGTACCTGGAGTTTGCTGGCCGGTCATCTTTTCATGTGTATAGTGTGTTCTTATTCACCAAGCCCTTCCACCCCTCAGTAACTGCTGAGCCCCTGCTGTGTGCCAGTTCTGTTCTTTGGGCTGGGGAGCCTGCCTCGAAAAGGTGGACAGGATCCTTGCCTTCCAGGATCTTCCCATCTAGTGCGGTGAGAAAGTCAAGAAGCACACTATAACTAAGCTAACTTCCGAGGGCTAACGTAGAGTTTATATCCATCAAGCTTCAAACAGAGAAGCAGCATCACCAGGAATGTGCAGAATAAGGCTTTATTACGGGGGTTAGGCCATCATACTCAAGTGTGAGAACTCGGGGTCCGTCTGCGTAGGCTGCTGCCTCTGCATCTGGGGTTAGGCCTGAGTTGCTGTAAGTCGGCCGGGGGGTCAGGAACGAAAGGTGGAGGTGGGCGAGAGCGAGGGTACTGGAACCCACATCCGTCTCGCCCCTCCTCCAACCTCGATGGCCTGAGTGACCTGCTGGACCAGCTGGCGCCCTTCACCATAGCCCTGTGCACACACTTGGTCCGGGACTCGGCGAAGTCGAAGGGCAGGGCAGGTGGGGCTGGAGGAGCTGCAGGTCCAGGTGCCGTCTCTCGCCAACGAGGGGGCAGCAGACAAGACAAGGGCGCGCCCTGGCCCGACCTGCAGAGCATGGCACACACACACGGCTGCCGCTGTCCCACTCTCACCCTCCAGATCTCACGCAAGATGTCTCTTGCTCCCCACGCCACCCCGGCACAATCCGGGGGAGGGAATTTTGGGAGAGGTCATTTCAACTCAGTTAACTGCATCGTGTTACGGGCACTGACACTGTGCAAAGACGAAGTGGGATAATATGGTAGCGGGACGGGGGTGGGGTGCTGTTTAGCTCAGGTGGGTGGGGAAAGCTCCTTTGGGGAAGTGGCATCTGTGGCAATACCTGGGGAAGAGCTTGGCATGTTCCAGGGACAGGGACAGGGACAGGGCAGGTGGCTGAGGCCTGGAGATGGGGGGAGGGGTCACAAAGAGTCTGGGGGGGCACAGGAGCCGGAGCAGGTAGACAGCCTCGCAGGCCACGGCTGGATTTGACTGTGGTCTCAGCGGGGCAGGGCTGGGGCACGATCTGAGCTGGTGCTGCTGGTTGGATGAGGGACTATGGGGGGCAGGGGCCGTGGTCTAAGGCGGAGGTGATGGCAGCCAGAAGGGGGTGCTAGCTGTGAGAAGAGACAGGTGTCTGCATTCCGGGTCTATTCTGTGGGTACAAATAGGATCGAGGTGGGTTTGTGATGGATGAT
>CM052542.1:10747610-10764745 GCA_028533065.1 Trachops cirrhosus | reverse complement strand
TTGTGAGCCATGTCAGCAGTTCGGCTAGTCTGCTGAGGGATGACAGACATGTGTCCCAGTCAATTCTGTCACCCCAGCTGACAGCGAGCTCATTGTCAGTCAGGTGAGAGTGAGACCACCCTGCACTAGGCAGTCCCCGCCCCCCTGCCGGTTGTCAGCAGACACATGACAAGATACACTGAGATCAGCTGAGTCTGGTCCAGAGAGGCAGAACCATCCGGCTGACCTGCAGGCTGGTGAGAGAGAACAGATGTTTATTATTGTGCATCCTTGAGGTTTTGTGGTTGTTACACAGCATGACTGAGTCAGTAGATAACTGATACATGAGGTCGGTGGAAAAAGTATGGCCTTGACCCTCTGTACGACCTCTGCTTGGGCCTGTCTGTTGCTGTCCTCGAGGGCTGGGCAGGGTGGGTTTATGTAATGGCAGAACGCTTAGGCTCTGGCTAAAGACCGCCTTGTTTCAGAACCCAGGTTTTCCACTTTGTAGCTGTGTGACTTTGGGGCAGCTTACTAACAGAGCGGCCCTGGTTTTCTCTAAAATCTAGATAATCATGGAATCCACCTCTAGTGTTGTTATGTGGATAAAGTGAGTTAATACGGCAGAAGGCACTTAGAAAACCCACACCCAGGGTGTGGTTTTCATGGGTTTAAGGCCTGGAGTCAGATACTTGTGAGCTGGGGTCCCGGTTCTACCATTTGCTGGGGTTGTGACCTTGGGTTCCCTCCCTCCCTCCCTCCCTTCCTTCCTTCTCACCTGAGGACTTCTCATTGCTTTTAGAGAGAGAGGAAGCGGGGGGAGAGAGAGATATAGAGAGAGAGACATTGGTGTGAGAAACATTAACTGGTTGCCTCTGTACACACTCAGACCTGGGATCGACCTGCGTTTGTGCCTTGACTAGGAATTGAACCTGCAACCTTTGGCCTGTGGGACAGCACTCCAACTAACTGAGCCACACTGGCCAGGGCACCTAGGGTCCGTTCTAAGCTGCCCTGTCCTGATCTGTAAATTGTCCTCCTGTTTGCATTTTCCTCATAAATGAGATTGTATGTACAAAGGGCTTGACCCAGCGCCTGACCCAGATGGTGCTTGAGAATTCTCAGTTTGGGAAGGGGCCTCCCCCCTCGGACCTTCCCTTTCCTTTTGTCTCCTCCACCTGCCAGCTGCTTCTGGTGACATGGAATCAATCTCAGAACTGGATGTCCCAGTTTTAGTCCAGCTTCCTTGGATTAAAGATGGAGAAACTCAGGCCCAGAGTGGGACCCGCCCGAGCAAACACAGGGTCAGTGGCTGGAGCCTCCACATTCTGACCTCTGGCCTGGTGCCCCTGCCACGAGGCTGGGACGCTCATGGCCCAAGAGGTGCATGTCTTCCGGGCTGGGTGGCTGGAAAGAGCAGACCAAGCTGGACACTGTCCAGCACAAAAGGTCCCTGGGTGGGGAAGCCTGTTACCGATCTGTCCCATGCAGCCACCCAGTGCTGCCACTGGAGAGGCCCCGGAGAGGCGGCACCTGACCATGGAGCCCACCACCTGGTGGGGTCTGGTGTTTAGATGCCTAGTGACCCATGTGACACAGGCCTCCGTGTGCACAAAGAAGGCAGCAGGGCTGAGATTATCTCCCTGGGTACCCATGGGGAAACTGAGGCTCAGGATGGGCTGGGCTCTGCCCAAGATGTCCATTTAGGTAGCGGCAGAGCAGGCCTAGAACCCAGGCCTCCTGACCCCCCACTTGAGGCTTTCTGATCAGCTCCTCCCACACCACCCGGACTGCTGTGGGTGTAGCTGAGAGAGACGACAGGAGCCAGGCAGGGTGGAGCCTGCCCCGTGCCAGACGTCAGCCTGGCTCAGGGAGCCTCCCTTGGGCTGTCCTGCAGCCCCATCCCTGTCCCTGGTGATTACAGGGCTGCTGGGCCGGCTCAGGGGGATGGGTCCCTGACCTCACTGTCTGTGGCGCTGGCACAGGAACCGAGTGAGGAGTTCCCCAGGCCCCAGCCTGCCTCTGTGGGCAATCCTCCGTGTCTTAGCTTGTCTCCAGGGAGGAGGCAAGGGGTTCCCTGTTTCTTTGTGTCCCTTCCATGGGCTGACCCTACAGGGCTGAGGGTGCTGTGTGTGTGCATGCATGCATTATGCACATGCACCCCATGTTCATTCTGTATGCTCATTGGAGGTAGGCGTGCAGGTATGTGCACGTAAGTTCTCACTGGACCCTCTTCTGCCCAATGTATGAGCCCCCATGTGTGAGTTGTGTGTACCAGTCATGCACAGCATGTGTGCATGGACTGGTGGATAAGGGAGTCCTAGGCGCAGGTACACGATGTGCTCACACCCTGAGCACCTACTGTATACATTGCGTGCACTGTATGTGAACCCTGAGTGTATACGTGTTGCATGTGTGTGCACAAGGTATGTGTGCACGTTGTAATCATACCACTTACCACTTGCGCTGTGAGCGCACAAGGTGGTTAGTCCTCTGAGAGCCAAGGTTGGCTCTGAGGGGGGACTGGGGAAGGGCTTCAAGGCCCCACGCTGTGTGCACATCCTGCCCGGTCCTGCTAGCTTGGCTCAGGTCCTGCCTCTTGGTGCCTGCTCTGGCAGCTCAGACAGCCCCAGGGAGTGGGGATGCCTGTAGGGAGCTGGAGGCCTGTGATCACCTTGGGCTGGGTCTTGAACTGGACGCTGCTGCTACCCAGAGACCTCGGCACCTGCATCCTTTCTTGGTAGAGATGAGGGAGACAGGCCCTGGGGGCCTCTTTTGGCCAACCTACCCTCTGATCTTTGACCCCTGGATCTGCGTCCTCTGGGGCTTCTATTGTCTTTGAGGGTCCTACATGTAATAGGTCCTTGAACCTCCGAGCAGGGGGTTGTGGGCTCCCAGAAGCCCTTGGATGCACCTGACTTCACAGCTGGCTTTGCTCCAGTGAGTGAGAAGCTGGCTGGTCTGAAGCCCAACTTCGTTGGCATTCAGGTCCTGCGCCCTGATCACGGCCCCACCCCGCTGGGGTACCTCCAGAGACATCTGCACCCACCTGATGGGGTTGGGGGAGGGAATAATAACACCCGAAACTCGAGTCTATCCCTTCATGGGCCCTCTTGTAATCCAGGCACAAGACACAATGCAGTCTCCTCACCCCCGGTTCAGGGCTGCCATGGCAACGTAAAAGTTGGCTTGCCATCTGCTGCCTATAGGGACCTCAGCAGGTCTTTGTCATGCTAGGAATTAGTGTGAGGAGGCACCTGGCCCGTTCTGGGACAGCCATTGGCCACATCTGGCACCTCGTAGCCCTGGAGCATTTACAGACTCTGCAGCATGGAGGCCCTCCAGCTACTGGAGAGGAGTGGACATTGAGAGAGCCCATGGTTTTCTCTGGGACTAACATGCTAGTTACAGCCTCTCTCAGGGAAGGGCCAGAGACTTACTCACACTAGAGTGTAAATGACTCACCTCTTCTGGGAGGGGACTGGCTTTGAGGGGTTGCAGAAACTTGGACTTTAGTCAAAATTTAAAGCTTGAATTGTCAACTTATCAACAGGGAACATTCTTGGCACGGGAGGGAAGTGTGGGGCTATTCAACAATTTAAAACTTAGTTGTTAAGGTGGTCTGGGGTGCAGTCAGGCGACTGTACATCTAACTTGTCCTTGGGTGTTGATGGGAGAGGGGGAGCCTCCATCTCTGAGGCCTTTGCTGCTGTTGGGAGCTGAGCTTTCCCTACTGAGCTCAGAGATTACCCTACCCCCAATTCTGGCTCCTATACATTTGTTTTCTTTGGAAATTTTCTCTCTCTTGGATGCCCTGTGCTTAGTGTGAAAAGAGCAGTGGGGAGGAGGAGGAAGTCAGGATTCTGGTAGAGGAGTGAAGTTGGGGGAGGGGGCGGCATGGACTGGCGGTGGCTGGGAGAACAGGAGAGAGAGGGAGAGAGAGAAGGGAGCTCTGCAGGAAACTACAAATGAGACCAGTCGCAGGCAGGGTCATTTCAGTTAGTGGGTGTGTGAGTGTGGGTGAGTGACTCGGTTTTCTGATCTGTAAAATGGGTGCAGTAACTTCCCGTGGTGCTGTGAGGATTGGGGGAGACATATGTGGAGGCTTGGCATGGTGAGGTCATGCAGCAGTGGCTCAGGAAACGGCACCCCTCGCCCCTCTGCCGAGTGTCAGAGAAGGAGGCTTCTACACCAGACCCCAGGCCCCCACTTAGACCTCTCTTGGGCTGACTTGGGTCCCACAGTCTGCCTGAGAGAGGAGCCACCTCCCTGTAGGCCCTGGGCAGGTCCCACAGGCCTTCTGTTTGCCCGGCGACAGGTCCGCAGGCTGGGGGCAGCCTACATAAATTGAGGTCAGTGTACGGTGTGGAGCTGGGGTGCCGGAGTCCTCCACCTCTGGGGCCTCCTCCCAGTCCCAGACCCAGGAACTGGGACAAACTGGGAGATAAACAGGGGAGTCATTGGAAACAGCAGAGCCCACCTCCTCACCAAGCCCAGCCTCTTGCCCAGCAAGGACCCAACAGCACCCAGCTTGGCTTTGCCCAGGAAGAGAAAGTGTACAGACGGAGGGAGAAGGGGGCGGGGGGTAGGGCAGGATATCAAACCCTCTCCACCAACGAGCTCCTTTCTGTGAATTTCTAGCATCTGCAAATTTATTTCTGCCAGCAATTTACCTTTTCTGCAAGCAAGAGAAATCTGTTCTTGTTTATGAGTCACTGCTTTTTTGGAAAGATTAGAAAAAGAAGCATCTGCAGTTGGCAATGCCGTGGTGGGGGTGAAGTTCAGTGGCAAGGCCAGTAAAAATGATCCCTGCCATAAAGTCTAATGTGGTCTCACTCCCATTTCCTCAGAGGCAATTATTTTGTTGGCTGGGGATGGGGGGTGGGGGGAGGGTACCCAGCTTTATTAATATCCACAGTGTTCTTTTTGATAAAGCAAATATTTTATAATAAACTTTGAAGCTTCCAAGTGAAAGCTGTACTTGACATGATGTAATAAACAGGAAAATAACAGTAGAGACCTGTTAGAAAATGGTAAGCCCTGTTAGATGGTCTGGGGAGGGGGTTGGCATTAGATCCAGAGTTGAGGGCTAGAGAAGGGTGGCTGGATCTTGCCTCTGGGAAGTGAGACTGGGCCACCACCCTGTCCTCTGTGGGGCACGCTGCCACTAGCAGACTCCTTGGGGGTCCTTCCAGGGGCCGCCCCCCTCCCCTCTGGGTGCCTCTGCCAGGCATCTCAGGCCACAGTGTCTGGTGTTGTAGAGTCTGTCAACTTACTGTACTCACAGCCCTCCAGCTTAGGACTACATTTCCCAGACTCCCTTTGCTGCTAAGCTGCCCATGTGACTGGGACCAGCCACAAAGCACTGTGGTTCGAAGCCTGCTAGACCTGCCTTCGAAGCCCTGCTCTCTGGCCTCGAAGCTCTGTGACTCTGGACCAGTTGCTGGCTCTCAGTGCACTGAGTGTTCTTGGTAAGGGATGCCTTTCCCTTGGTGACTGCGTGCCCACATGCCTGTGTCACCGAAACAAAAGTGCCCTGGAATGAAGCAGCCGTATTACCTGTCGGGTTCCATTCCAGGGGTTCCAGAGTATGGTCCCTGCACCAGCAGCATCAGTAACACCTGAGAACTTGTTAGGAATGCGATTTTGTGGGCCCCGCCCCAAACCTTCTGAGTCAGAGATTTAACAGAAGTCTGTCCATTGTCCTGCCAGCATTCATTTTTCTTTTTCTTTTTCTCTTTCTCTTCCTCCTCCTCTTCCTTACCAAATTTCAATAGAAGAGCTACTTCTAGCCCATGGCTCCAGGGATAGGTCAAGACCCAGGCCTAGCCAGCTGGAGCAGTGGTTGGGCCAGGGATGAGCATCTGATCCTTGTCATCCAATGAAATGCAGCCCTGAGACTTTGCTGGCACTATTGGCAAATAGCTGTTTCCGAAGGGGAAGAGAGCCTGTGGCTGCCCCTGTTGCTGGAAGAGCAGGGAAGAGGCTGCCGGATGCCGCAGGCATCTCAGAGAAGGGGAGCTGGGGGTGGAGGAGACGCTGGGCGGATGCTGTCGGCATCCTGCATCACCTTATGCCAGGGTCCACGACAAGGGTCTCTGGAGCTGAGGAGGCTGCTCAGCGACAGTGTAGGTGCAGCTCTGACTTTCGGGGAAGTTAATAACCAGTGCAGTGAGGAGCTGGTGGGCGAGTGGCCCCGGCTCCCGTTCTTCAGGAGGACATGCTGGGAAGCAGCCTGCTTCTCGGAGGCTGCAGAGCGGTCCAGCCTCTTCCGCAGAGAATTTGAAAGCACACATTTTATCACCCTTTCCTTCTTCCTTGCCCCAGTCTCCTCTCTCTCTGTCACTCTTGCTTCCCACACTCCCTCCCAGATACACCACCGGCACCCAGGTCCTTGTCTCGGAACAGGCTGGGCTCTAGTCTCATGGAAACCCAAGCTAAGACGGAGAGATTCCTGTTGACATCTGGGCATCTGGATCCGGCCATACCTGCAATTTCAAACTCTACTCCTGGGTTTCTCAGCTAAGAGAGGAAAAAACTAAAAAATCAAAACCCCTCCTTTTTTGCTGTGTGTATTAGTTACCTATTATTGCGTAACAACTCACCCCCAAACTTAGTGGCTTTACACACCATCGCGTATGTCACAGTCTCCGTAGGTGAGGAGCCCAGGAGCGGCTTAGCTGGGTCCTCTGGCTCAGGGTCCCTCACAAGACTGCAGCGAAGGCGTCAGCCTAGGCTGCATCATCTCAAGGCCCGACTGTGAAAGGATGTGCTCTCGAGCTCACTTCTGTTGGCAGGGCTCATTTCCTGGTGGGCTGCTGGATCGAGGTCCTCGGTTCTTTGCTCTCTGTTGGCCAAAGGCCACCCTCAGTTCCTTGCCACGTGGGCCTCTCCACAGGGCAGCTCACACCAGGGCAGCGGCTTCAATCAGAGCAGGGAAGGGAGAGAGCGAGAGATAGCGAGCGAGCAACATGGAAGCCAAAGCCTGTCGTCACCTGATTTTTAAAGGGACAACCCAACAGCTTTGTGGTGTTTTATTTGTTAGAAGCAAGTCACTGGGTCCAGCGGGCAGTCAAGGGGAGGGGCTCACACAGAACACCAATAGCAGGACGGGGGTGCTCCTCAGGAGCCATCTCAGAAGCCACAAGAAATAGAAAACTGCCTCCCACCAGCTATAAGGAATATGACCCCTGTTTCCAGGGCACAGAGCTGGGCGGGCTGTGAGCATCAGAAGGGAAGCTTGGACACTACGCCCCGTCTGATTGGTCCCAAGGTAAGAAGTGACAGACATTTTGGGGACACGTGGGGGTAGGGCACCTACCAAGGTCCTGGTGGGCAGGAGACGAGGTGTGGCAGTCCCTCTGTGACAGAGGGACAACCTGAGGAAGATTATTGCTGTTCTCTTTGTTTGGGGGGATTCTCTCTGATTTTCGCCAAGCCATGATGGTGCTGACCAGCCTTTAGTTCGTGTGTATTCTGTGTCCGTCCCCCAAGTGAGAACCTCCCCTGCGAGATCCGACCTGAAAGTGTCCTCATTTTACGAGCCAAGGAAACAGAGGTGCAGGGAGGTTCAGTCACTTGCCTGAGGACAACCAACTATGAAGAAGGGTCGCTGGAATTCTTCACGAACTATGTTTTTACCTGTCACGTGATCAAGGCCACCTTAGCTCGGTGAACGTAAAAGCATCTGTCCAGGCTTGAATACATTCACTCACTCGGAGCCTCAATCCCCCTACACTTCCCTTCAACAGGTACCGAGTTCTTCACCCCAGCCTCTTCCTGTTGCCAAGTTTTCCTGATGGCCAGCATTTTTCACCCTCCTTTAGGCCACGGAGGCATTGGAGAATGTAGCGAAAGCTACGGACTTTCTCCCCCTCGAAAAACACGCTCACTCATTCACACCCACATTTGCCGTGTGAGTTTCAGGGCCCACTGACTTCCGGAAGGGCTCTCAAGATGAACTCTCATTGGCTCATCTTGGGTCATGTGCCCGTCCTGGAACCAATCCCTGCAGCCTAGGGGGTTTGGTGTTCTCTTTGGCCACAACTTCAGGGACAATGGCACCCCACGCTCTCACGTTACAGATGGGAAGATTGGAGCCTGGAGGGGGGAGTGACGTGCTCCAGGGCACACAGCCTTGGGGGGCCCAGGTCACACGAGTGCAGGTGAGGCTTGGTGGTGCCCCAGCCTGCAGGCTCCTCCCAGGCTGGGTGGGGACTGACTCAGAGATGCATTCCCGCCCACAGGAGACATCTAATAAGCTCTAGAGAAACGGCTCCGAAAAGCCCCCGCAGGGTGCAGAGAGCGAGTCAGTGGGAGCGGAGGGTGAAATTGTGTTTACTTAGGAAGACTCTGGAGGCCGTCCTGTGGGATGTTAATAGGTGGCCCTAAAAACCCAAATCAGATGTCGTCACTAAAATTTTCTATGATTCTCCTTTGCCCTCAAGAAAAAAATCTAAACTGTGGCCCTCTCGGCATCTTTCCTGCCTCCGCCTGGGGGGGATTCTCCCCACTGTGCTCCAGACACATGGTTTTCTCCCTTGAATAGTCTTCTCCTCGAATGAACCACATTCCCTTACCGCTGAGCCTTCGCACTTGCTGTTCCACCTGACTAGAGCTCTCCTTGTCCCTCTTCCCCTGGAGAGATCCTGACTTTCCCTAAGATTTCAGCTCGAGATGCCTGCCCTTCCTTTAACAAATCTTCCCCAGCGCCTTCCTTAACGCTGAACTGGGTCCACCTGCTATAGTGTCCCCCCCCCCCCCACAGCACTACCCCCCTGGGAGGTGAGGAAACTGAGGTTCCGAGAGGGAAGGGACTCATTTGAAGTCACATGACTAGTAAATGGCAGAGCTGGCTTAAATTCAGTTCCAGGAATGTATATTGAGCACCTACTATGGGCCAGGCCCTGTGGTTACCATGACAGATTAGACCAGGTCCCCTGCCCTAGGGGACCTCTCAGACCAGCAGGGGAGATAGACTTGGAAACAAGGGTGAGGATGGGGCTGAGGGAGCTGGGAAGAGGGACCCCCGACCTAATTTCAGGGAGACATTGAAGCTCCAGCACGGGGGCATGTGAGTCCTGGGAGGAGATGGAAAGATGTCCGTGTGCACCATTGTGCAGTCATTCACTTGCTCGCCGGATGAATGAAGGGATTTGCACACCTGCATCTTTTGGGATACAGACACAGGTGTGCATGTGTGCAAGTAGATGTTAGCCTGAAGCGATACCTACTTACGTGCACGTGAGCATCAGTGTGCATGCAGAGATGCCGCGTGTATACACACACACACAGCAGGTGCATTCACAAGAGTGTGTGCATGTGGTGGGGTCATGTCGTGGAACCCAGCTGCCCGCTGAGATCTTGGCTTTGTCGCTTGTCTGTCCTGCATAAGTTAACCTCTATCAGTTTTTCAATCAACAGAATGGGGATAATAACAGTGTCTCCCTGGCTAGGTTGGGTTCTTCAGAAGCAGCGCCCCAGACAGGCATTCCTATACATGTGACTGATTTGGGGAGGAGCTGGTGAGGGAGTGAAACAGTGCAGAGTTGGAGGAGAAGCTAAGCTGAGGTTCGGCTGGAGTCTGGTCTCAGCCTGATGCCACACGGAGTTCTGGAGCATGAGCGACACCGCAGAGTTGGCCCACCTCGAGGGAAGGAGGCTGACCCTCCTCCTGGTGGCAGGGGAGGGGGAGTCATCTCCCAGGCATTTTCTGGTGAGACAGCTTGGGCTGGCTGAGGGCAGCGCCCTGAGAGGGGGCCCACCTCACAGCAGCCGGGGGACAGGACAGCAATAGCCTTGACTACACCCTCGCTTCTCAAAATGAGGTCCTGGGGCCAGGCAGTCTCAGCCTCCCCTGGGAGCTTGTTAGAAATGCAGAGTCACAGGCTGGGCCCCAGACTTGCTGACTCAGAACCTGCACTTTATCGTGGTCCCCAGGGCTGACAACATTAAAGTTCTAGAAACACTGAATGAACCAGCCTCACAGGGTTGTTGTGAGGGCTCAGTGGGGTTAAGTTACAGATTACTATTGGCGTCAAGGTGTGTTTAGCAGGTTTGGTTGTTCAGATACTTAATATGTGTAAATACACGAGATATGTAATTTGCAGGGTCCATTGTAAAATGAAATGTGGGCCTCTAGTTAAAAAATTAGACGGTAGCCCTGGCCAGTTTGGCTCAGTTGGTTGGAGCATCGTCCTGGAGCAACTGAAAGGTTGCCTGTTCGATTCCTCGCCAGGGGACATAACCAAGTTGCGGGATCCATCTGGTCCCCAGTCGGGGTGGGTACGATAGACAACCAATGGATGTTTCTCTCTCACATCCATGGGGCTCTCCCTTTCTCTCTCCCTCCCTTCCCCTCTAAGGATATAACCATAACCTCAGGAGAGGAATACAATACAACACAATACAATACAATAAATAAAATAAACCTCTTAAAAATGCTAGCTAGCAGACACAGCCTGAAGCAAGTGCAGGCCCTCCTCAGCTCGGGGCCTTGGGTGACCACACGGGTCGCAGGAGGAAGCCGCGCCGAGGGCAGGCGTGTGGATGTGGACGTGCATGCATGTTTTTGAGGCCCTGATGATTCGAGGGTTTCCTGTCCGTGGCCCGTCCTTTCGGTTCTGCAGACGAGGAAAGCCTGGCTGAGGGGTGCCAGAGCTGGCACTGAACTCGTCTCCCATTTCCAGGGTTCTTCTCCACCCACACGCGGGTACGTGTGTCTGAGCCTGCCTGGGTGCCAGCGACTTGGGGGAATTGTTGAGGACTCGCGACTGAGAAATGTTCTCTCACGTCTGCACATTGCAGAGAGACAGTGGAGTGTGCTCTCCCCTGAATCGCCGGCATCCATTCCCAGGGAGCGCTCGCTGCTCTGCTTGGAGTAGGGGTGTGAAATTTAATTTGCACTAATTATCCCGAAGTGAGAGGAGTGGGAAATGAGCTGGCGCTGCACATTCGGCCTCTTCCAGCAGCTCCAGGTCCCCAGGTTGCAGTTTATTTATGTGCAAAGGGTGGGGGGTGCTCTTACCATGGCAACCACAGCTGCTGGGATTTCGGGGTTGGCTGGGCGGGAAGGCAGGATGGGGGAGGGGAGAGAGGGAGTGAGGGCTGGGGCAGACCCAGGGCATGCGGGTCCCTGTGATCTTGGGGGGGCTCAGGCAGAGCCCCACTGTTTCTGTGGGGGCAGTGGTTGGGGTGGGGAGAGGAAAGGCACTCTTTCCTAGTCCGGTTTTAGCTGGGTGAGAAGGTCAGCTTCTTGATCCCAGAAGCCACGGACTGTCCCAGTCCGGAAGGAGAGACCAGTTTCCTCTCTTACAACCTGTGCGGGCAGGGGTGTCCCTCCAAGGTCCCCAGGACCTAGGCCGAGCTGGTGGGCAGAAACCCAGAGAAGTTGCTGGCAGGGGAGGGGTAAAGGGGGGACTCTGAAGCCAAGGACAAATGCCTTGCCTGTTTCATCTTGCTCCTGTTCAACCCCTTCCTTAGCTCCAACTTTCTCCATCTCTTTGTCCACCCACCCTCCCCTCTACCTCCCCTCCTTAGTCGCTCTTTCCTGCCACCACTAGAGGGCGCCGAGGCGCCATGCTCATCCATGATTTATCAGCCTGGGACCCACTGGGGAGCCTTGAGGGGTCCCAGAGAAGAAGACGCCACAGCACTGGGTGCTCAGTAGAACTGGGCCATTTCTAACCTGTTTGGAGCCTGGGGCAGGTCTGGACTGACCCCAAGAACAGAGGCCTAATGATGGCAAGGGGAGGGAGTTTTTTTGGGGGGGGAGGGGCTCTCTTGGACCTGGAAAGGAGCCTGAGTTTCCATCAGGTCCCTCTCCCCTCCTCTAGGGAGTCACTTCACCTCTCCAAGCTTTAGTTTCCTCTTCTGTAAAATGGGGCGACCAACCCCACCTTACTTGTGAGGATTGTATGCAATGACATACAGGAACCCACACATAGTAGACACTCAAATGGGAGTTCCTTTTGCCTCAGTAGGTCAGTCCATCAAACAATGTTTATCGAGCACCTACTGTGTACTAGGGGCCCTGCTAGGCACCGAAAGACAACGTAGACACAGAGCTTATCATCGCGAAGCGTTCAACCTATCCAGGATGGAATGAGTATATATAGTTGAAGTTATTTTTAAATTGTAAATTCTTAAGTCCTTATACGTGTGTGGAATGTGTTTAAAAAGAAGAGTTCTGGGTGCCATGGAGTGCAGATCGGGGGAGCCTGGTCTCCGCTCTGGCCTCCGCTGAGCTCTGCAGGGAGAATAGCAGCTCTGGCTCGGGAGTGCGGAGCACCAGTGAAGGGCCTTCCAGGCAGAAGGAGGAGCAGACCGGTGGGAGGAGGAACAAGATGCACTCCAGGCACTAAAGGCAGTCAGGTGTGGCGGTGGCTTGTGCGAGAAGGACCAGGGTGGGAGGGGAGCTGGGGAGCGGGCAGGGCCCGGCTGCCCGGAGGACGGGGCGCAAGTGCGGCCGGAGCAGCGGGAAGGCAGACTAGAAGGCCCAGTGGCCTTTGTGGGACAGAGAAGAGACGGGCGTTTTCAAAGTGAGGACAACATTTTTGAATAGCAATGTGGGTCTTTTCTGTTTCTCCCACAGTCTTAGCGCATCTAAAAATAAAACGGGCATTGAGAGAACCTTCTGGAGGGGACATCATGATGCTGTGGCCCAGATGGGGACAGAAGGGGGACCTAAGTGGACCGGGAGGCTGAGCCAGCCTCCCAACGTCCAGAGGGAGCAGTGAGAGTTAGGGGGACCTTGGTCTCCAAGCTGTTGCCCAAAGAGAGTCTTTTCACTCTTGGTTGCCTCAGTCGACCTACCTGTGAATGGGGAGAGTTGGCCCTGGCGACCTCCAAGGGCCCCTGTGAAACGCTGCTCTGAACTCCTTGCCGGAGAGGAGGCTCGCTGGCGCCACAGTCAGGGTCCGGGCACCTCACAGGAAGCTGGTCTCTTGCATCCATGCGCAGGGAGCCGACGGTTTCACTGAGCCTCTGCACTGACGGAAGCCCTGTGCTGGGCACGGGGTTGTGGTCGGGTGGGGTTCAGAAGGGGCAAGTTGTGTTTCCGGCATCAGCGAGCTCCCAGTCTCGCTGGAGAGACAAGGCTCCTGCGTGAGATAATTCTGAATGTCAGGAAAAGGGAAGAAGTCTTGCCCCCTCCCTCCTTATCTCTAACGGTCCACATCCACACGGCCAGGAGCTCACTCTGGCCTGTGCACTGTGCAAAGGACTCCACGGATATTGTCCCCCTGAATTTTTGCCACATCCCTGAGAGGTGGATATTGTTGCCCCACTTTACAGATGAAGAAACTGAGGATCAGAGAAGCTGAGTGACTTTCCCAAGATTGCACAGATACTAGATGTCAGATCTAGAGCTAGACCCCAAATCTGTCTGAATCCACACCTGTCCTCCTCACTGCTGATGGTGTACATGGGCCACTGTCCTCTTTCCCAGTTGTCATTGCGGCCATTATTGAGTGGCAGCTGTGTGCCATGGCGAGAGGGAGAAGGAGAGAAATTCTTAGATATTTTTTAAATGTTTGGGAAAATGGGTGCTTACTGGTGGTCACTTACCTTTTAGTATGAATTAGTAGCTTCTTTCCTGGCACTGAGGTTGGTTGTAAGAGCAGAAAGTAACAAGGGAGTGTGTGACTAAGGAGAGGGGGTGTTCAGGGTGGGCACCCAGGAGGGCCCTGCCACTAACTCACCTGTTGGTGAAGGAGCGGCAGGGAAGGCATCATGGGTAAAGCTTTGGCTAGAGCGCTGGTTTTGCCTCTAACTTGCTGTGTGACCCTGAGCAAGTCCTGCTCTCTGTGGGGATGGTGTCTCCCATTTGTACAATAGGGACTAAAAGATACTAAGGTTTCTTCCAGAATAGGAGGTCGGTGCTGATTTTTCCCCTGGATCTTCCCCTGGGTGGCTGATGTGGGGTGACCGTAACGGGCATCAGAGGTCCCTGGTAGCCCTGACATCGTATTCAACATCTGGGTGTCCCAAACACAGGCAAGCAGTGGTGGGCGGAGCCATCTAGTGACTGGGCTGCTGGGGGCTCGTGGGGCTGGACCAGCCCGTTTTGGGCCACTGCCCACAGCTCCAGTGCTCAAGCTGGTGGAGCCATTGCCTTCCTGGCTGACGATTGATTCGGGCTTCTCACTGCAACCTACCCAGAGATAGACACTGAGAATCCAGCCTCTGGGAGTAAGCCTGGCTCAGACATGGCCTCAGTCGTCCAGCGAGGAAGGGGGTCCTTTTTCTCCAACTCTTTGCCTCCTCCCCGGCCCTGGGAGACGCTGCAGTGAAAAGATTGCTGGACTCGGACACAGCCAGACCTGGGAGCTCACCCTGGCTCCTTTAGCTTTGTGAGCCCAGATCAGCAGCTAAACGTCCTTTAGCCTCAGTTTCCTCATCTGGCACAGGAACACAGGGATAAACTCATCTACTTCCCAAGACCCTTGAGAGGGTTATGGGAGCACACCATGGAGGTGTCTGGCACACAGTAGGTGTTCAGTATGTGCCGTGGACCTGGGCCAGCACCAGCTCTGAAGGACGCAGACTGTTTCCCCAGCAGTGGGCTGGTGTCCTTAGAGTGTGGCAGAGTCTCGAGGGTTCTCCCTTGAGACAGGGGCCCAGGTTCGAGAGGCCGTGGGCAGGCCCAGGCCGGATCTGTGGTCCCCACTTGCTTCCTCCCTGTGGGGCCAGACCCCAGCCCTCGGCCAAATGCACAGGCTCCTGGTTCTGGGGGAGTGAATCCGAGGTACCTGGTCGACATCCCTCCTTCCCCTCCTCCCCTTCTCTGCCCTCCCTACAGCCCCCTTTTCTCCTCCAAACTGACATGGCTTAGGCCCCAAGGCCACGGGGCTTTATTTTTAAATCCCCAAAGTTTTCATTTCATCAAAGTTTTCATGCACATCGTTTTAAAACATCCAACAGTTC
Source organism: Trachops cirrhosus (assembly GCA_028533065.1). Lineage (NCBI taxonomy): Eukaryota > Metazoa > Chordata > Mammalia > Chiroptera > Phyllostomidae > Trachops > Trachops cirrhosus. The sequence goes on along the minus strand of CM052542.1, from coordinate 10,749,841 downwards.
CACAGGGTTTGTTACAAAAGTCGGCTGTGCCCGGAGCTGACTCCGTTTCCCTGACCCCAGAGAGGCAACCACTTTCATTTCTTTTGGCTGATTGTTTTGGAATTCATATGCATGTTTCTAAAGAACATGCTCGTATGGATACTTCTTGAATGTCCGTTTGTTTTGTTAGTTATTTGACTTTTTTGAGTAACAGTTTTATTAAGGTATAGCTCACATACCCTCCAATGCACCCGTTTAAAGTGTACAATTAGTAGTTCGAATTTTCACAGAATTGTGTCACTGTCAGCGAAATCAACATTAGAGCATTTGCATCACCTTAAAAAGCATCCTGTGCCCTTTAGCTATCCCCACTCCCCCATTGCCCCCAGCCCTGAGCGACCGCTGAGGCGCTTCCTCTCTCTCTCTGTTTGCACGTGTTGGACAGTCCTTATGAATGAATCGCGGAGCACGTGGTCTTTTGCGATTGGCTTCTTTCACTGAGCATGCGCGTTCAAGGTTCGTCCCCGTTGTAGCCGATGTCAAGCCTTCATTCCTTCTCTATGGATGGATATTGTTCTGCGGGGCCGATGGGCCACATCTTGTTTACCCTTCATCACTGGGTGGATTTTGGGTGGTTTCACCTTTTGGCTATCGTGAACAAGGCTGCTGTGAACGCTCGTGCAAAAGTTTTCGTGTGACTGTGTGTTTTCATTTCTCTTGGGCCTGTTAGACCTTGGCGTGCAAGTGCTGGGTCATAGGGTAACTTTATGTTTAAATTTTTGAGGAAGTGGCCTTGATCAGCTGGTTGGAGTGCTGTCCCGATACGCCGGGGTTGTGGGTTCGATCCCCGTGTTGGGGTGCATACAGGATCAGCCAATGAACGCATCAGCAAATAGAAAAACAAATGGCTGTTTCTCTCTCTCTCCCCCTCTCTCAAATCGATAGATAAAAAATCTAAACTTCTGAGGAACGGCAAGAACGTTTTCCGCAGAGGCGGTCCCATTTTACATTCCGCTAACCATCATAGTTTTCTTTAGTTATTTGAAAATATTTATAATAGCTACTCAGAATTCTTTGTTAAATCTGACATCTGTCCCTCTCGCAGGCGGTTCTGTTGCTTGCTGTTTTTCTTGTGTGTGGGCCAAAATTTCTTGTGTTGAAGCAGGCCTTGTACATTTTCTTTTGTTGGAAACTGGACTTCTGAAATAATCCATGGTGGCAATTCTGGCCTCCTTTGTGGACAGAGTTTCTGAGATCACTGTTTGAGATGGTTCTGACCCCAAGAGGGCTCTTCTTAGCTGTCTCCTTCCCTGGTTCTCTCTGATAAACTGGTCTGTTTATGGTTTACTTTATATTTCAAATGAATCTACCAGCCTCCTCTAAATCGTTTTTTTTTTTTAACCAAAACCTCCATGGTTTTCGAGAGCACCCTCAGTCTTCAACTCCCCCAAGCTGTACTGGAAATGAATTCAGTTCTTTTGAGACACTCTTTGGGAACTCTCTCTTTTATGATCTGTCTCTTTCCTTGGGCAGGATCTCAGCCAGGAGGTGGGAGCAGGGACAATGGCAGTCTTCTCTCTGAGTGACATCCCTGCTTTAGTTACTGGGCACTTGGTGGAGTGGGAGCTGGCTGCAGCCTCTGGTCTTAGCTTGGCTTTCCTGGCAAGGTAACTCTGCTTATGAATGAGTCAGGGTGAGGGTGATTGGGGCCCCCATATTTATTTCTCAGCAGGCCACACACAAGGCAGAGTCTTCCTCCTCCTGATGGGGGCTGGGAAGAAAGGAGTGCCGGTCTCTAAGCTGCACTGCTCCAGAATTTAGCCTCTAAGCTGTCAGCTGGGGCAGGATGAGAACCACTGATATCCTGCCCTTCCTGGGAAGATGCTGCAGGCCTCCAGCTGGGAGCTGATGGGGAGAGAGAGAGTGGGCCCTGTGCTCTGGCTGCATTGTCTGGACTGGCTGCTTCGCTAGCTGAGCTGGGAGGGGAGAGGGAGGAAGTGGATCATAGTTCAAACACCTCAGACTTTAGCTGTTTATTAGGTTTTCTTGAATAAATGTTTCTTCATTTGCTGTATGCCCTTAGGACTCTTTGCAGAGACTTTAAATGGTTGTTTTTAAGATAATTTTCAGCAATTCCACTGGGGAGCAAGTCTGCTGAGCTGCTCACAGTGTCCTGCCGGAAGTGGAGCTCTGGCTGTTTGACTCCCCAGTGTTAGGGGAGATGAGCATTCAGCCCTGTGCTCCCTCCCCTC
>CM052542.1:10716744-10740718 GCA_028533065.1 Trachops cirrhosus | reverse complement strand
AGCCCAGAATTAGTCTGGAAAGTTACAGAAGACTTCCTGGAGAAGGTGTCCTTCAGCTGAGATGGTGAGGGGCTAGAAGAACCTTCCAGGGAGGAGCAAAAGTGTGTGCAAAGGCCCGGGGGTGGGCAGGAACAGGCAAAGGCCCAGGGGTGGGGAGGAACAGACTGAATGTGCAGAAGGGAGAGGAAAGCGCTGTGTCTGAGCGAGGGGGCTGTGGACGGAGAGTGGACAGGGAGCTGGGGCCAAGCCTGCAGGGCCTTTCTGACCCATCAGGGAAGGTTGTCTTTGAAGCAGTGATGCCTTCATCCTAAGAGCGCTGGAAACCATTCAACTAGGAAGTGACGTAATCAGGTTGGCACTTTACAGAGGTGGCCTGGACCATGGTGTGAAGAACGGGTGGGTGGAAGCCAGTCAGGAGCCTGTGGGTTGTCCAAGTGGGAGAAAGCAAGGGCTAGGGTTCGGCCATGAGCGCGGAGACAGACAGAAGTGCCCGAAGCGGTGAGAGCAGCCAGCCAAGGTGAAGGCCTGGTGAAGGATGAGCATAGGGGGCTGGTGCAGGCGGCTGGAGGAGGGTGTGTTGACAGTGACCTCTAGATTTCTGATGAGCCTTTGAGTGATTGACTAAAGTGGTAAACATGAGGTTGGGGAGGCCCAGGTTTGGGGGCAAAGAGCAGGGCTCGAGTTACGGCGTGCTGAGTTTGCCTTGCCTTGGAGGCTTCCTAGTGGCAGTTGGGTAAAGGGTCTGGAGCTCAGGGAAGGGGTGGGTGGGGTGTTGTGTCCTCCCAGTCCCCAGCCGCAGGAAGGGGGACTCATCAGGAGCCCCTCTGCATCTAACGCCTCCCGGATGCAACTGACCTCATGGCTTTTAAAAAAAACACATTATTTATTTATTTTAAAAAGAAGGGAAGAAAGGGAGAAAAAGAAGGAGAAAAGTACCGATGTGCAAGAGAAACATCGATTAGTTGCCTCGTGCATGCATCCCAGCTGGGGGCCTCCCCCAACCCAGGCACATGCCCTGACCGGGAATCGAACCAGTGACATTTCAGTCTCTGGGATGACACCCAACCCACTGAACCACTCCAGTCAGCGCCAACCTCATCTGTCTTTAGTATTTTTAGATCGCTTCTAATCCAAGGGTGGGTGGAATATTGGAGAATGGGGTAAATATCTGCCCACATTGTGTGTGTTGACCTTGCATCCTCCGTAGGTGGGGATGGTATTTCTGGTGCCCCAAGTCAGCACTCATGAAGGAATCCCGGGCTGGTTCCTGAGTGGTGCACATTCCGGAGGATGTACTGTGGATGCAAAAACTTCAGAATTCCTGGGATCTTTATTGAGGGTTTGTAGGGATGAGAAGACAGAATACTTGAAATCAGGACTATCTCAGAAAACTGAGCCTGTATGATTTCCATTCTATCTGATAACAGGGGAGACCAGAGGGAAGGGAGGGGGAAGGAAGGGGAAGGAAAAGAGGAGCCGTGATCGAGGGACATCTGCTGGACTCCAGACCCGAGGCTAGTTTTTCCTTTGTAATAGTACCATGCTATTAGCTTCTCACAGAAAGGAGGGAGGGATAAATCAGCCCATTTTACAGATGAGAAAACAGAGGCTAAGTGGGGTTAGATAACCTGCTTCAGGTTGCACAGGTCCTTTGTTTGGGCTGGAGCTCTTTCCAACACATCAGCCATCTCTGAAAGTGGAGTTTTAACCTGGAGCCCAGGGAGGATTTGTCTCTCTTAAGGACCAGGCGCCCAGAGGGCAAGGGGTCATGCACTTCACTGGTGCACAGCCCAGCAGGAACCCAGAGGTCAGTGTGGGCACTTCTGGGGTCCTCACAGTTCTGCTCTGAGTCCAGTGGTCTGCACCTGGCTGTCACCCCTCACTTGACCATCTCAACTCTCCCTTCACCTGCAGCAGCTTTCCTCCCTGGTACTACTGCTCTTCTCTCTGTGTCCCAGGAATGCCTCGTGCCTCCTCAGCTCCACACCCCTGCTCCTTTCAGAGTGCCTTGTTCTGCCCTCCACCTCCCAGCTCCTGGCCCAGTCCTCCTCGACCTCTGTGACCCAGCTCAGGGGGCTCCTCTGAACCCTCCCTGGTTCTCCAGGCAGAGTGGAGCCCTCTCCCTCCTGGGCCAGGGGAGTGGCTAAGAGCCCCAAGGCCAGGTTCATATCTTGACTCCTCCACTTAGGAGCTCTGTGACTTAGGATAATGAACTTAACCTCTGTTCCTCAGTAAAGTAGGGGTCATAGTGGTCCTGACTTCAAGGGCTTGAGGTAAGATTAACTTGACGGGACGACAGACGTAAAACCCTAGCCCAGTGCCTGGCATGCGGTGAGCCCTGGAGGGGCGATGCTCATTGTATGGCTTGGGGCCCCTCTTATGCGTGTTCTTATTTATCCGCATGTCTTCCCCACCAGGCTGCGAGCTCTTTGACTTCCGTGTTCCCAGTGTCTACCACAGGCCTGATACGTACTAGGTGCTTAGTGGACCTTTGCTGAACGAAGGAACAGATACTAGTGTCTTTCTTCCATATATTTTGTCTCCCTTCTCTGCATCTAGGTAACAACCGAGTTTCATGCCCAGCCTGCACACAGTAGGTGCTCAACAAATGTTTGTGCCTTATTTCTTCAAGCAGCCCTTACCCAGACAAATGGCACGCACCCTCTGCTCCACACACGTGCCAGCCCCCTCTTGGGTGTAATGGATACATATTTCTTAGTGTCCACGTGTCTCACCTTCCCTGCCAAACAACGTGTTAAGTGGCTGTTCGGCAGCTCAAGTGCGCAAATATTCCTTTCAAAATGATCACATTCACCTTTTGTTGGCAGAACACGCCATCCGAAACATCCCGAGCTCCTACTGAATGTGGGGGAGGCGTTCTGCTTCCACCGCAATGGCCACACTTGAGGCCAAAAGGCCTCGTCAGGGTTCCAAGAGCCCGAGTTGCCAAGTATTAGCTGGACGCCACGGGCCAGCGCAGGAGCTGCTTCTGGGTCAGCCTGAGTTGACCTCGGCAGGGCTGTTATCTCCATCACACCATCATTGTCTTCATCACTAATACCACCACCACCACCGCTGTCACCACTGTCATCACCAGTGCTACCACCGCCATTATAGCACCACCATAATTAAAACCACCGCCACAACTACCATCCCCACTATTACCACCACCATCCCTGCCAACCCATCACCACCACCACCATTGCCATCATCACCACCACCACCATCACTACCAACACATCACTGCCACCACCACCATCACCGTAACAACCATTACCATCACCACTGCTACCACCACCACCACCACCATTACTACCATCACCATAATTAAAACCACCACCACCATGACTACCATCACCACTATTACCACCCCCATCACTACCAACCCATCATCACCACCACCATTACTATCATTACCACCACCACCACCATCAACGTCACCATTATCACCACTGCCATCCACACAGCCACCATCACCACCGTCATCACTACCACAATTAATAACACTGTTAGTTATTAACACTTTTAACAGCTTTATCTGTGGTAGACATAGAGCTAAGCATATCATATGCATAACTTTATTTAGTTCTCAAAGTGACCCTGCAGGTAAGTACATTTTTTTATTCCCGTCTTACAGATGAGCAAGCTGAAGCTAGAGAGGTTAAGAAACCTGCCCGACAGCACAGACCAGCAGGTTGTGAAGTCGGCTTGTTTAAACTCAAGTCAGCAGACACGTGAGAGCGCCCACTAGTGCACAGTGCCTCCCATTACAGGGACACGGGAGCAGGCATGCTTCTGGACCACAGGGATCTTCACAGCTCTCCGAGGGAGCCCAGACACACATAATTCATACAAAGCGGCTTAAAGGACCTGCCTTCTCCCCTGTGACCCAGGGCAGCACATGGAGGCCTCTTGCCTACAGATAGGGCCTCTTTGCCTCTGGGGGCCCCGTGAGCGCCCAGAGGCTGCAGGCTTCGGTGGTCACCTGTTGGGGCGCCTGCACCTCTGAGAGCCACTGAGCTGAGGTTTGTCATGGTCAAGGGCCAAGGTCCCCGCAGGTCTGGATTCAAGTCCCAGCTCTGCCACTTCCTTGCTGTGCAATGTGAGGCAAGTCATGTCATTCTCTGAGTCTCAGTTTCCCTATCTGTACAAGGGAGAGTGCTTAAAAAGTGTCTGGCCCAGACTAAGTCTCACCACCTGGCCACACCCTCACTCCGGCCACTCCTGGCCAGTACCTCCTGGTTCCCTGGGGCCCCCACCGTGCTCAGAGTGATGGGGCTGTGGGGGTCAGTGTGGGTGCCTGAGGACCTGGGCTGTGTTTCGTCCCCAGTGTCCAACACAGGGCTCAGCATGGAGCAGGAGCAAAGGGAATATCACTTGAACCAATAGATGGAAGGGGGATTTAAATAGGGATGAATTAATGAACAAAGGAAGAAATGACGGAAAGAAGGGAGGAGGGGAAAAAAGAAAAAAAGGAAGGAAAAGGAGAAGGAAGGACAGGAGGGAAGAAAACAGAAGGAAAAAGCGAATGTGAAGGGAAAAGGCAGAGAGGGAGGATGGGTTTCGTTCGGGCTGTGTCCCGTGGGGGCCTCCGTCGCCCACCTGCAGAGCTGGTACCTCCGAGCCCCTCCCTCTCCCCTGCTGCCTCTGCGCCGCCTGCCCCTCGGCAGAGCCTCGGTTGCCTCTGGCTCCCACAAAATATTCCTTGTTCTCTTGCCTGCTCTGTGTGTCTCTCCCTGTCTCTTAGGTGCCAAAAACAGTGCAATTATCAGAGGCAAATCATGTCTGTCACCGGGCATGCTGGGTGGGAGTGCTGGAACTGGCGGATTCATCAAAAGACGCTCCTCTCTCCCTGGGCTCGGGGGCAGAGGTCCACTCCGGCCTGCTGTCTCTTCCCCCAGGAGCCAGAGAAAGTGACAAAGGCTGTGAAAATGATGTTAGTCCCTGGGGCTGCAGAATTTTGTTTAGAGCAACTGGGGTCAAAGAATACGTGGCCCGGGGCAGATCCCAGCTGGGAGCATTGGAGCTCAGATGTGGTCCCGCCTGCACCGAGGCTGGGCACCCTGGGGGGTCCCTGTGGACAAATCCCTGAGGAAGATTTGGGGCAGCTGGTGTCTTGGGATGGCCATGAGCTGGATGGATGTGGGCAGGGGACCAGCCTTCCGAATGGGGCTGGAGACAGAGCTCAGAGAGCCTGAGAGGGCTAAGACCTCAGGCTGAGAGGCAGAGGCCAAGTTTTAGGAAGGCTGCCGAGATCTCGGCCAGCCCGGGTCTGAGATGACGGCCACACGGAATCCAGCTAGTAGCTGGGGTTTACTGTGCACCTACTATGTGCCAGGTCCTGTGCTATGTGCTCTAGGGGCCTCGTCTCGTTCCAGCCTCACAGTAGCCTCTGGCGTACCCATCACCATCCCCACGCTAGAAGCCATCGCCCGGACGGGCCAAGGAAGTCATGGAGCTCACGGCTGAAACGCCAGCCAAGGCCTGTCAATCCGCGCTCCGTCCCTGCCCAGGCCCACTTTTTAGAGATGACTTACGAATCTTTGCAGAGTATAATGATACAGGCTGGCTGTAGACACTTTGGAAAGTAGAGGTCAAGAAAGAAAATGGAACTTACCCTAAAACAAGACTTTTTTTTCTGTGCCGTGAAAAAGAAATCATAGCCCTCACCAGTTGGCGTCTTGGTTTTCTATGGAAGGTAGAGCACAGACAGTTTCCTGTGTGAGTGAAAACTCTCAGCGAGTGTGGTTATGGGTGGCTGTTCTGGATGGGGATGTGCACCCCCAGTTTCTTAGCCATCCCCCTAACTTCGGGTGCGTGGACAGACTCCATGTTTCTGCTCTTATAAGCAACACTGCACTGCATTTCTTTGTGTTCGAGCATTCTCTACACTTCAGGTGGTGTCCCGAGAGGAGATTTCTGGAACGGGAATTGCTGGACCGAAGGAAGGGCTGCTCAGGAGCGGGGAGATGGGAAGAGGTGCAAGGTTCCTGGCAGTTCCCCCCAAAATGGCGGTTTCTTTTTAAGGGACAACAACTCGTAGGGGAGGGCTGGCTTCCTTTGGACGAACAGGTGTCTGACTTCTGGCCACGGGACTTAACCTCAAACAGAAACTTGGATGATGCCCTTTTGACTGCGTCCTCACCCTCTCCCAGGAGCTGCTGCGTAGGTGTTGCGGGGACTTGCATGCGGTCACCTAGGGGCTGGAGGCACTGACTGATGGGGAGATCTTGGGGGTCACCGCATCCAACCCTCCCCTCGTCCACACAGGTGCGCATTTGGCAGGTGGGGCAGCTGAGTCCCCGGAAAGACAGGTAACTTATTGGAGCCGCTCTGTGTGGTAGTGACTTTGCTGCGGCCAGACGCAGGCCCCTGACTCCCAGGCTATTGCACTTTCCAGGATGTGAGCTGCTTCTCATTCTGATTGCGGGTCATATAGTTCTATACCCTGAGAATAATGAATAACAACCACCGATATCAGGTTACCATGGCAACATTGTCCCCAAATTTCCTCCCAGGGGTGCTGGGAGTGCGGACTTGAGCTCTGAGGGGCCTCAAGCATGGGGAGGGGTGGGAGGCGGGCTGACCTGGATGGGGCTGGAGTCCTGTGTCTCAGGCCAGTGGGATGACATCATCCTGAAGCCCTCAAGGAAGCCCCAGGGCTGGGCCCAGAGCAGGGACTGTCACCAGCGTTGCTCCAATTTGGTGCATTTTTTTCCCATGAAGAGAGAAGCAGGATCCATGGTTCAGATTATTTTTAAGACCGGAAGCTGGGTCCTGTGGCAGATGGAGCTGCCTAGACAGGGAAGAACTGCTGGAGAGGAACCTTGTCAGGCCCTTTTGAAGTTCCAGGGAGGAAACGAGGCAGCAGAGGTGGGTGACAGGCACTGATTTGTTTTGGGGAAGGAACACAGAAAACTGCCTGCAGAGAGGTCCGGGCCCAGAATGGGGCTCTGGGGAAAGGGAGGGCCCCCAAGACGCAGTCCTGCGGCTCGCAGGCAGGGCCAGCCGGAGTCCCACAGGTGTCCTCCCGGCACTGTCCGGATGAGGGCTCTCCTGGGCTAGGGCTGTGGAGGAGGAGAATGGGGGAGGAGTGGGGGTCAAGGAGGAAGTGCATTGGGGGAGAAGACCCCTGGGTGCAGGAGCTAAGGGGAGGGGTCTTCAGGTCCCTGGTTTCCTCAGTTCTTTTTCTGGTTGCCTCTTTTCTGCCTTCAGTTCCACCCCCTCCTCTCCACTCCTCTCCCCTCCCCTCCTCTTCTCTGCCCCTTCCTTCCTACCTTCCTTCCGTCCTTCCTTCCTCCTGTCTCATACCCCTCCCTCTCTCCTCTGCCTCTCTCTTCATCTCTTCGACGTCCTCTCCTCGTCCCTCCTTCCTCCAGCCACTCTCTTCTCTCCCTTCTCCTGCCCCATCAGGGGACCAGAAATGCAGCAGTCCTCAGCCTCTTGTCCAGCAAAACCAATCTTATTATATACATAGAAAAATAGATCGATAAGGAAAGTAATTAAAAAACAAACCACACCGGGCTCTTTCCGCCCCCAGCCATCATCTGGGCCTGCCACTGTCTTTTCGGGGAATCTAAACATCAGCCCAAAGCAAACAAAATTGACAAGGAAAATCCATCACTAAAATTTTCTGTAGCTACGTGGGCATGCACTGAGGACAGCGTTTCCTAAACTGTGGCCCGTGAACTCCAGGTGCTCGCAGTGGGAGATGCAGTTCGGGGGTGTGGCTAAAGTGCAGGCTCTCGACCTTGTCTGCCTGGCTTCTAATCCCTGCCCTGTGACACGCTAGCCACGTGACCTTGGGTAAGGGCTTTATTGTTCCGTGCCTCAGTATCCCTTTCTGCAAAAGTAATAATAGTACCCGCCTCACAGGTTGTTATGAAGATTGCATGTCTTAAAATGGAGAGATCTTAGCACAATGCCTGGCACATGACAAGTGCTGTGTAACCTGTTTCTATAGGTTCCGTGAAAGGAAGTTCGAGAAACACTGAGAACCCTCTTGGAAATAACCAACACACAACAGCACAGTCGTGGGCCCAGAAGTCCGACAGCGAAAAGACCTGTTTGACTTGGTTACCTTCGTAATTCTTGAACTTACTTTCATGCTCACACTCCCCTTTTCTTCCTTATAGGCTCAAAACACCTGTCTCTTAGGACATGCTCACTTTGAGGGTCACAGCTGGAGAAATGCTGGTTTGGGATTATTCATCGTTTCCAGACCACGGTGAGTGAGGGACAGGAAGAAAGCCTTATCTGAGTCACCCCCAAGAGTGGGGTTCAGACCCCACTTCCCCCTACCAGCCACAGGCCCCAGGAAGTGTTGTAGTCAGGCCCCGAGGGAGGGAGAGGCTCGCCCAAGGCCATGGAGTTAGCTGGGGGAGACTCAAGACTGATACAGGACTCCCCGCCCAGGACTCTTCCTCTTCCTTAGCTCTCTAACTTCATTGTTAAGGAGAAGCAGGAGGTCTTCTTCTTCTTCTCCTTCTTCTTCTTTTTTAGGAGGAAGGGATGTCCTTCATCTTTGAGACTCATGTGAGTCACCTCCTCTCATCACGGGCATCTCATGCCCTGTGAGGCTTGAACCCCAGTGGCCACAAAGTACATAGCTTTCTTCCCAACCAGAGAGAAGGAGGAGGCAAAAAGTTCCGACTCTTTCCTCCCCACCAGAAAAGGTAAAAGAGCTGAATTCCCCGCAGACAGAGGGACCAGGCACTTTGGTGAGAGGCAAAGCGTCTGCCCCTGTCCCTGGTGCTGAAACGTGGCCTGGAGCCTGGTGCAGTGGTCCCCAGCCCCAGACTGGGCTGAAATGGCTGTCGCTGACTCTCCTGCGGAGAGCCCGTCAAACTGTGAATCCAGGTGCAGCCTCTCACCCACCGAATCAGATCCCCTGACGTCGGTAGCCAGCTTCCATACTTTTGTTGTGGGCTGGGTCAGAGCCCCACTACCTTGGGGAGCATTTGTGTCCCCCAACCCCCAACCCACGGGAGAAGTGGATCATTGCTTTTTCGTGATATTATTTGCTGCAAAAAAATTGTAGTTTTGATACTGTCACAGAAAACATAAGTTATTTTATATGTTTCGTGTTAATGGAGCAGATTTTACGGGCTGTTGGCGGCCTATTATTTTCACAGCAGTAGCGATGGTTTTCCACTCTGGGGGCTTGTGGATGCGTGTTCCCTCCTGACTCCACATTTGTGGTCCTCTGAAGTCCATTCCATTCTTTCCCTCGGCCCGCAGGCCTGGGGATTTAAGGTGCTGGGGGGGTGGTGGTTTAATTATGTTCATGTGCTCCCTGTCCCCACACTGCATTGCTCCAGGCAGAGACGGGATACTGTATTGTGGTATTTACTCTTCCAGATTCATCTCTTTCCTTCAGTGGAGAAATGGTCATGTGGGATATTCTACCAAGCAAGATGCTAGTGGGATGGGGCTAGAAGACTTCAGTAGCTTCTGATGACCCCCTTCGGCTCTGATGCTGTGGAGGAGGGTGGATTCAGTTCCTCATAGCCTTCATCACCTTTTTTATCTGGTTTCCCAAATGTCAAAGCGACTAGCTCAGAGGCTGTGAGGAGGCATAAAGCAGTGATGACAACCCCAGGCTTTGGGGTCAGACCCAGGTTCGAAGCCTGGTTCTACTTTTTCTTACCTGTGTGATTTTGGACAAGTTGCTTTTACTTCCCGGGCCTCTGCTGCCTCACGTGTAAAATATGAACAGCGCTATCCATGTTTCACCAGGGCTGAGGTAGACATCATTTGAGAAAATGAGCATCAAAGTGTCTTCCTATAAAACACTGTAAGTTATTACAGTCATACAAATGACTCTCCACTCAGATGATGGCTGGAAACTTAGGGAGGGCATTTGCACCGTAATATCGTATTCTTGGTGTCCTGCCAACTTCCTCTTCTCTCCCCCTTCCCTGGGAATCAAGTTCGAAGACTGAAGTTGACGGTAGATTTGGGGGTCATGGAAGGGCAGGGTTGGGTGTCAGAGAACTGCCCCGGCTGAGGCATCCTCTTCAGGTGCCTCTCAAAGGCTGTCCTGTCCAGAAGGAAACCGTCCCGGGGTTGGAGCAGGTCACGGAGTCCTCCCAGGCCCCTGGTGTGGAAGCCTCGGGCCTGGGCAGGGGGGCGGGGCTTGGAGCTGTTCAGGTCCTAGGGTTGGTCTGAGGGAGCAGAGCCCAAGGTCACACACTGGGGGCCCCTTTGCCCCTTTTGCACAGATGGGAAGAAGATGGAGGCCCAAAGGGGTCAAGCACCTTCACCCCTCAAAGCCACAGGGTGAGTTGGAGGCAGAACCAATGCAAAGAACCAGGCGTCCTTCCATTGCACCACGTGGCCTCCTGGGCACGGTGCAACGAGTCCAGCCCCTGCTTCTGTCTGGAGTAAAAAAGAAGAAAGTCCAGGGGACGTGGGTTAGTTTCTGGGAAGATGGGCTGGATTGGTTTTCTGTCACTCCAGGGGGAAGCAGCAAAGCTTAGGTGTTAGGAACAACGGGAAATGCCACTTCCGTGACGTGAGTCAATAAGGGCCAGCGACAGTACATAGGACACACTTCGCTCCGTTTACAAATGAGACTTTGGTTCTGTGCCTGTGCACGTGCTCAGATGTTGAGCCAGGAAGTGAAGAGCAAGAAAGTGGAATATGACTGTTACGGTGTGACCAGCAATAGCCGGAATTGTATGCAAAGTTGTGCAGACTTGCAGTGGTGGAAGGAGCTGCCTGCGTGACAGCGAGCTCGCGTCCCTGGAGGTGAGCAGGCCCCGGGCAGGGGCGCCGCCGACAGGATTCAGGCATCTGCTAGGAGACAGACCAGCGCCTCTGATGTTCCTTGATGCCCACTCAGCCCCTTCTCAATCCTCTGGTTCCTGCTCCCCGGAGGCCTCTGTTTTCCAAAGCAGCAAGCAGCCTGCGTGGTAATTACTTTTGGACTTATTAAGCATAATTATCCCTTAATCGCATACAACCAGTAATTACTGTGGCTGTTACCAGGAGCCTACCCAGGTAGCACTGCCTGTAGCCCTGGGGCCCAACGCCAAGCTGGGGTCTGAGGTAGAACCTCAGGTGGACCCTGCCACGGTTGCGGGGAAGGTCTCGAGACGAGGCTGCTGCACCCCCCACTGGGTGCTCCTTTGGCTTGGGTGCCAGGCTGGTGAAGGAGTCACTCACACACTCTAAGCTCCAGCCAGTCAGCGCCCTCCCCAGGACTCCCCACCCTGCAGTGCTTGCCCCACGCCACCCGCCTCTGCCCCGCTGCTCCCTCCTCCTGGGTCTCTGCTCTCTCCTCGTATTCCCCTTTCTTCCCTCCAACCGACCGCCCTCCCTTCTTCCCTTAATATTTCTGAGTTTCTTTTATGTTCCTGGCGCTCTTCCAGGTCCTGAAGCTACAGTGCAGTGGGGGCGGGGAAGCCGAAATCTGTGCTGTGGTGGAGCTCTCTGTCTCTGGGAGAGAGACACAGGGAACGAGGCAGGCGAGTGTGTGGTGTGCCACAAGGGCGGGTGCTGCGGAGAACTGGAGAGCGGGGTGATCTGGATGAGGAGGTGTTCTTTCGGGTGGAGTGGGGGAAACTCAGTTTTGATAGGATGGCTGTGGCCGGCCTTGTGGAGAATGGGACACTTGAACAAAGAGGAGACGGTTAGTGCAAAAGCCCTAAGGTGGGAACAGGTGCTGGGTGTCTGAGCTCAGTGAGGGGGCCGGGGTGGCTGGAGCGGGTCAGGGGGCAAGGGAGAGGGAGTGGGAGAGGATGCCAGCTAAAGGTGAGGGGAGGGCGTGGGGACTGGTGGGCCATCTTAAGGATGTTGGCTTTCCCTTGAAGGAAACATTGGAGCAGAGGAGTGTCCCAATCAGCTTGTCCATAGAGACCGTGGAGGTGGGAAGCCCAGTGAGGAGGAGCTGTTGCTACAATCCAGATGAGACATGGTGGCGACCAAGGACCTGGGAGGGGTGGAAGGATTCTAGAAGCATCTTCCTGGTGGAGAGGACAGGATGCCCTGGTGGGTAGATACGAGGTGTGAGAGACAGGTATCGAGAGTGGCTCTAGGGCTTTTGGCTTCAATAACTGGAAGGAGGGAGCTGCCACTCGCTGAACCGGGAGGGCCGTGGGTGAAGCTGGGGTGGGGGCAGGGCAGGTGGTTGGCCGGGGCATGCGAAGGCCTGCCAGAGAGGTGTTAGTCTGTGGTGTGGTCCAGAGCAGACAGGCCTGGCTGCCGTGCGCATGGGCCAGCCCTCCACACGCGGATGGCGTTTGCCGCATCCAGATTGGATGTGCTCACCCAGGCCTGAGGGTAGGCGAGAAGAGGCCGGAGGTCTGAGGTGGGGGGAGGGGCATGAGGAGAACCAAGGGCAGGTACTCACCTTCATAGCTGCCCACCACCCCCCAGCTGATCCTGCCTCTTCCGCTCCCCTGCTTCAGCCTGGCTCCCCTCCCAGGGCTCATTCCCTCTTCCTCCTCCTTTCCATTTCTCTTTTTTATACCTTTCCTGTTGTTTCCTGTGTGTTTTTCAGTGTCTCTCTCTCCCTGGGCTGCTCTGGGCCTCTCTCTTTCCACTGCCCCCAGCTCAGTCCCTGGGATGCAGGGAATCTCCCTGTGGCCACGGGCACTTGCCAATCCCCCGGCATCCAGAACCAGCTCGCAGACCCCGTGCAGCGCCTCCTGCCTGTGTAATGCGCTCTAATATGTATTTACATGCTTTTCAGACTATTATTTATTAAGGTATCGCTGCCAACTGTGCGCGAGCTAATTGCTCTTAAGTGCCCGCTCTCGGTTCCCGCCGTGACGCCGTCGTGGAGGTGGAGCCCTGACACCCTGTGCTGTGGGAGAGCGGGGAAACCAGGGACCCAGCCCACAGAGGGTGCTGGGGGTTCACAGTTGGCGAGCTGGGGATGCCGGAAGCGAGGGATGGGGGTCGCTGGGCTGCATACTGGAGGGGTGTGCCTGGCGCACAGTTTGGAGCCTGGGAGAGCGGAGGGTGTCTCCCAGTGCTGAGAAGGCTGGTGGGGGTCTTGGAGCTGGGAGGGGGTCCCCCACTGCGAGTGGGGGTGCAGGGAAGCCTGGTGGCGGGTCTTGGAAAGGACTGAGGGAAACAGGGAGAGGGGCTGGAGCACAGCTTGGCATCTTGGACCCAAGGTGGGGATCCCTGAGCTCGAGGGTCAGTGCAGGGGGACCACGATGGGGCAGGTGGGAGACCCCAAGCATGAGGCCCAGTGGGAGTAAGTTTTGGACAGCCACACCTGGGCCTTGCGAGACTCTCCTGGGTGTGGGTGGACAGACAGCGGACGACAGAAGACTGCCGGCCTCGGGAGGGGGCTGTGGCCATAGCCTCTCCCCACCTCACCGCGCAGGCAGTTGCCTGGCTGTCTTGCTTCTCCCCACGTCAGCAATAGACGCAGGAGCTGGCAATAGTGGTTTAATTGGCAGGGTTTTGGCGTTAGGACAGACGTGGCTTCACCGGGTTTGGAGGCTGGGCGCTCGCTCTGGGGCACCGGAGAGGACTCTGGTCCCAATGGGGAGAGGAGCAGGGAAACAGACTGGGAGAGACCCCGGCTGACGCCACTGGAGAGAGGAGAGAAAGGCAGGAGTGGGCGACAATGGGGAGAGAAGCAGAGGAAGAGGGAAGGACAGCTGGGCAAAAACTGCAGGAGATGGAGGCTGGAGGGACAGTCAGGGAGGGGTCCTGCGAGGTTGGCTTCTGCCCACTGCCGGGTGGAGGCCCTCCCCCTCCTGGCGGCATCGGCACAGCCCCATCCCAGGCGGCGGTCTGAGTTTCCAGAAGGGGACATTTATTCCTATAATTTTATTATTGGCACTGTGGGTCCAGTGTCTGCCAACTTCCAGGCCTGGTCGGTGTCACCCTGAAATTCTGTCTGGACTGGAGATCGCAGCTTAATAAAACCCAGGGAAGCGTGTCCTGCCCCTCCCACCCCTCGGCAGAGAAGGACTGAAAGCTGGGCCGTGCAGGGGCCTCTCGGATCCCTCTTCTGAGCTTCCTGGGCCCAGTGCATCTCTAGCCGTGAGCGGCACCGGGGACTTTCCAGATGCGCAGACCAGGGCTCCGAGAGGGCAAGTGACTCTCCCAGGGAGTGACAGGCAGACTCGGGGCGGAGAGGCCAGCCCAGAAACTCACACCGTTTCCATCACCCAGGGCCAGACCTCCGACGGACAGCGGCTGTAATTTCATCAGGCCTCTGGCCCCAGGGGACGTTGATGTGGTGGCCTCGGAGCTTCTGCAGCTGAACCCTGCTGACCTGCCTGTTCTGGGTCCCAGAGCTCGTTCGTCCGCCCTGGACCAGGCGCCGCCATGCTGGAACCTGCCATCTCAACGCTGGTCAAGGGAAAGTCCGAGTCTCCAGCAGAGCTAGCGCAACCTCACGGGGCTGAAGGAACAGTCCATATTCAGCCGGGAGTGTTCTGGAATCGGGATGTCGAACTTACCAGCCTCAGAGCTGGCGGGAGCCTCGGCAGTTATCCAGTCCACCTCCCCCATTTAACAAATGGGGAAATGGAGGCCCAGAGATGGGGAGGGGCTTGCGTGGGGCCACACAGGCTGTGCACCGGCAGTGACCTGTGCCTCCACTGAATGGTTGTCGGGAGGCGGGCAGGTCTGCCCCCAGTCCCTCTTCTTATTTTAGCCTCAGGGAATCTCGGTTTTACTACAAAATGGGGAGGGCAGCAAGATTTGTTCCCAGTTGCTCCAGCCTTCCTTCTGGCTCTTGCTCCCCTCTCCCCTCTCCCTCAGAGCTCTGCTGCCCAGCACTGGCTTCCCTGGCCTACGCAGTCTGTGGGCGTCGTCGCTCTGAAGTCCCCCGTCTTTAGTCCTCACTCACCCACGTGCGTATTTTCACAGGGGCCTTTCTGAAGACGTTACCTTAGAGTAGCTCTAACACGGCATCTTTAGATGCAGTGAAGGCAGGTTTTGGGGGACCTGAGTGACCTTGGTCCAGGCCCTGTGCCTCCCTGGGCCTGTGTCCCTGTCTGGAAGATGGGTGTGGGGCGGGCATTTGGAGGGTTCTAAACACCCTTTCCAGCCCTGGCGTCTTGAGACTGCGCACAGCAGGAGCAGCCGGGACTTGGGTCGCCAGGCCAGGGCCGCCTGCCGCTTCTCCCCTTGGGGCGGGAGCAGGAACGGGTCATGGGAAAGCACAGTGGAGAAAAGGCAAACCCCCGTGGGCCCCACGGAGCGGCATGTGATGAGCAGGGACAGACAGGAGGATTTGTCACAGCCCCCTCTCCTGTGTCTTCAGTCCCTGTCTATTTTCCTGGGGAGGGACAGGAAGAGCTGGGCGATATTTACCTTCTGAGGACGGTGTGGTGAGGAGGGGACTCAGTGGGCATGGGGACAGTGAGCCAGCTGTCCCACAGCCGAGCGTGGAAGTGCTGTTCTTCCTCGAGTGGGGAAGGAAATGGAGAGCTCAGGGACAAATGCTCTCCCCCTCCCCTCCCCAGGTGGCCTGGTCTGGGTACCGGCGCACAGTAGTTGTCAGGTGAATTCACAGAGTGAATGAATGAGTGAGTGAGTGAGTGAGTGAGTGTCTTGAAGTTAAGGGACCTTGCTCGAGACTCAGGCAGACCTGGGTTGGGGTCCTGCCCCCACCAGTTTCTGGCTGTGTGGTCTTGAGCAGACTACTCAGTAAATGTCTCTGAACTTCAGTTTCCTCATCTGTAACACTAGTGATACCGCATAGAGTTGTGAGGAGCAGCGGTGGTGAATCAATGGAAAAACCTCAGCATCACGTCTGACATTTAGGACTCGCCAAATTATGCCAATCATTCGCACTACAGATACAATGATGGGTCACCCTCGAACCTGGCACTTCAGCGTGCATTTGCTTGCTGAGCATCTGGGGTGTTCTAAGCACTGCTGAGGGCCTAGGGACCATTGAGGCCCAGTCTCTGCTCTTGCTTATAGTTTGACAGCCACACAGCCGTGAACTACCACGGAAAGTGCTCATAACAGCCATTACCAAGAGCGCTAGGTACTGTGGGAGAGGTCCAGTCTGCCCTGGGCTGCAGGTCACGGAAGGCTTCTTGGAGGAGGTGGGCCCTGCACTAAGCTTTGAAGGAGTTTGCCCTTGGTAAACAGCCATCGTGGGCACATGGCAAAGACATGAATGGCTTGCTGGGGGAACCCTTGGAGTTCAGTCTCTGCTCCTACATCACTTTGCCTGGGAGGCTTCTCTAACTGCCCTGGGATAAGGAGCATCCTCTCCACCCTGTTACTCCCACTGCCCTAACATTGCTCCATTTAGCTGCCCTGTCACCTCCTGTCCTGATAAGCAGTTACGCGGTGTTGTGTTCTTGTCTGCCTCTCTGTGCTAGGACATCGCCCCCACGAGTGCGGTGTTACAGGTGTAACTGTGTCTCCTGTCAAAATCACATGGTGCAGTCTTAGCCCCTAATACTGCTGAATGCGACCATTTTGGGAGACAGGATCTTTACAGAGGTAATCAAATTAAAATAAGGTCTTTTTTAAAACCCTGGCTGGTGTAGCTCAGTGGATTGAGCACGGGCCTGTAAACCCAAGGGTCTTTGGTTCGAATCCCAGTCAGGGCACATGGCTGGGTTGCAGGCCAGGTCCCCAGTGGCGGCCACAGGAGAGGCCGCCACACATTGATGTTTCTCTTGCTCTCTTTCTCCTTCCCTTCCCCTCTCTCTAAAAATAAATAAATAAATAAAATATTTTTTAAAAAATGAGGTCTTTTTAAACCTGACCCAATATGACTGGTGTCCTTGTAAAGAGGGGAAATTGGAAGACAGACACAGACGCTGGGAGCAGCCCTGTGAAGACGGCTGTTAAGCTGCCTAAGCCGAGGGACCACCAGAGGCTAGGGGAGGGGCCGGCACAGAGCCTCCTTTGCAGCCTCAGAAGGAACCGAGCCCGCTGCCACCCTGGTCTTGGACCTGAGCCTCTACCACCTGGTAGAGGGGAAACCCCTGGTCCGATGGGGGAGATAAGACCTGTGCCCTGGGAGACACCTCCGAGTATGATCGGGAGCTCCTACAAGAAGCTGCTGCTGAGAGGAGGCCTGGAAGCCTTCATGAAAGAAATGGGTTTGCACGAAGTTTGGAGGAGGAGGGGTCCTAGTATGCTGGAGAGGAGGAGGAGCGGGTGAGCAGCAAAGGACAAAGTAGTCCCCTTCTTTCCAGTCCCAGGTGAGCTGGCCTGGTGACTGGACACACAGGTGAATACACAACCAGCACAGCCTTTCAGTGGGCTAACTAGTCTTCACGAATCACCCACTCGTAGCAGAGGAAAAAAGACCGTTGATAGGGGACAGAAATAGCTTCTAAAGCCTCCCTTCGTTCCTGCTGCCCCTTTCCCCAAATGTCTCAACAGGCCGCGGGCCTGAAGGCAATGCGTACCCACAGCGCCCTCTGCTGGACGATATTAGAACAACACCGCAGGCTCTGCGTGCCCAGGCATTTGTGTCAAGAGCCCCGGATGTCTTGCTCTGGGGAAGCCCCAGACGCTGAGGCCAGGAATGAAGGATAGACAGGAACTGGGTCAGTGCCTGGCAGGCTCCATGTCTGCAGCCTGGAGCTTATGGGTAGTACAGGAGATAGCTAGCTCTGCTTGAGGCGGCTGAGGGAGCCATCGCACACAGCTCCCCCGCCACAGATATATTGGGGGGCTCAGGAGCTGAAGCGACACCATCCTGAGTATCCAGGGACCCCCGCCCCGGGCTACGAGAGGACACCTCCCAGCAGATTACCTATGTCTCATTGTATCACGGAGGAGGTGAATCCCTTTCCTCCCCCAACCATGGTGCTGGGGTAACTGAACTTCGGGCGGGTGGTCTGGGCACTTCCAGGAAGGATTTCCGGCTGGGAGATTCTAGGCGGTGCTCAGGCAGGGATGAGGAGCCTGCTGCCGGATGGGATGGCGGAGCGGGAGAGTGGAGAGCTGCAGAGCTCGGCTGGGAGTCAGCTTCACGTCTCCCTGCCACCTCAGACCAGGGCGAGGGTCCATGGAGCTGAGGGAGCCCAGGTTTTCCAGGGGGCCAGCAGGGCCTTGGAGGGGACCGGCAACCACAGGACAGAGGGCCCGGGGGACCCGAAGACCCAGACACCCAGAGACCCACACCACTGGGCTCACTTCATTCTCTCCTTCTAGAGAGTTCCCGCTCCGAGTTCCTGCTTTTCTGAGCATGTTTCTCGTAGTTCGAGGGACCAGGAGACTCTTATTGCCATCCCAGCAGGGGAGACACACACACACACACACACACACACACACACACACACACACACGGCTTTTACAGGCTGCCCAATGGGAGCAGAGAACAAAGCAGCGAGTTTCTGACAAAGGTGGAGGGAGTGCCCCCACTCACCGCAGTCAGCGAGGTGCTCAGAGCTACGGCGGGGGTGGGAGAGAGGGCTTGTCCGCCTCAGGGAAAGCCTACTGCGCAGCGAAGGTCATCCGTGAGGCCGTGCCTGTGGACACGCCCTCGCCGTGACTTTTTAAGTCTCAGCCTGTTGGCTCTCCGGATGACACCTATCAGGGGTGGTAGCACATGGCGGCAATGTTTTTGGCTGTTGGGGATTCCTATTTTTGTCGACTGTTCTTCCTGAAGGCTGCAAAATGATGATTGAGATGATTGATTTGGAGGAAACGAGGTAAACTGCTAAAGGGTTTCCAAATGAGCCTTGTGTTTGATTCCGGCGTCAGTGTGTGTGGGTTCCAAGACACACTGGTGCCTGGTGCTGATTTTCACATAAAGATGTTTTGTGATATCTGATTGCTTCTAAGGAAAATCGGAAATGTGGAGAGCAGCTTGCAGAGACGTTGTAACAGGCTTCCCGAGCCTCGCTGGGTCCCCTCGGCCTCTTCCTCCTCTGTGCACACGGGTGGGCACCTGCCAGCACCTGGCTTTCTCTGACTGCAGAAGTCAGCTCAGCTGGTATGCCTGGGGCACCCCAGGAGTGCCATGGAATTAGTGGCCCTGGGGTGACCCTCCCCCAGTGACCAAGTGGCGCTGGTACCCCTCCCCCTACTCCTTCCCGGTGAGTCTACTCGGCTTCCCAGAGTTCCCAGCGGGATGAAGGTCCAGACCCACGGCATCGACCCGCCCAGTGACACCCGCTTTGCCGTGCTGCACCCGTCACTGTCCCACTGCCTCACTTGCCCAGGAATGCCTCCTGGGACCACAGCAACACTGTTTGCGCCGACTCCTTATCTGAGGCTCTGCCTCTGGGGGAACTACTGTGGCCGGCTTGTCCCGGTTTTCCCCAGATTGCTCCAGTTTTAAAACTGGAAAGTCCCACATCCCGGGATCTCCCTTACCTCAATCCCAGACAAACTGGGGCAGTTGGTCACTCTGGGGAAACCCAAACCAAGTCGGAGGTGACCACACTGAAGCAAGCAGATCACTGGCCCACTGGTTTGCAAGTCAAGTATCAGCTTTGAGAACAAAAGGGCAGACACACGTAGGATTTCGTCATGCCATCAGGTTCCACAGTTTTTATAAGCTCAAAGCCTGGAAGAGAACAGTAGCCACCATGTGCAAAGAAGCTGCTCTTTGAGAACAGACACACACAGCCCCAGGGTGTGATTCGCTCCCCGGTGGTGGACACCAGACGGCTGATGTCCAGGACTTCCACGATGTCTACCTCATTGGCTACTGGGAAAAAAGGCAATGTGGATTCCAAGAACAAGAAGTGTCCCAGGCACCACGGGGACGTGACGGGCGAGCAGGCAAGGGGACGGGGCAGCACACTGTAGGCACTTGAGGCTCCGAGGGGGACAAGCACCGGCCATGCCACTTGAGCCACAGCCACCTGGGCAAATAGTGAAACTACACTGCGTGTGTCACCACAGTTGGCCACATGGAGACGAGGCGCTTTGCCTTGGGAAGCGACTATAAGCTCAAGGCCACTGGCTCTGAGCCAAGGAGGGCTGCAGCATGAACAGGAGAAACCCCACTTTGTCAGGTAGCCCGGGAGACAGTGCCGCTGAGCGGCCAGGTTGCTGGGGGAACGCAGGGTGGGCGGTCAGGGAGCCCCGTACGAGGCACTGGGGCCTGACCAGGAGATGCTGCCAAGCTCCTGACCTCAGGACAGATCTCTGCCCGTCAGGTTATCCAGATGGATAATCACTCGCCCCCGCCCTGGCTGGTCTTACGCCGGCTCTGCGGGGCGTGCTGCGGCCCAGGAACACGCCCGTGCTCTGCTCACTGGTTTCTCTAGTCCCTGCTAGACTGGTGGGGGATCAGAAATGTCTCCCCCATGCCACGTCAATGAACACACCACCCATCCCTGGGGCAGCAAGCGACGCCCTTCTCTTCCCTGGCCAGGGCGCCGAGGATGTGGGACTCGTCTGTGCCTGGGGACCGCTTGGGGATGTCCCGATGTGCCGGGAGTGAGAGGCAGTGCTGGGGCCTGGCAACGGCGGGGGCTGGAGTGTCCCACGGGCTCCAGCCAGGCGGGCAGGGGCGCAGAGCGGCCAGTCACCAGGGGTGGGCTGCACACAGACCGGGGAGACCCCTTCTCCCACTTCCTCTCAATGGGAGTCCCTGCCAAGGAAGAGAAGGGGGACAGTAGGCAAGGGAGAAAGAGCGAGCCTTCAAGTGAGGGTAGGGACCAACGGGTGGCAAGTTAGGATCGAGGAGAAACTTCCAGAAGGCTTTTCAGCTCCAGGTGAATAAAGAGGATCCCTCGCTTTCTCAGCCACCAGAGGAACAGGTGAGGCCCCACCAGCAGCTAGAATGGAACCACCCCTCCATCGTCGGTCACAGCAATGGGGCACAGTAGATGTCACTCGTTTTGTCCACAGGCAGGGGACGGCCAGACACACACAAGTGCCACTGGAAGCTGATGCCACTCTCTCAGGGTCTGGAGTTGGTCTCCTCAGCTGAGGGGTCTCAGTGGGAGGACCCTGCTCTGTGCAGAGACAGGAGGTTGGACCCTGGAGGTACTTCGTTGCAGGGGCTCCCTGTTCCGCCTGGACGAGCGGCCCCCAGCTCCTGGAGCAGGAGCTCCAGCTGCACACGCTGCTGGGGTCGACTTTGCTCACCCCATCCCTGAGGGTCAGAGCGCTCGGGGGCTGGCCTTCAGGGCGTGTGGTGCCTCCGCAGTGCGGTCTGAGGCCACGCCCACAGGGGGCAAGACCGCAGGTTGGGGACAAGGCCAGTCCAGCCGAGACGCACGTCCCAGGCACACCAGGGAGCGGGGCAGTGGTCCACGTAGCAAACATTCTTCAAATGCTTCTCACCGAGCTCCAACAAGGCCCAGAAACGCACCTGAGGCTACCCAGTGTGCCTGGCATACAGTGGGCACTCAGCCAAAGCTTTTTGAACGTCAGTGCCGGAAGAACCCTCAGGGAGACCTAGACTGGCATTTTCCGGACTGAATAACCTGGGCAGAGGGGCCTTCTGAGTCACATACTGGAGGCTGACAAGACACACTTCTTGGGACCAGGTCATGCTGACCTAAAGAAATTGTCTTCCTAGTGTTTCCCCAACATGTTTGCTTGAGGGACAATTTCTCACGAACTGCTAATGCACACCCTGAAGAATAGTGTTGGAAACGCTGATCTAGTGTAACCTCATCATTCTACAAAAGATGAAACGGGGCCCAGAGAGAGCAAGCGACTTGCCGAAAGTCACACAGCACACTGGTGGTGGAGTTTGGACCAACACCTGAACCCCCAGCTCTCCGATCACGGTTTCTCCCACTGAAGGCCCGGCTCTGTCGCATGTGCCACTCCGCATTTGTACTCTCCTGAGCCCTCGGCCAGCAGGGCATAAAGGTCCCTTTGCATGACCTAGAAAGCAAGGCCTAGTTTAACAGAGTCCAGATTAATCCAGATTAATCCCAGTTCTGGGGGCAATGGCTCCCCTACTTGGGAACCTTTGGATCCACTCTAGCTCCGGTGCATGCACTAACTCCCTAAGGTTCTCATCTTTTCCTTGAAGCTGGTCCCTCTGTCCTCTGCTTGGCCATCCTGGGGGCACATTCCTGAGACTGTTTGCCATTGCGATGTCACCGAAGTTCTTTTCAAACGTGTCTCTTATCCAGATGTCCCTCAAAGCCCTTGGGTTATTTGAAATCAAGGAGAATTTGTTCCTCTGCACCTTTAGGTGCTGGGCAGGGGAGCCGGGGGAGCGGAGGTGAGTGGTTCATCCATCAGAGTTGTCCAGAGCTCCAGCCGCCGCTGCCGGGGTGGGGTCTGAGGGTGTTCTCTGCAGAAGGGGGCGGCGGTGTGCCCACAGCCTTGCTGGGCTCCTTGGTTACTCCTTCCAGGTGTCGTGTTCCACACTGGGCGGGTGCCAGGTGACCTCCCCACCCCCAGTCATTGTCTGCACTGAGCCTGGAGACCCAGAGTCGGGTTAATCCAGAGGCTGGACAGCCCAGTCCGACCCGGCTGTGTTAGAGAAGGAAAGAGGCCCAGACAGCACATGTGACTTGTTCAAGGTCACCCAGACAATGAAAGCAAGTCCATGGTCACTAAGAGGAAAACAGCTCAGAGGCAGAGAATGTGGGAACGTCAAGGTAGGGGAAGGCCCCAGCTCCTGGACACCTAGAGAGGGGATGCCACTTGCCTAAACTAGTGCCAGATGTTTTAGCTGTCAGCCTGACAATCTCTCCATTCGTGGCGGGCCAAGGAGGGAATGGCACGCCCCTCCCTCCTTACTCTGGAGCTGGGGCTGCTGGCTGCATAGCTGCAGAAGTGTTATTTGGGGGTGCCGGGGAGCAGGTGTGTAGGGAGATGACAAGGCTGTCCTCACGCCCGGTCAAGGCCTTTAGCAAGACAGCCTAAAGCTCTCGTCTCTCTTGGTGGTACCAGCTTTGAGCCAACGCCCCCCAGGCATCCTGTCCCACCTGGGGTGGCGGTGGCCTGGGTTCCAGGTGGGTTCCTGTCCAGAGGCAGCCAAGCTGCTGATGGGATTTTACACTAAGTCTCCTGCCCCATCTCCTCCCTTGGGGATGGATCCCCAGCTTTTGGTGAGAACCTCAGAGGGGCTGGTGCCGCTCAGTAGGCAGCCAGCCAGGCCTCCGCATGGAGGGTGGGCCGTGTGGGGCAGGGCACCACATCCTGTGGGCGCTGCCTGTTCTCCAGGCCCGGCAAGTGCTCTGCTGGGCCCCTGCTCTCCCTCCGCTCCTGCTGAAGCCTTTCGTCGTCATGAGGCCGAGACCTGTGCTCAAGTGCACAGGTCCTCCCCACAGGGCAGTTTGATCTGTGGGGTCTTCCAGATGTCCCAGAAGGGGGCAGTTTGTGCCAGGGCTGTGAGGCCTGACGGGACCACTTGGTGAGGTGAGCTCAAGGCCTCAGAGAGGGGGGTGTGTGTGTGGGGGGTATGTGGATTCATCCTGGGGGTCCAAGCTGGTGGGCTTCCCTGCTGAGGTCCAGACCTGCCTCCAGGGGACTCTGTGGGGCAAAGGTCACTGGGCAGCAGCCAGGAGGGCATCTGAGGCTGCCACATAGATGTCACCACATGGCATCTCGAGGTAGGCCTGCAAGGGGGAGGCCCCAGGGCCTCTCAGTCATGAAGCTTCTTCAAAAAGTCTTTCATTTCATTGAATAAATCACGTCTCCTGGCCGAAGCTGCCGCCCCAAACATACTGCAGCCAAGCGTGCTTCTCTGTTGCAAAGAAGACCCCTGTCCCGCACAGTGTGACCTGGTAGACAGCGCCCCACTGTCCCAGAATGCAGTTGACACAGGGTGCCTCCCCAGCCCCTCAGCGAGAGTGGACAGAGTCTGCGTTACGCAATTCCTGAAGATGCAAATTATTGAAGGTGCCGTCTGCTTTTCCACTGACTTCTGTGACTCCGTCTACTCTTTCGGGACGATTTTTGCACAGACAGCCACTTCATTCTAACACCTCAGCTTGCAGAAGGTCTCCCCGTTGTCCTGCTCACCACCTCTTCTTAGCCAGGAGGTCACAAATAATCTGTCAGCCAGCACTCAAACAGACGGGCTTCCAAGCCGAAAGACAAGGCCCTGGGTGACTCTTGTGTAAAGTGCTGGGAAGGATGGTTT
>CM052542.1:10622159-10716244 GCA_028533065.1 Trachops cirrhosus | reverse complement strand
GCGCTGATGAGTGAGGAGTGGACCGCCCAGGTGGGGCTCTGTGGGAAGGTAGGTGTGGTCCCAGAGGAGCAGGGCAGGTGGAATAGGGAATGGTGAGACCCCTGTAAGCTGTCCTCATTGTTCTGTTTCAGAGGGTGCTATAGGGAGAAGCCTTGGGAAGTGAGGAGGGGTGGGGACCGGTAGCAGAGGGGGAGGAGGGGGAAGAGGAGAGGACCGATCACCCGATGGGGGTGGGAGAGATGGAGGAGCCCAGGGCTGGTTGCAGGAGACTGGCTCCTGGAGGAATGGGGATGGGCGCAGATAAAAAAGAGGGCGGAGCCCCGGGTTGTGTCAGAAGAAAGTGCTGGGGGGAGGGGAGGCACCTGGAGACAGTGTTGCAGTGGGGTGGTGGAGCCTGGGCGGTAGCTCTATTGAGGGGAGAAGGGTGAGGCTGGAGAGGGGAGAGGGGAGGGGGAGGGCTGATCTCCGGGGTGGGGTTAGTGGGCGGGGTCTTGAGCGGAGCTTGAGAAGGGCGGGCCTTAGAGGTCACCAGGAGGGCGTAGGTCCCCAGTGCTTACCTTGCTCGATCTCGCCCTCGCGCTCTGCCAGCTGCTCGAAGTCGCGGATGATGGCGCGGGCCGCCAGGTGGTGGAAGGTCTCGCTCCAAAGGTCAGCGTCACCTCCGCCATCCCGCTCAGGGCCGGGAGGCCCCAGCTCGAAGCTCACTTCCCATTGCAAAAGTTGGCTGCCTCGCAGGCCCTTGACCACGGCCTTGCCCAGCACGGGGTCTGGAGTGGCTGGCCTGCGGGGACTGGCCTGCTCCTCAAATTCAGCCAGGGGCTCCCAGTCCGAGGACGTCTCTGTCTCCAAGGCAGATGGGTGACGGGACGGCTCTGTGGGTGAAGGGACAAGTGGGCAGTGCTCTGAGGTGGGGGACAGAGGGCTAACTCCCCGGACATCATCCTTTCTCAAGGCACAGACCCCTGTAAGCAAGTACAGTATAATAACCCCTCCCCAACTCCCAGGGAACATGAAACTCCTTCCCTAAAACAGGTGGGGTGGTATGGGCTTGTTTCCCAGAGTGGGACAGATCCACCCGCCAGGAAGCCGGCACTTGAGAGTCAGGATTGGGGGACGGGGCGGGGCACAGCTCAGGGAAATGCAGCCCAGGGAGGGCATCTGGAAGGGGACAGGCAGCCCCAGGGCCAGGTTGATTGGGGAAGAGTGAGGTTGTGAGGTACTCAGGGGGGAGAGGGGCCATAGTAGGCTCCCTCCAGCCCCCAAAGGGCACAGGTATCTGTCCTCCAGGCCTGTCATCTGAAGTCAGGCCACAGCCAATGAGTCCTCCCTGACCCCAATCAGATCCCAGACCCTGAGGACACTTACCCGGGTCCCTAGGGCTGTGGCTGTCTGAGGCAGGCTTCATGCTGGCCCCGAGATCCAGCTCTCTCGTGGGGCTCCAGGGCTGGGTCTCCTGGCAGGAGGGCAGGAAGGGCTGGCAGGCTTGGGGCAGCAGAGACGGCCGGCGGGCCCCTGGACCCCAGAGTTTGGGGCCCTGGTACAGGTCCAGGCCACTGTTCAGGAAGGACTAGGAGGGCAAGAGGAAGAGGAGGCTGACCCCTTTACCGCCACCCCAGCCACAGCTCTTTCCCTGGGTGTCCCAGCTCCTCCTGGGGGACGGTCCTTGTAGTACCCATGTCCTCGGGTAGGACAATCGACCTACTCTCCACCAGCCACAAGAAAGATCAGCATGAATAATCCCAACCATGGGTTTGGACTGAGTCCAAACCATGGAAAACCATGGAAAATCACATACCATGGATAATATTCTAAACTTACTTATTTTTGCCATAAAGTTTAAACCTTTTGGGGGGTGTTTTTAAAATTAACCTTTTCCCTGTCTTTTCATAGGTCATGCTTAAAAGCTCTTTCCCATTAGAAAAATTCCTGTATAATGTTTGTGATTTTTTTTTGTTTATTTAAGTCTTTGACTCACATGAAGTTTATTTTCATGTAAGGAAATAGAAACCAGCCTTTTCCTTGATCTTTTGAATAGTGCAAATTCCAGCACCATTTAGTGAATACGACGCCTTCCTTGGCTCCCTGGGTTGGTCCGCCCCCACCTCTGTGCCCACAGAGCTCTAGGGCACAGCCAGTTTCATTTCCGGTCTTTCTGTCCTGTTTTGTGGATTTAATCTGTCTATTCTTGTCCTGGCACAAAGAACATCCAAAGGCAAGGGATAAACTGGAAAATATATTTGCAACATGCATGACAAAGATCATTTTCAAGGAAATGCTCCTATAAATCACTGGTGGGGGTGGAGATAATAAACTCAATAAAATAATGGGTTGAGGGCATTGATAGGCAGTTTACAGAAAAAGTATCCAATAAACCCATAAAAAACGCTCAGCTTCTCGAATGTTGATCTAAATTCAGATGAATTGCGATGCCCCCCGCCTTGTGTATTATGACAAATACGTAAGCGTTTGATGACACCCGTGTGGTCGGTGGGGACACCGGGACTCGGAAGCACTGCGGGCGGAGTGCGCTCCGACGCAGATTTGGGGGAGAAGACGTAGCCACGTGCCGCGCGCCAGCGTTAAAAAGGCACAGGCTCTTTGACCCAGCGATTCCGCTTCTAGGAAGTGAATCCCGTGGAAATACACAGGGATGCGAATATCGGTGTATGCGCGCTCTATACTTCTATTTATTGCAGTATTGTTCATTAAAAAGGATTTTGTGAATGTACGGAAACTATCGTCATGCCCTTCAGTGAGGGCTGGCAAGTAAGTTACCATCCGTCCATGTGCTGGAACACCACGCAACACGGCAGCGAAAGAGCTAGTTGGGTTTTTTTTTTTTGAAACTAATATGGGAAGATATGACATATTCAAAAATTGCAACTTCTGTATTTTGATTGTGGACATAGTTATATGATTATTTATTAGCAAAAACTCATAGAGCTATTCACCACGATGAGTAATTTTACTGCATTTAAAAAAGTGAATTAAGATGTCATTAGAAAAGTAGTTTGGAGAGAAGTTTGTGTGCGTGGTTACTGAAAGCATCTCTGTGTGTTGCAGGTGTGTGTGAGTGTGTACGTGTAGCACACCTAGTGTTTCTGGAAAGGAACAATCAAAACCAAGTGGGTCTGGGCCTGGAAAGAGATACTTTTCTTTTTATTCTATACTCAGCTGAACTGTTCGAGGGTTTTTATTGCAAAGTCTCAGAAAGTATTACTTTTGTAGTTAAAGAATATTAAATTAATTAAAAATGGATTTTGTGTCTCTGGCAACATGTGCTTTGCATGGTAGGAGATTGGGGCACAAAGCCTCTGACTGGGGTAACACAGAGAAAAGTGTTTCTGTCTTTTAGGCCAATAGTTAACTGTGGGTTTTTTTTCATTTCTATCAGATATTTATCAGAAAGGGGACTATACCTCCCCATTAGATGGGGGCTCCTTGGGGCGGGGTGGAGGTGCTCATCCTGTCTCCTCTGGGTCTGAGGTCCTGGGACAGTACAAGAGTGTGGGAGAAGACAGGGACTGGTCACTCTCAGGATGGCCTCAGTGGGACCTGCTACCCAGCCAGGGCGGCTGGGTCCGGGAGCATCCCTAACCCCACCTCCCTCATCAGAGACTGGGATTCCCTCCACCTTTGCCCCACCATCACCAGCACACTGAGAAATAGAAGCTGCTACAGTTTCCATGGTGATAGATTAGTCTCAGGCTCGGCCCTTCATGCAGCCGAGGCTGCAGGGAGTGTGTGCCCACATGCATGCAAGTGCGTGTGCGTTCATACACGTGTGTTGGGGAGAATCAGACTGGGGAAGGAGCCAAGCAGGGGATGGCGCAGCGATGAGCAAAGACGGGCAAGAAGGAGGGAAGAAAATCCAAGCTGCCCAAAGCTCTCGGCAAGTACAGCTGCGCATAAAAGAACAACTACTGTGTGCCAGGCGCGGCACCAGGTACTCGACCTCTGGTCGGTCACCTAGTGCCTGCGAGAGTCCTCTATGCACAGTCCGCTCCCCGTAAATACCCGCTGATGGCTATTAGCTCGGCCATCTGCACGAGCTGTTCTCCCCATTTCATAGATGAAGAAGCTGGGGCTCAGAGAGGTTCAGTAACAGGGTTGAGGAGCAGAGTCTGCCTGACTCCAAGGTCAGCATCTCCCAACTGCGTCCCTTGTCAAGGACAGAGCAGGGCCTTAGGAACCAGGCGGCAGTGTCGGCTGCTGAGGAGCACAGAGGCTTATGTGTCTATGGAGGCGGGTGGGACGGAGGTGGTGGGGGGGTGGGGTCACAGGCAGCTGCTAGGGAACCGCAGACGGACCACGACACAGCCGCCTGCAGCCCATTCTTCAGGAAACAGGCTAAGCTGTGCAGAGAAGCCCAGACACCATTTGGTTTAGGATGGTGTTTCTCAACCTGGTGATTTTGCTCCTGTCCCCGGGCACACTTGGCAAGGTCTGCAGACATGTTTAGTCGTCACAACTGGGGGCGGTGGTGTGACTGGCATTCATTTGACAGAGGCCAGGGATGCTGTCCAAATGCCTACAATACACAGGATGGCCCAACAACGAAGAATGATCACGTCCGCAGTCCTGAGGCTGACACTCTGGTCTAGCTGGACAGGGGGGACTGGCCCTGCTGTGGCTCTGACCCTGAGATGACCTCTGTCCCAGGTGAAGGCACAACCCTTGGGATTTGCAGAAGGCACCGCGTGATGGAGGGGGAAGCAAGGGCTCTGTGGGCAGAGGGTCCTGGGTTGCAGCCTCCTGACTAGCCGTGTGACCCTGGATGAGTCACTTGACCTCTCTGGGCCTTAATTTCCACATCTGTGCAGAGTCCGAGTGGCCAGCCCCACACTCTGGCCTTTCCCAGGGGCGCTATAAAAGCAAACTGGAGAGCGGATGGGGCTGCTCCTCGCCAACTGGGAAGTGTTGTGTGCAGAGAATAGGCGATGTCATTGACCAATGGGTGTCACTACTAGGAGGGTGTCACCGGGGGTCAGGCAGATGAAGGTCCAGAAAAAGAAAGAAGAGATGACTCACTTCTCAGTATCAGTTGTGGACAGACTCCACCCTTCTGGCTGAAGCAGGAGACACAGCTCGCCCCCACCCATGACCGCCCCCACCCCCTGCCCTGCCCGGGTACCTGCATATCGATCTGCCTCTGCGGGGCATTCGTGCTGGGCCGGTTGGTGAGGTCCTGCAGCTTGGCTTTCCGAAGGGGGTATCTCCTGCCAGCCGTCGTGGGGTCGCTGGCCGTGGTGGCCCTGGGGGAGGGCTTGGGGTTGGTGATCTGGTTGGTGCTGTATGCCCGCCGTCGCCGGGAGTGGTCCAGACCTGGACAGGGATGGTGACAGGGGGGTCACCAGAGCGGGGAATGGGAGCGGCTTGACTACTTTTTCGTGCTTGGAAACCTCTTGAGTTTTCCGCGGCTCACCTACTGAAATGTGTTCCAGTGCCTCCCCTTGCCTGGCCTTCAAAACCCCGCCTGACACGGCCCTCATCTGTCGCCCAGAGGCTCTCCTTTCTGCTCCCTTTTCAAGGTTCCATGTGCTGCAGACGCGGTGGAGGCTGACCAGTCGTGTATGTATTTTCTGGGAGTCACACCTCCACACCTTCGCTCAGGCAGTTGCTACTGCCCAGGACCTTCCGTGGCCCCATGTCCCTCTGCTGTCCATCAGAACCCAGGCCACCTGTACCTCTCTCACTACATGGAGAGCTTCTGCAGCACAGGTGCTGCATCCGAGTCACCTTTGCGCCCACACTGTGCTCAGGACTTAGCCTGGGTAAGTGATCAGTAAATACCCTCTGGATGGAAACTGACACCATAAAGCGGCTCTGGAAGCAGACAGGCCTACACTCGCTACCTGTGCTCTACCTCTTTCTAGTTCTATGAGCTGAGCCAAGTTACTTAAATTCCCTGCCTCAGTGTCCTCCCCTGTAAAGCAGGGAGTACTCCCCTCTGCAGCTGCTAACTATTCAATGAGATTGTTTGCATAGTGTTTAGCGCATGGTCTGTGCTCAGTAAAATGTAGCAATCACGGCTTCTGGAGAAGGCCGTGAAGCTCAGAGAGCGGCAGACTCACCAGGACAGGCGGCAGAGTCTCCGCTGGAAGGCCGGGTGTCTGTGACCTGCCTCTGGATGAAGGGCGCCCCCAAGCTCCTGGCACAGTCTCCACTCTCCGAGCCGGGCCCCTCATCCTGCGACTGGTAGAAGACAGAGCTGCCGGACTCCTGAGAGTGCAGCGTGCTGTATCGAGTCCTCTTGTCCTGGAGGAAGGGAGAGGAGAGGGGCTGGGAGTGAGGCTGGATGCCAGGGAGGCCATCCGCGCAGCCGCGGGCAGAGCGGGAGGAGGTGGTGGAGAGTCCGTCTCGGAATCTTGCTTGCTTGGGGAATTTAGGCAGACTTCCCTGCTTAAGAGATGGCGAAGGGAAATGACTTCATATCACTTATGTTGTTTGGGTTTTTAATGATCTTCTTTATTAAAATTTAAAGAAGAAGTAATTCTAAATGCCACTGCTGTCTCCAAACAGGTAACCAAAATGCACAGAATGAACCATCTGTCCCTTCCCTTCCATTCTCCATAAGATAAACACACATATAAAACATAAAGGCTCTTAGGGGTCATTTTCGTTTTACAAAAACTGGACCACGTCACTTACATTTAGCAGTATCTTGAATTTTGCTCTTAAAACATTTTGGAAGTCCTGCATGTCAGCTATTTCTTTTTAAACAGTTGACTGCACAATATTCTACCACCCCAATGCTTATTGTTGAGCATTCCCTTTGTGGCCACGTATATATTTCCATTGAATGTTTTATTAGTCAAGAAGTCAGTGTGTCACCCATTGATAAGTGAGAGTTGATAACGGAGGATAAAAAACACACAGAGAAAATTCTGTAAACTTTCACCCTTCAACGGGAAGTCGAGCCTGATCGGATAACCAAAGCGGGAACCACCTGGTGCAGGAAAGAGGACAGGGTAGACTAGGAAAAGAGGAGGAGAAAACAACTTACAAAAGTCAGTTCAATGAAAATAAATATGGGAGATCATAGTGTCCTATGACACGTATTTTTGTTGATTTGCTAAATAATAGCTTTGGGGGGCTCTGGGGAGGATATGAGTTCCTTTGGACAAGAAAAAAGGTACACGAAGTGCTGGAATTTACAAAAGAACGTTAGAAAACTAACTGACTGGCTCAGTTGTACAGAGTGTCGCCGTCCCCACAGCAATAACTAGGTTTGATGAGAAGTTCCTGTTCTTGCCACTTGCGAGGATGCCTTTCACAACATTTTGCTGTTTCAGGGAACATCAAACACCATTTTGAGAGAGAGGGGGCACCAATAGGCAGCCATATATTTTTTTTTGCCATCATGAAAAACGCTACCATAAATCCTTGGACATAACTCCATCATATCACTTTTATTTTTATGAGGTAGATCCTTAGAAGGGATTTCTGGGTTGAAAATCTCTTTCTAATTACATGAGTTATCTCTAGATTGCTTTCCAGGAGGGCAAGGCACGTTCGCACCCACAGTGCACCAGGGTAGCCCTTACCCAACAGCCCCACTGGTCACGGGAGAAAACGGTGCTGGTCCTGTGGGTAAGGGAAGGAGGCTGATGGTCCCCTCTGGCGGTAGGGTCTGTGGCTGCACCTGCTGCCTCCCAGAAGTCCAAGAAGGGTCTAGACTGCGCAAAGACTTGACCGGCACGTTGTTCAGCATTTTATCTCTGCCCCTGAACATGCCACTCCCCACAACACATTTACCATGACTGACGGTGGTTCTTGAGAGATTTCATAACATTCTAGAATCTGGAAATTTCACAAAAAATTCTAACTGCTCTCAAAAGATCAGGAACACATTCAACACAGGTCCCACAGTCCTGCACAGCAACGTTTCTTAGAGCTGAGTAAGGGCTGCGAATTTCGATGGCATGAGCTGTCCCGTTTGCCATACTCCTCACCACTCCTTATTGCCTCTCTATGAACTCAGTGATATCTGCTATCCCTCATGGCATCTGCCCCTTTTATTTTTACAACAAGCACATTCCACTCGTTTCCTGTCTGCCCAATCCCTCTAGGCATTGACTTTGTGACTTGTGCTTAAAAACAAAGCAAGTGGACCCATTCTTCCAGGGGCAGCGGAGGGACTCACTAAAAAGGGAAGATGAATGAAGAAATAGCTTCTCAGGCAACCTCACACATTCCAGCATAAATCTCACCTCCCTCTCAGAAGTTCCCCACTTTATTCCACTTCTGCCACCACACAGAAAAAGTCATCTGTGTAAGCAAATAAAACACCAGCTCGTCGGAGGAGCTAGGCCCTGACTACAGTGTCCCCAGAAGGAAACCTGAGTGTAGTTGTTCTGAACTAAATTGTTCACCAAAATCACTTTGGGGAGATTATGTGAAATGAAGGTTCCGGGCCTTATCCTCAGAGATTTTAAATCAGTGGACCTAGGTTGGAGCTAGGACGCTGCAATGTAAACAACGTGTCCCCCACGTTCTTCTGTTGCAGGGCATCTTGAGAACCACACATTGAGATGGGAGCATCTACCCGAGCAGTGTGACCCTGACCGAACACCCATGGCCTGGCAGCCGTCCCCCACAGCTGTAACCCGGATCTCGTTCGTTCCTGCCTGCCGTGACCAATCTTTTCAGCTGGGACGGTGTTGTGGGCAGGTCTCTGGACCCCCATAGACCCCTGGCATTCCTAAGATACTTACAGGTCTGGAGTTGGAGGCGTATAAGGAGGCATCACACACAATGCCATAGCCCACCAGCCGCTCTCCAGGGAAGAGGGTGCTGGTGCTGATGGGCGAGATCAGCACTTCGGTGGTCTCAGGGAAGACCCACTCCACGGCCACATCGCTCAGGACTGGGGCCATGGCCTTCTTCAGGGACTTGACCATCTGTTGGGCAGGGTGAGAACACAGGTTGGGGGCATGCGTGAGCAGGGGTCTGTCCAGGTGAGAAGCATAAAGACCAGGCAGGTATGACCATGCGGGGAAGTGAGCAGGGAAGAAGTGACAAGAGGCCTTCGGGTGGCTTACCGACCAGGGACATGCCACTTTTTAGGCTCCCGGAATGTCAGAGTTGGAACAAATTCTTATGGTTCATCTTCTCTAAGCTTAGCATTTCATAAATGAGAAAATCTGAGACTCAAAGTAGGGTCGTGACTAGTCCAAGGCACACAAAATTTGTGTCAAAACAGGGACCAGACAGTGATTTTGAACCAGTCAATTTGCTTTCCTTGGCCTCATTTTCCCCATTTGTTAAACTGAGTTAGGAATTCTCAACTCTTGATATCACTGGGAGGATGATTATCTGAGACACTGGATTTGAAGTGTCTGTTACTTTTCAGTGTTCAATAAAGGACAGCTATAGTTTGGCATCATGTAGGTTGATTTCCTCAGATGTACTGCGAGGCTGGAGAAACCGGATTTGGGGATTGTTGGGGCCGAAAGAGGTGCGCTCTCAAATCTCCCTCCAAGAGAGACAGACGACAGTCTCCAGATGCAAAGCCCCAGCTTTGGAGCCAAGGCCCCGCCCCTCCCTGGAAGCCTCCTGGCAACCACTGAGCGTGGCAGGGATTCTAGTGCCTGGCATCGCAGCCCAACACAGACTACGTGATGGGCGATCTCTGCTCCCCAGTGGGTCGGCTGAGACCTTGTCAGACCTGCATTGCGGTCTGGGGCTCTCCCCGCCCGAGGCTGCTTCCCTCCTTTCCTCGAACAGGTGTTGCATCTGCGCCATAAACCGGGAATGTTCCTTCCTGCTTCCTCTTCTTTTCTCTTTCACAGATGTTACCCTCCCATAAACTTCTTGCACTCTTAGCTCCAGCTGTCTCTGGTTCCTGAACTGACACAGGGATTTTCTAGGGGTTGGTTTATTTGCACTAATCGTGCGGGAAATGGAGAGGAGACTCCAATCCCCTTGATTTCTGGGCCCTTTAGATCCTTCTGAGCCCCCAGTTGTCACCATCAGGAACATGGCCAGAAATGACCCTAAACGCAACCCCACGAAATGCAGTGACCCTCCAGGGGCCAGGCCTGCCCAGCTGATGGGTGGAGCATGCGGCCCAGTGGCTGGGGACCAGGGGGTCTGGAGTCCTGTGCCGGCTTCTCGGGCCACCTGCATTGTGGCTTCCAGCCCTCTGCTTCTCACTGGGGTGCAGCGCGGCCTAGTGGAAGGCTCAGATTTGGGGTGAAATCCTAGCTCCACCACTGAGTTGTCTATGACCAGTCTGGGCCTCTGAGTTTCCAACACAAGAGCAAACAGGGTCCTCACACCTACCTTGGGTTGCAGCCGCTCCCCCTCCACCAGGAACTCAGCACTGCCCTTGGACACCGTTGCCAGCCCCTTCACCAACCTATGGCAGACGTTGGGTCCAATTCCAAAGCTATAGCACCTATGGAAAGGGGAGGAGAGAGGCTGCTGCTTCCCATCCTCTCTGCCATCTTCGTCCCCCAATGGGGACAGAAATAGAGCATGATCCGGAAGAGCTTTGTCACAGCTGGCCCTAGCTTCAGGCAGAGGGTGGGGGCAGAGGGCATTCAGAGGGCATTTACATTGACACATACAGCCCATGACTTTGGCCCCAGCCCAGAGTCAAAGCAGCAGGAAGGGCTTTTTCTGCTTAGGCTGCTCCTTGGGAGCCTCATAGGGAGGGGTGGGCACCTCATCCCTCCTGCACTTTCCAAGGGAAAAGGCTCACTTTGAAGTCAGCCACACCCCCTGGAAAGCGAAGCATTATAGGGTTCTTTCCTCTCCTTCTGGCGTTTTCCAAGTTGCCTGGGGTTCTGGAAACCCCAGCCCAGGGCAGCCCAGGAGAACCAAGCCCCAGGCCTCAGCCTGCGCCAACCTGGTGGAGAAGGCGTGGTTCCGCACCAGCTCCAGCACCTTCCCGGTGTTGCTGACCGCCCCATCCGTGATCACAAAGAGAAGCCGCGGGTGGCCTTGGTGCGCCGGCTGCCGGATGACCCACTTGAGTGGGGAGAGGATGTTGGTGCCACCCATGTCAGCTCGCATTCTCTGAATGTTATCACAGGCCACGGCCAAGGTCTCCTGCAGGAAGGGCACATGGACAGGGCAGAGAGTTCCCAGGGTCACCCTGTGATGCGGAGACTCTAGGCCTCGTGGAGGACGAGTCCTTTAGTTTCCCTAGATAGGCGATTTTCAACCATTTTCGTCTCACGGCACATATAAACTAATTGCTAAAGTTCTGTGGCACACCACATAATATATTTTTTGCCAACCTGACAAAAAATTAGGTATGATTTGATCCATTCGCATAGGATGGCTATTGTTGCGTTGGCTGTTGTTATTTTTTTACTGGACAGTCTAAGGGAAAGAGGTCAGTGACCCTGACTAAATAGCCAGGCAGTGCCCATTTCAAAAATTCTTGGAGCACACTGGTTGAAAATCGCTGCCCTAGATAATAGTCCAACCTCACCAGAGTCGAGTCCTGTTCTCAATTTCATCTCTGCCCCGCCTGCAGGGAGAATAGTCGGTTACTTATTTGCCGTGGTCCTGCCCGATGCCTGACGTGCTACCGTTCGCGGTGTGTTGACGTAATCTCCTTCCTGGCCAAGGACTGTTGGCATTGGATGGGCAGACTCCCGCTGGACACCACATGTCCTCCTGCCCCCGCCTCAGAAAGATGCTCTTCCAGCATCCGTGCTCGGAAATGTCAAAAGTCTTAAAATGTGTGTGTACCTTTAAATCAGCAAGACTAGAAATTCATCCCAAGGGAACCATGAAGGATGTATGTGAAGTCTTTCATACAAAGATGATAAGAAGCAAAAAAAAAAAAAAAAAGGAAACAACTTCAGTTCCCAGCTGTAGGGGCTTAGTTAAACAAGTCACACTATCTATCTGTGTAGGGAAAGAGTGGGCGGCCACCAAAACTGTGTTGCAGATTTACGCTTAATGGCATGAAAATACGCTCGTGATAGGCTGCCTCGTTAGAAGAGTGGCTTCTGGAAGGTCTAATCCTGTCTTTATTGAAAGTGTGTGTAAGTGCATAAAGCCAGGTCTGGAGGGATTTATTCTAAGCTCTTAACATTGTTTTTCCTTTTTTTTTTCCTGACAGATGTGATCATGCCAGATTTAAGATTTTTTTATTTTTTATTATCTAGCTTTAAAGATTGTGAGATGGTCAACATATATTATTTTTGTATTTAAAAACCCATAAGGTATTTTAAATTGAAAAGTGGCCCCTAACCCCTCCCTCCCTCTCCCTTTCCTCCCTTCCTCCCTCCTTCCCTCCCTCCCTCCCTCCCTCCCTTCCTTCAATGCTTAGACCTGGGTAAGATGTTGCAATTTTGAACATGCTGTTGGCGCCATAGTCCTATTGTTTAAAATTGTAGCTTGAGCTTTGTGACCCCCATTCTTAGCTCACTTACCCACCTGTTCACTCTGCTACCCCTTACTGGTCACTTCTTTAGTTCAACCTTGCATGAATCTGTCATCCTCATGAGACAGAGGCTTCAGTGAGCAGGAGGCCTAGGGTATGTATGCTCTTTCTCCCTCTCCCTGCACCCCTCTCTGTGCCCCATACTCTGCCCAGCATATTCTTCATCTTAAAGGGGAGGGCATCGGAAGGCTGAGATGTCAGAAAACTGCCCAAACAGAGCTAGCCCCTCT
Source organism: Trachops cirrhosus (assembly GCA_028533065.1). Lineage (NCBI taxonomy): Eukaryota > Metazoa > Chordata > Mammalia > Chiroptera > Phyllostomidae > Trachops > Trachops cirrhosus. The sequence continues at coordinate 10,703,605 of CM052542.1, read as the reverse complement.
TTAGTTCTTTGCCCTTGAGTCTCATCCAGGTCCTACAAGGGTGGCAGCTTGTGAGCAGGACCCTCTTTCTTTTTCCTGCCTTTCCTCTGCTCCTCACCACCCACGCCCTCCTGGTCCCAGCCTCGTCCTTCCTTACCTCATTGTAGGTCTGACTGGAAGGGAAGAGGGTCTTAAATGTGGATCCAAACCCAATGACATTGAAGAGGCAGGCTGGCATGAGGCTCTTAAGAGCCACCAGCATGGCATCCTGGCAGGCGAGAAAGGGATTTTCAGGATTCGGGGAGGAGTTACGACTTCTACCACCCCACGTCCCAGGACAGACTCTGTCTCTACACAGGCTTTTTGCCCCCTTCCCCTCCCCATCTGCATCCAACATTGCTTTTTCCCCCAGATCGGGAAATTTGCTGACGCTGAGCTGAGGCTGGACCAAATCCATCATCATAAAATTTCTCATCCGTGTAGTGAGTCTGACTTTTCAAAGCCATTCTATGGTGGCTTGCCAGTTCTATCTCACCTTCTGCTGACCCTGAGAGGTAGGAAGAGCAAGGAGTGCTCACTCCTTTCTGCCCAAAGAAAATTGATGTCTAAGGGGGGCAGGTGGCCTCATCCTGGTCACAGTGGTGATGGGACAGGCTTCTGGCTTTCCTCCAGGGCCTTTTGCAATAAAGTCACCCTAATTGTCATTAATAGGGACAAATCCCTTTGGGACAGTCTCCTTAGGTCATATCTGTTGAACACTTAGGATGTGCTTTACCTGCATATAATCTCTACGGTAACCCTTGAAGCAGGCACAATATCATCCCCATTTCATACAAGAGAACATGAGTTGCAGAGAGGTGAGTGACTTGCTGGGGAGCATTCAGAGAGTACATAGTGGACCCAGGACTTAGACACATGCCACTTTGCCCCCACAGTCTGTGACTATTAGAGTCTTAACCTATTTAACAAGGCAACACCAGGGGATCTTGATAAAAGTATTTTGGAAAAAATAATGACAAAGAAGAAAAGTGGAGATGACAGGAGGGAAAATGATAATATTGATGATGATACAATGCAATGATACATATCAAACAATTACTATGTGTCAAACACTGTGATAAACACTTTGTATTAATTACCTCATTTAATCTCTGTAACAGTCATTAAGAAGATTCACTTTGACGTTAAACATGTCTGGGTTTGAATCTCACCTTTACCGTTACTAACTTGACCTTGGGCTAGTTATGTCACTTCTCTGAGCCTCAGCCTGGCGCGTAGGAAACAGTAAGTAGTTGTTTATTGTTACCCACCCATGAGATGTATATTAATATTAATACCTTTATTTTACAGATGAGGAAACTGAGGCTCATGGGGTTGAGGAATTTAGCCAGCTCACAAAACCTTAGAAGAGGTCTGAGGCTTTCAAAACAGCTCCGAGACCTTTATTCATGTCGGCTCTGCCTTGGCATAGAACTCGGGAATGGGGTGCTCTGCCTCATTCCCATAGAGTTTACTGATGGCAGCTCAGAGATCTCAGCGTGCCTTTGGCAAAGCCAACAATTGTCTTCCAGAAACTGGAAGTAAACAGCTGTAAGCAGATCCTGGCAACTCCCGCACCAGAAGGACCTACAGCCCCTCTCCCACCCGCCTCTGTAAACATTAACATTAACGTTCTCTCCATCCCTCTTTGTTGCTTGTGCCAATACATTTTGTCTCTCTATGAAGGAAGTCCATATCTGCTTATTTTTTCATTAGCCACTAATGTGGATTCCTGCTAGTGGGAGATACTGCTGATCCATACAGATTGTCTCTGCTCACACCTATTAGAATTTCCAAAGCCATGTTTTTGGCAGCAAGTGGCAGCTGAAGAATGAGACCAGCTGCAGGAAATTAAATTGGTTGAACTTTCCCCTTCGGCATAGCTGTTTGGATTTCTATTCTCTCCTACCTCCTTAAGCCCAGTTTTTCCTACAATTTCAACCCAATGGGCCACAGTTAATGATGCAAGCATCCCCCCAGTGGCCTCATTGTCAGTGGGGAATGGGGTGTGTGTGGCCTGAATAATTTCTGGGCCTTTTTCTAAAATGGGCACGTGCAGCAGAATGGATTGTGCCGATGCAAGGCCATTTATGAGAGGATAACCTTGAGGTCAGTGAGCTGAACTGGAAAAGAAAGCTAGAGACACTCCGAGGGGGAAGGGACTGTGAGAGGAGCCCTGGAGGAAGTTCTCACCAGAAAATTCTGGAGTGTCAAGGTTGGAAAGGTATTTAGCTCAGGAAATAGATTCCCACTCATAAACCAACTCCATTCAACTGGTAGTAGTGACCTGGACCACTGAGATGAGAAGATTGTAGAGACTGAGTCTAGACTCACCATGAAAAAAAATGCCACGGTCAGTTATTGATGTCTGCCTGGACTTGGGAGAGGGGGACAGAGGAGCATATGACATATGTTTGCCCTTCCTATATTTATCCTGTCTTCTCACTTTACAATAAGCATTAATGAAGCTCAGAGTTGAGAATCAACTTGTCCAAATCCACATAGCCAGTCAGTGGCAGAATTGATCCTGGAATTGAGGCATTTCTTTTGTGCCAAGCCACACCGCAGAAAACAGTCAGAAAAGAGACCTTTTCTTAGGGGAAAGGTAGGTATAACTCCCTATCCTTAATGCAAGGAAAATGAGCACTGAACCAGGATATGGAAGGCTTAGTTAGGCTCTCTCACTGGTCCTGTGATGTTGGGAAAAACAGCCTCTTGGGGACATAGTTTCCTTACCGGGAAAATGTATTGGATGTCTCTAAGGGATGTTTAATGATTCCATGATGCTTAGAGTAACTGCGGAGACATCTAACAAATTGGTGCAGCTGTGGAATGGAATGGGATACCCATGGGCACTAGCCTGTGCTTCAGCACTCGAGGGCCGTGGACAGCTCCCCACCCCAATATTTGCTTTTATGGCGGGCAGGGGTGGGGAGGTACCAAGCAGTCCTACATCCCAGTGTTAAGAAGCCTCAGACAGGAACTTAGGTCCCATATAGCATTCCTTTCTCATGCTTCAAGACAAAACCCAGTCACAGCAAGACAGAGGTGTTAGCTGGCATGACAGATCCCACCTCTCCTTCCCTGTCCTGGCTGATCCTGTTGACCTGGAAACAAGAGTTTGCCCCAGGCACAAACTGGGGAAGGAGTGAAATTCCAGGTGACAACAGAGCCCTCCCCCTTTTTGTTCCCTTGTCCCTTGTTCTCTTGAGCTATAATTCTTTACCCAGCTCAGTAAACCACAACTGAGGGCTTTTTATGCTTGAACACAGAGGTAGGCCCCGTGGGAAGCAATAGATGAAAAATTTCCGGTCTTTTCCTTTAATGAGTTTATAACTCCAGGGGAGGGGACAGACAACTGCACAACTGAAAATGCAAGGCAGCGTCGGATAACGCTGAAATCGAGGGGAATAATCTCCGGAGGGAGAGGAGATGCCTCTGGATGTCTGGGGGCAGGCTTCCTACTCCGCCTTCTGCGCTCAGCCGGACTCTTGACAGCAGTGGGACCGTGCTCCGGGTGCGACTGGTTGGCAGGGCTGTGCCCCTTGCTGGACTGTGAGCTCCATGAGGGCAGGAACTGAGTTTACAACCTGCTGTCTTTGCAGATGGCCAAGCACAGAATTGTGCACACATTAGGCATTAAAAAAAAAGATGAACCAAATCTTATCTACTGGATTCATCACATTCCTCGATGGCAGGGGCCATGTCCAGTGAATCTCTGATGTCAGGTCAGAGGGACAGATGGGCATGGGTTTAGTCTTAGACCACACTAGCTGTGTGGCCTCGGGTAGGTTACTGAAACTCTCAGGATGGGTTTTCTCCTTTGGAAAGTGGTGACAATAGGACCGACCTCATAGGACTATTGTCTGGATTCAACACCCAGCTGTACCCCCCTCCACAGTACCTACTGAGGTGTTTTAGCGGGAGGCGGCACTCAACAAAGGTCATGGGACACCAAGGAGAGATGTTGATGATGTCATCCCTTGTAAATGGACAATAGTTCTACCTCTGCTCACAGCACATCAGGGTCTCATTTTGAGAGCACATTGAGTTTGGGTGTCTCTGTTCAAACTGATTTTAAAAAGCTGTTGTTCCTTTTAGTCACAGACAGCTATTTAGGGACGTGGTTCAGGTGTGGAAGGTGGAGTTCTCGGAACCGAAAGTGCAGATGAAGCTGGTCTGGGGGAGCACAGCTGACCCACCCGGCAGCACGAGACCCTGGGGCAAGGGGCCCTGCGCCAGGTACCTTGACCCGGTGGATGTTGATCCCACTCATGCTGCCACTCCTGTCGAGGAGGAAGATGAACTCGCCATGGGTCTTTCTAAGGTTCGGCTGGACCGACTGGAGGTCGGGACAGAAGTTGAGCATGATGACAGAATGGTGGGGAATGTCCTTGTGGAGGCGTTTCCGGATGATTTCTGTCTGGAGGAGAAAGAAAAGCTCTCACTCGGGTGTTCAGGGGGTCCACCGCTACTCACGTGGTCTCCCATCACTCACCCAGTATTGTCAAGATGCCACTCATACTCTGCATGAGAGACATCCAGGTTGACGGGACCTGGATCCTCTGCTAGATTTTCACAGGTTGCAATGGCAAGCTTAGACTTTGGAGGCAGAGGACCTGAGTTCAAATCCCACCTCTGTCACCATCCAGCTGTGATCTTGAACAAGTCCCTCCTGTGGGTCTGTTTCTTCATTTGTAAAATGAGGCAAATACTTTCTCCTTCTCAGCGTGCTGATGAGGATGAACTGGGTGGGCACACAGGTGGGCAGCCCCAGCACACGTGCAGGCCCTCAGCTGAATAGCGGGTTCTTTCTCATACTCAGTGCAGGAGCTACTCTCGGGCTCCTCTGGCTGTGACCTTGGTTTTCCTTGGTTTACTGACTCTCTCCCACGAATAACTTCCTACTCATTCTTCATATTTTATCTCTTTGGGAAACCTGCCCCAGTCTCCCAGGTGGACTCAATTACTCAGTGTCCTCATCTGTGAAATAAGGACAAGAGTATGTGCCTCCCCGAGTTGGACAGAATAAAGGCAATGCTTGTGAAGCCTGCTGCCCGACAGAGTCATCGTCTCTGAACAGCAGCCATCGTCGCTGTTGCCATTTGTCACGGGGCCCAGGCATTTCCCACACTGTGATTTTTTGCTCCTATCTCCACCTCCCCTCTAGCTTGTGTGTTACTTCAAGGTAGGTCACAACTGGGTCTCTTTTGCATCTCTAGGGCTTGACATAGAGCCTGGTGCAGAGACGGGCTCAGTGAACAAAGGAAGAACAGCACCATAGTTATTTACCCTTTAATGTGTTCTCTTGGCCGACGTGACGCTGGACCCTCCTTGACTCTCCACTCACTCCCCACCAACTGTCACTTCCTCCCTCTCTCTCCATCCCGAGTTGCTCTCTCTCTCTGTCTCTTTATATGACTGTCTCTGGGTGGACATGTCCCTCTGTGCCTGTGTTTTGGTTTCTATTTGAGTCCCTTCTCCAACACAATAGATGACACCATCACCCACCCAGGTGTTCAAACCAAAGACCGAGGAGTTGTCCTTGCTTCCTGTCTTTTTCTCATCCTCTACAACTACTCCTTCAGCAGAGGATGCTGGTCCTATAGTTAAAATACATCCTTAACGTGTCCTCTTTTCTGTCTCCACTGCCACCACCCAAGTTCAGAACTCTATCATCTCCTGCAATAGCCTCTTATGGCCTCTTTCCTCCACTGTACCTCCCCATGGTCCATTCTACATAGAGCAGGCAGTGTGATCGTTCTCATCATTCTCTTGCTCAAGCAATAGCTTCCCCTCACACCTTGTATCATGGCTAATGAAGGCCCCTAGGACCTGACCTCTGCCTACCTGTCCATCTCATCTTTGCCCACTCTGCTCCCTACATTTCAACCACACTGGCTGCCTTTCTGTTTTCCACACACGTCATCATTATTCTGCTTCCAGTTCTTCACCATCCACCAGGTCTCATTCTCAGACGGCCTTTTTCTAGACACCTTGCTAAACAGTGCCCAGTGCTTGCCACTCACTACCGCATCATCCTGTTTTATTTCTCTCATGCTCCCCAGCCCTCTCCAAACTGACCTTGTTCCTTTGCTTCCTTCTTGTCTGTCTCCCTGTGCTAGAATGTAAGCTCCATGAGAACAAGGGTGTGTCATTTTCAGTGTGGCCTCTCGAGGGCCTAGAACACAGCCCGACATCTACTGGGCATGCAGTGTTGGTTGAATGAATAAACGAGAGAATGAATCTGTGTGTGTCTGTCTGCCACTGACCTGTTTAAAAAAATTTTTTTTAGTCTCTGTCTCTGCGCCTTGCTGCATCTTCATCTCCTCTACATGGTGTCTTTCCCTGTGTCATTTGCTCCCTCTTTGCTGAACTACAATTTTTGACAGCTTGTCTGCCCCATGCTTTTTGATTGATGCATGCCCTTTGGATGTCCACCTCCCTGCCTGGCGAAGGATCATGCCTGCCCTCCTGCATGGAACTCCTTTGCAGAAAGCCAATGCCCAGCCTGTCTCTTTTGATGACAGAGCCCAAGGCAGGAGCAGCCACATCTGCCAGTGAGAAGAGCCATCTCCAGGATGGGGGCCCTGGCTCCTCAAGCTGCCATTATCTAATTCCAATAATCTCATCACTCCTTAGCAGCTTCGGGTTGATCACTGTCATCCCTGAGCTCATGAGAATACAGGGTATTTGCATAACCAACCCAAGGCGGCAAATGAATTCTCATTTGCTTCAGTGGTCTCAGAGCTAATCGACTTAAGGCTTGGTAGGCAGGGGACCTGGCCCCAGGCCTAGGAGGCCCATTGCTGGTCCCCCCCTAAGCTGTCCGTGCACTGTTGTCCCCAGAGCTCAGTGCTACATCTGGCATTGCTACCCCCACTCTGAGAACCTGGCTCGGCCTCTTCTCCCAACAGACCCATCTGCGTGAGGGGGCACCTCTTAGAGAGCAGCTTTTTCCAGTGGGGTCTCTACCATGGTGACGACATGATGGGCACTGAGCCATCTGCACCTTCCCTTTCTCACCCTTCCCACCCCCTACCAAGCAGGTGCTTCCAGGGGGTCTCTGACACTTGGGGTAAGCAGTGAGTGGTCTACGTGTTAGTATGCTGCTCAGCTGCCACCATCCCCTGTCGGTCAGGCCGGCAGGAGAGGGAGGGGCTCTTCAATCCGGCACAGCTGTCCCACCTATCTAGTCTAAGTCCTCAGCTTCATTGCCACCAAAGCCAGCTCCCAAGAGGACAGTCTTCCCCTTTCCCCAGCTCACCAGTTATTTGGAGGGCGCTAAAACTCAGTTTTCTCACCTGAAAAGGGGAGATAATGAATAAGCAGTGGGACATCAATCTTAAACCTATCTTGGAATTCAGAACCCGGCTTGGCAAGGGTCACGCGTGGGAGAGAGACTGCTGGTACAATTTGTGGCCTTTGGCTCAGCCTCCTATCATTGCCTTCCCCACCCCTCCTCCGGCTCCTCTGCTGAGGGCCCCTCTTCCTTCAGCTTCATGGGGGAGAGGGCCAGCAGAGAGAAGGGATCTTTGTCCAGCTTCCCTTGCTCTGCCTTTACTGCTTATGTAAGAGCCAGCAAGGACCAGAGGAAGGAAGAACAAGAGATGCATTCCACAGGTGGGAAAACGAGGCCTGGGAGTGATGCAGGAGCTGGGAGCACAGGCGGCTGCATGTTCCTGGGTGCCCCTTGGGGGTACAGTAGCCTTGTTTCTGCCACTGGCCTAGAATCTCGCCTGGCTCAGGTACTAGAAGGTGACCTGGCAGGAAGCATGAGGACAGCACCAGGGTGACTGCCACGTCTGGAAGCCCCTTTACTTCTGCCCTGCAGTGCCCCAGCCCATCAAGGGACACACAGATGAGAATCTGCCCCCAGCCTGCTGTGTGACCTCAGGCAGGTACCCCCCACTCCAGCCCAGGCTCAGTCTCCTCATTGGCCATCAGTGAAGACCAAGTTCCTAATGCCACCCCAGTTCTGCCACCCCGACTCTCTCCTTCGGTCACCCTCACCTTTCGTTCTGCACTGCTGTCCTTCTTCATCCCTTTAATGAAATCCGTTCTTCCCTTCAAGTGCCGCTCAAATTCTCCCATGGTCATGTCCCCCTTCTCCATCAGGACATGTGGCATGTGGGGCTCTGCAGAGATGAGACCAATTCTCAGCACTTGTCCGAGTATGAGGGGGAGGATGCCAGGGGCCTTGGTTTAGGGGCAAGGGACTCCTAGTAGGAAGCGGGTACAGAAGCCCTGGCTGCCCAAAGCTGTGTGGGGCCATGGACAGGCCCCTTAGCTGGGAGGCAGGAGTGCCTCTGGCCGTGGCTGACCCACTGTCCCCTCTGGGTCTCCCATCTGTAAAATGGGAGGGGGAGTGGGACTGGGTGCTCTGATCTTCTCAGGTCCTGACATCCTATGAATTCCTAAAGAGACAAAGAGTTGCACACTGAGTGTTCAGAGCTGCCAGAATCTCGCTGAACTCGGGTATCAAAGGTCCTCTGCTCAGTTGGACTGGGGGCAGAGAGTCCCAGTGGGTAGATGAGACTCCGGAGTCTCCGGAGCTAGAACCGGGGCAGGAGGCACCTCCACCAGCTTGAGCCTAGTTTCCTAGGAGGCTGGTCTCTCCTCTGCCACGTGCCCCTACCTTTCCTGTGGCTGCCCACTGGGTGAAGGGCCACCTGTCTGTGCCCCACGGAGTCAGCACCTCCCCCTCCCACGGGCATGCCAGGGGCCCTGCTGGTGCACAGTACCGCTGGGGTGGATGAGGATCTCCACAGGCCGGTCGAAGGTGTGCCTGTTGGCCAAGGTGATAGTGATGCTCTTGGCTGAGCGTGCAGATGGGGCAGCGTCGGCTCGGATCTCGTGGGTGGGACTCTCTACCCCTGAGTGGCACAGAGAGGTGAGACTGGCTCAGGGGCCCCGAGAGAGATAGGAGCTTGGTGGGAGACACCAAGATGCAGGCCAGAGATGACACGCCAGCCCCATCGGGGGCTCCTGACCTGCTTGCTGTGTGACCATGGACAGACAGGTCTCCTCAATTTCCCCATCTGTAAAATGGGGCTCCAGTGGGGGCTCGTCAAAGGAATTGCTTCCCAATAGAGGGATGTAAAGGTAGAAAGAGCTCAGCGCCCGATCGGTGGGCACTCCATAAACACCTCTTAGGTTGGAAGGTCATGCTGCTCCAATGAAACACTCGTGGACAAGAATCCACATTCTTTTAAAACCTTGAGTGGGTCGGGGAGGGGAACCACCAGAACGAATGGCTGCCAACTGTGGCTGCACATTGGAATCACCCGGGACCTTTTAAATGTCCAACACCAAGGCATATCCCAGACCAGGGTGCCAGAAGCTCTGGGGTGGGAGCTAAGTGGCAGGATCCTGGAGGTTCCCCTGGGGGTTCTGCTGAGTAAGGTGAGAACCAGGAAGCAGCTCTGTGGTCGCAGCCGCTAGGAGCGGACCGAGAACCACCAGGCTCCCACGCCCATTTCCCCAGGGAAGTCACTGAAGTGGGTGTGGGGATGGCCTGGAAACCCGTCTGTGCGAGGGGCTCCTCTTCGGGCTGTATGTTGGGGAACAGGAAACGGGGATCCATGAAGCTCCACCTACTCAGGATGTCCTCCACCTGGGCCTGCCACCTCCCCTCCCCCTCCTCTTTGTCACTGGCAGCTTTGGGCCTGAAGCCCTCCCCTCTGTGGGCCCTCGGGTCTCTCCGGCTTCAGTCTGGGTCCGGGCAGTTCCCTCTCACCTGCGAGCAGACATGGCCCCCGGATCTCCAGCTGGAAGCTGAACTCGTATTCCATGGGGTTGGACACGGTGGTGTCCCGGAGAGTCTCCAGGCACAACTTGTGGCAGGGGTCCTGGGCCCGGGGGCCAAAGTAACCGCTGTCTTTGCTGGGGAGGGGCCGAGAGGAGGAGGAGGAGGAGGCATCCAGGGCCAACGTGGTGATGGGGGGAAGCATGAGAGGACAGTGAGTCCCTGGCAGTCCTGGCAGCCCTGTAGCCCAGCCTGAAAGGGGGCTCACGGGCTTCCTCCCACCCCAGACCCTCCCTCCCTCTCCTATTCAACCTGTCCTCAGGAAGGGCCTGGATTCCGACATAGGCACACTACCTACGAGGGCTGGGCCAGAGGCCGGGCTCGGTGCTCCACTGCGTCAGCACACGCTGTTCTCCCCAGGACCCCCAGAAGCATGCAACAGGGTCCCCCACCTCGCCCTGTCTCCTTCATCTCCCACTTGGGGAAACTGAGGCTCAGCAAGATGAGGCAACCAGCCTAAGTTCCCACAGGCAGGACCGGGGCAAGCGTGCGTGCTCACCCAGCCTGCCCGGCTCCTGTCTGGCTACACCACACCACTACTCGAATTCCTGCTCTGTCTCTGGCTGCTGGGAGCCCTGGCTCCAGCCTTGGTTTTCTCATCCATAAAAGGGGATAATAATGACACAGTTGTTTTGAGCGAGTGCTTAAAAAAGTGTCTGTCCCCTGCAAGATTGCTCAAGTTGCTGGTTCTCTTTCTGTGTCATCACCCATCTTGTCTGGGATCCTGCTTCCTCCCCACCCCCAAGGTCTTTGATGTGTGGTTTCTCTCTCTCTCTCCATATAGATATATCAGTGGTGGCATTTGGTTGTGAATGCGTTTTAAACTGAAAAGATCACATTCTGTTATGAATCTCATTCACTACTCTCCTCCGCCCCCTTTTTCGCTCTGTCCACGTGGCTGTGTGCAAACCAGCCTTTGCTGCTGACGTGGTACCTGCTGTAGATACTGGGGGCGCTTATTGTGTCGTGTAAGGATGTTACATTGTCCTCATTTGTTCCTGCCTCCACCCCCGGTCCACGGGCACCACCACCATGAAGATGGTCATCCGTGTCCCCCTTTTGAACTTGTGGAAGAATTTCTCTGGGATCCATGGGTCAAAGGGCACACACGGAGTGTTGCCAGATTGCTTCCCAGGGCGGCTGTCCCAGATTCCAGTGTCACCAGCGCTGAACAAGGTTCCTTCTCTCCTTGCCCTTACCAGCCCTTGGTATCATCTATTCTTCTCATTTTATTTTGCGTCACTCTCTCTGAGCATCTGTAAGGTTCACAGGGGTTCAATGCCAGCCTCTCCCTCGAGCACCTCTGCTAACTCTACCTGCTGGGGCAATAAGATTATGGGGGCCACCTCAGGGGAATCAGGGCCCCCAGGGCCTCTAGTTCCTTCATCTGTCAAATCTTGAGTGTCCCCAGTTCCATGGGGGGGCCCGTCTCTCAAAGGTGCAGGGCTTGGTGCCTGTGGCGGCGCTTACAAAGGTAACACAAGCTGGTGTCCCCTGATCTGAGACTGGCTTGTGCATCCAGCTTCTCTGTTGTAGCAACAAGCATCCTCACCCAAGGCTTCAAGGTCCCACACGATCTGATGCCACAGCAGTCCTCTGATCTCTGCTTCACTCTCCCACCTGCGGGAGCCACGCCAGCCTGCCTGCTGCTCCTCACTCACACCAAGCCTGTGGCCCCAGGGCCTTTGCATCTGTTCTCCTCACCTACAGGAATGCTCCTTTCTGTGCCTACTCCATCCGCATGGCTCAGCTCTCAGCTGAAACATCACTCCTCCGAGAAGCCTGCCTGGCCCAAAGAACCCCAGGTTGGGTCCCTCTTTTATAGTTTTAGCCCGTGAATGTCTCCTTCATTGTGCTGTTCACATAATTTATTATGCATGCAAGTACACAGACAGTTCACATTATTAATTGCATAATTATCTCTCCCACCAAAGTTCTAAAAAGGAAGGAACCGTGATGATTTTTGATCCCTAACACTCAGTGTCTTCAGTGCATTAAAGAATAAAGCCTGGAAGTTCTCATTCCAAGCTGTCCAAGTTCCAGAACTTCTGGCCAGCCCCATTCCAAGGCACTGCGGGGAGATTCTAATGCTCTCAGAGTGAGCAGAGGAGGAGCAGTTATTCAGGTGGTGGCATCTACAGTGCTGAGCCTCACCTTCGGCTCTCCATCTCCACCGCCCTGCACACCCCTGACCTCACCTGAGACTCCGGCCCTTGTCCCCTTGTCCAGGCAGGAGCTCCTTACCCTTGGTCCTGTTGGTTGCAGGGGCCAGCGCTCTCCGTGCAGAACTGGGGCACAGTCGGGGCGCAGACGGCGGGCAGCAGGACCCGCACGGCACCGCTGGGCAGCGTCGGGAGCTCCGAGGAGGTGCTGATGCAGACCGTGACGCTCTCCATAGGGGCGATGGGCCCCAGGTTGACCACGAACAGGATCCGCTCCAAATCCTCATCCAAAGCCACCTTTTCCAGTGTGCAGGAATGAGGGGCGATGGAAACACCCTCCTGCAGAATGTTTCCTAGGTGCCAGACCTGGAGTCAGCAGCCATGCGGAGATTATCTGCCTCTAGTCCCCTTTAAGCTTGCCGTGCAGCAGGTCTGCGTAGCCCATTTTGCTGACGGGTGAACAGACTCAGCATAGGGGTAGGACTCAGCCAACTCCCTTGGCAAATAACTAACTTGTTGCACCAGGACCTGAATCTGTGTGGGTGAGGCCAGGCCTGTGTACTTGTACCTGCTGGGATCGGGAGACTCGGACCCACAAAACCCTCACCGAGAGCCACATCTCCACCCGCAGACTCTGCACCGCCACAGGAATCGTATTCAAGCACCTGCCACCTTTGAGATCCATGCTTTTGCTTCGCTATTTTATCCGAAAGGCCCACTGCCCCATCCCTGCTTAGCCAGTCTCACCCATCCATCCAGCCCCTCCATAAATGCCTCCCCGCCCCCATCTGCACCCCTCTCTCCCTCCCCTGACATTCTCCAGGCCTTTTTGGGCACAGCCCCTTTCTACCTGCTCTCATGGTTACTTCCCGGCACATCCTGGCTATTTGTCCAAGCTGTGAGTGGTCAAAACGACTTCAGGGCAACTGCATCTTACATATAGTGGGTGCTCATTAAAATACTCTTGAATATCTTAATGATCAGATGAACCCATGTCACTTTGATCATAGGTCCAATGGTAAGAATCTCTTACATCGTATGATACTTGGCCTGGATTCAAGCCCTGGCTCTGCCACTAACGTGCTGTGTGACCTTGGGCCAGTCACTCACCCTCTCTGAGCCTCAGCATCCTCAACAGCAGTCATCAGTAGCTACACTTCAAGTACTTAAGTCTGTACCAGGGACTGTGATGAGTGCTCTGCATACACGCTCCACTGAACATTGGGTGTGTATAATTATTAGCTTCATTTTAGGGATAATTTTAATTTCTTATCTGAGCTCACACCACTTGCAAGCAGAATAGGGAGTCCAATCCTTGTATGACTCATTCCACAACCTCTGAGCTTAATTTGACATGCTATCCTGTTCTTTAGAGATATCTCAAAACCCTTTTGTTGCCTCCTTTGATCCTCTCCGTGCTTTGGAGATGAGAACAGGAAAGATTGCCTCTATTTTATGGACAGTAAGGTGAGGTTCAGAGAGGTTGATCATTGGCCCGAAGGCACACAGAATTCCTAACTCCTACTTTAGTGCTCTCTCTACCCTATGCCGTGGCTGCCCTTTCAGTCTGCCTGAGACTTCGGCCAGACTCAGGCCCTGCCACAGCCCCTCTGGCCTCCTTACCCGTGATAGTTCCAGCTCGACTGCGGGTGGCATTGAAGTGGCCGCTCTCCATCTTGGCTTTGTCCTTGATCTGTACCGTCACGACCCGGTCAGCAATGACTGCCTCAAAGCCGATCACCGTGGTGTACTCATCCAGTGGGTACACGAAGAGACCTGCCGGAGCAGGGCCCCGCATCACGGGGTGCCCCAGCCCCACCCTGCACACCCCTTCCCTGGGAAGGGACCCAAGCCTTTGGTCTGCCAGATGGAAGGATGTACTCGCTGCCACTCAGAGGATGTCAGAGAGGACTCGGACTGGGCCTCACGGATCTGAGGCCAGGTACTCTGTGCGCAGTGGGCTACTGAAAAGGGACGGCTGTCCCTGTCCCAGACGACTCTCATGTGGCAGGCATGCAAGTCCAGTGTGGCCAGGGCTGCTGACTTTTTGAGAGAGAGTAGAAGTCTGGGTTTTATGTGCCCTGTTGTGTGGGCCGAATAGAACACCGCTATGTGGCAAGTGTGCTATCTGTGGCTCCTGGGAACCGGGGCATTGGAGGAAGTAAACTAGGGTTCGAATCTGGGTCCTGCCGCCTCTTCTAGCCTGCTGACCTGGGCATGATATTTAGCTTCTCTAAGCCTGTGAAATGGGAATAATGGAGCCCTACTCATAGGCTCATTATGAAAATTGAAAAACACAGCCACCATTTATTAAGCTACGCGCTCCCCGTTTGTCTACCTTAGTGCTTCTCAAGCTTTAAGAACACACAAATCACCTGGGTTGGGGGTGGTCTTGTTAAAATGCAGATTCCCACTCAGCAGTTCTGGGGCGGGGCCCAGATATGCATTTCTAACCAGCTCTGTCCGGACTGGTGCTGATGGCTCGGGGGCCTCGCTTGGGGGATCAAGGCTGTATCTCATTTAAACTGCCCACCAACACTGGGACGACACAGTTCTGGGCCCCGAGCGAGCCCTCTACAAACCCCTGCTTCCTGTCCCCCTGAGCCTCAGTTTTCTCATCCATAAAATGGGGGGAGGGCAGCAGGACTGGTTCCTTCTACATGTAGAACGCCAAGGGACTGGCCCAAAGTTGCTCAGTAATGCAGTCTCCGGGGTCCTCAGTGGGTCCCATCTTTAAGCCACCCTCTCTAGGCTTTCTTAAACAGAGGAGCAGGGTCATTTGCTCTGCCCAGGAGATTTCTAGGGGAAGAAAGTTTTCCTGCAGCTTCCTTTTGAGAACTGGAATGGCTTCAGAACCTCGGGTCAGCTGGCAGGAGGTGCCCAGGGCAGGGGTAAGAGGGCTCCCATCAGCTGGGGATGAGAGGGAATCCTAACCCCAACCAGCCTTTACTCAGCACCCTCCTGGCCAGCCTCCCCGTCAAAGCGAGAGTGAGGAGTCTGGCTTACAAACGACTCTCTCAGGCGAGCGCCCATCCGCCCAGTGACTCATCCTCCCAGTCTGTTTCATTCCGCACTGTTCTTCCCCGCACATGACCTCATCTGCTCCCCCCACAAACCCTGGCGTCCAGACAGGCCGAGGGACATCCTGATTTTGGGAAGGATAGTGGCTTCCCCAAAGTCACAGGGACAAGAGCCACACACTTGGGCCTGGAGGCTCCTGGCTTCCCCTGAGCCTTGAGGCCTCTCCCACTGTGAGGCTCCGGGGAGAAAGCGGAGGCCTGACCATTCGATACAGGTGGGTGTGCCCTGTGGAATCTGAATAGCGCTGGGAGAGTTGGCAGGGCTGGGCCCAACCCTGGGCTCAAATCCTGACCCGACTTGCTACCAGCTTTGAGGCCTGCTGGGCAGAAACAGCATCCCCATTTTACAGGTGAGGAAACTGAGACTCAAAGAGGTTACAGGACCGGCCCAATGTCAGTTGGCCAGTCCTGTTGGGGTGGGGGTTCAATATGAAGGAGCGGTGATGCTGGGGAAGCCCCAGTAGGGCTCCTTACCCTGGAAAGGCTGGGCTTCCAGGTTGCCGTAGGTGAGGGAGGCAGTCAGACCCAGCGCATACCCACTGACGAAGGAGGTGACATTGGAAGCTGTGAGGGGCAGGGCGGCCCCTGTGGTCTGGTTCAGCAGACCAGGCATCCCGCTGGCTACTCAGCCTTCAGGGTCTGCAAGAGACAGTGGGGGCAGGAAGTGAGGAGCTGCTCCCCATCCCTCCCCAGCCCAGCTTTCTCACTTTAGAGCCCACAGGCAGTCTGAGCACCCTCCTCTTCCTTTCCCCAAGCATTTCCCAGTTAGTGACCCACAACGATGCGGAACTGGAGGAGGAGAAGTGCTAATATCACGTCTTTCCATTTCCCAGCAGAGAAACTGAGGCCGGAAGGCAGGCCACCCACTTGGATTCACTCAGTGGGTGGCGTGGTCAGGGCTAGAGCCCAAGCAGACTCACTCGTGTCCAGCCTGGGATTCTCCCCGCGGACAACACTCTCCTGGCCTGACCCATTCCTCTGTCAGCCCCATCATCTCTGAGCTGTGGATGCTTCCTTTGCCAAAGGGGGGATTAGAACAGCTCATCAAGTCCCTCCTTCTCTGGTTTCAGTGAATCTACCCACTACAGTCAACACTTGGGGTACCACAGGAATGAGGAGTACCCCCCCAAAGTTGCCATAGTGAAGGGGGCCACGATCCCACCAAGTGAGCAGGCTAAAAGCTTGGGAGTCACTCCTGGAACCTCTTTTTCCCTTCTGCCCCCATCCCCAACCTACCCCCAAGCATTGTGATTTGTCTCTGGAAAAGCCCTGGCATCCATCCACCATCTCTCCTTTTCTGTCACCAGCATCCTCGTCCAAGCCACCGCCATCTCTGCCTGGACTACAGCTCCTAATTGGCCTCTTGAATCTACCACTGCCCCCTCCCCCACAGGAATAATCCATTCCTTACTCAGCGGCCAGAACTAACGTAGCAACACGCAAACTGCACAGGCCTCTCTGCTCCCACCCCCCTCTTCACCCACCCGTGGTTTCCTATTGCTCCTAGAACACAGCCCCAAACCCCCAAGGTAACCTGGGGCTCCGTGTGGTCTGGCCCTGCTGTCCCCTCCAGCGTACCAGTCACCACGCTCCCAAACACATTCCGTGGGTCTCCCCAGCTTCCACTGCATCCCTCAAGTGTGTCCTCCTCTCCCTTCTCTGTATGTGTCCTTTGTTGCCTGGAAGATTCACCCCCAACCCACTTGTAACCAGCAATGTCCTACTCATCCTTGAATGCTGACTCAGGCCCCCCAGCCCCCGCAGGGGAGCCAGACCACCGTGCCCAGCGTCCTTAGCCTGCCCTCAGAGCCAAGTCTCTCTCCCTCGGGGCGTTGGCATCAGTGTGCTGGGGTACGTTTGTTTCCGGGAGATTGTTCGTTACTGTCTGTGGTCCCCTCTAGAATGTGTGCTCCGGGAGGGCACGGCCGTGCCTGGGTTTGCTCCGCACCGTGTCCTCAGCGCTGGTTAAGTGAGTAAAAGGATGGGTGGCCGCCATCATGCCAACGTGAAAGACTTCAGAGCCCTTCTTAGGGCACCGTGTGGGTTCTCTGCCTGGCTCCTAAGACCCTGGCGGGCGATCACTGCCTCTGAGGCGCGGGCTGGGAGTGGGGAGTGCGGTGGAGCAACGGGTGCGGGAGACGTTTGAGGTCTGCTTCTCTCTGGGATTTCTCCTCTGCTGCGCAGGCGAAGCTGCCATGGGCTCCCAGCCTGTTGCCATTTATTTGCAAGGCTGTTCAATGGGTGCTGATTCCTCTGCCTCTTCTCAAAGACGGGAGCTCTACCCTCCAAGCCCCCCACACCCTCATGTCCTGGCTGCGACCCTCCACGCCCCCGTCCTCCCTGCCAGGCCAGCAGTATCATTTCGTTACATTCTCCTTAAAAGTGGCTCCGGCCCAGACTGCTCTCGGCCTGGCTTATCTGCACAGGCTGACTGGCAGAAGGAGGGAGATAAGGAGCTGGGGGCTGGGGAGCTGCTGTATCCCCAGCTGCCTTCTCTTCGCCGTTCTCTGGCTTGGGGGCCCCAGCAAAGCCTGGCCATTCGCAGGGGTCAGAACAAGATGGCGCGGTTCATTTCCTGAGCCGCCTCGTCTCCGCCACCCACACCCCTCCCTCCTCCTCGCATCCTGGCTCACTCCTGGGCAGAATGCTGATGGAACTGCAGCTTCAGGCAATGAGCACCCTGGATGTGGGGATGTGGGGCGAACTTGGCCTTAAGGTTCAGTCCATCTTGGGGTGGACTGTTGCCAAGGGCATCTTATCCGACGCAGTCTTCTCCCCCCACCCCTGATGCCCACCCCAGGCTTACTGGGGACGCCCTTCACCTGGGAAGTGGTGCTTGGATGAACGACGTGGATAACCGAGGGCAGACTCACTCAGGAAGAACGCTTTAACGACATCAGCCCTCTCGGGAAGAGTAAACTTGACATTCTTTGGGGCCTAATTAGTGCATAGTTTCATCCGTTCATCCAGCATTGGTAAGCCCTGCCTGCATCCCAGGCTCCAAAGTTGCCACTGGGGATGCAAAGATAAGACGCAGCTCGGTCCATAAGGCGCTTACAGTCTATCCACAGAGGAGACTGGGGAGCGGGGAGAGCTGCAAGAGCAGCTGAACTTGAGTGAACATTAACAATGTGCCAGGCATGGGTATGATCTCATTTAATCCCCGCAACAATCTTACCAGGTACATTATTTTGCAGATGAGCATACTGAGGCCTCGAGAGAGATGTGTTGGGTTTGCATACGAGTTGGGGGTATCTGAGGGACATAGGGGTACAACAGGCGCTTGGGTAGGGCTTCCTCTTGGGAGGAGCCCAGGGCCATCCCTGTGACAGTGGGGACCGGAGCAAAGAATGCTGAGCATCTGTCCTCCAAACATTCCAGCCTGGGCTTTGAGTGGACACCAGGCCACAGGAGACACCTGACAGGGAAGAAGCCACCGACATTGTGTGCAGGACATGTGAGAGGCAAGGGCGTGGCCTCAGGAACGGTGTGAGCAGGTGTGAGCAGGTGTGAGGTGGTGATACAGGCTGAATTTAGTGCGTCGGGGCCTGCATGCTGTCTGTCCCACCTCCGTCCCTAATCTGCCAGACACCTGTCCCCGCCTAGGACCTTGGCTGCTGAGATTCTGAATCTGGAAAACAGGCTAAGAGGTGTGAGAGAGAACAGAAAGGGGACTGGATGGGTTGGGAGCGTGGGGATGGAGGGGCCACTAGACGCCTTATAGCAGCCACAGGAGAACTGGGGAGAAAAGAGGATTTTTAAGAAGGGGTGCCCTGAATTACAAATTGGGCCCTATTTAATATTCTTTAAGGGTCACAAAGAGCTTTGAATGATGTGTTTCTCTGAATGAAAAGTGCTGAACCTGAGCCCTGAGTGTGCTACCCAGGTCCTGGGAGTTTCCCTGTTAAATACCCAGGCTGCTTCTTAATGGCCTGGAACCTGTAAATCCCAAATGACTGCTCTCCTTCAGACAGACCTCTCTGGAACCGGACAAACTGAGATTTGAATCCTGGTGGATAATTTACTGCCTCGCTTGCCCCAACGAGGGCATCTCGTCCATTTAATCTCTGAATGCTAGTCCCCTCAACCATAAAACTCAGCAAGTGCAGGGGCCGCTGGCTTCCTAGATTGAATAAAATGCAGAAAGTACCCGTATAGGACCTGGCACATAGCAGGTGCTCAATAAACATTTAAACTTGAATTAAATGATGGAATGAATGTCAGCAAACTTCCTGAACAGATTAGGTTCTTTCCCAACCTTGGGCCTTTTTCTGTGATGATGGCCGCCTTCCTCTCTGCTGTACAAAGTCCTGTTCACCATTCAAGACCCAGTTCCATGGTCACCTCCTCCACAGAGCCCCCCCAACATCCTAGTCCATCACACATGTCCTCCTCGGGCTTCCACAGCCTATGGGCACTTGTCTGTCACATCCCACATTACGGAGCTCTGTGCCTGCCCATCTGCGAGGGCTCGTCTCCCGCTCCCCCAGGGCTGTGAGCTCTGTAAGAACAGCAGGTGCATCTCCTTCTTCTTGGCCTGTGTCCCTGACCAGGGCTCAGCTCAGGGGAGGGACTCTTAATGGGGGTATCTACCAGATTCTAATGTTTCATGATCATTGCCAATGCGCATGCCCACTTTCACTTCACAGGTGGGGAAGCCGAGATGCAGAGGATTCTGGAATCCAGCATTACACGGCTGGTGAGTAGTCAGGCTAGAAGCCGCCTTCCTCCAGAGCTTGTCCTTTCCCTTCCCAGATGCTTCCCAGTCCATGCCATGCCCAGGAGAGAGTGATGGAGGGGAGGAGGGTGGGGAAGAGGGGAGAAGAGGTGGAATGAGAACCAGGGGCCTGGTGAACTGGGGCTGTGGGTCTTGGGGACACGGGGCTTCCCCTGGCTCTGAGGCCCCTCAAGCTGCTGCAGTGATCCTGCTTGCACCCCGAGCTCAGCCTGCCCCTGCCCACTCCCCAGCTCCAGAAGACGCCACTGGGGAGGCCCGTGGTCTGGGGCCCAGTGTGGGCCCTGCGACAGCCTGGGTGCAGTGTGCTAGGCTGAGAACAGAGGCTGGACCAGCAGGTACTTGCAGCAGGTGCGGTGTGACTGGATTTAGATGCGATAAAGGACATGCAAGGAGGAAGCAGATAAGAGTGCCGGGGTGAACGGCTGCATCAGGGCTCCTGGGGTCAAGGAGGGGGCCTCCCCACCCCCGCCCCCGCCTTGCCAGGGAATTTTTGCTTCAGGAACAGATTGAAAAGGGGTAAATTTGTTTATGGGGCTGTGGCTTGGTCCCTGTATCTAGAGGACTGCCTGGGGTTAGAGTCCCTGGAGGGCCACTTCCTGATGGCCTTGGGTCAGTTGCTGGGCTGGGCTCTGCCACTTGCATATTGTGAGACCCTGAGCAAGTTTCTTAACCTCTTCTGCATCTGTGAAATGGTACCACAACGGTGCCCACCTCCCAGGACACGGAGAATAAAGGGGAGGGTCCCTGTCAGGAGAGTGGGCAGGAATCGGCGGATCCTGATGGGGCTGGGGCTTCTGCCTTCTTCCCTGGGCCCTCCTGCAGGGCCCCCTTCCTGGGCTGAGTGACCCCTGTGCAGGGCTGGGAAGACCCCTCTGATTCTGCCCTTGGAGACAGAGTCTGCCCCATCTGCTCTCATCTCCAGCTCAATGTTGTCCCAGAGACAGAATGGCAGACCTTCCTCTAGCTGGAAAGCCATTCTGGAGGCCCCTCACCTCGCCCTGTCTGGATCCCCGCTCCCAGATCGTGTCCACAGAGTTGGGGAGCTGAGTGCGCTCAGCCAGGCCTGGGCCAGATGCACACTGAACCTACTAAGCAATTCTGGCTCCCTTACTCTGCTACTCTGCCCACCTACCTCGGGCTGGGGGTCCTCATCCTGTTCCCTGCGAGAGGTCGGCGCTGTCATGTCCTCACCGGGAGCCTGTTCTCTAAGGACCGTTCGCTCACAGACCTGCACCAACAGCCCTGTCACAGTGGGGGCAGGATCTCTGGATCCCGTCCGATGGTCTGATTGTTCTAAGCTTCTAGAACTCTGGGGTTCTCACATTCTGGTCCCCTTCCTCTAAACCCCTTCCCCTTGGGCCCATACCCAGCTGATATAGGTAACAAAGCCACGAGCCTGACGCCTCCCCACCCACCCCATGCGCCATCTAGTCAAGACCGCTTGCTCTTTCTCCAGACTTTTCCTGCTTCCTTACCTCTTTTGATGCTGCCGGCTCCCCCAAACCTCTGCCTGGAGGAGCTCTTATCCATCATTTAAGGCCCAGTTCAAATGCCACCAACTCCATGAAGCCTTCTCGGAGTTCTGAGCTGGATACAATTGCCCTCGACTAGCATAGTCTCAGGTCGCCAATCTCATTTTCTACGTGTGGTATGTCCATTCAACAGATGTATATGGAGTACCTACTATGTGCCAGACACTGTGCTAGGCCTGGGCCACAGAGGGTCCTGGGCACAAGGACCCTGCCCCGAGGCCGTGTTTCGGTCCTACTCCCCACCCACCCAGCTAGGAGGCTGTCGGCTCCCAGAACTCCAGACCACAGCTCTGTTTCTCCCCAGTGTCTGGTCCACAGCTGGGCTCAACAGTGAATCAAATGGGTGGATGGCATGTGCTCATTTGTTGAATGAATGAATGAGTGGGTGAATGAAGGAATGAATAAGTTGTAATGTGTCAGGGGTAGGAATAGGGCTTGGCTATGGGTCCAGTAAAGAATCTAGTAGTGAAGAAAATCCCTCTATTTTAGCCTAAAGCCTATAGGATTCCATCCCAGAGATAGCTGTGTCTCCTTTTGGGCGGGGAGTTTGGGGGGTGGGGGGATGGTCAGGACAGAAATTGCCCAGGCCTTGCGATGCTTAGTGTGCCCACATGGCCCGAGAGACCTGGAGGCCGGCCATGAGGACATCCAGGGCTGGCAGCCCAGCTGTGTCTGGACCAACTGAAGGAGGGAGAGGGAGGCACACCGGGATCTGAAAACTCCAGATAAATAAGGGCTGTCTGTAGGGTTTCTGACAGTCTTTGTTGTATAAAATTAAGGAGAAGGCGGTTTAAATACACATGAGTGGTGCTGCTGACAGGTGGACAAATGTGTGTTCCCTGGGGAGCAATGAGGTGCCAGTGCTGGAGTCTCTGCCCCCTGAGGGTCCCTCGGAAAAATGAGCCCCCCATTGCTGGGAAAATTGGACTCCATTTACACAAATTCAGTTTCCACCCACCTTCCCAGGGGTGCAGCGGCGAGATGAGCTTCCGGCTGAGCTGCCGGCATCCCCGCGCCCCACTGGAAGGCACTCCTGAATGCATTCCCTGTGTGGCTCGGCCTCATCCGTGTCTCCAGCCCATCCCTCCCTGCCTGCTGAGGAGCTCACGGGAGGAAGGCACAAAGGGAGGGCTGTTTGGGAATCCAGCCCGGAGCCTGTCCCTTCCAGGTCTGCTCTCTTGTGCCTCTGAGTGGCAAAATGACAGACGAGGGAGCTCATTGCTGCTCCTGGACCCTGCCTTGCCTCCTCCATAACAAACACTTTCTCACTGGAAAGCTTCTTTGAGGCTCAGTCACCCTCTGCATAATGGGCACGGGAAGTGGTGGTTTATTTCCCAGATCCTTGTGAGGGTTACAAGTGAGGTACTCAGTGCAAAGGGCTTCCCCCAGTGCCTCCTCCTCAATCAATGTTGGCGATCACTTTCATTTTCCTCCCTCTTTGGGACTTCTTTCTGGTCTGACCTTCCACCAACTTAGACTGCATCTGGCCTCCTGATTTTGGCATTTCCCCATGGCCACCCACAGTCCCCAGACCTGCCCCCTGGCCACCCTAGAGACCGCCTTTCCCATAGTGCCCAGCCTAGTATTGACTGAAGGAGAAAGTCCTTGCCTTAGTTTCCCTCTGAGGTCCCAGGGTGGGTTGTGCCAAGCTGCGAGGCTGTGGTGGCTAAATGCTGTCCAGGTGGCATGGAGGGGCCGTGTTGCCGGGGGCACTAGACATGGACTCAAAGCTCCCAGGCCCAAATGCCAGCTCTGCCACAGACCCCACGTGGGCTCCGGACTGGAATTCTGCTGCCACCTGCTCCCAGCGCCCACCTCTCAGGCCTGGCACGCAGGGGTCCGGGGGCCTTGAAAACTGGTGGGCTGCCGGCTCTGCGTCTGTCCTGGCCAACACCCCTGAGGGTGTAAGCCCCGGAGTAGGGACCAGCGCTGTCCTACTCCTTGTTACAGTCCCCAGCACTGGGAACAGGGCTGAAGCAGCTCATTAAGATAATAAACAGCGAACACATATCAAGCAATTAATATCTACCAGACATTACTTTAACTGCTTTCCATGGATTGGCTCAGGGGACCTTCAGGGCGGCCCTGGGAAGCAGATCTGACTATTTTGCAGGTGAGGAAACTGAGGCCCAGAGTGGTTACATCTCCTGCCCAAGCGGATGCACTTGCAGTGGCGCAGCTGCTGTTTGGCTTCCGAAGTGGATTTCTAACTGCAGGGCCTCCTTCCTGTTCGGTGCTTGCAGAATGAGCGAATGATCGGGACAGGGTCACCTCCTCACCCCCTTGGGCCACGGCGTCTGAATCTAACAACATGACGAGGTGGGCCTGGAGAATTAACCCCGTTCTCTTTTCTCGAGGGACACTACAGGGTGCCTCTTTAAGGAGTCTGCCTGTCTGACGTGGAGGCTCTACTCTCAGAGGCGGCGCCGAGGGGTTCCGGAACGCCCCAGGCGTGATCTCATTCGACCCCCGTAAGACCCCATGTGAAGCTGATCATCTTCACTTTATAACTGAGGACACCGAGGCCCAGAGAGGTTCTGTAAATCTCAAGGTCACACAGTGAGTCCAGGGTAGAGTCAGAATTTCAACCCACGCAGCCTGGCGGTAGAACCCATGTTGTTAACCGTGCCCTTCCGCGGCCTGCTAGCAGGTCCAGCTGCTGAAGTCCCTCGGCGCACCCGCTTGCTCTTACGCAGACGCTGTGATTCCTCCGCACAGGCGGGGACAAGGGCCACACCCCAGCGGCGCCTGAATGCCATGGCTGTCCTACAGAGTCAGCACGCTGGGACCACTCTGGACACATGGAGAGGCCTCCAGATGGATCCTCTGGGGTGACTTCCTGCCAAGGAACCTCGGAAGGAGTTGGCGGTGTCCCTTTTCTTAGCAGGACTCCAGCTGACTAAGCGCCAGCTGAGCGTTCACAGGGAATGGGGAGCCTGTGGAAGAAGCATGTCTAGGATACAGGGTTCCCCGCCTGCACCCAAGTTTAAGGAGATAGGATTTAGAAGTTCCTGACACTTAGAATAAACTGTCACTGAGTCGGGCACTGTGCTAAGCAGTTGGTGTGCATTATCGTCACACCGATGCCTCAGGACTCTGTAAGAGCTTTCTGTTTTCTTTAGGTGGTCTGGGTGAACATGAGCGAGGGCCAGAAACTTGCTGGAAGTCCCAGAGAGTGTAAGAGAATGTGAGGGACTTGCACCCTGGCAGTGTTATTCCCGCGCCTGTGCGTTTATCACGCTACACCATAGCGAAATCCACAGAAGCAAAAGAAGAGCCTTCTCTCGGAGACTCCAAGGGACAAGCAGGGCTTGTCAGCAACAGAGACTAAACCAGCCGGGGGCAGGCAAGCAGGAGTCCCTTTGGTCATCAGCCTGAGGAGCAGGAGATGCGGCTCTTGTGTCCCAACAGTTAGGGTCTGAAGCCATGCTCTGGAGTGCACCTCTGAGTGACGTGGGCAACTGACTTCACCTGGCCGAGCCTCAGTTTCCTGACCTGTAAAATGGGTGTAGTGGCTGACCTGCATCCTAGTATCGTTGTGAAGGAACAAATTGATGCATATAATGAGCTAAGCACGGTGTAACGAGCTGGCACTGGGCAAGGGCTCCTTAGCTCTGGACAGGTGTGTGTGACCCAGGTGAGGAGGTCATGGGTCAAGCTAAGGCGGCGTGAACAAAACAGGGCTGACTTTTAAAGGCGAGTAGGCAGCTTTGGCCTGTGAGCGGAAGATGGGGCGAAGCTGGTCAAGGCCAGATGTCTCAACAGGCTTGTGAGACATCTCTTAGAAAGGGGATATCTTCGAAAAGCCTTCATTCTTTTCTAAGGTTCAAAGAATTAAAAATGATGGAATGACATACAGTGCGGCCAGGTTCTTGTCCCTGACCAACTTTCCCTCTCCAATTCACCACTGAGCTGCAAAGTGATAGCTAGTAATAAGCTCTCATGCTTCATATGAAGCAATTTATAGTCAAAGCCTTTCACATCCATGAATTAATTGGAGCTTTATGAGTAGAAGCAAAAGAAAAATTATAATCCCCGTTTGAAGGACCAGAGGGCAGAGACTCAGAGAGGAAGTAACACAAGAGCATTGGAGCTCGCATGGCAGAGCTTTCTCCACGCTGTGGGCGGAATGAATGTCTGCGGTCTCCCCACCCCCGATTCCTACGTGGAGGCCTTAGTTCCCAACGTGATGGTACATGGAGGGGGCGGGGAGCTTTTAGGAGGTGATTGGGTTCGAGGTCACGAGGGTGGAGCCCTGGAGAAGAGGAAGAACCCAGAGCTCTCTTTCTCTACCTTGTGAGGACACAGCAAGAAGGTGCCCGGCTGTCTATAAACCAGGGAGAGGTCCTCGCCCAGCCGTGCTGGCAACCTTGCTCCAGTTCCAGCCTCCAGAACTGGGAGAAGTAAATTGCTGTTCAAACCACCCAGTCTATAGTATTTTGTTATAGTATGGTATAGATATAGTATATCTAAAATACTATAGTATAGTATTTTAGAGCAATGTTCACTGACTAAGACCAACTTGCTGCTTTGCTAAGCTGGGACTTGAGTGGCAGAAGCTGCCTTCACTGACCACGAGGCATTCGGGTTTGCTGCTTAGAGTTGAGTGTTTGTGGCCAGGGTTGGGGAATGAGATACCCCTTTTCCTCTTTTTCCATTTTCTGTTTGCATTTTCATAAAGGCTGTGACACCCTTCTCTTGAAGAAGCCAGGCCCTGATTGCCATGCTGTGTTCCTCCTCCTCTGGGCACCTGGCAGGCTGCACCTCCCTGCCCGCAGTGGGCGTGGCTATGTGTCTCGCTTCAGCCAATGAACAGACTGGAGGTGAAGTGTGCCACTTCCGGGCAGAAGCTATAAAAGCCGGTGTGTAATTGGCCATGTTGTGTTCCCTGCTACCGTGATTGGGGAGATATGTGTCCATGAGGAGATTCTGTTTACCTGGATCTAGGAGTGCCTGTGTTAATGTGACAACATGTGTGACCCGCTTTGGATGTGTGACTCGAGGAAGAATGAAAACATCACCGCTTCTTACTGTAACATAACCTAATCTAACTTGGCCAGTAAAATTGTGAACATTTGGGTCTTTGAGCAAAGATGATGCTTCTGGTACAGAAGCCACAATATTGGGAAAGGAGTAAGAGATGGGGGGAGGGGAGATTGGCCAGTGGGGTCTCCTGGAATATAAGCTCCAGAAGGTGGATATTTTGGTGCGTTTTGTACATAGCTGTATTCCCAGTGCCTAGGGGAGAGCCTGGCTATCAGCAGGTGCTCATTCAATGTTAAAGGAATGAATGAAGCAAGAGACTTTCCATAGCCACCCAGTCACTTATTCTTCCATAATCTCTACAAATATTAAACACCGACCACATGAACTCTCCATGTCTGCCCTCGCTCCAATAACTGGACCCGAAAAAGTCCATTTCAAGTGAATGCGCTTAAGATAGGGGCCAAAACTTCATGGGACATGGTGAGTGAGAAAGGTTTTCAACTGGGACTTTGTTTCGAAAAATGAAACAAAATATGAAAATAGAGTGTTACATGGGACCAAAATACGATTATAATTCTGACCATGTGTTTAAACTTTCAATGAACAAGGAGCAAGTCAATACTGATCGGGTTCGGGAGGGGGTAATTTTTTTGCACAAAACTACGTGCTGGCAGGATATGGCGTTCTCTCATTTCACGTTTCAGTGCCGAAGCACAGTGAGTGCAGTTTCCCACCGTGAACTCATGGTTGCTGATGTTCTCCTTCAGCTGTTGATTGGCCGACCTCGGCCAAGTTCTCATTTTTGTCTATGACGTTGTGGGGCATTAGGAGAATCTCTAGTGTCCTCGTTGATTGGCTCCATTAAATGCCACAATTCTCACAAGATATCGGCTTCACCATTCAATCCTTTAGCACTTGCATCGTCAGCTGCGGACCCCACCCGACAGCCAAAGAGAACCTGCTGGATGCAGATGTTAAGTGATGGGCGGGGATCCATGCTGGTATTGGGCAAAAAGACATGTCCACGCAGGGACTACGTTTAAGTGGTCAGTTCATTCATGTTCTATTATGGTGACTTTTTTTAAACCTACAGCCCCACATCTGTGGGGTCTCAGATAATGGTTACTCAGATCCCTGAGTGGGGCCTGAACAAGGAATGGGGGGTGCCACACTAAAGCAGGTAGACTCATCCCCTGCCCTCCAGCCACCCTCACCCACGACTCCCTTCTGGGAGCATCCCCTCCAGCTGCCCGTCCTGACTCTGTGTCTTCCACGGAAGGAACCACTTAGCAGTGTCCCCAGTGTGGTTATGGGAAGAGGAAAAGAGCTTTGTATTGAGGCCACTTGAGACCCTTGTCTCAATGCATTCACAGCACATCAGCTAGCAAAAGGTTTTCAAACTGGGGACTGGGGTCCCTCCAGATCCTACCTAGTGAGGATCCCAGAGGTGAAATTTCAACTCCAGTTTGTCAACGGGTCTTCCTGAGGTCCCAATCTGGGCACAGGGCTTCTAGGCTCCAGCACTGCCAAAGCCTTAACTGAAGCTCACGTCCTTCATGCCAAATCCAGCCTCCCAGGGTCGCTCCAGGCCCCCTGCAGCCTGATCCCACATTGCTCCTCCACTCCTACCCCATGTTCCTGACAAACCAGAATTGTTGTTCCTTTCCGGATCCCCTGTGAGCGCCCACTCCACGCCCTTGCTATGCTCTTCCCTCAACCCAGAGTGCCGACGCCCCATCTCTGCGCTTCCAAACCTCCTTGTTTGTCCTCTGGGTCATTTGGCGTCCCACCTCCTCCCTGAAGGCTTTCCTGATTCTTTTCCGTGGGTGGGACTGCTCCCTCCTCTGAACCCGTGGGCATACACCCTCACTGCACCGCATCTGGCTGTCACAATCGCCCTCCGTGGAGCTGTCTAACATCTCTCCTAAGGGGTGGGGTCCTCATTTTGGTCTCTCTCGGGACACCCAGGACGTAGCATTTCCCCAGGCCCTGTTGGACGAATCTGCCAGCATCCCCCGCTTCGTTTCTGGTGAAATGGCTCTGTCATTTGCTACGTGACCTTACACCCAGCTCTTCGAGCTCTCCAAGACTCAGTTTCATCAACTATAAAATGGGAATTAAATACAAGACTATGGGTAAGGTACCTGGTAAGGGGATGTCACAAGGCAGGGACGACAATGGCCTCCTCACTCTAGCTACCCCTTCTGTTTCCTTTTGTAGGCTCACCTCTCGGGACCAGGACTAAAGTGAGGCAAGTGACTGATCTTTGTAGGCAAAAATCCCCCGAGGTCCAATACCAGGCCTTCCCCTCTTTCCCCGCCCTGTGGTTGAGCCTTGCCCTGCTCCAGCGCATGAGCAGACGGCTCACACAGGTCTGCCTCCAGACCGGGTGCCTCTCACACGTACATCCTTCCTGGGCATTCTCCTCTTGCTTGCTCGGTGAGGTCTCAAACCCAGGAGCTCTTCTCATGGGTGCTGGTTTACGTAACCTCGGCTAATGGATGAATGCTAGTCTCCCCACCTGAGACTGCAAGCTCCCCGAGGACAGAGACCCAGTGCCCAGTGCAGGGCACCCAGCAACCAAACACTTTTCGTTCCTTTCCCTCTTTTTACCCTAGCTTGTCTGTTCATTCCAACTGACTTACTCGATACCAGCTGACCAAAACCTGCTGCACCTCCCAACCCTGCCTTCCTGCCAACCCTGTATTCACGCCTCTGGCCACATATATAGCTTCCTGCTCCTCTTTATCCATCCTTATTTCCACATCCTGACCTTGCTTCCTCCAAGTTCCCATTCTAACGTCGCCTCCTCCAAAAAGCCTTCTTAGCCCTGCACTGAACACTCCTGATCTCAGTCCCTCTCCCCCAGAGGGTTGCACGGCTCAGCTGCAGTGCTGGGTGGGGAACCCCGGGACAGGGGCTAGGGAAAGGCTCCAAATGGGAGTGCCCAGTGGGCCTGTTCTCTTAAAGGAGGTTAATGGGATGAAAGGGTTTGTGTCCCTGGTGACCATACTTTGTCCACTGATCCCACCGGGCTGTTCCCAACCCCCCATGGAAATCTTTTGACTTCTTGTGTATGGTGACCCTCTGCTTGGCATGGCCGAAGCCCCCTTCCCAGCCTGGCTGGACTGAGGTTGCCCATGAGACCACAAGCAATCGGAGCTTGGCTATCGGTTGCCCAGGTCATGCAGTTGGAGGGAATCAGTCAGGATGTACTAAGAGAGGTCCATTTACCTAACAGAGAGGACAACTTGAACCTGAGGGGGAGCCCAAAGCCAGGGTCCTAGAGGAGCCACTGACCTGGAGCCTCCGGTGCCTCTTCCACTGTCCCAGTTCCCCCAGGATTGTCCCTTTCCCTGTGGAACCGCAATCGGCGTCATATGTGTGCTAAGCAGAGACCACCAGCCGGTGGGCACTCAGAGCTGAGCACAACGAGGCCGATCGGGGGTACGGAAACGCCACTCTTCCCTCTGGGCCCAGGACAACACCCCAGGCAGCCCATTCCACCAGGCAGCAAACCAATGGCCAGTGGCTGGAGTGCCCTCTGAGAGCTTCATCTGGCCGGGATTTGAGGCTGGCCCTCCACAGACCCCAGGTTACCTGGGACTGGGATGGGTGCTCGGAACCCCAGTCGCCCCCAGCCCAGCAGCCTAACCTATCTCACCACAGAAAAGCAGCGGGGCCTGCAGACCTCTCGCCAAGCGGATCATCACCGCAGTGGGTCTGGGCTGGAAACAGCCAAAGCCCTGTCCCCAGAGAGCGATGCTAACCAAGCAAGGCTGGGTGGCAGGGAGACTGCATGCCACTACCACACCAGGTCTTGGGAATCCTGCCCAGCAGCCAGCCTCTGGGTCAAGTTTGATCTACAATTGCCTGCATGTGTGCGTGTGTGCCTGCCTGGATGCACACGTGTGCGTGACCAACACTCTTAAATCTCTGCGGACCAACAGACACAGGGCGTCCCACATGGGTGCCCCTAAACGTGTAAGTACATTTACACATGCCCCCCCATACCACGTCATGCAGCTCACCCCATACGCGGCACTGCCCTCCACATACTTGCCCACACACTTTTCAAGCACCCATCCCCACATTCAGCCCGAGCGCTCCGCGGCCGTCGCCCCCCAGTCCAGCCAACCAATGGAGCCTCCGTGCCCTCTGCCTTCCTCCCCCGAGCAGGGGACTGGGGTTCGTGGTGCCCTTTGAGCCTCTGCTCAGCTGCCACGACCCTGCTGGGTTCAGACCGTGGAAGCCAGGGAAGAGGCTCCCGTGCGCAAGCAAAGGAGGAGAGAAAGAGCGCTCTGCCTCCTAAGTCTTCTTCCAAAAAGGAAAGAAGGAGAAAGAAAGGAGAATAGGGACAGAGACAGGAAGGTGCCTGTTGCTCTGGGGTATGGGGGTGGAGAGCAGGAGGAGAGAGACGGTCTGCCCTCCTGTCCCCCAGCCTCTGTCTGCTGCGCTGCGGGGCGGGCGCGGCGCCGGGCTGCGCGGCGCGGAGGGAGCCAGGGATGGAACTGTTGCAGCTGCTGCAGGACATGTTATGACGGGACTTCCAGCGGGCGCCTGACGCCTTAGCAGACGCCACTGCTGCACTTCGAAGCTAAGTCCCCCTGCGCCCGCCCGAGGACCCCTTCTGCCTCCTGGAGCCCCGCTTACCTGGCAGAAACCGGGGGGACGCGGGACTCTGAGAAGGGCGCGCACTCGGCCGGCGGCTTTGGGGACGGTCACTGGAGGGCAGCGGGCGCGAGCCCGTCAGGCAGGGGTGAATAGCCCGCAGAGCTCCTGACCGCCTTGGGGCCCTGGAGGACGGACAAGAGAAGACGGGGGACTGGGAAACGGTGGAAACAGGTGGCAGGGATGGGGGAGGGGGTGTTGAGAGAAGGGGAGGAGGGATGCAGGGACAGAGAGGAGAGACAAGAGAAGGAGAAGCAGCCAGAGACAGAAGGAGAAAGAGAAGCAGAGAGAATCACAAACAGAAAAAAAGACAGAGAGACACAGAGAGAGAAAGAATATGAATTAGAGCAGCAACATGTGGTCGTGTCATCTTACTTCTAGGGCTGGAACATCCTGAACCTGTCTTCTGCTGATCCACCTCTCTGTGACTGTAAGCACACAATGTACACACCCTCACACACACACAAGCCCACTGACACTCAGAGGCACACAAATTTACCATGCATACACACATGCTCTCTCTTTCACACACAGACACAAACACACACTTGGGACAACCCAGCTGCCGGCCCGTCATCCTCACACAAGCTGGACCAGCTCTTACCTTGCCCCAGAAGCAACACGTGTCTGGGCAAATACTCCCTCTGTCCACAGTGCCCGCATCTGCCTCCCTTACCCAGAGCTGCTGGAGAGGGCACCCGGGGCCCTGCTCCAGTGCCCAAGCCCAGCGCCTGCTGCCCCGGCAGCCGGCTTGATCAATGCCCACATTGCGATGGCTGTTTAGGTGGCCTGCAGGAAGCAGAGCCATTTGTTTTGTCAGAGCGTAACCATGACAATCACCCCATGCGCACACCGCTGGTGCTACTCCCCCCTCACCCCACCCCTCCCCCTTCCTCTGGAGCAGGGAGAAAGCAGGAGGCCACTTAGCAGCCTCTGCTAATTCCTGCTGGGGCTGATGGAAGGGACCTGGCCCGTGATCACAGGTCTGCGGTCAGCTCCTCCTCGGGAGTGGAGTTGCCTCTGGGTGAATCAGCATGGTGCAGGGCCTGCCTGCACCCCGGGTCCCCTCTGCATGGGACCAGAGCCGAGCTGGCCTCTTCTGCATCTGCTTGTCCCCCCCAGCAAGTCCATTTTAGGGCCAAATGATACAAGCTATCAATCCATTCCCCTCACATGGCCAAGATGCAGCCCAGCCAATGGCTCTGGCTACCGTGGTGGGCATGGGTAGGCCATCTGCTGAGACCTTTGGTTATGCCTGTCCAGCCTTAGCATCCCTGAGCCATCACCTCCTGTCCTGGTCATGCCAAAGCCACAAGGGAAATGCCTTGGCTTTTGGGTGCAGCTCTGGGAAGTGTGAGACTAGGGGTCTGGTCTCTGCGTACAAAGTTGCACAGCCCACGGGGCCAGAGGGCTGTCATGATCAAGGACGTGTGGATCTAGAAGCCAAGAGGTCTGCTGGGTGGGACCGTGAAACCTCACTACGGAGTGTAGAGTAAGAGGACAAATGCCTCAGAAGTACAGGGCAGAACTAATGATCAGACACCTATACATCTTATTTAGTCCTTATGAAGACCCCAAGAAGATGGGCTTTATCCCAGTTTTATAGAGAAACTGTAGATTTAAGAAGTGGAGTAAATTGCCCAAGGTCACATGGCAAGGAAGTGACAGAGCAGGAATTCGAACTCATGCCTGTCAGATCCCCATGCCTGGGGAGGTTCCATTCCACTTTGCCGGTCTTTTATATCTGTCACTGTGTGCCAGGCACTGCACGCAAGGCCTGGAAAAGGTGTGTGCTCACTTGTTCTGCACCAAATGCTGGGACGTGGATGCTATGCTCCTCATTTTAAAAAAATGAGCTCAGAGAGATGAAGTAACTTGTCTAAGGCCACACAGCATTTGGAAGAGCTAAAATTCGAGTCCAGGTCTGTCTGACTCCATCTTTCCACACTGCCAAGGTAACAGATGACATGTGATCTTAGCCAGAAGTCTGAGAATCAGTGATTCTACCATTAGAATCCCCAGAGCTTTAAGTCCCACCAGACCTTCATTAAATGTTGACCTGAAACCCCGGTCCCATCACTGAAGGTGTCAGCCAGCTGAGAGGGGAGGCCTAGCAAGAGAATTTTGGAGAGCAGTCTGGAGGGAGGGATCTGGGGGATCCTGCTGGGCAAGGGGAACGGGGGATGGGGGGGAGGAAAGGGAGCTAA
This sequence comes from Trachops cirrhosus, assembly GCA_028533065.1. Taxonomy (NCBI): domain Eukaryota; kingdom Metazoa; phylum Chordata; class Mammalia; order Chiroptera; family Phyllostomidae; genus Trachops; species Trachops cirrhosus. The sequence continues at coordinate 10,670,403 of CM052542.1, read as the reverse complement.
CCTGTGGACAAAGGCCCTTCTCCGGGCTGTTTTAGCTGGATTGCCTCTGGATGCCTGCTGGGTCGTGGGATCCCTCATAAGTAGAAAATGATGGTTTGGGGAATGGAGTGCTCACCTTGTCACAATGAGGACTAATTGGGATACAAGGCAAACTCACTTCAGTTGCAGACTTGCGGTCGCCCACAATGAGCCAGGTGTTGGGTCCAGTGCTTAGAGGCGGTGACGATGATGAGCTAGGCTCAGATGCCAGGGAGTTGGCCACGTGGGAAGAGGCACTAGGATTCCCAACCAGCTTTTGTTCCGGTCGACAGTCCCCTAAAGCCTTTCCCCATTTACTGTCTTATTTAATCCCCACCATCACCCCGTGCAGTAGGCAGAATCAGCCCTGCTCTAGGGGGGTAGGAACTGAGGCTGAGAGGTGACGTGAGTGGCAGCGGGGATGGCTCTGAGCCACTTTGCAGCTCAGAGGGTCCCCGGTTTCCTGCAGGGCAGGGACAGGGGCTTAAGGGCATGGCCACTTAAAATTCCAAGCCTTCCCCCAGGCTCCCAGAGTCCCATTCTCAGTCCCTCGAAGTCCAAGACCTCTGTCCCCCAGTTAGCTCCCCATCCAGGTCATCCTCTCAACTCAGCCATCTCAAGTCCGGAACTAGCACTTCAGGACCAAAGTTGTCTGGGAATCAAGGTCAGCCTGGTTGGGTGCCTGCAAGGCTGCGAAGAAATGAGAGCTAGCAGGAGACGGAGGATCTGAGACATGAGTTGGTGGGCAGAGAAGGCTGCCGGTTTGGAGGCCTTTTCCAGAGCTGCCTTCGGGGTTTCCTTCAGCCTTCAGGGCTTCTTCATCCATTGAATTAGCTCCCCAGGGCCGTCGTAGCTCATGACCACAAACTGGGTGGCTTAAAAGAACAGACATTTATTCTCTCACCATTCTGGAGGCTGGAAGTCTGGGTCTGTGATTCCTGTGAAGGATCTAGGGCACAGGTGGCAAACACAAGGCCCGCGGACTGAGTGCGGCCCTCCACCTTGTTTTATCCGGCCCGGCACCTTGTTTCTACCCGGTGGCAGTGCCCAGCTCCTTGCCCCTAGTTAAGGAGTACTGACATTTATACAGTTCTAAAGTTACATTTGGCCCTTTGAAGGCAACCGCGAGGCTGATGTGACCCCCGGTGAAAATGAGTTTGACACCCCTGATAGGGGAAAGCCCTGCCTCGCTGCTTCCCGCTGCTGGGGGCCGCCTACACTCCCGGGCGCTCCCAGGCTGACAGCTGCATCGCTCCAACCTCTGCCTCTGTTTCCACACGGCCGTCTTCCCTGTGCATCTCTGCGTCTTGATGTGTCTGTTTTCAAGTCTCTCTTTCCTTTCTTTTATGAGAACACCGCTCTCGATGGATTAAAGCCCACCCTAATCCAGGAAACCTCATTTTAACTTGATTACATCAGCAAAGACCCTATTTCAAAGGCCACACTCACATACCAGGGGTTAGGACTGGACCATAACTTTGTTGGGGACACAATTCAACCTATTCAAAAAATGAGGAAGGACATGGGACAGGCGTGACTCCAAGAGGCCAGTTCTTTGAAGTTCTAAAAATTTGGAGAAGAGAAGAAAGCAAGTGGCAGCGTGACACGGTGGTTCAATGTAGACTCTGGCACTGGACTGCCTGTGTTCAAGCTCTAGCTCTACCATTCCCTGGCTGTGTGGCCTTGGGGAAATTACTGAACCTCTCTGTGCCTCAGTCTCCAAGCTCTGCAATGAGGATGACTTGAAGTGTTGCTATGATAATCGAATGAGTTAAAATTCAAAAAGCATTTAAGATAGCATGCCACTTCATAAGCATCATTCGAGTGTCTGTCAAAGATCCAGTGATTCCTGGATCATGTTTATAGGGGTGAATCCTGAGGTCAAGGAAGGGGAGGTGACACTCCCTCCCAGGTCACCCAATTGGGCCATCAGTTAACAGGGCCATTTCTGCTTCCTTCCTCCAGGAAGACTCCCCTCTGGGGAGATCAAACCTCCTCCTTAGTTGCTGTGGCAGCTGGAGAAATCCGGCAGACAGTCTGCAGGGGCAGCAAGAGAGGAGGGGTGTATGGGGGGGAGGGGGGTATCCCAGCAAGGAGGGAAGCCGGAGGGAATCCGTAGATTCCTCCCACCCACAGACACACACCTCTTTTCCCACCCACCCCTCTGTTTGCGGGATTAGAGGCAGTTGAGCAACTGTTTCTGCCTACATGGAGGAAAACAAGTCTCAGAAATGTGTAACCAGCATGGTCTGAATGAGGAGGGAAAGCTAATCTTCCAGTGACAAAAGCTGGGGGGCCCAGGGCAGAGCTGGCAGAGAGAGCAGGGAGGGCCTGGGTGGGGCTTGGGGCAGGAGGGGGTTGGTTCTTTCCCCAGAACATCCTGAGCACGGTGGGCAGGCTGCACAGACACTGCATTGGGGACGACCCCTGTCCCAGGTGTAATTCCTGATGACGCTGGACCCAGCTCAGTATGGCCATGAGGTACAAAGGGAAACAGGTCCAAGCTTCGGAGGCAGTCGAGCTGACGGGTGCCACATTTCTTGGTGCAAAAACTCATGACGTCTTCCCTCCCTTTACCTCTCCCTTCCAAGCCCTCTTATGGTGTGGGAAACTGCAGGAATGGACCCAGTTCTTCACCCCTCTGTGGATCTGCGCCCTGCGCCCTGTGACTAGGGGGCTCTTCCTCTAAAAAGGTGGAATACAGCTCCCACCCCTTTGCCTTGGGTTCCGCCCCGCGACTTAACCAAAGAGATGTTGGCAGGTATGACATGCTAAAGGCCTATAAACCATTTGCCTGATTGGGCCTGTTTTCTTGTGCCCTTGCCCTCATTGCCACGAGAAGAATATGCTCCCTCCTCCCCACTGGAGCCAGAAGGAGGATGAGGGATACGCAGAGCAGGACCAAACCTCCCCAGCTAAAACCAACCAGCTGCGGGTGTATGAGGGAGTCCAACCAAGTCCGGCCAAGCCCAGCCAAGATCAACCAACTCTTAGCTGATCTAGAATAAACGTCGTCTTAAGTCACTGAGACTGGAATGGTTTGGTTTGCACCATTTCCTGGGAACAGCTAACTGATACGCCACCCCTTGTAGTTTCACCTTCTTGATGTCTTTTGAGCACATCCTTCAGCTCCATCCCTCTGCCTCGGTGCCAGCTTCCCACCTGGGGACCTCGTGTTCAGTCCCCCGTGTTCCAATGCACTCCCTGTGCTGCAGCCAGGTTTTTGTAATGTCTGCTGGTGGTTGTCCCTACCTGTTACCTCCTTTCTCAACCCAGCCTAAAACCCTTCAGTGACATTGCCATGACTTTCAGTAGAAAGTTCCCCTTCTGAGCTTAGCATTCAAGGCCCTTTATGATCTGTCTCTGATGCCTCTCTGGCCCTGCTCCTAATTAGTCCCCCACGTGGACCCTTCAGCCACACAGGGCTACTTGTGGGTCCCTGACTTCAGGTCGTTTTATACCTCTGGGGTTTTGCCCATGTGGATCCCTCCATCTGGAAGACACCCATCCCTTTCTTCATCTACTTACCTTCCACTTGTCTGCAAAGGAGAGCTGCAGTGGCCCCTCCTTGAGGAAGCCTAACATTCCCACTTAGAGAACCTCACTGAGGGGCCACAGTTCCCATGAGGAGCACGGGGCTTGGCATATAGTAGGTGCTCAACTAATGTCAGATTGGGTGGATGAGAGAATGAACGAATGAGCCTCTCCCAAGGGCAGTGTCATGTCTAAGGCACACTTGCATTTCCAGCATCTAATGCTGATCCTGACACACACCAGCGCTTCACCAAGATTTGCAGAATAGTGAATAAATGAACACCTGACTCCATCACTTCAGTGTTCCAAAGTCGGATCCAGCCGCTCCTCCCCAGAGAAGGGGGCAGTGGGAGACAGCATCTGGCAAAGCCGGGAAGAAGGTGGGAGGGAGGCAGTGACGTAGGAGGGGCAGGGGTGGTGGGCTCCAGCTGCTCTGAGTCCAAGCCACTAGAGTTGCACTGTGTACAGAGTTTAGAAACAATGAAATGAACCAAAATCAGCCCATGTTTTATTTTCCCCTGCCCTGGTAAGTTAAAACGATGTCAATGATAGAACAGTCCTCCCCACGAGCAGAGCACTCCCACCACCTCAGCCTCGGTGTCCCGTGTGGATGCTCGTCACCCCCGCAGGAGTCCGTCCCACCAGGCAACGTCTGTGGAGAAACGGGGCCGCTGTTCTCAGGTGAGAGGGACACTAGGAACCTCGTGGACCCAGCCTGGGTTACAAAGGCTTATAGCCTTGGTGTCACAGTCCCAAGTGTGGGTCAGACTCCAGGACGCCCCCAGTGGGGTCATGGGGCGCATAGCTAGAAGGTGGCAGAGTCGGGATTTGCACCCAGGTCTGTGGGCCTCCAGAGTGCAAATCCTCCAGAGGACTTTCAGGGAATCCTCAGAGCAGCCCAGGAAAGTTTTGCTATTATTTATTTTGCTTCAGATAGCCAATATTTGAGTGTTTCCTCTGTTTGTCAAAAATATAAATCCTAGCTACCTACTTGGAATTATTATTATTACACCCTCTTTACAGATTAGGAAAACTGATCTGGCTTACAAGCAGAGCAAGAGTAGGAACCCAGATGTAGCTCCTGGCACACAGAGGGGCTTGATCCCTGTTTGCTGAGCTCAAGTGGGCTCTGCCTCCACCCCCAGGGTATGTCCCCAGCACCCTGCCGTCTCTCCAGGAGGTGGGCTGCCTGGAGTTTGCAGATGGCTGCCAGCAGGGGTCAAAGTTGACAGGAGACAGCTGCTTTGCCGTCAGGTGTCTGTTTCTTATTCATGTCACCACGCGTGGGGCCTTGATACACAGAGACAGGCAGAGGCAGCTCCTGGCTTCAGAGCCTTCCTGGGGTCAGGAGCACAGCCAGGGGCCCCGAGCAGCTCGGTGAGGTGGGGAGAAGAGGAGGCTGGGGCAGAAGCAGGCATCTCAGAACAGGTGGCTGCTGAGAGCAACCGGAAAGAGGGAGGCAAGAGAGGGCTGCTCAGGGGACCAAGAAGGGTTGAATCTCTGAAGCTATCAATCCCGTACCTCACTCTTCCAGCTCTTTAAAAATTGACACATTTGCTAAGAGGGAAAGGTAGAAAATAAATAAGTTCTTTCAAGTGCAATCGGGAGCACTTCTGTAGGCTTCTTCCCTCTCATCTCTTGGGCTTTCTTCTCAGGAGAAGAAGATAATGCATTTCTTGTTCCTGAGATCTATAGGCCAGCCAGCCTGGGACACTTCGTGAGTGTCCCCACACAAACACTGTTTCATGTAATCCTGAAAACAGCCCCGGAAAGCTTTTGCTGTTGCTTCATTTCAATTCAATAGACACTTGAGTGAAGATGGGCACTAATCCTACCATCGTGAACCCTACATTCTACACCGTAACACCATTAAAGATTTGGTCTCTTGAAGGCTGCAAAGGGGAGAATTTGAGTGACGTGATGTAGGGTCACTAGGGTGAGGGTTGCACTGGGAAGTCAGGGGAGGCTTCTCCAAAGAGGTGACATCTGAGCGGAAGCATGAGGGGGGAGCCCAGCTATTTAAAACTGGGCAGAGGAAGAGAAGTCAGCAGCAGGTGCAAAGCATGGGAAAGAGGTGTTGTGGACTCAGGAAGGGAAAGGAGATGCAACCGGCTGGGACAAAGTGAGAGGGGCCCACGCTGAGGAGAGGGGCAGGCAGGAGGTGACAAGGACAGGGCAGGTGACTGTGAAGTTGGACTTCTACTCTGAGAGCCAGGGCCAGTCCCTGAAAAGTCACAACGGGGGAGAGATATGCTTTTGTTTACAGGTTATGAGACCCACCCGACCACTGAGTAGGGAATGAATTAGAATGGGGTAAGCCGGGAGAACATCCTCGGGATGCTACTGCAGTAACAGAAGTGAGAGACAATGGTGAAGGCAGTGATGGAGATCAGTGAGTGGATCGGGTGTGGGGCGGGGGGCGGGACGGGTAAGGGAAGAATCGGGGGTTCTCCCTAGGTCATGGGTTTATGTAATTAGGTGGGCGATGGTGCCATTCACAGAGGCAGGGAAGGCCAGGGCAGGACCAGGTTGGTTGTGGCATGGGTGGGAATCTACAGATTGGATTTGGACAAGATGAGTTTATGACAAGTCATGTATCCGAGTAGAGTTCGTGGTTGGATATAGAGTTTGGAGTTCAGATGATACTGAGCTAAAGATCAAACTTAGGAGTTGTAAAGCTACCGATGGTAATTAATACCATGCAGCAGGCCCTTCTGCGAGTTGGTTCTGAGAGTTGGTTGAGCATCAGTTGCAAATTCCATGACAGTAGGAACCATGCCTGCCTTTGTCGTTGTTCTGCGCCCCCCAAAATGACAGTCCAGCACATAGCAGGTATTTGGTAAGTCGTTATTGAAGGTTGAAGGGAGAACATGCAAAGAAAGCCAATGACATGATCTCTTTCTTCAGGGAGCTCATGTTCTATGAAGCCAATCAGAAGCAAAGTCGGCCTCAAATGCACAGGACAAATAGCTACATAAACAGTTTGGAATCTGGGACCATTGGAGAGCCAGGGATGACGTGTACCTTAGCCTCACAGACCCTGCCCGGTGGGTGGTCCAAATTAATGGGCTGAGTACCCTTGTTGAGAACAAGAACATCCAAGCCCTTAGGAAGCACCTGGTGTGTGCCGTACATCAGATATGTAGTCAGTGGGTTTACACGCCGTTTGGTTTGTTGTCCTGTAGCATGTTGTATGTGTGTGTGTGTGTGTCTTTGCTCCTGCACTTGTGTCATTGCACTGTAGTCCTTTACTTTGGAGATGTCCTTAGCTTCCGCCTCCCAAAACCCCCTCCATCCACAAAACTGAGCTTTATCTGGTAGGGAGCTTTATCTTCATAACCCTAGAGGTTGGCTGGCACGTGACAGATAATAGAGAACTGATGCCCATAACAGATAACAGCTCAGTGGGTTTATCGAATAAATGAATTCTTAGCTATTCATTGAAGCAAATTCTCTAAAGATTTCTCCTAGGTAATATTTCTTGGAATTACTATATATGGTCTAATGGCAATATAACTACCATTGGGGTTTTTTAACTCACTACATGGAGTTTAAAATTACATGGAGTCTGTGTGGTTTAGAGAAAGTCTCTTAACCCCTCTCTTTTAAACATAGCTTGGGATTGGCTTGCAGTGCTCGAGTTCCTGCTGTCTGTAACATGCATGAATGTATAGGTGTTCTTTGGGGTGGCGTGGTCTCCTGGCTGAGCTGAAGCTAATGCAGGGCACTGAGGCAGCTGCAGCCTCTGCTTGGGGAAGGAAACTTGTGTGCAGAAAGCTCTGGGTGCCAGTGCCCAGGGCCAGAGGGGAAAATTGTGTAAAGTACCTGGTTGAGAAAGGCATTGAAACAAAGGGTAGGTGTTATTTTTATAATAAAAAATAATCAAGGTATTCATGTTCAGTTCATCAGCAAGCATGGGTGATTCTCTTTCCAAGATAGCTCTCAAATCTACCCACTTCTTGCCATCCCCCTGCCCCCTGGCACCCCCTCTTGCTTGTTCCCACAGAGTGACATTTTAGAAACATAAGTCAAATCACATCTCTGCCCTGCTTAAAACACATCACACTTAAAATACATGCAGACTCCTCACCTTGGTCTTGAGTGACCTGGCCCAGCCTCCCTCTCTAGCCTCACCTCTTTTCTTTCCTTCTCCAGCCTCTGTCCCAGACACTTACCCTCCTCCCAGTTCCTTCCACCTGGAATGCTCTGTCCCTCACATTTGGCAAGATGACTCTTAGGTTTCAGCATAAATGTCACCTCCTCAGAGAAGTCCTCTCTGACTACCTGACCCCAAATTACATCCTCCTATTTGTTTACATAACTGAACAGCATCCTGTTTATTTCCTTAGTGGCTCTTCTCACAATTTTTAATTTCCCTGTTCATTTGTTGATCATCTCTCTCACACACTAGACCACCAACTCCACAAAGAACAAATACTACGTCCCATTTATTCCCTGGTGTACCTCCAGAACTTAGCACAGTGCCTGACACATAGTAGATGCTCAATAAATGGCTGTTGCATGAAGGAAATCTCCCCTGTCTGCATGGTCTCTAGCATGGTTCCGACGCAGTGAGGATAGAGGGGGAAAGAGCTAGTTTGGCAACTTGAGGCTTTAACTCGGGGACCACTGAACCTTGCAGTAGCACCCTAGCACAGGCAACAGTTTGAGCATCCACAAAAATTGCATCCAGCCCTCAGTCGCAACAAGGTTGTCTAGTATGGATTTGTCTGAAGGAAAACTCCTTCCCCCAGGACTTCCAGAGACACTTAAAGGAGGGGGCTTTGTGGGGGTTTTGAGGTCCTACACAGTTAACGGAGGTGAAACCTGCAGGTTTGTGTATTTATTTGTGCTAATGGAACTTGCTGAGTGTTGCTCACCTTCATTTTGGCCCTTTGCTCTTAGTGGTAAATAAACTTGCGTTTGGGTTTAGTAAATTTGTCTGCATTCCTGGCAGTCTTGAATCTTCCAACAAGGAGTCCGGCTCAACCACCCTTTTAAAGTTGGTTCTAATAGAGGCAGAAGGTCTGCATGAAACAGTATGACTCAGTTCTGGGGAAAATGCCTTGGTCTCAGCCCTTGCAGCAGAATCAGGCCCTTGACAGATCACTCTCCACAGGCTGCCCATCCCATTTACTAAGCAGCCACATAAGAAATAATACACAGCTTAGCAGTGCCCTGTTTACACTGTCCACAGGGATGCTAATTGTGGACCCTGAGAAAGAAGATACCTACTAAGAAGGGCTCCTACTAACTGAGCTCAAATTAAAAAACAAAACAAAACAAAAAATAGAGCTTAGCAGTTTTTTCTACACAGGGGCCTCTCATGCAATCTGCACTTCAGGAAGAAGCCTGAACTGAACTGTGTTCTTACCATCCAAGCCAACCCTTACAAAAGAATTCCTGGGATCTTATTTCAACTAGTAGGACTAGGGTTTTACCCATTCAGTTGGAGCTGCTCATCTTCATCGACCAATCAGAGCAGCCCATGTCTGACCAATCAGGCTAGTGCCTTTTGGACCAATCAGATTGCAAGTATTTGGAGTCCTCATTTACATGAGGGTAGGCCAATCAGGGACTAGGAGCAGGGACTTCTGTCTCTATAAGCCAGCTCTCCCTGGCTCTGGGAGTGTAATTTCTCTTTCCACTGAACACATGGTCTGTGTTTTTGTGGCTGAGTGGAAACGCCTGTGGTGTCTCACCAGCGCAGAATGGAGCGGGCTAATGAAGAAGTGAGCAGAGCTGTCTAGCTAGAGAGGAACCTGGCCCCAGGAGTGCCCCATAGCCATGCTGTTTTCACAGCCACACTGCATCACAATTGAGCTGTTTTGCATTGACTAAAGTTTTCTTTCTCACTGCACTCCAGATTGGAGATTCTTGTTGCTGTCGAATTGGTGCCAATGACCATCAGTTGACATAAAGACATCCGCTATGATTTGGCTTGCACTCTGTATGTTCCAGGGAATTTTTACCTATCCACAGAACTGATCCCCACCACAGTCCTGCAAGATATGTCTTTATTACGATCCCATTTTGTCAATGAGGTCACTGGGACCAGTGGGGTGAAGGGAATTAGAGGGCAGAGCCAAGATTTGAACCCCGGTACCTGCCTATCTCCTCAGCCCTGTGCTCCTCTCCCCATCTGTATGGGAGTTTTCCATGACCTCCTTTAATTGCGGTTCTCCCTCTTGATCAAGGAGCCTTGCCCCTGTAGGGACAGTCACTGCAGACATGGGAACAAGCCTGTAAATAGGATGAATTGATACATAGCTCCCCCGGGCTCTCAGGCAATTCATTGCGATGATACATTCCCAAAAAGTTTAAAGACTTTGTCCCTCTGAGGTTGGATCCCAACCTCAAAGACTTTGTCCCTCTGAGGATGGATCCTGGGCTCAGTTCCCAGAGAATGGAGAAGCCATATCTGGCATCCCCAGGAGCCAGGCTGTTGCCATGGCATCTGCTTTAGCTCCTCTGAGGCTGGGTCCAGCCAGTATGGTCCAGATAAGCAACAGATTAAGTCAGGCTGGTGGTAATGTTGCCGAGGGGATGCCAGCCTTCAATATACTCTGCTGTTGTAAATACCACAGAGGAGCCAAGGGACAGGGCTACAGAAGGACCTCTCCTTCCTAGGGGGTGGTTCTTCACTCCTTAAAAACTTCCCTGCCTGTTGATGTCTCTCCCCAGGGTGCCTAGCACTCGTGTTCGGCACACAATGTGCATGCATTCATTCAACTGGCACTACTGAGCACGCCTCTGTGTGCTGGGGATGCAAGGAGAGAGTGAAAACACACACAACGTTGACCCTCATGGAGCACACATTTTAGTGGAAGTGAGAGCTGCTTATTGACGTAAAAGAGCAGCTATGACAGATTTCACCAAGAGAGCTGCTTGGTGCTGGCCTGACGTCAGGGAATTTGGCCTAATCAGGGAGCTCAGGAAGTCCACTTGAGTTGAGATCCGAATGAGTACGTGTTAACTAGAGGAGGAAGAGGAGAGGAACAGAGGTGGGCGGAATAGCATGTGCAAAGGCTGTGTGGTAGAGACTAGGGAATAGGACAAGGACCGGACCCTGCAGGGCCTTGCAGACCAAGCTGGGGAATCTGGCTTTAAGCTCGAGGACAATAGGAAGCCATCAGAAAGCTTTAAAGCAGGGGCTGACTGGGTCAGATCTGTTTCGAGATAATCACACAGCTGCCAGGTGAAGATATGGAAAGAAGTCTCCTCATGGATATTGAGAGGTCAAAGGTTGTGGGGAAAGTACTCAATAAATATTTTGAAGCTCTTTTCCAAATCTGTCTCCTGTCTCCCTTCCTTATGGACAGCACCATGGTTCAGGCATCTTTATCTCCTCCACACAGTTCTAACCAGCCCCTAACTGGACTCCGGGCCTCTGCTCTTTCCCATCTGTCATCCGCCTCGCTATGGCTGGCAGAGTTCCCAGTCAAAACTCCAAGTCTGACCATGTTCTCCAGGGACTGCCTGGCCGGTCTCTGCGTCTTCCTTCCTTGATCCTGATATGAGAGGCTCTTTCCCTGCAGTTACATCGCTGCCTCCTCCCCTCCCCAGGCTCCCGTCCAGCCCCAGGAACACAGGGTGACTTTTATCTCCAGGCATGCTCTCGGCCTGGAATGCTGTCTGTCTCCTTCTTCCAGCTCCAGCAGTTCTGCCTCAGCCTTCAAGAGCCCACCCAAGAGGGTCCTCCTTGATGACCCCAGCCTGGCATCTGTCCTGTACAGTGGTCCAGATCCTGATTTATTTCCCAGCTGCCTCTTCAGGTGAGAGAATTGATGTCTTATGGAGGAGCATCAACCCAGACCAGGCTCTTAAAAGTATACATAAATTCACTTAATCCTGGTAACAATTGCCATGTAAAGAAAATGTTATTTACATTTTAAAGATGAGAAAATCAAGTTTTAGAGGAAAAAAACAACAACTTACCCAAGGTTATACTGTGAGTAAGTGGCAGAATTGGGGTCTGTCTGCCCTGAAAAACCACTCTGTCTACACCATGGCAGCTGCCTGTCCCTGACCAGGGCTGGGATGAGGGGATGTCTTTTGGCCTCCCGGGGTTCATTGCAACTGGGAGAGAAAGGACTCAGAAAACAAGGCAACATATAAAGGCAAAGCTCTTGCTCCCTCTGTATGTTCTTGCTCGTGGTCCCTCTGTGTCAATGATATGAATATGGGTGTTCATATGTCATAAGCATTCATATGTCACATACCATTTATATGTTATAAATACCATTAACATGTTTCCTGTACATGCATCTGTGTTAGGCTCTGTGCAAACTGCTTAGCTGGCATTATCTCAATAGAAACTTTACAAGAACCCAGCAAGGGAGGTGCTGTGACTGTGCCCCTCCCCTGAAGACGAAACTGAGACTGAAGCTCCCATCTACAACGAGAGAAGCTGGCCCGGCCCCCAAGCCCACAGTCCCTTCCTCTATGAAATGTGTTTGTACATGTACAAGGAATAGTTTGCCTTGGGTCTCAAGGTCATTAGGGGCTCACCCCCTTTTGTGGTCCTCCTAGATTTTCCCAGAGCCTGAACCCCGCTGCGCCCCCGACATGCTAATGGGATTCCCTGGCAGGAAGGAGGCAATTTCTATTTCAGTTCACTGTACTTCATATATTCATCCATCCATCCCTCCAACAAACATTGGTCAGTACCTACTATGTGCTATGCCCTACTATGTGCTGGGACTATGGCAGATCATAAAGGCCTGGCCCTCAGGGAACCCCTAGGCCAGTGCTACTCCCTGCCTACCAGAGCTATCAGTGACAATTCAGGGACCAGTTAGAAAAGCTGATTTCTGGAAGGGCCCGGTGACGTGCCCACAAAGTCCTTATTTTTTCCATGTTCAGTAAGGGCTGGGGCTGATGTGGAAAATGAGAGGAAAAGGAATTAGCTCAGCTGCTGCTTGCCCTTCGTGAACATTAGAGATTAGGAAACACCTTGCAGAGACTGGGCAATGTCGTTACGGTTGGATTTCCCTTGGCCCTGGCAGCTTGCTGAGATTTTTCAAGAGGCAGATTGTCACCACCGCTCCTCTGTCAGGGTCAGCTCAGGAGGCATCTTTCGACATCTCTGTCTTGCTGTTGACACGACTGCCAGCAGGGTGGCTGGAAGGCCAGCTCTGAATTCCTGAGGAAGTTACTGTGACAGCTGGCATTTCTTCCATGCCTTCTGCAGACCAGGCTCTGTGTAGTTAATATCACCACTTCCCACAATGGTCCTGGAATTTAGGGGGGGCGTTACCCCCATTTTACAGATGAACACACTGACGCTCGTTGAAGAAGGGCAACTTGCCCAAGATCAGACAGCCAGGCAGCGAAGTGCCCGGGCAGGAGCTTGGTCCCTCTGAGGCCAGCCTGGGCCGACTGCTGTATACCATGTACCACGTTGTTTCACAGCCAGGCAGTCCGCTGCCTGCCCAGCAAGTCCTATGCAAAACTGTGGTGTCTTCTAAGTTGCTGATCCCTTTGCTTGTGGGGATTAAGACAGTCTGAGCGGCTCAGAGAGGCACAGAGGGGGAGAAGAGATGGGAGGCTGCCAGCTATAGCCCTCAGCTTCTCTGTAGTGAGTGTCGAAAGGTTTGGAATCTGGAATCCATTTGCCCGGGTAAGACAGTGCTTGGATTTCCAGACTGGCCCCCAAATCCCATTTGACCCTTAAATACCTGGAGGATTATTAGTAGTATTTCCACTCTAGCCAACTGTCACTTATAATCCTGCTGCTACAGGAAACACATTCTGAGGTGTCATGCATGACACCAGCAAGGTCTCTGGTCTTCAATGCCCCCCAGCCCTGAGCCACAGTTTCAGAGCTCCTCCCAGAGGGTAAGAAGGGAGGGTTACCCCCTTATCTCTAAGGGAGAGACCCATCCGAACCCCAGGAACTCTCCTCCTCTGTCTACGACGGTGCCTGGCACACACACAGCTTGTTCTCAGTAGATGTTGACAGAACGAGAGAGATGGCGAGGGGCAAGGGGACAGTAGACAGGAAGGGAAGTAAGAAATCAGGAAGAGAAAGAGAGGTGGACAGACAGGAAAGCGATAGCTTTGATCACTGATCAGGTGTTTTGAGGGGCAGATGCCTGCAAGCAAGCCAGCCAGACGTGCCTGTGCTATACTTGGCTTCCACCCACGTAACGTTGCTTCCGGCTGGCTGGCCTGTCTCGAAGATAAAGAGTTCTTCAATAAGCAGGGACGGCAGTCTACCCGCCCTCCATCGGGACCCATAGACTGTTACACATCAGCAGCAGCCCCTGGAGGCCCCGGTCCCCAATGCGGGGCCGTGAGGGCTGATGCTTGTGCCTCACGAATGACTCCTTCCTGTCCTGGGTGTCCATTTGCCCTTTCCTAATGGAAGAGACATTGTCTGGCAGACAGGCATCGCTGGGTGTTGCCATGGTGATGGCTATGATGTCACTCGGGTGTAAATCAAATTGCAAGTCTCCAAGTGGAACCACTCTATGTGGGGAGGGCTGCTGGGCATCAGGAAAGAGTCGATGTGGCGGGGGAGTTGCAGGGTGGATCTGCACCACGTCTGACTGCTATCTCCCCCTGGCTTTGCCACCTGAGATGAGGCTCATTCATTCATTCACACAAATAATTTTTTGAATATCTACTATGTGCCAAGCACCATGTTAGGTGCTGGGGCTGGAGCTGTAGCTAAGGTCATATGTTCCCTGTATGGCTGCGTAAGTACATGTAAGTCAGAGTTTTCTGGAATTTGATACTCATACCACTGGTGTCATGTTAGACAATTTGAATTGTTACACAAATAAGCCGATTTTGCTTTAACAATTGTGTGTTTATCTCTACGGATAGCGACATGAATGAGGAGCTCCCTGTGGCTGTCATTTTGTGGATATTAGACTTCAGGATGAGCCCAAGTTAAAAGTTAGTCACTTTAAAGAAAAAAATCAGTACATAATAGGGCAGGTGGTCCAAGAACGTGGCAATCATCAAACAAACGCAGCTTTGGACATGGTGCTTACAGAGCGGGTATCAGAAGGATGCGCGTGGCTGGTGAGGGTGGGTGGCACACTGGAACTCAGGCCTGGCTGGGTCTGGGCCCCGTGGGGTCAGAGAACCCCATGGAATATTCTGCCTCTGACAATGGTGGGGAGGTGTCTGAAGCTCCCTCTGAGCAAAGCCTTCTGGACTGGACATCTGTCCACTTCCTGCTGCCATATGGGTGGTCCCTGCTGTGCCTCGGGAAGAGGAGTTCTCGTCGCCCTCCCCCAGGGGACAAGCTGTGCTGTGGCAACAGTCACAGAGGAGGGTGGCCTCCATCTGTTGTCCCTCTGCCTCTGAGCTGATTCCTTGCTAGACTCCCTCTCTCAAGTGGGGCGCTGGCAGGAGTCACAGGCTTGGGGATCAGGCAGGGCTGGGCTTCGATCCCGGCTCTGCCATTTGCTGGCTCCGAGACCTTAGGTAAGTCCCCTTCTGCTCTGAGCCTGAGTTTCCTCATCTGTGAAATGGGGGTGATGAATATTCTTAAAAACTGTGTCCCCACCTAATTCCTGAAAAACTTCAGATGGCAGCAGATAGGGATCGTCATGGCCCGGTGACTCAGGCAGCTGCTGGGGGACAGATGAGATGCGATGTGAGAGCACCAGCCCGGAGCTCCCTAACTACTCATGCCCGCATCCTGTTCACACGAGGCGCCGTCAAACCCCGGGGCCTCAGCTTGTCTGTGCGAGGGAGCGTCCGTGGGAAGGCTGTGCGGGGCCCTCTCAAAGATTCCGACCAGCCGGAACACAGCCGCCTTCCCTGTGCTAAGCTTTGTCCTGCTCTGGACAAACCTGGGAGGCAGGATGGGTTTCTCGGCTCCTCCCACTTCCTCTTTTCCTCCCATCTGTCTCAGGGCAGTGGGTTTGGAGTCAGAGAGCTTTGTACTGGAATCTCAGCTCTGCCACTAAGCAGCCTATTGGCCTCACATAAGTTCCTTAATATCTATGTGCCCCAATTTCCTCATCTACAAAATGGGAATAAAAATAACAAGTTCTTATGGGGTGTCACGGGGAGGAAATGAGATGAGGAATAACAAAGGGTCCAAGAGGTTCCCAGCACATAGCAACCTAGCAAGTGGCCTGACACTCTTGTCCCTGTCCTTCCCAGCAGGAACTCAGTGTCTCATGTGCCAGAATTACATCCCATGACGTCCCTTCACCCTCAATAGCAATTTCAGCTCTCTCTCTCCCTCTCTCTCTGCTGCGTATCCTGCAGGAGGTGACCGAAGACAGAAAACTACTGCGTGTGTGAGTCCAGAACTCTTGGCTGGGAGTGGAACTGGGGCAAGGGGCAGCTGGCTAAGTGACAGCCTGGAAGGAGGGCCTTGGCATTGGTGAGTGAACACAATTAGCGCTGATGAGACCCAGGGTTCCCTCTCCATATGGGCCTGTTAACTCGGCCGTTGCGCGCCTCTCCATAAGCACTGATGGGCAGTGTCTGATTAGAGCCCGGGCCCAAGGTGGGTGGGTGGGAAAAGTAGGGGCGGGTCATAAAGATTAGCAGCAATAACAATAGCCATCATTAGCTGAGTTCTTCACGTGGTTATTCTGAGTTTTATGTGGATCCCTTTATTTAATATTGGTCTTTGCTCTTTAAGAGTTGACACTAATAACAGGGATTGTAATGACTATGATTAATACTTACCCCGCCCCAGGCACCGTGTGGAGCACATTGTGCCCATGCGTTTTCTCAGTTATTTCCCCAGCAACCCTAGGAGGCCGGTGCCCATTACTACCCCTATTGTACGGTGAGGAGACAGAGGCTGAAATTGTGCTAGGTCAGTGCGTCTCTCACCTCAGCGTGCATATTAGAACAGCTGAGGTCTTGTTCCACTCCAGGTGGTTCAGATCCAGCAGGTCTGGGGCGGGGGGCCTGAGATTCTGCATTTCTCACAGGTGATGCGGATGCTGCTGGCCCATGGACTGCACCGGAGCAGGGAGGCCCTGAGTCACCCTGCTGGCCAGTGGCCCATCTGGGGTCTGAAGCCACACTGTCACACAGCTAACACAAACGTGGGGCCGACTTGGAAAAGCACCATAGTGACAGTCAAAAAGAGAGCGTTTGAGAGGACAGAGGAGGGAGGGACTATTTCTGACCAGAGGGTAGCAGGCAGACGGTATGGAGGAGGTGGTTTGAGAAGGGCCTTCAAGGATGCGCAGGAGCTTGACAGAAATGGGAGGGAAAGTGCACCTCAGGTCATGGGCAAGAACAAAGGGAAAGAAGGCTGGGGTGTATTTGGGGGCACCGCTGCTGAAGCACAGTGTATATTTTGGGCTGAGTTGTGGGCCCCTCCCAATTCGTATGCTGAAGCCCTAAGCCGTGTACTTAAGAATGTACATTTGTGTGGAAATAGGGGTGTTTCGGGTGTAATTGGCTAAGATCAGGTCACACTGGAGTAGGGTGGGCCTGTAAGCCAATATCGCCAGTGTTCTTATAAGAAGGGGACATTTGGAGCGAGAATGCCATCTGAAGACTGGAGTTATGCTTCCACAAGCCAAGGAACCACCAGATGCTGGGAGAGGGGCCTGGAAACCTTCAGAGGGAGCATGGCCCCGCTGACACCTTGAGCTTGGGCTTCTCAGCTCCAGAACTGCGAGACAATACATTTCTGTTGTTTAAACCACTCAGCACGTGGTGCTTTGTCACAGCAGTCCCAGCAAACGAATGCAGCGCATCTGTTGGGTGCCTCTTATGGGCGAGATGGCGGATGGCCTCTAGGGTGAAAAATGCTCTTTTGTTCCTAAGAAGTATTTCTAAGGACAGACTGAAGTTCCTCTCCTTACCCGAAAAGGTCATCGTGGGGGACGTGGGGCAAGAACTACCAGGTATTGGGTCCTGCTCCGTGTCAGAGACTGCGCTAGGCACGCTCCATGCCTTAACGTCATCCTCGGTGCACTCTTAGGAGGATATTCCTGTTAAGCTCATTGCGCAGAAGAGGAGACCGAGGGTCAGGGAGTTTAGATCACTTGCTGAGGGATCCATAGATAGGAAATAGCACCACAGACATTGGGGCCCAACGGCCTGACTTCTCCCAATCCTTCCACCATCATAGAACGCGTCGTGTTGAGAAAGGTGACCCAGAGCGGGGCCACACCTTGAGAAAGGGAAGGCGTCCAAGATCAGGAGGTTGGTGAAGATTTCTGCCTGCAGAATTCTTACCACGTGAGATAACAGCCCTCTTATTGTTCAAGCTACTTTTAGTTGTTGCCATCTGTTGTTTGCAAAAGCATCCAAACAGAAGCAGCCGTTGAAAATGAGCCAGGTCTTTAGGTCTGAGATAGATGGATGTCAACAGGAGCCAGCAAACAATACCCTTGTTTCCCCTCCCACATTCTGAACCAACTGAGAAATAAGAACAAGAGAAGGGCAGATGGAGCCCCCAAACATCACTTTTACTAAAGATAAATCTGCTATTAGAGAAAGTGGCTCGATCTGCCGGGAAGTGGGCTGCCTTATGTTGCACCCAGAATAGGCAGACTCGCCCACCCAGGTGTAGGCAGCTCCGGGCCACAGCAGGGACTGGAGGGACCGAGCAGAACCTGTGGGCAGCTCCCTCCCAAGAGAAAGTGGGGAGGGAGGCGCTGGGCTGCCGTCCCCAAGATCCTTTGCTCAGACTCCCTAGTGAGCTGGCTTGCTCTGAGTCTAGAGAGGGTTGCTTCTGGGGGATGTACCCAGAGTGGGGATGACATTTTCCTCCAGAAGGGTAAAACTGAAAGAGAGAAAGGGGGCTGGGTTGAGGTGTGGGTAGAGAATGAGAGAGAGAGCATGGAAACGTAGCAATTGTATACTATAAACTTATTTTTGTTTTAAAAAATGGGGATAAAGCCCTTACGTGGGTATATGTTTGCATAAGCACAGACCAGCATGAGAGAGTATACCCCAAGGTCACCCCAAGGGGTGAGGGTAGACCAGGGAGGGAAAGATGACAAGTGGTGTTTAAGGGAGTTGAGGCAACGAGGTGCAAGGTTCTTGCCCACTAGGAGCTGCCAGAAGCTCAGATGACCTTCTAGGGTCCCACGTGGCAAATGGGTTTGGGCTGGAACTGAATCATGCCGAATGTTCAGGAGAGATTGAAGATGTCAGAGGACAGTTCACGGAGGGGAGGGACCCTGGCTGGGAGGCAGAGAGTGCAGGGCAGTGGTGCTCAGAGACTGGTCCCCGCACCAGCAACATCCACGTCCCCTGGCAACTTATTAGAAAGATGAATTTGTGGGTCGCACCCCAGATCTCCTGAATAAAACTTGGGGGATGTTTTACCACGCCCTCCAGCTGACCCTGATGTTTACTAAAATCTGAGAAGCTCTGATGTCGAAGATACAGCTTTGGAGTCAGATCACCTGGGTTTAATCCTGGCTCTGGTTCTTAATAACTCCGGGACCTTGAGCAACTCAGATAACTCCTGGGCAAAAAGGGAATATTGTCCCATCTTATAGGATGATAGCTATTAGGTATATGCCGGGCAGCATTCTTGATAATGAAGTCCAGGGTTGAACAGTCAATGACCTCTGACCTCAAGGAGCTAACAGTCAGTGGGTTGTAATAAGAGTCAATATTTATTGAGCACCTGCTATGTGCCAGACACTGTGATGGATGCTTTACGTGTATTGTTTCGTTTAATTCTCAAAATACCCCTGTAAGGTAGGAACAGTTATTATGCCTTTTTCCCTCAGAAAAGGATGAGCAACCAAGACAACTATCCACATGGCCACGGAGCGTGGACTGCCAAGAGCCACACACAGCTGTGTCCAACCCTGGAGCCCAAGAGAGGAAACCTCCACGTTGCGGACCGAGCGGGAGGTAAGCCCAGCATGAAGAGCCCCTTTCCGGGAGAAGAGAGTTTGGAGCTGTGAGAGAGGCCCCAGGTAAAAGTGAGGGGAGTGTTTGCAGGACCCCCTCCTTGGCCGCTAGATGTGGGGGTGAATTTTCCCACAATTCCACACCTACTTCCAATTTAAAGGATCCACATTTTCTAATCTTTAAGGCCGTTGACTCGAGATCAGTGCCAGAATTCTAGAGCAAGGAACAGATCCCCTGTTCCTTGTTCTCCTGAAAAGCCAAAACGTTCAAGGGAGAAGTGACTTGTGGGGAGCATCTGAGAGAGCAATCGCCACCCTCGGGACTAATGCGCAAAGGCGCCATCACGCCAAAGCAGCGCTGCCACGTTGAATTAGTGGTGATGTTCACTTGGGTTAATCTCTGTTTGCCTTCTCCCTGCCTCTCTTGCTCCTTGCTGGGTTGACTAATCTGTTGTCTGCTGATCGGCTCTGTGTCCCCAGAGGCTGGCCAGAGCACACCCCATCAGTCAGCTGCCCTTGGCCTCTGGTTTCCAGCTGCCGGTACCAAAAGGACATTGGAAGGCAGGAGGACAGAGATGGGGTCTCCTTTCTCCCCACACCTTCCTGCACGGCTACAGTGGGGTCTCGCAGTGGCCACTTTCCTCTGTGGCCACAGTCCCTGTGGAGCTCCCCCTTCCTTGGCCCCAGCTCTCATCAGCAGCCAGCCCCTTCCCTTGTCCCTCGAGGTCTGGAAGGCAACGGCTTTTGGCCCTTGCTGGCCCCTCAGGTGCTTCACCAACTTTCATAGCTTTCCTTAACCCTGCCCCCACTTCATAAATGATCTGTTTATTACCCTCTCTTCCTAGTAAACCTCTTGAGCATCTCATCTGTTTCCTGATCGGGCCCGCTGCTGACGCAGACAGCCACGCCAGCAACGGCCAGCACTGATGGAGCGCCGACCACATGTGCGGCCTTGCTCTGAAAGCTTTGCACGCTCTAACTCATTTAACCCTCCCTGTGTAGTCGGCGCTAGCTGGCATTATTCTTGAATGAATGCTAGTTACCTTTGGCCAATGGACTTCAGGCATGGTTCCAGATGAAGGGAACAGAAGGGTAAATGGAAAAGAAAGCTCCAATAATGGTATCTGACTTTTGTTAGCATGCCGTGAAGACGGATGTGGCAGAGGCCTCAGTCAACGACAGCCTCTCCTTTGGGTTCGTTTTTACCCCCAAGCTCTTGAGCGCTGGAACTGTTTCCCGGGCTGCTGGGTCCCGCCAAGCGCCCAGCACAGGCGGAGAGGCTGCAGCAGTTCCGTGAGCTCCTGCCGGCTGACGGATTGGCTGACGCCGTGTGGCTGAACGAGTAGACGCTGTCAGAGCAGCTGCTGCCAGGGGAAAATTCCAAATGCAAAATATTAGTATTAATTATCACGGTTGCTCTTTCGGCTGTAGGCACCGTGTCTGCTTACAAGGAAGAGATAAGGCATCCCTGCCAGAGTAAAAAGACTGATTAATGCTGACGGATTTTGTCCTCTGAGAGGAGGCGGCAGTGTGTTCTTTTCTTTTTAATGACTTGTAGCCTGGAGCTTAAAACCACCCTGGATGTGAGACCTGGCTAGGCCCAAGGCTGCGTGACCTTGGGTGAATTACTTAACCTTTCTGTGCCACAGAGTCTTCATTGATTAAATGGGAAGTTAGGACTAAGTAACACCTATGATCCCCTCTATCAGTTCTCCAAAGATGCTAGGCTGTGCAACACCAAGGCGCCAGCTGATTGGCTACCTGCATTCATCCATCTTCTCCTACTGATGCCATTGCCTCCTGCCTCCTGGGTTCTTCAGGATGTGAGAGCTGAAAGTGTTCTCCTTCTGTTGCTGTGAGAGCATGGGCGTGGTGGGAGAAGGGCCAGAGGGAAGGGCCTGATATAGAGTCCCTTCTTCCTCCTCCATCCTCTCCCTCCCGATCACTTAATTATAGGAATTAATCCTTTTAATCCTCATAAAACCTTGATGAGGGACATGCTGTTATTACCCTTTCTTTACTGTTGGGGACAGGGAGGCATGAGACTTTTAACTCACTTCTGGAGGTCACACAACTGGGAGTAGCAGCGGACCCTCAGAGCTGAAAGGACCTCAGCCTTCTGAGTCTCATCCCGGCCTGCGCACTGGAGTCACCTGGGGAGTTTGAAACGTGCTGTTACCCGGGAACTACTCGGAGGTCCTGAGTTGGTTTGGGATGCAGCTGGGTATCCGGGTTTTTGAAATACCCCTCCAATGATTCTAACATGCAGCAAACTTTGAGAACCACAAATTTCATGCAAATACCTATTTTGCTGATGAGGGAATTGAGTCTCAAAGAAGGAAAGTGGATTTGCCTGAGCCCCTCCATCATGTCTGGCCCTGCCCTGCAGCCCGCCAGGCAGGAGTACCGGAAGTGAGGCTGGGACCCCCAGAAGCTGGCTCTCGGCAGCCTCCTCACCACCCTGTATCTCTGAATCTGCCCCCCCCCACCCCTGGGCATCGCTGGGGGTGGTCTCCACTGTCCCTCCATCCCTCTTGGCATCAGTCAAGTCTTAAGGCCACTTGAGACCCTAAGGAGGGGGCTGCAGCAGAGGAGATAGGAGATGGAAACCTTGCTGGGGTCGGCCCTGGGGACTTAATTATCCTTCAGCTTGAGCCTTTGTTCTCATCCTCTCCCAGCACGTGACGACCTGAGACGAGCCCTCACAGGTTTGATCCGGTGGAGTCACCAGCGTCTGATTCCCCCTGAGTGCTGGTGCGGAGCACACTGACCCTGGGCAGGAACAGACTGGGGCCTTGGACAAACCAAAACGTTAGAGCAACACCTAAGATGTACTTCCCATGGGCCAGACACTGGGAACATTATTTCATTTGTGCCTCACAAATATAAGTGGGAAGTATTATAAATCCTACATTTCAATTATGGAAACAGAGACATAGAAGGGATAAATGATTTGCCGAGGGTAGGTACATCAACTAGTGACAGAATGGAGTTCCACCTCCTCCAAGAAGCCTTCCTTGAATACCAGGTAGGCCAGAACAGATCCTCTTATATGCTCCAGCATTCTCTATGTGTTACTTATCTCCCTTCATAATTAAGTATTCAGCAGTACTGTTATTTAATGAGGCTCTATCTCTCCCACTAGACTGTAAGCTCCTTGTGGGGGGCTGTTTTTACTCAATCCCCCCATAACCCCAGGTCTCAGCCTAGTGTCTACCACGTGGCAGACCAGCCACTCAATCGGTGTTGAAAGAAAGAAAAGACAATTTGTCCAACTGAGTCCAAAGTCAGTGTTCATACCCATATACAGTCTGACAGATTTCCCCCAAATTTACATCAACTAGTTGGGAATGGTCTCCAAAATTAGCTTCTTCCAAGAGAGCAGGGTGGCCCAGGAAGAGAAAGTCCTTGGTCCTTGCTATGTTAAGGGTTTGGGGGAAGCCCTGGGAATGTTTAACCTAAGAAGAAAAATCTTAGATTCCATCACAGTTGCGCACCCTATATGTGTGTTTATTGGCTCAGCAGAGGTCAAGGGCCTGTGCTGAGCAGGGAGAGATCCAGCCTTTCAACTGGGTCCTCAGCATTCACTGAGCCTCACTACTGTGACAGGCTGCAGCTTTTATGCTTGCATTTAGCTGCAGGCAGCAGAAGCCCATCCGGTAGATTAACCAAACCGGGGTTTGATTTTTGCACCCGACAGAAGTGGGAAGTGCCAGGTCCTCACAGATGCTCAGGCAAGTCCGCCTGCTGCTCCGCTGTCCCCAGTGTGATCATTCATCCTCCTGGTCACGAGGTGGCTGCTTCACCTCCAGGTGTGGGGTCCCAGGTTCCAGGCGAGAAGGTGGGGTGAGGGTAAGTGAAAAATGAAGGGCCCTAGGCAAAGAGCCAGCTGGGTCTGACGCTTTATCAGGAAGGCAATGTCTTTACTGGAAGCTCCCCCTAGAAAATTGGAGTTGCATCTCATTTGTCCGAGCCGAGTCACAGGGCACCTGAGCTTCAAGGGCGTCTGCAGGGGTGAATGTTTTCAATTAAGCATGTTGCCCACTGGGATTCTGTTAGAGAGGAAGGATGAGTACGGAGCAGGCCACCGCCAACACCTACCATGCAGGTTCTGTGCTAGGCCTGTGGAACGTGAAGACGGGCACCACACGGCCCCCTCCCACCGTGGGGCCCACTGCCTGATGGAGGAGTCGGACACGAAATCACCCTTTTACAGGGCGACATATGTGTCCCCTGCTTTTCTGTGCCCCTGCTAGAAGAGCGGCAGGGGCACAGAAAAGGAGGGAAGGAGTCAGCAGATTACCTGGAGGAGCTGCAGTGAGTATCACAAAGAAGAGGACATTTTGACTTTTGGGACAAAGGAAACGAGATAATGATTTGCCAGGTCAGCAGATCGAGGGCCTGACCTCCCCGCCCTGAAACTGCCTGTCAGTCTCAGTTCTTGGGATTACTCCATTCTGATCGCATGCAGCCAGCTCTATTTTTTCTACTTTGGAGTGGGTCTCGAAGGACGAGCAGGATTTCAGCAGGTGAACAGTGAGAGCCTGGCCATTCGAAACCCGGTTCCAGCCTGTCTTTCAGCCTCAGCGCTTGGGATTACTGCACTCCGCGGGCTTTAGAGCCCCTCAGACAACCCGCCATCCCCACATATTCCACAGCTCATTATTTCTCTGTGCCTTTCCCTCTGAGCAGGCTGTTTGGAGGGCGAGAAAGGACTTCATCAGAGGGAGGTGCATGCAGGAAGATGGATAGAAGTCACACAGCCCAGCTGCAGAATTTGGCCTTGCTAATCAAATTCTGAGGGGAAAGGGGAGACCAACACTTGGTGAACACCCCTCCACCTCTCCACCCCAATCACATGAGGGAACACTAGATACACCACCTGATCCCCCAAACAACCCTGTGTGGTAGATATTGTTATATATCTCTTATAGTCTGGGAAACCGGAACTCTGGGAGGTGAAGCAATCTGTCCACTATTGCGTAGGAATAAATAGATTTGAATCCTGCCCGTCTGATGCCAGGGCCCACACTCCTTCCATCAAACCTTGAGGTCCTCCCGGTGGCTTTCCTTTCCCTGGCTCCTCCCTTATTTCTGGAGGTCAACCCTTCCATTTAGAGGTCTGAGTTCTGGGTATTCCAGAAGGTGAGCTTCTACCTTGAGTTTTCCCTTCTACCCTTCACCCTCATTCTGAGTCACAGCGTGGTTCTCAGCTGGGGCAGGGCAGAGGGGGAACGGAGGTGATTTTACTCCCCAGCTGGCATCTGAAAAGTCTGGAGACATTTTTGGTTGCCGCAGTTGGGCAGGTGGGCTGCTCTTGGCAGGTAGAGGGAGAGGCCAGGGATGCTGCTTAGCATCCTATAGGACCCAGGACAGCGCCCACCCTGCAACAAAAAATTATCCCACCCAAAATGCCAATATTGCCAGGATGAGAAACCTCAGTTCAAGTTAGTCTTCTTTGGTCTTCTTAACACCGAGAAAGCAGGTTCTTTCTGGAAGGTTCCCAAGTAGCTCTCAATGCACTTCCCTCTCCCCGTCTTGACTCAGGGCAAAGTAGTGAGTTAACCCTGTGCTGGTTGTGTTTTCCACCTCTCTGCCCACCTCACAAATTTTTGTTCATCTCAATTCCATTCTTTGTAGTTGCAATTCTCATGAAGAGCCTGGCTTCCAGAGTCAGGCCTCCTGGGGTTCGGATTGGGAGCCCATGGCTTACCTGGGACAAGTATTTAACTCCTCGAAGACTCAAGGTCCATCTTGAAAATGGAGGTAACAGTAGCACAAATCTTGTTAGGGTGGTTTTGAGAATTTAATGGGATAATTCATGTGAACCAAAGTGCCCAGGCAGATGGTAAATACTCAACACGTGTCTGATATTATTGTTGCTCTGAGCTTCTTACCTCATCTGTTAGTTCTTTTTTTTTAATTTTTATTTTTTGAGCCATTCCATTTCTTTGAAAAGCATCTGGTATAGTGCAAAGCAAGCAGACTCTGGGCTGAGATATCCCAGCGTTCCAATCCCAGAGCTGCTAACTTGCTGGCCCTGTGATCTTGGACAAGTCTCTTCTCTGCGTCTCGTTTTCTCATCTGTAAAGCTGAGATAATAACACTATTCATAGCTCTCGTAAGGATTAAGCTGCTTAACAGTCTGACACTTAATAGACATTCAGTAAAGGTTTGCCACCTACTCTTTCTATTTCTGAGTCTTCCCGGACATTGATAAATTAGCATTTTTGAAGCATCTTATAGCAAAATTGCAGAAATCATTCTTGCCTGAGAAATACTGGGGAGGACGGTCTAATATGGGGAGAACCAAAGAGCCCGTGGAGTAAATGTTCAGGAGCTCACCTCCACGTGATGTGGGGACTGAGACCGTGCCCCTTTCTCAGAACAAGTTCTCACTAAAGCACAGGGAGACTCCATACACGGGCTTGCGTGGGGGTCTGCGATGGAATTCAGTACTGAGAGCGTTGTTTAGAGATGATGTTCTCAGGCTGCAGGGACTAAGGACGAGAGTGGCTTTGCTTCATTTCTCTGCAGGATCAGCAGGCAGAAAAGAAATGCTTCCACAACAGAGGAAAGACACCCTTTAGACCCACTCTCCACGCTGCTCTCTGCTCCAGAAGGCCGACCACATGGACTACAGACGTGACTTCTGCCATTTTTGAGTCTTGGCTGGTGAAGAAGGAAAGAGAGTAGGTGGGGGTATTTATTTCCCTGCCAGCTGGCTACTCTTCAAAGGCCGCCACTTTTCATTCAGGTGATTCTCTCTCTTTCTTTGGGTTCCTGCAAACTGCCCCCGGCTCTCTCTCTCCCTCTCTGGCAGCCCAGGGGAGTAATGGTCGCCCATGGTTCCTCCCCCTGACATAGTGCATCCTCCCTGTAGTCCCACACACTGCCCGAGTCAGATGGGCTGGGGACGGCTTCTCTGAGGAGACGATTTGAAAGCTGATGCCTGAAAGAGACAGAGGAATCAGCCAGCTGACTACCTTGTTCGGGGTGGAGGATTCCTGGCAGATGAAATGTGGGCAAACAATAAACAATCAGGTGCTTTCATCCAGAGAGCAACTTCTGCTATGCAGAGAGAGGGGGAGAGAGAGAGAGAGAATTTGGGAGGCATGTTTGTTTTCCCTGGAGAGAAATTTTAAAAAACAGATTAAACAAGCCTCATTAGGGTGGGCCATTTTCCAGGACAGCTTGTCACACTGTCCCTGTACTTGGATTTTAGTTCTCCCCACCTTTGCTGGCCTGCCCAGGAGCAAAGTTCAGCCTGGCTCCATCCAGTCTTAACCAGCTTCAGGCCTCCTCTGTGTACAGAGACGACCAGGCAATCCCACCAAACTGATCACAGCTTCCCTGTGGTCTGCTACACACCATGGAGGATTACTGTGCAGGAGCTGGGCTCATATTAAAGTATTAATCTACATTTTAAATGTTTCCATTGTGTCCATGGGGATTCCATTCCATGTTTGTGAGAGCTCTGAGGCCAGCGGTGTGTTTGATTTTGAGCACTTAAAATGAAGGCTGAATATGACTTGGAATAAAGCATGCAAGTAATAGCACAGTGGCTAAGGTGCCCCCTTAGTAAATACTGGCTTCCCAGGCTTCCCTTCCCTCGAAGAGCATCAGAGTCTGCCAGGCTGAAACGGACCCTAGACACCATCTCCTTTAGCTGGTTCAGCCTCTCAGTGTAAACTCTCCCTTTCTGTCCTCCCTTCCTCTCTCCCTTCTTCCTTTTCTTCTCAGAATGTAAATTGACCACCTGTATGAGCTTCCTGTGGCTGCTACAACAAATAACCACAGACTTGGTGGCTTAAAACAACACAAATTTATTATCTTTAGTTCTGGAGGTCAGAGTCCAAAACGGGTCTCACTGGGGTGAAATCAAGCTGTCAGCAGGACCACGTTCCTTTTGGAGGCTCTGGGGGAGAATCCATTTCTTTACCTTTTCCAGCTTCTAGAAGCTACCTGTCTTCCATAACTTAAGGCCTCTTCTTCCATCTCCAAAGCCAGCAATAAGCAGTCAAGTCTTTCTTGTACAGCATCACTCCTGCTCTGACTCTCCTTCCTCCCTCCTTCACTTACGAGGACTCCTGTGAGCCCACTGGGCCTGCCCGGATAACCCAGCTCAACCTCCCCATCTCAAACCCTGAATTTAATCACGCTGCAAAGTCCCTTTGTTGCGTACAGTAACGTATTCACAGGTTCTGAGGATTAAAATTTGGCCAACTTTGGGAGCCCCTTATTCTGCCCATCACACCATCCCTCATACAGTTTTTTCATTGTTTATAGGATTTATTTTAAAAATTAAAAAACCAGCCTTTTATTTATAAATATCACTTAATCATGTCAATAGTTTCAAATACAGAGAGTAAAAAGTTTTTCTTTTCTCTTCTTTGCCCCTCCCCAGTCTACAGACTTTTCTGTGTATCTTTCCATAAATTTTGTATGAATATGAGTACATATGTGTGTGCTTAAAAATTATATAAATCAATGCCTACCCTGTATCTAGTTCTACCACCCTCGTGCAGTTTAGTTTTTCCAAGTTATATGTTTTCCCAGCACCTACGCTCCTTCTACATGTGTTACTCTCATTGCCCATCAACATGGTAGTTCAACACTTGTTGTGAAATTATCACACGGAAGTTACATACACACATTTAACGCCTGTCCCCCTAACTGAACAAAAAGCCTAATGTCAAGCCTAGTGCAACTCATACTTACTGAGCAGCTGTCACGGGCCAAGCACAGTGTGAGATACAGAAATAAGCAATCCCGACTCATTCTTTGCCCTTATGGAGTTCATTGTCTAGCAGGAGAATGAAAGGTCAAGCACACAAATGCATGTACAGTAGCATGATTTTACATGTGGTGAGCCCATGAGGTTCAGGGCGCTTGTAGAGGATGTGATGGAGAAGCTGACTATGGCAGTCTGCATCATTGGTTCCAGTACCTGACCTCTCCCTGTCGTTTCAACCTTGTCGTGTGACTCTGAAGCTTCATCCATAACAGCAGAGTATATTTCCACACCCCATTGACTTTTGGCTTGGCCATGTGACTTGCTTTGGCCAGTAAGTTGAAGTAGAGGTGACAGTGAGCCAATTCCAAGTTCAGGTCTTGACAGGTCTTGGTGTGTTTCCCCTGGTTCTCTTATGCTTCTGCCATTGCCTTGAGAATATGACTCAATTAACCCGCTGGTCCCATGAGGAGGCAGAGTCACCCCAGATTAAGCAGAGCCTAGATTAGCTGACTTCTGGGCCCTGAATATGAGTGAAAGAGCCCAGATGAGATCAGCAGAGCTGTCAGGCCAATCCCAGCCCAGGCCAGCTGGACTCTTTCTAACCCGTACCCTTATGAGTTCAAGAAATGCTTATGTAAGCTGCTAAGATTGTTGAAGGTGTTTTTAAAGCAGAATTATTGTTTGCAGTTAACTGTTACACTGACTTTGTCTGAGCAGGCTATGGCAGGATGTCCTAGAGCAATGGCAGCTCAGTGAAAGCTAAGTGGGTGAATGAGAAGGAGAGGCATATTCCGGGCTCAGGGATGAGCAAAGGCCCTGCGGCAGGAAGGACCTGGGACAGGAAGGACCTGAACATTCGATAAGCTGAAAGATATTAGGATTTCCTAGGAGTGATAGCTGACCAGGTGTGGTGGAGGAGTGCTGGCGAGGAAACAGACTCCTGTGTGCCTCCCTGCTGTGTCATGGCACTAAGCAGAATTAATGTGCTGCTGTGCTGTGCATTTTTGTGATGTTTCCAGCTATAATTCCCTTGGCGAAAGGGCCCATGATATATTTGCCTTTGTCTCTTCTCACTCTTCCAGAGCAATATCCTCCATCACAGTAAATGCCCAATATTGCAGGGGAATGAAGGGGTTCAGCTGATAAGGCTCGGGGTGCTGAAAGAACAGCTCCCCAGGGTCTCCTAAACTTCAGATGGTGACTCCGATTTCTCTATTCTGGTAATTAGGCCTTCGGTGAAGGCTCCTCTCCTTTACCCATCACTCCCTATTTTCATATTGAGCTTCTTGTCTTCTCATGGAACTTACTACTATCTGATGTTATATTTACAGGATTATTACTTTGGTATGTCTCTTCCACTAGGGACTTCGTCTTCTTCATGGCTGTATCCTCGGCGCCTAGGACTGTGCCTGACACAGGTGTAGATGTAAAAAATGTGTTTGTTGATGTATGTGTGATGAGATGCTGAAATAGTGCTGAAGAACTCTCAAAGAAGTACAACCCAGAAGTTAGTGAACTCATTGCTTGTTGGTTCAGTAAGAAAGTGGGAGAAAGCTTTCTCACACGGGATGGGGAGAGTCCACGGGCAGAGCAAAGGGCTGGTTAAGTTGTCTATGATTCTATGATTCTAAGACAAGTATGGCCTTAGGGTTTTACCATACAACCCTGTAGTTAAGGGGTTACAGTGTTGTATCTGTTACCTGTTGCTGTGTAGCAAACCAAAACTAAGTGGCTTAAAACAACCACCACTGCATTTGCTTACAATTCTGTAGGACAGAAACATGGGATAAGTTCTGCTGGGCGGTTCCATTGGTCTCACCTGAATTAACTCATGTGGCTGCTATCATATGGCAGCTAGACCAGGGCTGGAAGAGCCGAATGCAGGTGGTGATGGATGTTGACTAGGCTACTCAGTCTATAGGATCTCTCATCTTCAAGGATGATGGTAGCCTCAGGGCAGCAAGGAGGGTGACCAGCTATACTGCTTTGCCTGGGACTGTCTTGGTTTTTAGCCATGAAAGTCTCATATCATAGTAGACTATGCAGGCCTGGGAAAATCAGGGTGGTTGGTCACCCTAGCAACAAGAAAGAAAGAGAGTGGCAGCTACAAGGCCTCTGAGGTCTAAGTTTACAACTTGCACAGTGAGACGTCTGTTGCATTCTATTTATCAAAGCATGTCATCACCAGACCAGCCCAGATTCAAAAGGGTAGAGAAATAGACTCCATATCTTGATGACAAATGTAGCAAGCACATATTGCAAAGGGGAATGCATACAGGGATGGGAGGGCTTTTACAGTCTACTATAAGCATTGTGGAAAGTGAGACCACAGACTCCTAAGTCAAAGTAGGCTTTTTCGGTTATTGAAAAATCTACAAAGGAAAGAAATAGTGACAGAGCCATCACTAGCCGTATGTTGAGTGACAATGGCACTTCAGTGTCTTATATATCAAAATTATAGGCTTTCTTTTATAGGTAAGTGCCACCTAAGACACCCCTCCTTGGGAACAGTGCAAGTTAGGAGGGATGGTGAAATAATCAGGCCAAGAAGAGAAGACTTCTTGGTAATGAAGAGAGGGGAGGGCGAATCTTGCAATCAAATGTTAACAATACCAAAAAGGCTATTTCAAGAGTAGTATTGATAACTTGCCTGTCCAGTAATATATTTGGTATAATAAACTTTATATTTCTATAATAATGCTTACTGTGTTCCAGACACTGTTCTAGTGTAGGTGATTTACATCAATTAGCACGTTTGAAAGTCACATTTACGGATGAGGAAGCTGAGGCCCGTGGTCACCAAGGTAGTAAGTGGTGGAGTTGGGATTTAAGCGCAGGCAGCCTGGCTCTTGCCCGGCCTTTCCAGGAGCTACTGTTTTGCTGAGAGGTTAACTTCCTTTTTCTAACTGGTGGTTGGGAATGGTAATCTAAAGGTCTATCTGTTATGGAGGTTGCTCTCTCTCTTTCGGGTTAGAGAGAGAGGGCAGCCTAGGGAGGTTAGCCCTGGAACAGAAGTCCAAGGCTTTGGTTTCCACCCGGGCAGAAATGGAGGAGTCTCTTGCACAGGCACAGTGGTTTAGTCTCTGTTACAGCTGGGGTCTGCACCATCCTAGAGGAGCTAGGGAGCCCTGCAGTCCCAGAGCCCACCTCTGCCTATCTCCTGCCCCCCCACCCCGCCCAAGCACATGGTTGTGGAGGTAGACGAGGGGAGGCAGCCTCCACAAGGGTCCACAGGGTCCGCTGACTTGGTAAACGCACCACCCAGAAGGGTCCTCGGCGCAGGCATGGCTCCCGCTCTGGGATCAGCAAGTGGCTGTGAGGGATTTCCCAGTCATAGAAGGATGGACCAGACCTCAGAGAGAATCATCTCAGCACCTGCCCACATTGTACACCTGGGCAAACTGAGCACTGGCCCCTCTGGGAGCCCTGGGAGAGAATTTAGCTTTTACCACTTTTTTTCTGAGCCTGCATTTCACACCTGTGAAATGGGACAAATAGTTTCTGCCTGGCCTCTGTCCACTCACCGAACGCTGATTATAGTCTTAGCAGGCACTGTGCTCAGTGCTACTGATTCACAAGATTATTGTGGGAAAAATAAATGAGATGGAAGTGAAAGCATTTGGCGTGCTTTTAAGCATGTTATAAATGTGAGAGTTCTTAGGAACTCATTTATGTTTGTAGCTTGCTTTTTTTTATTAAGACACAGGTCAAGCGTTGCTGTTTCCTGGCCTCAGGTCACCCCACCCTTCCTGGACGATTTCTTGTCAACGGATCCAATTAGTCGCTGAAAGAGCCGAGAAGGATGATTGGCTCAGTGCAGAGAGATGGCCGCTGGTGCTGCCTTGCTCTGCCCTGCGTCTTTACAACTCCTTCCAGGGGACTGAATGAGTTGGTAATTTGTAACTACCAAGTGTAATTTTCTGGCAGGTTTGGAATATATTTCAATCTCTTAATTAATTTGGGAGGTGGAAAATTGTTGATGTCGAAATGGAACATTTGGCTCCTGCTTCCCTTCCTTCCCTCTTTGGTGGATAAAAACCCAGTAATAGGAAAAACACTGTTGTCATTCTCATTGCTTCCTCTTTTCATTCACAAGGCTCAGTGTTCCATTTGTATAATATAGTATACATAATAATATTTATTTGTTGGTAGATTAAAACATGTTTATACAGCCCTGGCTGGTGTAGCTCAGTGGAGTGAGTGTATAAACATGTTTATACAGCCCTGGCTGGTGTGACTCAGTGGAGTGAACGCTGGTCTGCGAACCAAAGGGTCACAGGTTTGATTCCCAGTCAGGGCACATGCCTGGTTGCAGGCCAGGTCCCCAGTAGGGGGCACATGAGAGGCAACCACACATTGATGTTTATCTCCCTCTCTTTCTCCTTCCCTCTGTCTAAAAATAAATAAATAAAATCTTAAAAAAAAACCAAAACACATTTATACAATAACTAATATGGACAACGTATTGTGCCAACCCCTTAAGACGTGAGAAAATGACTCTGTCTGGCCCCTGCTGTCAGGGAGCTTGCAGTATTGAAGGGAAAAATGTAGTGTGGGGTCTCATACAGACAGAGCTAAATTAGGACTAAATGGGGATTTCACAGACAGCCTTCATTATGTTATGAAAGCCACGGGTTATTTTATTTTATTCTATTCGTGATTGGCATTATGTTTTTCAGTGAATACTGTTTGGAGCCAAAGTTACACACTTCCCTTATTTGTCATGAAAATGAATTTAAGATCTTTAGCTGCTCCTGGTCCCATTATCCCAGACATGGCCCCGACTCTCAGAACATATTCTCAAAGAACCTGTGTGAGGCACATGAAAGGAGAATTTCTGAGGCCTAATTTTGCCTCTCTTGTTAGTGTTGTGGTTTGGGGACTTGCTACCCTGTCCCATGAACACGCATTCTTGACTCTTAATCTCGCTTATCCTTATTTCAAGGTACAGCTGGTCTACCACACTTTCCTGACCATCTGTATCACTATTGATCTTTCCTTTCTTTAAACTGTAGGTAGCATTCACAGTGCACTGCTCCTATCTTGACATTTAATCATAAACCACGTTGTATTGTTCGTTAACTTTCATTATAAATGGTTGTTGAGCAGGGATTTGGGGAGAATGGACAGTAGATGAAAAAGCACAGGTTTGGGAGATTAACCGATCTGAGTTTAAATTCTCGTCCCACTGCTCATTGGTTGTGTGACTGAGATTTGTGAACCTCAGGTTTTTCAAATATCACATGTTCTGCAGGATTGTTACTCAGGCATGTAGTGGGAATTAAATAAGGTGGGAAGCCCCTTTCTTTCCTTCCCTCCTTCGCTTTATGTTTTCGGATCCCAGCCCTATACACTGTGTCTACAGGTTCTACTTAATACTAGTTGTATGAATGAGAACCATTACATACAGTTGAATTATGAGTGTGGATTAAAGGTTTTCTCTCACCCATTAGAATATACATCTTCTGATTTTCAGCCCAATATTCTGTCCACTATATGGTGGAATCCACAATGAGTATTTCTTTAGGGCACATTAAGCATATTAAGTCCAAAGCACCATCTCTTCAAAGAAATAGACGGGGCAGAACTCCTGTTCTCGAGATGTTTCAGTCTGTCTGGGAAGCCAGGGATACCTATCTCTTACCTGTGTGACCTCTATTCCAACAACCAAGCCTCTAAAATGTGGAGCTCTCTGGGCTATGGCCAGGTCATCTTTTAGCTTCACACTCTCCTTGGGTGAACTCATCCACTCAATGGCTCCCTGCCACATGCCAGGAACTTCCAAATTTATATCTAAAGTTTAGACTTTTCAACTTCAAACACACATACATCCAGCTGTCTACTTAACAAATGGACATATTCCACAGCTACTTCAAATTAAATTTATCTCAAACAAGTCTCCTTTTCCTCCAAACCTTCACTACCTCCCATGTTTCCCATCTTTATTGCGTGGCTAAAGCCAGGGACCCAGGAGTTATCCTCGTAGTCTCCCAGCTCTCATATCCCCTGGCCCACAACCCAGTCACTAAATCACACAGCTGCTACCTTCAAAATATAATGGAATCCACTTAATTCTCTTCATCTCCATTAACATCGCCAAAGTTCAAGCCACCATCATCTGTCCCTTGTAACCATAACAGCTGCCTCTCAACTCTCCTCTAATCTATTTTCCATGTGGCAACAAGAGTGATCTTTTCAAGTTTTGAGCTGAACAGGCTACTTCCCTGCTGAAAATCCCCCTATGCCTTTGGTGGTAGGTTAAGATTTAGTCATTCTAAATGTCAAGCTTTTGGAGAGTTCACAGAAGTGCCCCTGCTGACTTCTGGAACTCCAGCTCCTACTACTCCCTGCCCAGTTACCTCCTTCCAGCCACACTGACCTTCTTTTTGCACATTGCTGGCCGCTTTTTCAGGCAAGTCCCCCCTGCCCCTCCCCACTGTTTAGACTAGTTCCCTTATTTTATGCCTTCTTATGAAACCTTGACCTTTTTTGGTACTATCTATCTTAATTGTAATTATATAGTACTCAGCATAAATATTCAGTTGTTGACCTGCCCATTAGTCATCAGGCTCCTTAAGAGTGGATACCAGGTCTCCTCAGCACTCAGCACTAAGCCTAATGTACATAGAGGCCGCTTAAAGAGTGGTGGACAGAATGAGAGCCGTAGGGTAGCCTACGTCAAGTACCAAAGCAAAGCTGAAAATAGTGAATGCAATAAGAATCCAGTGAAGGGAGAGGTGACGGGGCTGTGGGTGGGTGAGATGAGTTATTTCTTAGAGAAAAACAAGACTTTCCAAAGGTGGCTGTGGGTGATTAATATTCAGGGGACAAAGAGTGTACCAGTTTGCAATTCAGGATAAAGTTGGGGAAGTAAGTTGAGGCCGTCTTGTAGGAGGCTTTGGGTGCCAGGCTAAGGAATTTACTCTTCATTCTATAGACAGTAGGAAGCCGTGGGTATTTTCTGAGCATGAGTGGTAACGTGCAAATCAGTACCATGAAAATGATATCTCCTGACACTCTCAGCTACCAGCAAGAGGAACCCATCCCAAATGGACTTAAGCAAAAGGGAATTTATTGGCTACCATAAACAGAAAGTCTAGGGAGAGACCTTACTTTAAGCATGGCTTGATCCATCAGCTCAAATGATGTAACTGCTTTCTTCCTGAATCTCTCTACTCTGCATCCTTTGAATAGGCACCTTTCTCTGGCAGGCTTTCCCTCATGGTGATAGGATGGTTGCAACAGCTCCGGAATCACATTTTTCAAAGTTAAAGTCTAGGAAAAAGAGATAACTTTCCCAGAGATGCAAAAAAAAATCTTAGAATTCAGTCTAGATGGCGGGACAATCTAGTTTGGTTCATGTGCACCTCTCAGGACCAGTATTTGTTACAAGAGGAATGCACTGTGCCAAGTGGCTTAGGTCTAGTTCAAATTCACAGCCCTCCTTCTTCAGCTCAGGGAGGGGTCAGCCCTGACGGAACCACATTGAGAGCAGGGATGGGAATGAATTTCCAAATGAAAGCAGGATTGTTGCTGTTACTTGGAGGCTGGGCCCCAAACCAATACATGTTTATAACAGGAAAGAGGGTCAGCCTGGCAGTGTAGAGAAGAGACTGAAGCAAAGAGAAACCGCTGCCGAGGTTGCTCGTTCTTCTGTTTCCTGCAGTGTCCTGAGAGCATCGAACTCTGCCACTCAGTTCTTTGCAACCTCCTAGGCCCCTCCTGCGAGGCCCTGCCTGCCCAGGTCCTCATAGATGTACCAATTATCTCCATAGCGATAACTCAGAAGGGGAAGAAGGAATTAAGATGGATACAAGGTGCCCCAGAGGCCACACCTATTCCCTAAATTGGTCACATTCTGCCATTTAAGAAGACCCTGATTATTTCATTTTAGTAGCTGTTGCAGCAGTGGGTGTGAGGGGGAAAGGCTGCTGGCCTGGCGGGGTTGTTCATCTGTCTGGATTTACGGTGCTATAATTCCTTCCAAACTTGCTGTTATCAAAAATGGCTTTAAAAAGATCAGGTTCTTTTTTAGTTTCCTCATGGCTTTTATTTGTTACAAAAATAACACCAAAACAACCCTAAAGGAAGAAAAAGGGGGGCAGGGAATGGTAGGCTACTGTAAATGTCATCTGAAAGAGACAGACAGCCCTTAGCAGATATGTAAATATTATCTTCAGTTTATCTTGTATCCTCTAAATGTGGACTTGTCAAGAAAGGCCTCCTTCTGTCATGGCACCAAGAGGTACATTAATACAAAGAACAACGCAGCTCTGTTGAATACTTCGATACGTATTAGCTAGACGAGACGGGCGTGGTTCTCCTTCACCCAACGGAAGATGAGGAAGCTTCAGAACAGTGGGACTGAAGAACGGCATCTGGATGCTGTTTATTTACCTTTGGCCTGTAGTCATTTCTTCTACTACATAGTCTTACATGGGCAGGAGATGCAGCTTCTAAATCATTTCCGGTCTTCTAGTTTAATCTCCCGAGAGGTAGCTGGGTCACTGAATTCTCAACTTTCTGAAAACTCCATGGAACCAAGAGAGCATTAAATACATATTTGTGAACAAGGGTGATGAATCATTTTGTTGTGATCTGGACTGTGAGGGGGATTGGCCGGTGTGGGGCGATATCATGGTAAGATTTTCATTTGATGAACTGACCTACTTTGATACAGGTTTTCCCCCGCTCCTGCACTTTTAAGTCTTTTTAATAATTCATGGCTCATCTATTAATTTAATGCAACTGAGACAAACATCGAATGTTACCGTTTTAAGACCGTAATTGAAAGAGCATAGCTTTTCCCAATGCATGGGGAAGACTACTGTCTGCAGAGCCTCTGGCCTTCAGCAGCGTTTGGCAGCTGTGCAGGTGGTAAATTGAATAAATAGGGTCTTTGATGTGTTAGAAAGTGCTTTCTATAAATAGGAAATTAATGTTGCCCACAATGAATCAGATCTGAAAGAATGGTGTTCAAAACTGTTGACTCCCACTCAGGTATTTTAAGGACCAAGTCAGCTATTCTTAACCCTTTTCAAAATGCAAGGTACTAGAAGAGATAGGAGGTAACCAGAAGGATTCTCTCTCCCCTTTGGGTTCATTTGCATAATGCTCACTCAAGCTAGCACAATCGGCATTTATGAGCTCATGGCCTTCAACATTAATGGAGCCATTTCACAAATGCTTCCGTGGAATTTTCTTTTTTCCTGTCTCTCCCGTTCCCATGAAGATGCCCCATCTTCCCTCTCTTGCTACGTGGAAGTAAAGGCCATGCTGGCCGCCCGGACCTCCTGGCCTTCCCACTCCTATTCAGTGCCCCGCCCGCTGCAAACGGGGGCTCCCTCCAAGGAACCACGTGCTTTCTGCCTTTCAGAGCTTGGTTTTCAGGAACATTTGAAGACTCGCCACCAGTGTGTGGAAGTTTCAAAGTACTCTTTTCACGACGATTTTTAAAAGCATACCCATTTAACCTCCTAATAATGATTGTAACCGATCATGCGGTGCACGCACCTGACCTATGGGACCTGCGGCCTGAACCTGCCTGTCACGTGCAGACAGCAGTGCACAGCACCGCTCTCAGCTCCTCCTCTGACCCCACCGTGTTCATGTTTGTCGTTGCTCCTGGGGCGGGGGGACTCTGACTGCATCCTCTCCTGGCCTCCGTCGTGCCTCTCGCCTCGCCCGCCCCCCAGCACTGCGCAGCACTGTGCCCGTCGTCGGCCCCTGTTCTGGGTGGGATGTGGGTACTTCTTCCCCACCACGCACTCTCTGTGTCAGCCCTGAGCACTTCAAGTGCAAACGTGCTTGGCAGGAGCAGATGTGCCGCTATCCCCACCCCCGCTCATCCTCATTTGCCGTCTTTCTTCAAGGCCAGTCACCAGGGGAGTGCCAGTGCTGGTCCTGCTGCAAATGCCGGAAGCCGATGTTCACTGACTTAACTCCTGGCCGCGGTTCCGCCTCTCTCTTCCTGTGCATCTCTGAGACCCAGTTAGAGAAAATAACATTCCTTTGGTGCCTGGGCCAGGAATGTTCTGGATGTACTCAGGTGCAGCCGTTTATGCCTATTATGCAGAAGGCGTATCCTCTCTACTCTGTCTTATAATCCTCATATCTACTCTGGGAGGTAGGTATGGAGTCAGACATACCCAGGTTTGAATGCTGGGGCTGCCGTTCACCAGCTGTGTGACCTGAAGTATCTCAGGTGACCTCTCTGAGTTTTATTTTCCCGTCTGTATAACTAGAACCGAACGGGTATTGCTTCCGGCCTTAACTGGAACAACTTAACTGGAGGAAGGAGTAACATTCTCACCTGTGATTCCATGCTCTTTAATGCCCATCAGTAGACCCCCCCAATCATTTCACATTTCTCTATTCCTGCTGCGGAAAACACTGCCACGTGGCAAGCTTGACAGGAGTCGTGACCCCACTGTACAGATGGCAACGGAAGCTCAGAGAGGTCACATTCTTTACCCAAGGTCAGACATCCAACAAGTGGTCAAAGACAGGGTTAGAACCAAGGTCTTTCTCAAGGCAACATGAGAGAAGCGAATCCACCTTCAACAGGCTTGCTGATGGGCCCACCCAGGAGCACCGGAGTGTTTGCTTGTGTTTTCTGTTGCAAGTTCATGGTCATCGAGCTCAAGGAGTGCAGATCTCTTCAACATGCCTGAGAAACCCTGACGCCCTTGGGGATGAGGGTGGTCCTGGGGCCTGGAATTGGGCAGGAGGGGACCTGGTCGTGGGCAGCCACAGGCCCACCGCTGCTTGCTGCATTTGACATGAAGCTGTGGCTGTGCTGGGCCTGTTGTGGGGAGCGGGGCTGGGAGGCAGGTGTCGGGACCTGAGGCGGTCCCAGGCATGCTGAGGTCATCGACCAGAGTGCCAGAGAGAGGAGGAGCCCATTGATTAGGAAAATACCTTTTGTGCCTCAGGGGTTTTTTTCCATCTGAGAAATAAGCTCCCAGGCTTTTGAAGATGAAATGAGCTAAAGCTTGAGTGTCTAGCAACATCCTGACTGCTCATTAAATGATAATTTTCTCTTTTCTCTCCTCCTCCCTGTTTGGCACATATATAAGGTCTGTCCAGAAGGTATCCAGCTATGTGCTATGAAAAATAGTGACATTTATTGAAGAAGATACAAGATACAAGAAACACTGTACATAGCACAAAAATGCATCAGTTCCCTTCAAAGTAGGCACCTTGGGACTTCACACAGTTCTCCCAGTCACCATCAGCTGCCCTGTCGTATTTTCCTGAATCTCATTGAAAGTCTGAAATCTCTTACCTTTCAAAGGTGATTTTAGTTTTGGGAAAAGCCAGAAGTCACAGGGCACCAAATCTGGGCTGCAGGACGGCTGAGTCACCTGGCTGATTTGATGTTTCACCAAAAAACTCTGCACGAGACACGATGCATGAGCGGGTGCATTGTTGTGATGAAGCTGCCAATCATCAGTTGCCCACAGCTACAGCCTCCTGAATGATCTGAATAGTTTCTGCAGAAGAATGTTCAAGCTTAATGCAAAAACTGATGCAGATTTTTTGCTCTACTCGCTTAGTCATTTTCAATGCAATAGCCACACAGTGCACACGCTCACTCAATGGCGTCTACTGCCCCCACTGACTAGTACAGTGAAGTCGCCATTGTTAAAGCATGCACATTCCAGTCAAGCCACTCTCTCCTTGGCTGCCAGGTTACATTGATGTTGTGCAAACCGTTCTCGTTATTTTAACCATGGCCGGGCTTTTTACGGACAGACCTTGGTATGCTACCTTAAATCCTCTCCCCCTCAGCCCCACCCTACTGAAAACTAAGTGGTGGGAATGTAGTATCTTTCATGCATCAGAAGTGCCTTAATCAGTTGTAGTTGCTCATATTCTGCAACAAATTGTGGTTCATAGCCCGGTGAGGTATTTTTCGTTCTTTAAGAAACTTTTGGGCTGTCTGCCTGTTGCTGTTCCAACAAGCGAAAACATCAGAGCATCTGACATTTGCTGGGGCCACTGTTGTGCCTTGTATGGCATTTCCTGTCTCTTTCTGGCTGTGTTTCTCAGACCAGCTTTCCTGTGCTTTGGAGTGTCGGAGCAGGCTGACTCCAGGAATTGCTGGGGTCACCCTCCTGCCCGCTCCCACCACCCCACTCTGTGTTCTGCCTGACAGTGCAGGCAGGGACCCTGACCCGGAGGACGCAGTGGTTTTTCCTGACACAGACCTCCAGGCTGTGCGGCCCAAACCTGGCGTTTCCCTTCCTGGCCTATCGCAAGTCTGCCCCGTATGATTTACAGCAGCCCCTTGAGCTTCACCTTCACCTTCACCTTGTTCCTTCTCTATGGAGTAGTGGGTTTCTACAAAACTGGGGAGGAAACGTTTCTTTAGCAGCATGGACTTATATACACTATCTCATCTACATCTTCAACAATCCTCTGAAAAAGGCTCTATCATCTTTTTAAAAAAAAATCGATGAAGACATGGAGATGCCGGGAAGTTCAGCAAGTAACTGAGATTATACACCCGACAAACAGCTGAGCTGGGAGGAATCCCGGCACTGACCTGTAATGCCAGGTCAGGAAGCCACGCCTTCCTTCTTAGATTCTGCAGTGACCTGCCTGGGGGTTCTCTCCACCCCTTCAGGCTGAAGCCCTCATTTCTCCAGCTGCTGGGAGTGTTGGTGGCTGGCAGCTCTCAACTGAGTCCCCTCCCTGGGCCGGCTGGCCCCAAGAGCAGCACAACTCCGCAGGCCACCCAGCAGCATCGGCTGAGGCTTTAGCTGTGACCGTGTCTCAGTTCTGTTTCTCCTCCGCATTCCTATGGCCTTCGCTCTCCCACAGCTGTGATCTGAGCGTACTCTCCAATAAGCTTCCTTGTACAGCTCTCCGTCTCAGGGTCTGCGGCTCAGGGAATCCAGCCTTGAGAGGAAGTCTGTTGGTGGGGATGCCCATGCCCTAGTGTCCCAGCACCTGGTACATAAGCCTGCATCCTCCTGACGGGAGGCAGAGAATAGCTTGGGAGCCACATGGCCTGGGTTAGAATTGCAACTGTAATGATTGCAGCAGTGCAAACTTTTAGGTTGATGAACCTTCTCAGAACCTCAGCTTTGTTATTTATAGAATGAGTATAATAATAACAGTATCTATCTCATCAGCTGCGGCAACCGAGATAACTTCAGTCGTTCATTTGAGTGGAGCCTGGCATGCAGTGATGAGCAGAAAGCCTTGGGCATCAGTAGTAGCAGATG
Organism: Trachops cirrhosus; assembly: GCA_028533065.1. NCBI lineage: Eukaryota > Metazoa > Chordata > Mammalia > Chiroptera > Phyllostomidae > Trachops > Trachops cirrhosus. Next base: position 10,629,061 of record CM052542.1, on the reverse strand, counting down.
CTCTGAGAACACCTCCCCCGACCCCACCTTCCTCTGTTTCCTTGAAATCACATTCTCCTGGTTTACCAACTTTGGTCACTGGTTGTCCTCTGTTTGCGTTGCTGGCTCTTCTCCCTTCTGCTGTCTTCTAATGAGGGTATTCTCCAGGTGGTGCCCCTTTCCTGCCTCTGCTTTCTGTCTTTTCCCTGTCCTCTCTCTTCCATGCCATCCACCCTGCCGGAAAGTGTCCTGGCTTTTGAGCAGGGCTGCATGTGTCGTCTTTAAGGGATGCAGTTTTAAGGACAATGAGCAGATCTGGCGTTCGCATGAATGACCAGAGCATTTCCCCTATGGCTGCTCCAAAAGTCTGCCTGTCAGAGCTTTTGAATTGTGTTAGCAAATTGTTTGCAACTTACGCCCTTGAGTAAGGGCACTGCCTGTCTTTTAATAGGTGCTATTGTCAAGGCTGATAATGCAGAGGAGGCCAGAGGAGGCGGAGAAAAAGGTGACTACCATTTGAAGTTCTATGGCAAGAGACAGGGTGAAGACATTCCAGGGAAAGTCCCGGAATAGTGAGGGCAATGAGCCATTATTCTCAGGGCTTCATGTTGAGATGGTTTTGATCGGTCCCTTAAATCTCAGTTGTTTGAATACGGAGTACAAGACTTCTAAGGATGCATAAAACCCGTGAAAATTATTTGCAGGAAATTCTACTGATGGCCTGTGACTTGGATTCAGTTGATCTACAGGTAAATCAATGGAAAAATATTTTCTGACTTAAAATATATGGTCCTAGGGGGAATGGGGTGGAGGGAGCCTGAGAGAGGAAAAGACAACTGGAAAAAAAGATGGGAGAAAAGGGGGAGAAGGGAACTAACATTTATTAGTCATTCCCATGTGCTCAGTACTTGAGGAATGTTTTCTCATTTAATATTTAAAAAACCTCTGTAAGGATAGAGTCTGCCTTCTCCATTTTACAGATAAGGAAACAGGGACTCAGAACAGATAAACACCCTTCCTGAGACCACACTGGGGATGGTCTGACCCCAAAGTTCAAGTTCAAGTTCAAGAAGGGTGTCCTGAACACCCCACCCTGTGGGAGGGGCTAACTGGTGTAGGATGTCCTAACCTCGAGGTCCTGACTTAGTCAGCTTTGCTTCTGTCACCGTTCTGATGCGCAGGGACCATGCTACGAGGCCATGACTAAACAAGATACTGCAAAGAAGTGATCTTGGCTTGCTTATAACACAAACTAATGCTAGTTGTATGATGAATTCCTACCTCCCATCCCTCCAGCCAGGGGTGTCCAACCTGTGGCCCACGGGCTGCATGCCGCCCAAGGTGGCTATGAATGTGGCCAAACACAAAATCATAAATTTACTTAAAACCTGTTTTTTGCTCATCAGTTTTTGTTAGTGTTTGTGTATGTGATGTGTGGCCCAAGGCAACTCTTCTTCTTCCAGTGTGGCCCAGAGATGATAGAAGTTTGGACACCCAATACCTGCCTACGCCCCATGCCGCCTACCCACACAATCCACACAATCCCCTTAACTCAGAAATGTCTTTTGGAGAGGTCCGGTTTTGTTCATTATTATACTATCTATGGTTCAATCCACTGTAGCCAAAAGGATCAAACCTGCTTCTCATCTACTTTCTGAGCTTCGAAAATTCCAGATGCAGAAAAAAAATTTGGATTTAGTTATTTATTTTTGTTTATTATATTACAGTTGTCCCAATCCCCCCCCTTTGCCTTCCTCTGCCCAGCCCAGCCCTGCTCCCACAGTCAATCCCTAGTTACTGTTCATGTCCATGGGTCATTCATACGTGTACTTTGACTGGTCCCTTCCCCCTCTTTCCACCATTTCTCCCCTCACCCCTTTCCTCTGGCAGCTGTCAGTCTGTTCCATGTTTCCATGTCTCTGGTTCTGTTTTGCTAGTTAGTTTATTTTGTTCATTAGATTCCTTGTATAAGTGAGATCATATGGTATTTATCTTTCACAGACTGGCTTATTTCACTTAGCATAATAGTCTCCAGTTCCATCCATGCTGTCACGAAGGGTAGGAATTCCTCCTTCTTTCTTTCTGTTGCATAGTATTCCATTTGTAAGTATACCACAGTTTTTTAATCCACTCATCTGCTGATGGGCACTTAGGCTGTTTCCAACACTTGGCTGTTGTACATTTGTGTGAACATAGGGGTACAGAAGTTCTTTTGAATTGGTGTTTTGGGATTCTTAGGGTATATTCCCGGCAGTGGAATCTCTGGGTCAAAAGACAGTTCCATTTTTAGTTTTCTGAGGAAATTTCACACTGTTTTCCACAGCGGCTGCAGCAGTCTGCATTCCCACCCACAGTGCACTAGGTACCCTTTTCTCCACATCCTCACCAGCACTTGCTGTTTGTTGATTTACTAATGATGGCCACTCTGACAGGTGTGAGGTGGTACCTCATTGTGGTTATATAAGTCGTGACACCATAAAAGTCCTAGCAGGAAACACAGGGAGTAAAATCTCAGATATCCCATGTAGCAATATTTTTGCCAATATATCTCCTAGGGCAAGGGAAATAAAGGAAAAAAATTAACAAATGGGACTACATCAAATTAAAAAGCTTCTGCACGGCTAAAGAAACCATCATCAAAATGAAAAGGGAACCGACCATATGGGCAAACGTGTTTGCCAATGATACATCGGACAAAGGCTTAATCTCCAAAATAGATAAAGAACTCATCTGACTCAACAGCAAGAAGAAAAACAATCCAATTAAAAAATCGGCAAAGGTCCTGAATAGACACTTCTTCAAGGAGGACGTGCAGATGGCCCCCAGACATATGAAAGGATGCTCAGCATCAGAAGCAGAAAATCCCAGAGGCAGGGCAGGGTGGTAACACCCGGGTGCTGTGAAAACACTTTGTGCTGAAGAGCCAGGGAAGCCCTCCCATCGCACGTGTGAAAAATTCTTGCTTCTATGAGGAGCCATACCAAATGATTTCTTAATCTGATGCCCTTGTACAATTTTGGCCAAGGCAGGAAAAGGAGGACATGTTATTCAGAAGGAGAGAGTTTCGGAAAGAAATAAAGATGTTTCCTTCCTTCTGTGCTTGGTTTAAAAAAACAAACAAACAAATAAAAAAAACCCTCAGCAGTTGAAATTTGTACTTGCTTTGAAGAATAAAATTCCCAAGCCTTTATGCTGGACGTTCATGGTCTCAGTCCTGGCTGCTGCCCCACAGCTGTCAGCTGAGCGTGGCCGGGGGTGGGTCCCTTGTATTGGCAGTTAAAACTCACATACAGCTGGCACGCAGCTGCCTGCACCTCAGAACCGACATCTCGAAGTGAAGCACTTTTGACATGGGGCGTGTGTTAGATCCACGCTTGCCGTCATTGTGGCGTGCAAGGCGTGACGCCGGGTTTCCGTGAATCTCAGGTCTGAGAGACTCTTCTCGGTTGCCTAGGGCCCCAGGGTTCCGTCAGGTCAGACGGTCGTTCCAGACACGGCCTATCCAGACACGGCCTAGTGTGAAGCAGCAGCACCGGCTTTGCTTTCTGCCTTTGTTCCTGCCTGTGAAGTATTTTCCAGTTACTTTCCCATGCTGTCCCTAAGCAAGTGGTTCTCTGTGCTTGGCTGCCTTAGATGCTCTAGGGGAAGGTTCGAACCCTCTGCCGCAGGAGTAAAATCTGCACGGGACTCCCTCCACAGGGAGATCCACCTGCCAGACGCAAGCAAGCCGGTGCCCCTGGTCAGGACACCCTTTCCCACTTCCTGCCAGTGGTCCTGTCGCCCTCGCTTCCCAGTTCACACCTCTCTCAGGTTCTGATGTAAAAGCACTTAATTAGGGTGCTAATTAGAAGCTTATCTAGTTGCTAATGAAGTAGTTGACACCCCAGATCAATTAAAAAGGGGAAAAGCATCCCTGGCCTTTTGTTTGCGGCCTCTGCGGGGTGACAGTCTCTTTTTAATTGCTTGGAAACAAACTTTGCCGAACAAATCAGCCTCTGTCACTGACGCTGGCCTCCTGGTCACGTGGCTGGGGCCAGCGAGAGCCTGCCCGCACTGCAGCAGGAGGGGGCCTTCAGAATTGGAAAAGCAAGGTTTCTCTCTGCTCCGCGCATGCTGCTTTACAAGTCGCACAAGCCTGAGGGGCTCACCCTGCCCACCTGTCCTGCCCCTGACCACCGACACACTCGGATATTAGCTATGAATCTCTACTAAGCCGAATGATTGTCTAACTGGCACATCCCCCATAGTATATAATTGCATCTACCTGAAAAAGTAGCAGTGAGCACGGAAACGAGACAAATGTTCTAATTAATATTTCTTCGTGTGTGTGTGTGTGTGTGTGTGTGTGTGTGTGTGCTGACCTGGATGCTGGACTCAGGACGCAGAAATCTAATGGAGTTTTGACGAATACTTTTGCAGAAATAACAATACCCGGTGAACAGTGACGTGGCAGGCACACTCAGGAGAAAATGACGTTGCTTTCTCGCTGCAGTCCTCCCACATGGTAGGCGAGGGCTGCTGTGAAGCCGGGCCTGACATGGAACAGAAGGGCCTGGTGGCCGGAAGCAGCATGTGCGGTGAGGGAGCGAGGAGAACGGAGCTGCGGGAGAGGGAGGCGGGGACCGGCGGGCGGCGTGCGCCCACGTGGAAGGAGAGAAGAGATACGCCAGTGGTTTAACTAAGTGCTTTGTCAAACACATACTGAGCACCGACCGTGGACAGGCACTATGCTGGGCATGAGTTACAGAGCAATGCACAAAACCTGACCCTTTGGAAGACAGGCAATAACCAAATGATCGCACATAAAACGCGCCAGGCGCTGCGGACGATAAATGCTGCGCAGCGTAGTAGGCATCTCCTCCGCGGGCCCTGTAGACTTCCCCGAGGAATGACCTTGAAGCTAAGAGGTGAAGGTCGTGTAAGAGGCGGCTGGGCAGAGGGGCCGGAATGGAGTCCCCATTGCGGGAATCGTGTGTGGCAGTGGGAGGGTGAGAGCAGGTTTTGTTCTCGGAGCAAAGAAAAGTCCGACTTGCCGGAGCTGAGAGAAGGGAAGGATTTCGCCAGTGGAGGCTGGAGCGGTGGCCAGTCACGCAGAGCCTTTTAAGCCACAGGAAAGATTCGGGACAGCAAGGGACTGTACAAACGAAGGCAGTAAAAGGTCTTGAGCATGGGATTCTTAGGATCAGATTGTGTTCCCGAAATATCCCAGCAGCTGTGTGGGGAGCAGGTCAGAAAGGGTCCAGATGGGACGTGGGGCTGGGGGGTCACCCCGGAGGTTTTCACAGAGTTCAAGGGCGAGTCAATGGTGGCCTGAACTAGGATGCTGACAGTGGGGGTGGGAGAGGTGGGGAGGCCGGAGAGTCTGATAGAAGACAGATGACCAGGAATTGCTGGTGAAGGTGATGAACGCTGGAAGCGAGGAGGAGGGAGTAGCCAAGAAGTGTTCACAAAGGTACAGCTTGAGCGATGGGTTTCCAGTGGGAAGTAATTTACCGAGATTAGGGTGCAGGGGAGGGTAGAAGCTGGGGTGGGGGTGGGGCCGTTATAATTCAAGTCTTGACCATATTCAGTTGGAAGCATCTAATGGTGATGAGGTCAAGAAGGGCAGTGGGGTCAGTGGGTGTGGAGCTGGATGAGCTGGACCTGTGGATCCCTCAGCCAAAAGGGGACCAGAAATCCGGGGCGCCCCACAAAGCCCCCTGGCAGGGGAGGAAATTGCGCCCTCCGAGAGGAGGCTCAAATCCAGGGCAGAACCCTGAGGAAACCCAGCATGGAATGGTCTCTCAGCAGAGGAGGACTCGGGAGTCGGCCAAGGCAACTAAGAAGGAGCTGCCTGAGACAGGAGGAGAAACCCAAGAAGACCTTTGCTGAGACGGTTTTCGTGTTCAAGACTTTCTAGGAGGAGATCGCTGGGAACTGATAACCCTTCCAGGCCCGAGAGCGCTGGTTCTCAAAGACACTTAAGCAGCACACACAACCCACCTGAAAGTAAAATCTTACAAAGAGGACCCCTGGGAAGGTGAGGCGGGGCTCACTCAGCCTTTCCCTTGTCATCCCCACCTCCCACCTCGGAACCCCAGGGTTCTGAGGAAGGACGTTGGAGCAGCCCTGCCCGAGAGTAGCCGATGAGTGTAGAGCTACACGCCCAGTAGAATCGCCTTGGATCCTCTTCCAAGGCTGGGCACTGCACTGCCCTGCGAACCAACCAAAGACCGGCGCCTGGGCACCCAGGGAGCTCACGGAAATCTGACCTCTGCTCTGATCCAGGTTAGAAATATGTGGGGGCGGTTACCAGACACCACACTCCCTCCTCCCCCAAAAATGCCTCTCGATCCTTCCAGCTTAGACACCCTTTACTTCAAGAACCTCCCTCAGGCCCCCAATTCAGAACAGATCATGCCACCCCGTGGCTCCTTTTTACTACTCATCTCGCGACTGCTAGGATTGTGTTTATTTGCACACCCCTCTCTCTACCAGATGCTGAGTCTCTCTAGGACAGGAGCCAAGTCTTTGCATCTCCAAGCCAGGACGATGCCCGATGCCCGGCACAGTGTGGGTGTTGAACAAACCATCACCCCATTGGATTGAATTTCATCAAATTACACTTGAAAGGGCCCTCCGACAGCCGCCAGTCCTTCCTTCTTGTCTGTAAAGGTGAGGATAAGCTCCAGCTCGTCGCTGGCAGAACAGGTTCCGCAATCCAGAAATTGGATTTCCAGTCCAATTTTCTTAGGATCTGTTCTCCAGTGCTCAGGAGTTAACGGCGCTGAATTTGCATATGTAAATGTTGGAGGGAAAAAAGCTCCCCAGTCTGCAAGCTGTAGGTGGCTCTCGCTGGTTTAAATGTTGCTATCTCGGTATCACCCACCAGGCCCACGGCACGAAGTGACTTTCTTTGGAGCCCTTTTTCATGAGGAGAAGTG
>CM052542.1:10609716-10621659 GCA_028533065.1 Trachops cirrhosus | reverse complement strand
CTCTCCCTTGAATAGAAAGATATATTGCACTTTTAAGCTGATGTCTGATTTTGATGTAATCGCTCCCTGTGGAAAGGTTCCATATAACAGTATCTTAACCCCGGCTGAAGAGCAACCTGCAGAATTGCTCTGTCTGCGCGTCTTTATTCCGGAAGCCGTCATTTTTCTATCCAGGGGCCCTGCCTGAAGAGGCTCTGCTCCTTGAGGAGGCTGTTTGTTACATCAAAGGCAATGACTGGGTCCTATACTTTTTCTTTGCAGCATAGAGAATTTGCTGGAAACAGTTTAGTTCTAGGTGTACATGGGAGTATAACGCAAGAAAATAATTGGGCACACCAAAAAAAAATGCTTAAGAAATTCATCTCAGCATTACGCACAGTAGGACAACATCGGAAAGACCTGAAAAGTCCAGCAGTGAGGAGGTGGTTAAGGAGATGAGAAAACACCATAAGAGGAAGTTTTATACAGTTACTCAAAGTTGCATTCATGGAAAAGTTTTAATGGAAGACACGGGAAAATGCTTATGACCCCACATTAAAGTAGGATACAAAATCGTATGTTGAACTGGATCTTGACTTAAGTTCAAAAAGATATATAGATGAAGACTAAAAGGAAGTGTACCAAGCTGATAATTGTACCAAAGTTATTACTTGGGAGTGGGGCTATAAGTAATTAAAAAAATTTTTTTTATCCTTACCCGAGAACATTTTTTCATTGCTTTTTAGAGAGAGAGGGAGGAAGAACACCATCGGTGGGAGAGAGAAACATCAACTGGCTGCCTCCCATATGCGCCTGGATTGGGGATCAAACCCGCAACCCAGGTATGTGCCCCAACCGGGAATCGAACCTGGGAACTGCCGGTTATGGACGATGCCCCAGCCAACTGAGCCATACCAGCCAGGGCGGGACTCTAAGTGACTTTTAATTTTACCCTGTATATTTTTCCGCATTTTCTAACTTCTCACAGTACACATTAAGACCTTCAATTTAAGCAAAAGTGTTATTTAGCTAAAGTCAGGGCAAAATCTCATAGGCTCACGGGGGTGACAGTGGTAGGATTTTTAAATGGCAGCTGTCGGAGTTTAACGTTTAGCACTTACATAACATTTCCTGGGGGACTTTTAAGGTGTCTTCTAGCAACCGAGCTCATTTTCATACCGTCCCTGTGTGGCAGACAGCAGGAATTGTAATGATTCTGTGGGGAAGGAAAAAAGAGTGAACGATGCATTTTACTTCTACCGATATTTTTAAGCTGTGAACATAGAGCCCACGTGAGGACACATGGCCACCGCCCCCACCCACAGATGCACAGACGTTTAGGCCTGGCAGGGACCTTGGCAATGGCATGTAGTCCACTGCCTCGCAGAGAGGAAACCAAGGTGAGGCAAGTTAGCCCAGTATTTGGGAAGATAATTCCCGCCCCTTGTTGTTTAGCATGGAAGATATCCCAGAGGAACTCTTCCCTTTATCATGCAGCATCATTCCTGCCGAGGCCTTTAAAAGAGAAAGGAGGGATGCTGAATTAGCATGTATTAGACTGAGATGGGGTCGGCAGGAAGGCCACTGGCATCTGGAGAAAGTGGGCCGCCACCCCTGCTGGCTGAATTCCCCCTTCTGGTCCCCACGGAGCAGGCAGACTCCCCGAGCTCCTCCTCTGTGGCCCTCCTGTCTCCAGGACTTCCTGCTGCCGCTGTCTCCGGCACTGCAGCCCATCTATGGTAACTTGCAAATTTAGGATTCAGAGTTCCCTCCCCTCAGAGTGATAAGAGAATTCGGAGCTTCTCTCCCTCCCAGTTTTCTGAGGTGATCTTTAAAGGGGGTCACGGTCCAGATATGCAAATACTCGTCACCCACAACAGTTACCATCTCTGATATTCTCATCAGTGCCTAACTGAGGAGGAGCGCTTTTCATAGCACCCAGGAGTTTGCAGGGATCCCAGAAAGAGGCAGATGTTCATTAATGATGCTACTTTGGGAGTTCGGTAGATTCCTGGGTTTGAATGGAGGTTCTCTCGTTGGCTAGTTGAACCTCAGCTTCTTCAAATGTAGTGGCTGTTAGTCAGGATGGGGCATGCTATGCTGCAGTAACAAGTACATCTGAAGATGTTAGAAGCTTAGTCCAGCAAAAACGGATTTGTTTTGCTCTTGCCAAATCTGATGTGCCTCCTCTGGGCCCTGCTCCATCTGGTGACTCAGGGATGCAGGCATCTTCCTTCCGGGGTGGCCATCACCGCAACACGTGCTTTCTAGGGTCACTGAGTCAGGGAAGAGGGAGGTGAAGAGTCACGCACTGGCTCTCAAATATTGTGTTCAGAAATGACACAGCTCACTTCCACTCGCATTTCATGGACTCAAACTAGTCACATGGCTTTGCTTAACCACGAGAGGATTGGGCATTTAGGGGAACACATGGGCTATGGGGTGAGCTCCGAACGTCTCTGCCTCACTCCTGACATTCACTGAGTCTCTCCCGTGCATCAGGCACTTTGGATGCTGATCCCACTTATCCCTAAACCACAGCCTCACGTCTGGTTAGTGATGGAGCCAGGATTGAAAACCAAATAGTCTGCCTCCAGGGCCTGAGTTCTTAACCTCTGCTGCCTGCCTCACAATCTCTCCCCTGGAGGGATTTCTGTAAAATCAGAGGCAATATAAATAAAAGGCTGGGCAGGCAGTGTCTGGCATGTGACGGTTACTCACAAACCGCAGCTGTTTCCACGCTGCTGCCGTTGGCTGCCTCGAATCCTTCCTGAGTCAACGCCGGGTACACACAGATGACTGAGCGATAGAGCTTCATTAAGAGGGGGTCTCTTTTGTCCTGGCATTGGGGGTCACAAGGAATACCTTCATAGAACCTTGCAGGGTGCTGCCAAGTAATTACCATCGTATCGAAGTGTTTTAGCAAGTCATGCCCATTCTCACCTGGTAATGGCATGAAAACAAAGTCTACATTTTAATTACCAGCCTGCCACGTCTCATTACTGTTGTCTGCAAGACTGCTCTGAGCAAAATTTAAGGACACGACAATGGTTTATTTTGTATTTGTTGTAATTAAACATTAGCACTGATCTCGGCTTGTCCTGTTGGTGATTCGAGCAAAATTACCGTTCTGTAGAGTGACTTCTGGACCTCTTTGTGTAGCCAGGAATACACTTGGTGTTGAAATGACTCCCCTGGGTCTTTCCTGCCGTGAGCTGCTTGATGGGGCTCCTGCCCGGTGTCAGCCTGACGTGCCGGTGAGGGAGCAGGCAGCCCTGCCCTGAGAAAGCCAGCTGTTGTGGATTCTCTCCATTCGCATAGGCCAGGGAAGGATATCATGGTGCCGCAGAGGACTGGGGAGCCTCATTGTGCACACAAACCCGTGTGCTGTGGCAATCGGTGCCACCGCTCCTGGCCAGGTGGGAGACGGAAGGCAGACTCTTGTACTCGAGAGATATCTCTAACTCTCCCCGGCCACGGGGAGCCGGGGCACGGCTCCGTTTTATCTCTTACCTTCTTCCATTCCTGCCATAGATCGCAGCCCATTGTCTCCGACAAGACAAGGTGCACCCCTAGGAATCTCTCATCCCTTTAACTCTCAAGTGTCCGAGGCGCAGTGCTTGCACTTGGGCCGGGATGGAAAGGCGAGGAGACGCTGCCCAGCCCCAGCACACTCGAGCGGTAAACTGCAAAGGAAGGGAGGCAGACCTTCAAAAGTGCCAAACAGAATGTCCCGAGAAGAGCAGGAGGGCAAATAAATCTGAGGGTGGGGCTGAGGGTCGCTGAGTCAGGTGTGCGATGCCACAGAGTCCTTTCCTACTAATCAGAGCCCACAGGTATGGCTGTTTCTGGGAGCTGGACAGGTCGGATGAGGTACCGTAATTCCCTGGGGTCACTTCAGCTTTAATGGAATGTCGTTCTAAAGGGTCTCTGGATTAAGCACTGACACTTTTGTCTTTGGAAACCACATCAGTGGACATTGGGTACATTTTGGCGAGTCTTTAAAAAGACGTATTCTGCAAAATAGCCTGTATTCTGTGACTACAGCCAAACAAAAATACCTTTGTACGTGGGCCAGCATCCAAGTGGGAACAGGCAGGGGAAGGTAGCGGTGAGATTCTGAATTCGCTATTTGTGAATTCCTTTTCAATACTGTATTGCCTCCCATTTAAAGAGAGAAGGGCAAATAATTATTCTGTTACATCCAAAACATTACATCTTCAAAAAAAACACTGGAAAAAAACATCAAGGGTGAGCTCTAGAAAGGGAATCATTAAAAATAACTCAGGCGGAGTCACACGTGAGGCAAATTCTGACCTTTGGGCGGAGAACTTGCAAGGGGTTTAAAACCGAAACACACATTTACGGAAATACAGGAAGCTCCCCGCCCCCCGTCACCCCCAGTCATGAGGAATTTGCTATTGATATTTTTCAAACATGAGAGTAAAACTAAAAAAAAAAAACCACTTTAAAGTTAAGAAAGAAAAACTCCCCCATAATCACACAAAAGCCACAAACCAAACTTTCTTTCATTTGTTCCTTATACTCAAATATTTGCTCACAAAACGTAACACGGCTTCAGAGACATTTAGACCAGTTTCCCCCACAAAAGACTTCAAGTATTTTTACCCAATACTGTATTGTTTTAAATATTCAAGAAAGAGTTTACCGACTGCCTTCTAAAACATGCTTATTCTGGAACATTTGTTGACCTGGACTATTTGACCTTCTCTAAAAGAAATAATATTGAGATTGTAAGCTGCAAGGACAGAGATGTCAGGTTTTTCATCTCTGACTTGGACAGACACACGGACAGGCACCGGTCACAGGTGACCTGGGCCCCGTGGCTGGCGGCTGGGATCGGCCACAGGGGGTGTTGGCCCTGAGCTTCTTTCTAACGCTTCAGAGCCTTTGATGGGTGGGGCTGGCGTTCTAGAAAGCTGAGCTGAAAACGGAGGTGTAACGCAGCGCCTGTGCCAGAATCCTCTGGCGACGATGTGTCCTCGTGAAAAGGGGGTACTCGTATGTGGGGCGATGCTGCGGGGGTTTAAGTCCAGGCCCTGCCTCCAGGAACCTGCCTGGCCTGTCCCACCTTAACCAGAGCTTTACCCTTTTAAAACCAAACAGACTTTTGAAGCGCAAGCTCCCGACCAATTCCTGTTCTGCCCGGATTCAACCTGCAGAACCGGATTGCGCAATCTCGGCCTCCTGCTGGAAGGGCAGCAGCCATCCTGCCTGGCCTTGACTGTGCTAGGCCAAGTGGAACCGCTGAACAAATACCCACAGGATTGCTGCGGGTCCTGGCCCCGCAGTTGGAGGCACAGTGCCATCTAGTGGAGAAAAGGAAAACACCCCTATTGCTTTTTTTTTTTTTAAATTAGTGGAGAACCACTGAAATACACCAAAGAATCAACTGTCCTTTTTGATACCAAAGGAGCTTGAGAACCAGAGAGGGAAATGAATTTCCCGAGTGTCACACAGCCAGCTAGTGGCAGTCTTGACAGGGCAGAACCTTATCATCTGAGCCTCGGTCCTGTGTTCTTTGCTACACCACAGTAAAGCAACCAGTAGGTAAAAGAGCTCCCAGTTTTGGTTGAGTGGCATTTCAGACCTCTGCTGAGATGGAGGGGAGCACGTGCTCGGTCAGAGTCTGGAGAGAAGGCGTCGTCGGTTATTTATTGCCCTTAGGATGCCTTAGCTGGACCCTCGTGGATGGGTGCCAGGCCAGAGCAAATTCCGGTGTGCACCTTACTCCTCGTCCCCCTGCAAATGGGCCGACCACGCACAGGACACTGGGTTGCAAGCAGGAGAGGGCGAGGGCCACCTGTGCCCTGAGGGCAGGGAAGAGGGTGTGTGGGCTGCCAGCCCCAGCCTTTCCATCCCTTTCCCCTACTTTTTTAGAGCTAAGGAAAACTTTGCACATTCCTGGTCCCCAGGCGCTTCCTGGTCCTTCCAGGTACTCAGGCTGCCCAGATCCCACAGGGGTGCAGTGGGGGAAGCAGCGCCCTCATTTGCTGCACTCTACAGCCTGCCTTGACCTTGATTAAAGCAGATCTGCACCACGGGCTTCACAGCCAGTCGCAGCTCCAGGCCTTTGCACTGAGCAGACTCACCTGCGGCTGTGAAGGGGGAAAGTGCGCTGGCTGTGTGGTTCCATGTCGGTGCCCGTTTGAGGCGGGGTGGAAGCCAGAGCCGGACTTGATCCCTCAAAATGCAATCCTAATTGTCGCCTTGAAACATATGCCGGGGCTTTGGGGTCAGTGGGTCTCGTGTCTCGTGGGTCGCCTACAGCAGGGAAAGGAGTCCTTGGCTGCGCTCTCTTCCTTCAGCGCCGGGGCCTCCCCTTGACTCCTAGACCCTCCTTCCAGCGGGAAGGGCGAGCCCATCCTGCCTGAACGGAAGCCTGCTGGCGGACTCAAACCGACAACCGTGATGGGTGTGCCGTTACCCTTCAAACCTCCTCCCCTCGTTCAGTTTCTTCAGAGCTGATTAGAGTAAGGGGAACTTTCAGCACCACCTGTTTTTCTGACCCACGGAATCTGACTCAGGGACTTCTGTGGCCTGGAATGTCCTGAACTGGCTTAAGATGGGACAGAACCTTCTGTGCCCAGGGCCCTGGCTGAGTCACAGGGCAGCATCACGTGGGCTGGTTTACTCCAGGCAAAAATGTCCACGTTCTCTGCTGACAGAACAGCCTACTGAGGCTGAGCACTGAAGGACTGTGCTGGGGTGGGGGGCGGTGGCAAGGGGAGAGCCAAAGAGAAAGCCCACCCCCGACCCAGCTCCTGCTTCTTCTGCTCCTAGGGCCTGTCCACCGTCACTGGCTTGCTCTCCAAAATTGTTTCTCCTTCCAAGCGCTGGGTGAAAACTGGGCTTTGTCGCTGTATCAGGAGGCTGTTGAGATGGAGAGGCATAGATGGTCCTGCCTTTCAGCCCAGCCTGTCCCCGGAAAAAGGGCTAGAAAGAGTATCTTCATGACATAGGCCATATTTTCCCACAGAGCACTGTTATAATTGGGTTGCATTTCTCACCGGTGGCCTGGCACCAAATGACTCACAGTGACATCCAGCGACACTTCAGCAGAGCCCACAGGTCCCCAGACCTCTGTAATCACCTACCCGAGGAACATCTCTGACAAGCTTTTTTCTCTTGATCCTGGCAGGGCCCTCTGCTCACTGCTCAGTGTCCCTGGACTGGGCTGTCCTGTCCCAGACACACACTCTGGAGCCCCTGGCTGTCCTCTCCTGACCTTGATCTTGAGGCTGTGAGCCCTACCCTAATTGCTCCATTCTAGCTGGGTCTTCTCCTTTTCCCACTGAATTCCTTTAACTAAACGACCTTTGCACATTTTCATACGTCCCCCCTCCCCCCGCTCCCCACATGGACGTCATCCCTGGCGTGATGAGCAGCTCCCCAGATCATCCTAACAGCATCCCTCCCCCATCATTGATACAGGGCTGTTATTAGCAAGTAAAGAAAACCCCTATATAATGTACTGACACATCCGAGCCCCTCAACAGCCTGTAAAGATCTCCAATCCATTCTGCCTCAAGGAGAATGGGTCACTAAACAGGGCATTCATTTATACCAAATGCATTGATTGACTTCTTTCTACGTGCTAGACACTTTCCAAGGCATTCGGGGCATAGCTGTGAATCCAACAGATAAAAACCCACGTGGAGGGGAGAGCACAGCGGCATTGGTCTCATGAGCAGAGAACCCATTGGCTCGGGAGGCAGGAAGCCCCAGGAGCTAGTCGAGAAGCTTCCACTAACCGGCTAAGTCACTTCTCCCTCTCTCATCCGGTCTCTTCACTTGACCCCTACCTGTGACGATCTAAGGGTGCTTTGATTTGTTACTCTCATGCTACAGAACCCTTGGCTTCCCAGCCAAGCGAGGAGCGCTCCCCTGCCTCTCCTTAAGTGGGGCATTCACGCCAGATTCCCCTCTTGGCCCTCCCAACTCTTTTCTACTTTCATATTCTTTGGTCTTAACAAAGAAAGAAGCGGGAACACCTCTCCATCAGGCTAACCTGCCTGCCTTTTGCTCTTGTTCCCCTGTCTCCTCCCCTCCTCATTTCCACGTGGTCACACACATTTTTCAAGTAACCCCTTCCTCAGAGATGGTTGTCATGAGTGGCAAAGTTTCTGGGGTCCCTGCGATGTCTTTGAGGGTGTCTGTTCCCTGGACATGCTCAAGAAAGCCAGCAGGCAGATCACAGGGAGGAATTCAGTACAGTTGGTGCAGCTGAACCACTGGAAACCAATTAACAGGCTGAACACCAGAGACAGGACGATGGCCAAAGAACAGGCACCCCGTGGTAAACAATTACCAGTGTGGGCAGGAACGGCAATGTAGGGCAGCTCTCAGCCAGGAAATAGTTTTACAAGTGCAAAATGTGACTCCCTTCTGGAAGCTGAATCTAGGCAAAGGTTTTCTTTCTATATTTGGGTAGATGACCACCTGGTGCCTTGTACCTCCCCGAGGTTTCTGAGGCAGCTGGCCTTGGCTTCCACCTCCCCTCCCAAAGGAAGCGGCTCAGAGGCCTTCTGACCTTGACCTTGTGGGTGATGGTTGTGAGAGAGCGGGCTGGGTTCTGCTTTATGAGCCGGGTCCAGACAGGGTGCTCGTATTGTGCTCCCACATTTTGAGGACCCTGGGTGTTTTCCGGCACAGGTGTGGCAGATTCTTTGTTGTTTGTTGAGAGCACACTCCATGGTGCATGTAAAGATTTACCAGTTTTGGATGAGTCTCTGGGCCCTGAAATTAAGATCGATATCCAAGCTTTAGGCACTCTTCTGGCAGGAACGTGGTCAAGCAGAAACAGAAGACTCTGGGGTTCGGATGCAGTGGGGTGTGAAACAGCCCCACGAGCCCTTCAGTGCTCAGATCCGGAGGCTCAGGTCTGTGAGGGCCATGGGGACGTTCAACCTCCTGCAACCTGTCACGGTCACGGACGTGTGCAGAGTACATGTGCATCTCTATTTGTTCTCTAGTTGGTTCCTCAGAACAGGCTTGGAAAGGAATCGGGTCCGGTGTTAACATCTCTGCTTTGTAGAGAAGGAGACTGGGGCCCAAAAGGCTCTGGACCTGTGCTTATTAGTCCAGGCTGAGGCCAGGAGCCTCTCCCCCAACCCGCACTGTGATGTGTGGGGTGGGGGGCTGTCTTCTGAGGCCCTGGCTCAGACAGGGCGGTGGTACTCACGAAAGCACATTTCCGATATCTCTTGCCAACCTCATTCTGGGTTTGCTAGTAACTCATGGAGGCTGGTCCTGACATCTGGCTTGATAGGGCAGCTTAGCCCACTGGGTACCACATTCCCGCAGAGGCCGGAGCCCCAGGACCCTGACAGGCATTTTTTCCAGGTAGCCCCTGACTCTACTAACACAAGACCAGAGAGGAAACCACCTCTCCTCAGTATCAGGGCTCCCAGGGGCTCCGCTCTCTGGTCCCCACTGTGGTGCAGGTTTGACCTGAGGCTCTTCTCCTCTGTGACGCACTGTGGCCTCTGAGTTCTGTGGGAGTGTTGACCCTGCCCCGAGGTCCCCTCCTTTATGGCACTGAGTGGGGAGCTTTCATGGGGGAGCTTTCAGCCTTGGGCCCTAGCGATGGCTGGACTTTCTGCTGGTCTTTCCTTGGAAGGACAAAGAACTGCCATCCCTGACTTAGCAACATCAGCCTCCTTGCCTGAAAAACGCCTGCTAACAGCCACTCGTGTTGCATTTCTTAAAATGGCCCGTGAGAAAGTGCGCAAAAGCGGTTGTCCAGAATCCCGGCCTTCATTACCGCTGCCAGCCGAGGCGTCTCCCTAACTAACGCCAGCAGAATCCTGCTGGCACCCTTCTCCAACCAGAACATCCCGCCTGGACTTCTGCGGCCCGCGCTGGCCCCAGACATTGCTCCACGCGGTAACGCTGGGCGTGAAACTGTGCGCTTCCAAGGCGCTCTCCAGGGCCTCGTTCTCGGGGGGTCGATGTTAGGAACGAAGGAATTCATCGTGCACCTGTAGGAGTTTAATGTGTTTTGTGAACCAGGAACTGAGAAGTGTAACTAATGAGCACACTGTATCAGCCACCGACCACTTCATTAAATGTTGGAGCTGTTTTCCAGGTTGGCTGGAAATGAAAGTCCCTGAAGAAAGGCTATCCATCCCATGAGTTAATGAGGCACTTAAAAAAAAAGTGTGATAAATATTCAGGAGACATTTTGATAGACAAAGAGCATTTATCACACACCTCCAAAAACAAGCCCCCGATTTCCGATGAGATGTTGGCGGGGGTGGGGGGGTGAGAGAGGTGGAGAGAAAGTCACTTCTCTCCGTGATACAGGCTTCGCCATCGAAGAGTGGCTAGTTTGGGATTTTGGGGTTCGGATGATTCTGCACTGTTTCTCCCTTCTCCCCAAGGATGCTTCTGCCTTTCTGGCTTTTGATGCCTCTTCTGGAGCCCACCCCAGGGTTGCTATGAGGTTAAAAGAGAGTCCGCAGAAAGCTTGGGCCTCGGTGCCTGGCACGCAGCAGTGTTTTGGGTGCTTGTTGCCTGTGTTATTCACATCATCATTCGGGGTGAGGATGTGGCCCTTCTTGTGACTGGGGAAACAGAGGCAGAGGTCGAGGAGGGTTGCTGCCCACGGCCCCTGCAGAGGGTCTCGGCAGCTCCCAGGGTGACCTGTGCAGGCCAGTCTGGCTGGAGTGATAGTGCTGGAGGAAGCCCAGCCTGCAGGTGGGCGGGCTGCCGGCCGGGGTCAGGGTCGTGTTCTGCTGCAGCCCCAGCCCTCTTCCCGGGCATATCGGCGATCCGCGTGGTGCTGAGACAGCAATGCTGACCCACCAGCCTGGTTGTAAATACAAAATCCGCACACTGTCCTTTATAAAGAACCTTATCGTTGCCTAATGGCTTGGCGTGAGGCCGTACTTTCTGCTGCCACGAGCTTAGCTCAGGCCCTGCAAACTGATCTCCCTGCTTCCAGGCTGCCTCGCCGCCCTAGACTCTTTGTTCAGCTACCAAGAGGTCTTCCTGAACCAGCTTCTGATTTGGGTCAGGACACATTCCCGCTTTAAAATGTCTGCTGGCTCCCCTTTGCCTGCCGGGTGAAGTCCACCCTCCTTTGTGGGGCCTGCAGAGCCCTTCACAATTACCCACCTGACACTCCCCCAGAAGGGCGCACTCGGGTCAGTGCGCTCTCATTCCCCGCAGGGCAGGGATTTCCCCACTGGAGCCTCTGCACATGCCCCTCCCACGGCCTGGAGGGCTGCTCCCCACCCCCTCTCTGCCCCGCAAACTCCCTCTGCACCATTCCAGGCTTAGCGGGAATGATGCGTGGCCTCTCCTGACTTTCAGGGCAGGACCCTCCTGCCTGGTGAAGGGCAATATGGTGCCTGCTGTTCCAGCGCTGGCCCCGCCCCGTGGCCACCGGCTGGCTCTGCGCTTGGGCATTGCAGGGCGGCCAGCCCGGCCGGCTAAACCTCCGCCGGACTTGACCCGCACTCCCATTTCACTCTCCTCATGGCGCGAACGTTTATACCAGAAACTGTCCACAAGGTGAAAATTGTGTAATCGGTGGCTAGGAGACAATGAACGTTGTTTAATTGTCTCATCGTTTGTTGATAACAAAATGGAGAAGCCTTGAAACGCTCTCTGAACTCTAGCGGGGTCTCCACGCGGTGCGCAAGGGGAGGTACTTCAGGCTCACAGGGCTGCCCTGCGCAGAGCGGGTGCTGGTGCCCCTCCCCCAGAGTCTGCGGACCCCTTTGTTATCCAGTCGCTGCTGGTTCCACCCCCAGGTGCTGAGCAGGGTCTCAGCATCAGAGACTCTGGGGACAATGGTCTGCTGGGCAAAGTCACTCTTCCTTTCTGAACCCCCACTGCCTCGTGGACAAAGAGGAGGAAAGGAAGACCTGCGCTTTTGCACTCTGGTCTTCCCATCCTCGGCCCGAAAACGAAGGGACGGCCTCTGGGGCTGAC